>OW026454.1:63179060-64415787 GCA_932274525.1 Podabrus alpinus
TCTGTAAGCTCAAACCAAAATTTCGGTTTCGTTACTTGGAAGATACTATAACTTGGGCAAATTTTGAAAAAAATTATTTTTCTCTTCATTTTCCAACCTTGACCACAATTTCAATTAATTTATTATTAAAAGCATTTCCCTTGCCCGAAAACATTTCTCCCCCTGCAACGAATCAATATTGTGCCATTTTAAGGGTGGGTTGTGTTTTCGGTCAATAATTTAAGTATTAGTGTGCCATGGAAAAATATGAAAAAAAAAATTTTTATAGAGAATTTTATACTCTTCAATTATGGTCTGATCATAATTTTTAATACAAGCATAAATAAGCGAGTTATCGGCAAAAAATCGCGCTGGGAGAGCTAAAACCCCCCGATTGTGGGGGACGCCGGCGTTGGATTTTATGGGACTTTTGGGGGGTTCATTACAACACTCCAATGTACATCTCTGCCAAAATTCCAGCTTGCCCGGATTTTTTGCAAACTAAAAACCTTCCTTGGCTGGACTATAATGTTTGTTTTAAATAAAAATAAATTAAGAAAAATAAAATATTGAAAAAATTTGTTTGTAATAAAAATTCCCGGAAGGGGAACCCCCGAAAATTTTACTTTTAAAATATTTGTAAAGTAGTTTAATATATAAAATAAATAAACCTTAAAAAAATTTGTAATAAAAAGGGGAACCCCCTTTACAAGTGAACCCCCCCAAATGAAATCCTGGCTACGGGCCTGACTGATTCACATAAATTAACAGAGTGATGGTTTGTGGTGGTAAATTCTTATCGTCGTTATAAAAATAATGTAAAATGAGTTTCTTGCAAGATTGCAGTAAAATAATACCTTAGGTCAGAATGAATCATAATGTACATAATTTTATTATTATAATATCACTTATCTTGTTTTAGCAAAACTTCAAAGGTTGGATCATTTTATGACAATAAGTTAACTGCACTTAAGTTATTTTAGCGTTATTCACGACAAACAAGTTGGAGTTAGTTAAAAATGAAATGCCTAATACTCCTTTAATATTTGACTTACAGTTATCAGGTTTTGTCAATATGTAATTTGCTCTTATTTGAATGCAATCATGTATATAACTCATTTTGTCCAAAAATGGAGTTATCTTGTTTTGGCAGTAAGCCGACGATATGTATTTAAAGTAGATTTGAATTCTGCTATTTGTATTTTGTATTGTGAATTTTAAATACATTTATATTTTGTAATATCTATTTCAAATACAAATTTTAAATGTATTTCGTATGTATGTGTTTGAAATATAATGTATAAAATATAAAAATACAATGAAAATACATGTATTTGAAATATTGCCCATCGATGGCGGGGGTTCTGGAAAATCTTACAAATTTCGTGAGGATTCCTATGCAGGAAAGCTCCAAATTGTTATATCATAATATTACATCCCATACATAATTTAAAAATTTTTATTGTCAATGAATATAGCGCAGAGCGGGGGGGGGGGGTGAAAATTTCCACAGATATAAGAGCTGTAAAGTTAGAAAATGCTCTAGAAATTTATATGTATCATATTTCTCCCCGAAGAAGGCAATAAAAATAAAAAAATCAGAACATTTATTTTTTACTTTCCCTATTAGGGCGCTAGATACCACTTTCGGGGAAAAATATGCTGCATATAAATTAATTTGTATATCATTTTCTATCTTTACAGCCGTTATATATCTTTGATGATATTTGTAGGGGGTCTAAAAAATCTTACGTACCCTCAAATGAAGTGTGGAGGGGGTGAAAAGGCGGTCAAATATTATCTAAACCAACAATACTTAATTATTTTAGAGATTCAAAAATTTCCTTTTGAATTGGCAATATTTATTAAGATTAAATCCCGGAACATAGAACTTCAAGATGCTCGTAAGAGATTTATGAAGGGTAGCCAGTGGCAGATCTAGATTTTCAGTGGCCTGAAGGACATAGCTTATGAAATTCCGTTGTTATTCTATAACAATACGTTACAATAGTTTTAAGACATACACATTATAATGATAACATAAAAATGATGTCCGGGCTTTGTTGGCCTGTAGGGGGCCTGAAGCTTAAGCAGGTCCACCGCTGAAGTTCAGCGGTTATCTCGATATTAATCAAAAGGCTTCATTGAAAAGTTATATATTTCGGAAAATTATTGACCCACAAAATTTTAACTTGAGGCTTTTAAAAGCCTACACACAAGAACCCACATTTAATATCCGTACCATCTCAAATATTCTTTTATTTTTAACCAAGTTACCGTTCACTATAATCATAAGTCATAGATGGTCGATTAATCAAGGAAATTGCAATGTGTGGGTTTGCAAACGGATTTTTTTGTAAAATGCAAAAAAATAAGTCCAACGAGTTCAGTTATCGATAATAATATCCAATTTAAAAAATACTTTTTATTCCTTTTGCAAACATGACTATATAAAACAATGATTGATGTTAAGCTACCAGCTCAAATAGATAAGAAAAAACTTAAATATTAATTACCGCAAAATATTTCTTGTAATAAATTAATAACGTGGTTATAACTATTTCATGTTAATTGTAAAAGGTTGGTTAGATAACTAATGGTGGTGGATGCAAGCAATGTGCTTACACCATTATAATGCATTAGTCGAGGAATGCTGAAAAATTTGATTTAATTACTCATTTAACTGTTAGAATGAAGTGGTTTTGATAAAAAAGGCTTTAAGAGAAAGTTTTACATGAAATAATAATTATTTATTTACGACGATTAAAATATTTATTCTCGACGACTTTGATCTTTTATTCTTCCTTCATCCACACAAGGTGTTTTTTAATTGCTTCGTATAGTATTTGTAAATAAACGCTATGGAGTTGATGGGCTTTTTTTATCAAATATTTAGACTGAAAAAGAAACCGGCTATGTCTGGTCGCACGTGCAGTAAAAAAATAAATAAAGGCCGAAAACCACCCGCATACTGCATACGATCGTTTCCTAAAAAAATATACAAATTGTGTAAGATAGCTGAACTTGAAGTACTTTAATTAATTTATAATTATTTATTAGTTTTGGTTATCTAAATCGGTGATCCTCAAACTTTTTTATCAAGTTTTTATATAATTTAAAATTTTTTTCCACGCTTGTCTGTTTGTTTGTTTACTTTTTTCTTTGTTTGTTTCTTTTCTTGTAGATACAATAACTTAAGGCCCTGTGAGTCGATTTCAAATTTTTTTTGGTTATATTTTAGGTTCTGTACTACAACGATTTCGGACTGTTGTTCGACCTGACGGCAAATCTTTTCCGTTCGTGCTGCCTGTCGTCTTGAAAAGGATCGTGTGAGCACCACCGAAGCGTTTGCGTGCAAATCTCCAGATGATAATTTTTCTTCTCTTGATATCCAAAATTTACTATTTCAAGTTTGGTTGTTTAAACCCGCGATTGTAATATTATTTATTGGGTACAAATTTGGAAAAATTTAATAAATTGATATGTTATACATAGTATTCATTTGAGATAAAATAACATGTTAGTTCAGAAAACCTATTAAGATTTTATGAGTGAAATAATTATTTGTTGTTAACGTGTCATTGACAATTGTCGCTTATTGATTATTTAATAAGCAATAATTTGCTTTTATTATAAGTTCGATGCACTCTTAATGATATTGCATTCATAATTGTTCGTATGACGTTCTTGAAGACTTCTTCATTAAAGAAATTAAAAATTAAATTTATTTGTGATCCTACACACCTCTACCATGCATTTAGCAATAATATTAATTATGAATTTAATATCGCAACAAATTTTGCAACCAGGATATTACTTCATGTATTCATTATACCATTCGTTAGAATATTCAATGTAGGATTTTTGTGAAAAAATTAATAACGAGGTTTGCGTTCTTTCATCACATGAAAATGAAAATCTGTTGCTTCTTGATTGGGAAAACATCTTGTTGATGTTGATAGCTGATATCGATAAGCTGAGAAATATATACAGACGTATGCTTGGTGCTTCCATTGGAAGTGACATGCTAAGTAAATGTCATGAGCAGAGTCCGGATTTATATGTTTTTTACATGTTTTATTTGCTCTATCACAGAAAGCTAATTTTTAGTATCTATACCGTTCTCTACGAAATGAAGCAAAATACGAAGTTTTATTTCGCATATAATTTAATATTTTGGATTTTTACCGCATATAAAATTATTATTCATATAATCGCACATCACCGCATATATAGTCAATATTTGGAATAATTATCATTAACTAGCTGGCACAGTCGGCCTACCGGCCGACTTTAGCCATCGAGACCGTGTCGGATGTGGTTGTTCGGCCTTCGGCTTCGGGGAAATCGCAACCATACGTGTAGACCGTGGTTGTTCGGCCTCACTCCAAGGTTCTAAAGTAGCCTATATGTTTTTCGTAGCGTTGTAAATAACTTTTACACCAAATTTGGTTAAGATTGGTCAAATAGAAACATAAAGCACGTGCACACGTATTTGCATTGTCGATCGGATGACAGCTTGACAGCATTCATTATTCAATACAAAAACATGCGCAGGGACCTACATAATAACTGTGCCAAATTTGGTTCTGATCGGTCAAACGGTCTAGGAGTCTATAGGGAGCATCATACATCCATTTATATATTGCCGTGATAAGCTACTAAACTTAATGTAATTAAATGGCGGGGAAAAACAACGGCCCTTTCTTCTACTTCCGGCTAGCTTTTGTGGGCGTGACAATGGTTCGATTGAAAGTAATTAAACACCTCATCGGTTCGCTAATTACAACCGATTCAAATTAGAAACTAACTCTTATGAGTACCTGAATCTACTCGTATCTCTTTTGCTGTATCAAACTTTAAGTAAAAACTCAAATAAATCTCCTCTTAAAAAAAACAATCGATTCATTTCTTAACACAAATTAAATTTATGAAGAAACAAAGTTATCTACAAAGTTAAACAAATTAAGTGTACAGTTACTATAAAGTTTTAATATTCTAAATACCCCCCGATTTATTCACACTAATTTAATTTTTAAAAAATATTGTCAAACAAATCAAAACGGTGCGCGCACAATTTATTTTCTTACCGGCTTTACTGTCCACCGTCGAAGAAAAGAACCAGTACTGTTGTTTGTAGAATTCGCTGATGTTGACGGAATCTCGCATCCAATTTATCCATTCACAGCTCAAATTATTGAAGGAATCAACGACCATAGATATTTTGTTTTCAAAAAAATTTATCTGCTTTCCGTTTTCTCAGGTAATTATTAATCTTCCCCAGTTACTAACTTCTAACCATACTCCAAATTTTAACCAACAAATATTTCACAGCGGTACCAAAAATTTTATTAAATTAATATCCGTTGTTGTCTTAATCTCGTACTAATATTCAATGACCACAATTATACTTCTTACTCGTAACAAATCAAATCCTTTTAACCAAATTTAATTTCCAAAAACCAAAAATCGTCCTTACTTCTCAACGGATGTCAAGCGAATCTTAACCAAAAATAATCGAAAAACCAACTACGTCCGCACTTCTCTATGGACGGCATGCGAATCTCTCCAAAATACGTCCTCACGTCTCGACGGACATACCGTGAGTCCCCTAATCATTCCACAAAAATCTCCCCTTTCCAAAATTCATGAGCAGGCGCGCCTTACCAACTTTCAAAAACTTGACAGCACCACCTTTCTCCTTTTCCAGTTACCTTCTCTTTCATTTATCACACATTTCAATAATCACGTTTTGAAGTTAGTACTTAATTTGTTTTCCAACTACCTGAACTTTTTCATGAATACTCATAACTTTGTATCTTTACATTTTTAGCAATGAATTGTTTTTTGGAGAGACTTAATTTAATTGGTCAGATTTGAGGTCAAACAGCTTTAAAAATAATGGAGGTATTTGTCGACTCAAGTACATTCCAACGTGGTATCTTAACCTTTTAACTTATTAAAACAAAAAGTGTCTATTACCTAATCGAGCACCCTTCGCAACACCGCAATATGTATATAGATTATATGTAGGTGCAAGTTTTTTAAAATAAAATCCTAATGTTAAAAATGTGGTACAAAATCCAACCTTGTCAAACACATTTATTTATGGGTACACGTTTTCTGGACCATTTCTATCCCTTGCAACATGTTCCATTTAAAAAAAATAACGCATTACCACGTCTGAAACCTTTTAAATCATTGAATTAAAAATTTTATTATCACTTCTTATTTATTGGGGTCTGAAAAATATTACCATCTTTTTGTAACTTCTAAACTAATTTTAACCTGTCCGATCCAGAAAATTTTGCGACGTTGATTTCAATAAATTATATTTCTGCGAATTCCTAAATTAATAATTATATATGTAAATATTATTTATGTACTTATACAATACTAAAAATTTCGATTTTGCATTATATTCCTTTGTTTTCATTTAACCGCATATTATCCAAATTTCAGCAATATTACCGCATATATCGACTAATTTTAACCGCATATAAAATACTTATATTGATGTTTTTTACCGCATATAAATCCGGACTCTAGTCATGAGAAACTGGATTATTAAAAGCTGAGATTGTATCAATTCAAATCCTTGTAAATAGAGCAAAACGTATGGTGCATACTCTCGAAGTATTTGGAAATTTGATTATAAACGTGATAACTACCAGCTTAGTAAACCAGTAAATAAAAATTTTCAACGGAATGGTTTACTGCTAATCAATAAAATAAAATTTTACTAGTAATTTCCTGGCAATAAATTATTAATGCTGTTCATATGAACGGGTGGTAGAACTACAAACTTTCAGTGAGACAAGACCCAACAATCCTTATAGCTCATAAATTTATCAATGAGTTTTAAATTCTTGGATCAGAGTTTTTTGTGAGTTTTACAACTTTAATTATTTATAGCTTACTTAGAAAGCTCGCGGAAGTCTCCAAGTTACAGCACGCCGCTATGTTTGGCTTATTTTTTACGAGCACTTTTTGCATGTTCCGTTTTAATTCAAATTAAAGGTTCGACTCCAAAATTATTTAGGAATGCTGATAAAAAGATGTGTTCGATCGAAGATCCGTAAAGTTATTTTTTTAAGAATTATATAGGATAATTATACCTTTAACCGGATGATCATTGCCATTTGGAACAAAAAATGTTTCCTCTCTGAATAGTTTGGGCAAATATGGTATTTACCACAATTCCTAATGGAATTAACTACATAGTAGTGGACACCATAATAAATGTTCATTCTTTAGTGTTGAATCCAACCGTTATAAACTTCGTGATAGTAAAAGTTGTCAGATTTTATTGTTACCGTACCGTAAATTGCTGGAATTTATTGCAACGGGTGCATTTATAGTTTTCAACTTGCATGTTTTTAATGTACCAAAGAATTTGCATTTTAAAATCCATTACAAAATTATAAAAATTGTCATCAAACACTTAGGACTGGTTTATCAATGTTCTAATAAAAGCATGGAACATAAAATGGATCGTAACCTCATTTCAGCCCGCTCTCTGTATCGATAAACCCACCTTTAATACCATAAAGTATATTTTATTATATTGATAGCAATAAACTTATATGTTTTGTGCAGAACTTCCATTTCTTAGAAATTATTAAAAAAATTGATTTTTCTGGTATAAACGTGTTTTGCATACTGGATGACCCAGGACATCCAATGGCTGCATTTTAACGACTGTAGTTAGATATCAAATATTTAAATAGTTATAATTTAATTATGCGTTCTGTGTTAACCCGAAGACGATAAAAATTATCAAGCTAATCAAACATTATAAAAAGGGGTTTTTAATTTATACATGTCTGAACAAGGCAACAACCCATTGCTGAAGCTTGTGAAAAACGGTACCCCCCCCCCCAAAGCAAATAGTATTTCTCAGAAACATTTAAGATTTACTGTTATTCGTTAATTCTGTTCTACTTTTTGAATTCTTCTCTTGTTCGCCTAATGCTGAAGGTATAAGATTATAAATTTTTCTGTTACAATTTTTGTGTAACGGGGGGGGGAGAGTACTCAGTATTCAATACTGAAGTGCTCTTAATGAGAATATATACTCTCTTAATAATACCCCCCAGACTCCCCGGTCTCTAAAACTATGGTCTACAGGTAGGCATATGTTCTGTATTATTATTATTATAATTAAATTAGTAATTAATATATTATCAAATAATATCTTACTTAGTAGATCGAATCTCGAATCTTTCTCGAAAAACTTCGAAGTTTTTAAATCATTTTTTCTGTTAATTTGGGCCGTAACTCAAAAGCCATTGATTTTAAACAATCAATGATTAGAATCTAGTTTGTAGATAATTTCACGCTCTTTCAAAAAGTCCTGAACGATTACCACTAGAAAAACAGTAGTTTCAGTGATAGTGCAATTAGAAGCCAGAAATTAAAAAAATTGCTTCAAATTCTACCCCCCCCCAGGGGTTTTAATATATAAAAATATTAAAGTTAAAAATTTTTCTGAGGTCGAAACTATCGAAAATTTAAAATATTTATGAATTTTGCAAAAAAAAATAAATTAAAATTATAATTATAGAAGTTTATTGAAGCTCAAGCGAAGTTCTATCGTTTAACATCGTTTAACATGCCGCGACGATTGAAGCTCATACGGAAAAATTTGAAGCTCATTGAAGTTCAAATGATGAATTATTACGGAGGACAACAAATTTTGCGAATTAAATTTGTGTCAAACGTTTGAGGATAGTTGAATCTCAATGAGCTGCTAGACTTTCCGTTTGAGACTCAACCGTCACAGAGTTATTCCCGAAATTTTAATATGGATCAAGTAAACTTAACGCGTATTGCTCGGAGCTATTTCAAATTTCAAAAATATTGCAAAAAATAACATCAAAATGATGATTATGGAAGTTCAAATAAAGCTCTATCGATTGACATTGGTTTTGGTCAAAAGTTTAAATGGTAACGAAAATAAAAAGCTTGCCACCAGCTCGCCTCTCAAAGATTTCGCCAAGGTTCAGCCTCAAATACGGTGGAAGCTCATTTAGACCCATGATGCTCAAACATTAGACATTAATTTTAGTCTGAAATTCAGTTTGCAAAATCTTTTGGCTATAGACACCTTCACAAGTCGAAGTTTTGGGTGAAATTGATGTCAAGCGTTTGAGCGTCATTTGAGCCTTAATAAGCTTTCATTTTTATCGTTTAACCTCAACTCTTCTTCTTCAGTCGTGATGCTTCTTTGACAGAAGCGTCGTGACCCATCTCTTTCTATGCATGTGATGTGCGTTCGATTTATTTTCACATACATAGAGGACCTACTTGTTTAACGTGGGCTCCGAACCACGGGAAGTGTAATACACTTCATTACGAAATGGGCGCTCATGGCAAATTACCTCGGTGGTTTGCCATTGCCTTCCAAGGAGAAACGGTCAGAATAAAGTTTTTACTCTGCCCGGATTTGAACCGAGCATTTTGCATTAGCAGTAGGCGCACTTAACCACTAAGCTATTATGACCGCTTCTCTACTACCTCAACTACCACGAAGTTATTCATGAAGTATTTGGGAGGGGGGGGCTGAAGAAACTTTTTTGTTTTTTTTTGTTTGTATTTTCCTTGAATGCAGAAGCCTAATTTAAAATTCACACGATGCTCGAACGTTTGACACAAATGTCAAACGTTCGAATTGCATCATGTCAACTCCCCCCCCCCCCCATTTGATTATGCAAATGACTCCACGACCTTTGAGGCTCAAACGAAAAAAATAAGTCATTAAGGCTCAAATGATGGCTTAAAGGTTTGACACCAATTTATTTAAAAAATTGGATTTGAGGGGAGGGGGTCTCAAAATTACAAGTATTTTTGCTCAGAATGAAATATTATGCTATTCTCTTCAAACATTCCACACCAATTTTAGTCTAAAATTCAGTTTGCAAAGTCTTTTAGCAATAGACACCGTCACAAGTCGAAGTTTTCGGTGAAATTGATGTCAAGCGTTTGAGCATAGCTTGACTTAAATTTCACTCAAAAATTCTACTTACATCATGTGAACATACCCCCCCCCCCCCAATAAGTTTTTAAAATGAATCCGCGACCGTTGAGGCTCAAACGAAAAAAATGGAAAGTCATTAAGACTGAAATAAAATTATGCTTAAACGTTTGACCCCAATTTATTTAAAAAATTCTATTTAAGGGGTGGGGGGTTCACAAAAACACAAGTATTTTTACTTCGAATTAAACATGCTTTTCTCTTCAACATCGAAAATCGAATTTTGAAAATTAAAAATGTTTAATAATTTAAATTTTTGAAGTTTTTTTTGCCGAGGTTTTTTTTATATAAATTAATAAATTCCGTTTGTGATCGAAACGCGTCGCAAATAAATATTTAAACTACGATAAGAGTGCAATTTATTAATATATACTATAATAAGTTTTTTAGGTTGAATTTATATTTAATGCCGGCTATGGGCAGCACAAAAAATAGTGACTCCAAACAGGAATTGTACGAATTTAAATTAGAAACATGTCTATTACTACTGCACGGTCCGATTTTTCCATTTAAAAACGGTCCGACCGGCCAATAATGTTTCATTCGGGAACGGTCTGACCTTATTGCATGTACATAGTTGTTTAACGAAGTATAATTCCCGGAAAAATGTGTATAGACAAGAGTTTAGATGAATTTTCCAAATGAAGAATTTAAAGAAATTCCAGAAATTTTCAAGAACTTCGTAAATTTCCAATGAATTCGAAAGAATTTCTAAATAATGTAAATAACTTTTTCGGGATATTTAGCCCTCGCTGCTTAATTATGAGGACAGAAATTATAAATCGATGCTTGGGTACCACATTTTTGAATTTCACAATATTGGAATCCCGGTTTCTCTGACAAATAATTTGAAAAAAAATTTACATCATTATAATTTGTACGAAAATTTCATTTTAATCCTTTAAATTAAAAACTGACAAAACTATTTCAATATTTTTTAACCAAGACATTACTAAGACAAATTATTTACGCGAAATTCAAATATGCCATAGCATTTGCAAGATATCTAAGATGACGGGGATGGCTCTATATTGGATTATCACATTTTTGAATGTAGCTTTTTTCTGATTCTTCTCCGTTTTTAATCAGCGCGATGGTTTTTCAAACATCCAGTCCACTTTTGGACTATAAACCTCTCCCACATGAGGGGGAGGTTCAGGCTTGATTTTTTCTAATTGTTAGCTATTAATTATTAAAGATTATTAATTTCTGATTAAGTTAGAGATTTGATTACCATGATGGTAATTTCGTTTCGGGGCTCTTTTCCGATGCCAAATTAAAGGGTTCAGGTGAAAAAATCGTATTTCCACAAAAAAAACACATTATCTACAAGACTGAGGAATTAATTAATACGGTAGTTTCTCGTTGCCTTCTCCATAGTATATCGATCTTAGACTTGAGATCACAGCAGTGTAGTCAATACGATCAGACATGGAACCACAGTTTTCCGATCCATATTGGCCAATTGGCACTGCTGATGGTTGTATTTTTCTGAAGTATTTTGCAATGTTATTATTTGTACCATTGTGTAGTTCTACAGGTCCTTTACAATATGGGCGCTACTAAGTTCAATTTTTTTGGGGGGCTAAAATTTTTTTTTCGATATAGAAGTTTTCTCTTATTCATCTGATTTATACATGGTCTACAGATGAGTGAAACTGAACTAAATTCTCCATAAATCTCTGTATAAAACAATTTTCTAGCCCTAATGGGGCTCTAACTGTGGGATGTCAAAGTAGATCAATTTTTACTCCTTTTGAAGGATGTTTTTCAGGATTTAAGAATTTCGAAATTTATTCGATAATGCTCTATTTGTTAAGATTGAAAGTGAATAAAATTTGCGTAAGAATCAAAGAAAAAAGTTCTTCTAGTACTTCTAGCCCTAGTAATTTGAGAGACTGCAAAAATAATTTGGCAAAAATGCTATAAATAGCACGGTCTTAATAATTATTTTTATTTAATTTTTAAGTTTGCTTTTGTAATTGCAAGAATACGTTTTTTTTCATAATGAAGTCATGCAACTAATTTTTATGGTAGCTAAGCCTCCCCCCTTTAGCCACCCTTAGTTTCACCTATGCCTGACAAACAAATTTATTCACCACTAATACTCGTACACAAATTTTAATTTACCAGACAGTAAATTGATGTTCCATAATATTTAAAATTTTTTTAATGCTGGGCACTAATGGGCAACGTAACCTCGTACTATACGAGCATTTTTAAATGACGCCCACTCATTTTTAATTTAATTTTTCAATCGTAAAATCTTCAAAGGAAATTTAATGCTCAAGTAGTCAAATTTTATGTTTCGATATCAATATTAATGCAGCATTTAAATACACTGGCGAAGTCGTTTTTTAATTTTTTTCGTCTGAATTTCTTTTCTTTGGGGCATCAACACTTGCTAAAAGAGATATGTATGAAGGAGCATGTTCCACTTAACTAGAATAGAATTTCTTACGGTGTTCATTTCGAATCAATAGGCAATCAAGCTTATTGTAACTCCATTCAAATATGCATTTCTAAAAATGTATGATATATCTTGAACTGGAAGCTCCAAGTGTTAGATGGAGCTTTGGTAAATTTTAACGGTTCATTACTTTCTAAATTAGTATTTTTTTTCATTAATGCACTTTTTATGTACCAAACAATCGTATTAGTTCTTGATGACTAGACAACATCGTGGCACGCGCCTTCCTTAAGTGGTTAAACCCTTTATCATTATGTAAAGTTATTCAAGCGAACAAAAGGAAGAGGCGTGATTCAAGTTTGAATTTTAATGAATATTTAATGCTGTAGATCGGTTAAGCTTATCGAAATGGATTATAACATGTTTGTTTTCCAATTTATAATACAATAAATAAAAATCGATCGCATCTTTATTGCTATTTTGCAACGTTACGGTTTATTAAACCTCTTCAGACTCGGCGCCTTATTTGTTGGAATTAAACTTGTAAAGTAAGAAAAGTCAAAGTTTACCATTGGAAATCTATAATTAGAGATAGCAAATCATTTTAAACCGTCACTGTTACAAAATAGAACTTTAATGTGAGTTTATAATATTATATAATCCATATTATGAACGCCTCGTTATCCAAACTTTTTATTTCATAGTTTTCCTTATTCTGACATTTTGACTTAAATATATACCCACATTGATAATCTCCAATTAAAAGCGATCCGATGTATTAGTTACAGGAAGACTAAATGATGATCTTAAGTGACTTGATAAAAAGCAAGTAAAGAAAGATTCTCACGTCTTGTATAATTGAATTCGGTTTTCTTCATGTTTTTCAAGTTAATGAAAGATTGGTATCTTGAAGGTCTCGGTCTTTGCGATAATAAATAACTTGGTCGCTTGAAAATCGTGAGCTGCTCGTTTTCATTTTTAAAATAGATTGAAATATAAACATTTAGCTTCATCATTAATCATCAATAAATTTCTTTTTTATAAATTTCACGCGTTTAATAGTTGGTTAACATTTCGTAAGTAAGATTAATTTTCGTATAATGATGTGGATATTGAATTCATCTTATTTTAATTTAATACCACGCTTGTGTAACACAACACACATTTGTCTATTTTGTAAATGGACCCAATAATTATTATTATATCTTCTTGCACTAATTTTTGAAAAATGGTCCAGATTTCATCTGGTTTATTTGGAAACAAAACGATTTTTATGGTGTAGATATTAGGTAATATACTAAAGATAAATGTTTGGGCCCCCAGCGTTACTAAAATTTAGCAGCTACATTAGAATGGTAATGGTTCATTATGGGCAGCTAACATAAAAAAGTTAGAAACGATTTGGAAAGCAGTAATGTCAGGGACGTTTCGAAACTTGCTGGAACCCCTGACCCTGTCATAACCTGAAGGTTACCCTTAAAAAACAGGACGTTCACCTTAACGAAGCAATAAACTTCAGGATTACCTATAATATTATTACCTGTTTAAATTTTTAATCTACATCATCAATGTAAAGATTTATATTATAAGTGTAAAATTATAGGGTTTACTAAATTTTTATAAAAAGCATAAAATTCCGATAAATCCCCCTATACTTATGGTGGGGATATAATACCGGACCTTCAGCACCGCAGCGCACACACAACTAATGATTGAGATACGCTTGGATTAGCATCTTAGCCCCCCCCCCCCCGGACGCTACGCGCCGGGTTTATTTTATTATTCCTGTTAATAATGACACTCGATGGTCAAAAGGATTAGTTTGCATTTACATAAATCTGGCTCATTAACGAAAAGTTAAGGTCGAAATGGGAAAATGTTTGTTGTGATCGATGAAGTCACTTAATTTTCTTAATATACAGGTTGACCTACCATTTTATGTTATTAACGTAGTTTGGCGTTTCTAAGAATAGTAAAAGACGGTCATAGCTGAGCAGTTAAGTGCTTTAAACTGCTAACGCGAGGTAGAAAGTTGGACTCGGGGGTAGGCAATGTCATACTAGCAAGTTACGGACGTTCCTTCCTGTCCAATTGTTACGAAATTTATGCTTTATAAGACACAGAAAATTTTTTTTCCTTCACTAAGTTTGAAAATTGAAAATTATTCCCGCCGCCCTTCAGACCATGCTACGCCAGTAATAATCTGCCTACGAAAGCATTGTCAAATTGAAATGCGTTACACTTCGTTAAACTGTAGGCCCCCTAAGTGTATGAAAACAAGAAAGATTTTTCTGTAATTAAGTATCATTATTTTCACATTTTTAAATCGCAAATCCAAGATAGTAATGTTTAAACACAAGGTGCGGAAGTTTGAGGAAGTTCCGCAAGGCAACGGGATGGGACCATTGCTGTACGTGCTGTTAATTTTATACTTACTTCTGAAATTGACGATAAGGAAACAGTACGATAACAAACAGAGATGATTTAAAAAATAATTAATATTATATGTAAAAAAAAATAATAAATAAAAATAATAGAGGCATTCTCATGAATGGTATACGAGGAGGGGGGTTAAGGAAGTCACTACACCTTCCTATTAATTTTCAAACATCGAAAAACTCGATTAATTGCACTAAATTGCTAAAAAGAAATTAAAATTCATATTTTTTGCGTTATTATACAATTAATAATATATTGTTATGCAAGAGGGGGGAGGTTGTCGACTCCACCCCGTATTTGGCACCTATGACCAAGTAGATAATTTTTCATATAAATAATATTACAAGGAGCATCGACGATCAAAGCCGTATTCAGAATCAGCAATCAAAAATAAAATAATAAAAATCATATAAACCAATGAAATCTCCCTGTCATTGTATGATATGTTTCGGCGTTATTAATAATTCTACCCGTAAATCTCGCCTAATTGATCGTACTGGTGCATGAAAATACATAAATTACTTATTAATCTTACCATTTGCCATAAAACTCCGAAACTGTACACTTAAAGTCTAAAGAAGTCTCTTAAAGTCCTTTAAAATTAATAAGCCGTTTATTTCGTTTTCCAATTTAACAGCGCCATCATCAGTTGAGAACTTTTTGAACTCCATCAGGTGTTTCCAAAACTCTCATAAGGTTTGTCTATCTGCCACTACATAATCAAAAGTATTACGAAAAATATTATAATCTCTTAAATATTTTCGAAATCATTTTTAAATATAAATAATTTTTTTGATATTTAATTCCTATCTTTGTTGCATTTTATCTTTCTATTTCTTCAAATTTTAATGTAACAATGTAATGAAATATGTAACAACAGAAAAAATGGAGACTAGGAATCGGACAAAGTCGCAGGACGTTTTAAAACATATGAAATTCAAAGATTTGAGAATTTCCACGGATTTCCAAATTTAAAATTAATTGTAGTTCTGTAAATATTTTGTAATTGTGTGAAAATTTTGAATTTGGTGCACGTAACTAAAATGGGTTGGCACTGCAGGGATTTTTGGAATGAAAAATGCGCAAGAACGAAGAAGGGGGACTCGCGCCAAGGCGATGCAACGAGATAGACGTGGGTCGCGTAAAGACTCGTAATTGATTGACAATTTTTGTAATTTTGAAAATGATTTTTGATTTTGAATAAAATAAATTTAATGCTTATAAAAAAAGTGCAAAAAAATAAAAACTTATTTTTTGTTCTTCGTTCTTCTTCTATTTCTGGCACGTCTTCGTCTTCTTATTATCGGATAACTATTAGAAAAATATTGCTAGGCACCAGGTAATTTAATAAAACTAGCAAGGAAGGGAAGAAACTCACTATTAAATTACGGAAAAAAATCGGATTCAATCCAAATTAACAACATAGAATGCATTTCTGAAATTTGTAGTAATTTTAATCCATTTAATAGGCTTTTTTCAAATTTACCTTCTCTTTGCATTTGCCCTTAGAAGGTCATATATAAAAATAATATAACGGGTTTCCTTGAGGGATGAAACCCAACAAGAATCAAGAAAGCGTAAGCCAAAATAGAGCCCCGAATCATACGAGCCTCTTGACAATCATTGTTGCAAAAATATGATTAAAATAACGAAATTTATTGACAAACAATAATTTATTGTAAATGCAACTAACCCCACAGATGCTAACAAACAGAGGTTCGATTCGCCACTACATTCAATGGAAGTCGCTCTATGTCGTGCAGGTTTTTTTTTAAACCCACTGCAACGTAAAAAGTAATTGCAAAACAAAATTGATTAAACACCAACCAAGGTGAATTATCGGTGATCCTCTCTTTGAAAACAACAAGATCTAAAATTATACCAGAAGCCATTTAAATTCGCCGTAACAAACAATTTTTTATAATGAAGCTTGAAGCCACAAAATTGTTTTGATCAGCAGTGACCAGTGTTTACTTGCTTCATTGACGACGAGAAAGCTTTTGATGAAGTGAGACGTGACATACACATTCACTTCCACATGGACAACTAAAGACATGGAAATAAAGACAGTTATGAAGGTTTGCAAATATTGATAAACAAAATAAATAAAACCAGCAATGGATACGGTCTCCGCATAAGTAAACGAAAAACCAAAACCAAAATTTACAACTTTTTTCGTTGTTTTAAAAATAATAATACTCTTCATTATCTAATGAAATATTCAAGTCAACAGTAAAAAGTGAAAATAAGTAGAAACCGACGGGGAGGAGTGTAGGTTCTTCGGGGGGGGGGGGGGGTAAACTTACAATGAGCGTTTTTCCTTCTATACGCTACTAATGTGATCGAAGCATGTCTTCATGTCTGCCTTACCAGCTTTTAACTTCAAGTCATTGTATTTTTTCTCCGACTGATTTTAGGAAATTCGAGCACGCAGGCCTGAACTCCACTTGAGCCCCCACCCAGAAAGGAACTAATCCTGGTCACTGTCGGGAACAAGCTGGCAGGATCTCCGATCATCGCAACGACTGACCCTTCCTCGATACGGAAATCCGGCCGACGGGCTCCAGACATGAACCACTTTTGCAAATAATTTGACTCTCTTTCCCATTTTTATCTTTCTTTTTATTATCACCAAATTCAGACTCAGCTAAGCAAGAGTTCAGGCTGTGACGATAAATCAGCATAGTTAGCTTTTTCAGAATGGGAACTGCGTTATGCCTTTCATCATATTTTCAAGCCAACTTTGGATACTGACTATCTTTGTTTTCATAAGGGGGGGTCTCAGAACCCAACGCTGCAATTCATAATTCAGGTGCAGTGGCGCACCAGCTAATTGAAGGAAGAGTGGGCAAGGCCCGGTATCCTGCAACTTTCTTTGATTCTGTATCAAGTTCTTGGAATTCCCTGGTTGTGACGTCTTTAAATTGATTTAATCCATGAAAACGCAAAAGTTTGGGGCTATGAGCTAGGTTCAACCTTAAACCCACACTGAATCTTTCGTAATGAAGTCCTTTTTGGCATTAGGCCTTCCATTATACAACAATGTACTTTTAGTCAACGCCGTATCTAGGTACGGCCGCGCCCTTGGCGGGACTTAACATTTGCGGGTCCTTCCGCGGAAATTTTACAAAATTAAAGTGCAAAGTTGTAGGTTTAAAGTTTTTTGATCAATCATCAATCAATCATGAGTCAAAACTGTACTATTCTTGCTTTTACCAGGGCAAAATCGTCGATAATATCGTTAAAATCAATCTGAAACGTAATTCATAATTAGAAATAACGTTCAGAACATCCAAATGGGAGGCCTTATTGATGTCCTTTATCAGCTCTTTTGCATGATACTTGAAAGTAACTACTTCGTTCTCAAGCTCTAACGTATCTATATCTTTGGCATACATCGCACTAAGATTAGCTGTACACTTTTCAAGAAGAGAATCAGAATACTCACTTAAAGACTTTCCGGATAAAAAATTAAAGTCAGATGAAACCGAATGGTATCGTAGATGTTTGCCCTCTTGTCCATTTCGCTTCTAATCCTATCAAACACAACGAAACACTCTCTCTCAAATGATTTTTCAGCACTCAGCATGTGGGATTCATCTTCAGCCATTTCACCAGCCATTCTTTTGACTTTTTTCAGTCTCTTAACAGGAAAACAACTTGTAATTTCCAAGAAACCACATGTAGCTTTGGCTTTTCCTATGTATTTCTTAATTCCTTCTTTGCGTAGGTCTTCAACTTTTTTAGCGAACAGTAACTTAACAATCTGGAATAACATTCATTTCAATAACGTGAAATTTTTGTCCTTAACAAAATGCACTAATCTAAAAAAAATAATTTTTTTTTTCATGGCCGATTTTGCCCCCCCCCCCCCCCCCCCGGTAGCTGCGCCCTTGGCGGGCGCCCATCTCGCCACCGCCTAGATACGGCGTTGCTTTTAGTTCATGTAATTCTTTGTTTGTAGTGGTGCTCAAGCCATTTATTCCGCCTTTCAATTTAGTAGCGCCATCTGTTGATTATCTTTTGAAGTTTACTATGGTGTTTCCAAAACTCCCATAATCAGGAGGTCCATTTCCCCAGCCCCGCCCATCGCGAATTTTGAATCAATTTTGGTGTCAATCGTTTGTGTGTCGTTTGTGTTCGTTTGTGTTTTCATTATTTTCGTTTGTGTTAGCACCGTTCGCGAAATATCTTCAAATTTACGTGGGCGGGGCTGGGGAAACGGCAGCCCCGCCCATCGCGAATTTCGGGTCGAATTTGGTGTCAATCGTTTGTGTTTCGTTTGTGTTCGTTTGTGTGCTCATTATTTTCGTTTGTGTTATCACCGTTCGCGAAATATCTTCAATTTAAGTGGGCGGGGCTGGGGAAATGCCAGCCCCGCCCATCGCGAATTTCGGGTCGAATTTGGTGTCAATCGTTTGTGTTTCGTTTGTGTTCGTTTATGTGCTCATTATTTTTGTTTGTGTTAGCAGCGTTCGCGAAATATATTCAAAAACATAACCTAGGTTTATTTCCCCGGCCCCGCCCATTTTGAATTTTTACTCGAATTTGGTGTCAATCGTTTAGTCATCGTTTGTGTACGTTTGTGTTTCTATTCCCGTCGTCTCAATATCGATTTTCAACTAGCTGGGAGAAAATGAATTTTTGTCAAGCTCCGAGCAACAACCGCCACATTTCGAAATTATAGCAATTACGTTATTTAAGAAAATTGGTGTTATTTTAGTTGTAAATTTATCAATATGGATAGGTTTCAACTTAAAACAATAAAAACCATGTTTTCTTTCTGTCTTTCTTCAGCTGTCACCTGTGATGTTTGGTGTCGTTTTCATTTTGCGGCTGAAATGGGAATGCCACTCCGGCCTGTGTTTGCCCTTTCGGGAAGTTCTTCTTCTTTGCGGCTGAAGAGGGAATACCACTCCAGCATTGTCGTCTTGCTTGGTTACGCTTCTTGACCTGAACTTAGAGCTGCTTCGAGGAATTTCTCGTTGTCGTACGCATGATTTCCGTCTAGGCCTCGGTAAATCTGTTCCAATCTTCCCTGGATGAGAGCATTTCTGCAACTAATTTGAAATTCGAAATTAAGTCAAAGATCCGTTCCTTCAGTGCGGCCTTTAGGTCGCACAACCTAGGCAATCACGAATCAGTGCGGCCTTAAAACACCACTTCATCTGTCTATCTATTTGTTTATAATTCATCTCTTACTGATTTATTTATTAATTACCAAGCTAAAACGTTTCAGTGCGGCCTATGATCCGCTCAAAATCATGACAATCACGCATTTGTAGAAAAGAATGGAATAAATAGTTGAGAAAATAATTCAGATACATTTTTTTAGAAGGATAACCATCTAAAACGTGATTGTCTGGATTGTGCGGCCGGAAGGCCGCACTGGGAAAAAGATTAACGAATAACACATAGATAACGATTAACACATAAATAAAATAAATTAATAAAATTTATTCTTCTAATTTTTGACTTCGTTCATTTTTATTTTTCATTAGATATTATGTTTTAATAATATTAACTTGTGAAATGAATATTAAATTAAAATTAAAAAATTGACAAGATAAATAAACATTTTGTCATAACTCGTCAATTGACAATAATTATAAGTTAACTAACCTATTGATCAGTGGCAGCTCGTGATTTGCTATAATGATAGTGGAAGGGAGGGGGGGATTTAATATTATTTCACCTTTTGGTAATGTGTTTTAAAGTTGTGCCACCAATCAACATCGAATTATTCAATATTCAGCGGCGTAACATTGCATTAAACAATAGTTTGAGTTGATATTCCGCTTTGGAAGGGCGGCGCCCCGTCAGAAAATAATAGACTAAAAAATTACATATTGGTGTTCTGCATATCAATAAAAAAAGGCGAACACCAAATTTTCACTTGCAATTTTATAAACCATAATCAAAATCTTCCGTAATATAAGTAGCGTTTATTTTAAACAGTAGATCAAGATCAGAATTTATATGCAAGTTCGCATCGGCTGTGATGTCTGGAAAAAAGATGCCCTGGGCGTCGAAATCCGAATTACATGAATTAAAATATCAATTTAAAACCAGATAGATCTGAGATTTGATTTAAAGTCGACTATCCTTAAACGAAATCCAATCAGTTTACAAATTACTAAAAACTAACTTCCGTTTTTAAATGTACTTATTTGACACCTCGTCATTTTAATACACTACGTACGTGTAAACGCTGTTTACAAACCAAAGTGATCCCATGGTTTACAGGGATTAAGCTTAAAAATTACAAGTGTTTTATTACTTTAAGGTCAAATCATAAATCACTTTTCCTGAGCAGTTTTCTTTAAATATATATGGGGCCGTCCATTAATTACGTAAGGATGATTTTTTTAATTTTGGACCCCCTCCCCCCGCCACGTAAGGGTACGTAAGATTGTGGCAACCCCCCCCCCCACATCTTACGTAAGGATTATTTAAAATAAAATTAATTTTGACCCCCCTCTTCACCCCTTATATTTATAAAATATGAATAATAATATATTATACTAGCTGGCACAGTCGGCCTACCGGCCGCCTTTAGCCATCTAGACCGTGTCGGATGTGGTTGTTCGGCTTTCGGCCTCACTCCAAGGTACTAAAGTAGCCTATGTTTTTCGTAGCATTGTAAATAACTTCTACAGCAAATTTGGTTAAGATGGATCAAATAGAAACGTAAAGCACGTGCACGCGTATTTGCATTGTCGATCGGTTGACAGTTTGACAGCATTCATTATTGTTTTTTAAGTAGATTTTGAGTAGCCTGCCTTCCTTTAAGGAATCTCGATAATCCATTCATGCGCGTCCCTATGGGACGCGCATGAATGGATTATCGAGATTCCTTAAAGGAAGGCAGGCTACTCAAAATCAACTTTCCTTTCCTTTGCGAATTTTTGCACTATTTCAATACAAAAACATGCGCAGGGACCTACATAATAACTGTTCCAAATTTGGTTCCGATCGGTCAAACGGTTTAGGAGTCTATAGGGAACATACATACACACATACATCCATTTTTATATATTACGTAAGGAATACGTCGGACCTCTCCCCCCCCCCTACGTAAGGGTCCGTAAGATATCCAATAACCCCCTCCCCCCCAAAAAACCCTTACGTAATTAATGGATAACCCCTATATAAATCGTCGCGTCAGAATCAGAGTATTCTATCTCCATTTTTATAAATTTTACAGTACAGCTGTTTAAAGTTTCTCTATTGCCTCACTCTTCATTAGGATATTTTGACATAATTTCAATTGAAAAAGTTAATAACAGATAACCCCACAAGTCGCTTTTCGTGGTTAGTTTACAAATTTTAATTATAAAATTTAAATTAAATCAAATTTAAAAAAAAAGAAAAACGGAGATAGAATAAATTTGCACGCGATAACAAATTTTTCTGAAGTCATTTTATTCTATGTCCAACATTTTGGTTTATAACTATTGTATAGTTTTTAAATAAAATATTTTTCGATATTATTTAATTTTATTTGTATATTAACTACATGTTTAAATACAAAAAACACCTATTTGGTTAACAAAACGAAATTAACAAAACAAATCGAAACAAAACTAGCATCATAGTCCAGGCAAGGAATTTTTTTAATTTGCAAAAAATCCGGGCAAGCTGAATTTTGGCAGAGATGTACATTGGAGTATTCTAATGAACCTCCCAAAAATCCCATAAAATCCCACGCCGGCGTCCCCCACAATCGGGGGCTTTAGATCCCCCAACGCGATTTTTTGCCGATAACTCGCTTATTTATGCTTGTATGGAAAATTATGATCAGACCATAATTAAAGAGCATAAAATTCTCTATAAAATAGTTTTTTTTCATATTTTTCCATGGCACACTAATACTTAAATTATTGACCGAAAGCACGACCCACCCTTAAAATGGCATAATATTGATTCGTTGCAGGGAGAGAAATGTTTTCAGGCACGGGAAATGCTTTTAATAATAAATTAATTGAAATTGTGGCCAAGGTTGGAAAATGAAGAGAAAAATAGATTTTTTCAAAATTTGCCCAAGTTATAGTATCTTCCAAGTAACGAAACCGAAATTTTGGTTTGAGCTTACAGAAGGTCCGGGCAAGCCGAAATTTGGCAAAGATGTATATTGAAGTGTTCTAATAAACCCTCAAAATGTCTTATAAAAATCCCAAGCCGGCGTTTCCCCCAAATGATGATTTTAGTCCCCTAAGTGCGGTTTTTCGCCTATAGCTCACTTATTTCTACTTTTACGAAAAATTACCATTAAGCAAAGTTGAAGAACATAAAATTCTCTATAGACTATTATAACATTCTCTAACTCTGCAAGTTATATATCCCTTTATTTTTATTTTTATATCTATTTATTTGTTATATCAAGTTATATAATATAAGGTATATTATTTTGACATATTTTTGAATTCTACGAAATCAAAAATATCACATCACAGATGATAATGTATTGCACTGCAAATCGGCACAAGCACCAACCTATTCTTGAACGTAAAGAGAATGGCGCCAGTTTGCTTTTCTGCATAATTATTATTATGCAGTGATAACGTTGGGATCAGGTTATTCTATGTCCAAGCACTTACTGTAAGCTAATTGGTCGCTTGGATATAGAATACTCTGGTTCTAAATATTAGCATGGTTAATGGATATAGAATAAAATTGCCTCTTTGAATTAACGGTAATAATACACATTTTGGCAATTTTTATTGCATTATACTGTAGAGAAATGAACATAGAATAAAATGGCATAAATAACTCAATTTATCAAAAAAATGGAGATAGAATACTCTGGTTCTGAGGCGACGAAATCTCAGCATGTAGTAATTCCAGTGGCGGCGATAAGGCCCCCGCGTAATCCACGATGTGGGGGGTCCGGAAGAACTGCATGGCAGATGTAAAATTGTTTTTTTTTTGGGCACTAACTCGTTCTCAATACATTTTCCAAATTTCTACAGCAAAGAGAAAAATTACCTCCTGGCAGACCTTTTAAATCTGATCATGAAGATATCATCAAGCCGAAACGTGAAATATATGCTTCAAGTTAGGGATGACAGATATTTTAAAAAATTGTCCCAAAATACATTTAGACAGATAACCATCAAACCTCTCAATTTTTTACGAAGACACACCTAATATAAACTACCTAACACGATAATCCTGAAAGACGTATCTAATTTTTGATGTGAACAAAATTTAGATTAAAATTAAGATAACGTGACCATGGATGAAGCTGAGGATTGGTAAATTGAACCACGATATAATTCATGTTTTCAAAAAAGTTTGTAATTCGGATTTCTCTAGTTATATCAATAACTAAAACTTAAAGTCAATAATTCACCATCCATTTAATTATCACCAATTTAGATTTCTATGGGTTACTTTAAGTCCTCCCATTTGTGCTACTTTATGTTATGTAAATTTTTGTTCAGCAGAATCAAGTTATCGCTCTTTCATCCATTGTTAAAATATTTTATAACCTTCAATACCTTAACAAATATATCACATTTCATTCTCGACAATAACATAAAGAACAGCAACTCTGAAAAGCAAACGAAAGAACAAGGAAATTGTTCTTACAACAATAAATAAAATCACCGTGATGTGATCATTAATTCATCAGTAAGTATTTCCTAATCAACTTGGAAAAGTCTAATTGCCAATTACAAAAAGTAATACGGGTGTAATAATTTATTTTTTTCAAGAAATCCATCTTATTTAGTAATAGGTTTTATGACCGTGAATTGCACTTCCTTATATTTTTTTAAAAAGTTAACACAATCTGCACTTTTTAGCGACCTTTAAATTGAATGTTTGTTTTTCACACCTATAATAATAATAATTTAAACGATTAAGTAAGATAATTTAGAATCCTAGTTTTATTCATTCCCATCCAGTCTACAATAACAGTGAATTAACCGAGGAAGTCTTCCAGATGGAAATGAAGCTTTTTTCGCCAAATTAATTTTTTTGCTTTATTATTTAACTGAGGTCACACGTAAAAAACTGAATTTTTTGTTGTTATAAATATTATTCGCGACGTCCTTGTCACAGCCAAAAAATTAAGTTAGTGATCGTAAAATAAAGCTATAAAATAATCTAATTGGGATTAGGTACGACTTTATGATTTCAGAGTATGGATTTATTTTTAGTTTTTTTTTTTAATTATAATCTGCATTTTAATATTTGTTTTCTTAATTTATAAATAAATAATGCAAGTCATAATTTTACGACTTAAAATATACGGCTGTCGGGTATAAAATTGGTTTTCCATATCAAAATATTTTTTCGTTGACTAATATACACGCTTTCATAATTTATTCAATTTATTATCATAGTTAACAAGCCTGAAATAAGTTTTGTATAATAAGTATGTAAAAAGCATCGCAAAAAAACCTGGTTGTTTCGTGTTGAAGTATTATGAAAATGTTAAAATTTTAATTGTATTTATGTAGGCCACAGCCCGCAAAAGTTAAATTCCATAAACTAGTTTTTCAGGCAATTGCTATTTAATTTTTGATATTGAACCCTTAAGGGCGTATTTCGTTTTTTCGATGCACTTAATTGGGTGCAAATTTATTTTTAAAAGTTTAATTATTGTTTAAGGTTTACGTGTTCATTTTCTTTCTTTCATTATTCTTACAAGAACGAATTCAGACCTTCTTTTAATGTGGGGCGAAAGGGGGGGGGGGAGCTAAATCCTGGCAATATGGGAGCTGGGGTCCATTTACGAATATTTATAATTATTATTTTTTTAAATGTATTTTGTAATGTATATTAATTACTTTACCACGGCGGATCCAATTCTAAACACAGCAGTAGATAAACTAAGGTGGTTCTAACGTACTTCTGAACTATTTATTCTAAGTTCGATTTTGTTCCGAAAGCTACTCTGGCAATTAAACAACGGAAATTATGTTCAAGAAGCTTTTTTTGCAATAACACAAGATTTTTTGTAGATTCAAAAATAATATTAACCAATGGGCATATTGTAAACCAACCGTTGAGTTTTTTTGCGACTACGTGAGGACTCTTATTATACCTTCTTACTTTTATATTAATACATTACATTATAATTATTATATGCTGTGATATTACAAAAATTTAAATTTGAACGAATTTGAATTGAATTATTGTTCCACATCGTTAATAAAAATTAAAATTGTATAACGAAATTATTTGAATTCGCCACCACGTTGGGCCGACAATTAAATATTGATATCTTGAATTAATTGAAATGGAAACTAATATTAAATTGAAATATAAATTTTTATTCCTGTTGACTGAAATAGTTTTACCAAATATTTGACACAAGTTGATAATTGAACGTTTAAATTTTTTCGTCGACACATAAAAATACAAAATCTTTTAATTACGAAAGTTTATTAAATTTATACCTGCTGGTTTTTTTACTTTCATAGCTACGAAAAATGTTTAATCTTCTTCAGATATCTGCGATTTTCCAAATTTCAGCTCAGCTGTTTTTTTAGCACGATTTGTTCTAACTCACATCGTCGTAGTTTTGCCTGTACACTTTTAATTTATTTATTTATCCAATTTCTTAACATTTTATCGAGCATTTTCAATATAATGCGTCCTCGTTCTAGGAGAGACGGGCTCGAAGTTTCTTTTTACACCATTTTACACTGACGTGTCACAATTCAAAATCCAGAATAAAATTTTAGCGGGGTTACAAAAATACACTTTCCCATAATATGTCGTTAACCTTTCAGCAACAAAAATATAATTTCTTTATACAGTTTTTTTTTCATTGAAATCCATCTTTTTAAAATTTTAACCCAAAACTTTGAAAAATATCAGCGCAAAGACCCAAATCTACAATCATCTTTAATAATATTATGGTGATTCAATTTTTTTAAATAATAATTTACATTTCTTTGCAATAAATAGTAAAAAATATATAAAGGGTGGGGGGGTGCATTTTAATCTTTTGTACAAGGGTCCAACAAATTACATTGCTACATCACTGCTTGTCGTCTATAAAAGACGTCCGCAATTTTTTCCGACTTTTCAACTCCCCCCTTGTCACAGTTGGTCACAATCTTCGGACCCCCCGGAACATCCTATGGTTACAAATCAAGGACCTTCCCCTCATTTGTTTAAAATCTAACTTGATTTTTTAAACTAAAAATCCTATTGATTAATTTTTAATTTTTAAAATGTGCAGAAAAATATTCAACCACAATTTTCTTAGAAATCCCAAAAATGGGATTTTTATGCGGACGCCACATTTGTTCAACCTCCTCCCCTCTGGTCACACTTGGTCACGTTTTGTACCCCCCCCCCCCTGGGGTGGACCTCTGATTTGGTAGCCTCAGTGCGTGCGAACTCGAAAGGGTTTGTTCTTCATCTATAATTCGGTCACCACCATTAAATCAATCAAGGCGGCCTAAATCTTAGGAGAAAATGGAATGGATGGCGGCCCTAAAAGGAAGCGGACCACCGGGCAATTGCCTGGCTGCCCACCGGCGTAGTCCGGACCTGATTATGGAGTAAAAATCTCATAAGAAAGGATATGAGGTGTTTTCGAACTACTTCTTGTTATTTTACCTCACTTGTTTTTCCGAATTTCAACTGCGTAGGCGTGTTATAACCATGACCTCGAGATCAGTTCAAATAATTTCTGTAGTTTTGTATTTTTACGATATGTGCTGATAAACCATTTCATTTAGGGAAAAAATCACACTAAGGAATTATAAGTCTACAGTTTTAACTACAGACTATACGTGCATATACGTACATATTAGAACCTACAGCTTTACGTGGAATCTGAACCACGGCACAAATAATAGCTGAAATTCGAAATTAGACAATAAAGTCTACTACAGTTCAACTCCTTTGTCATGAAACCAAACTATACGTGTTTAGATATGGTTTAATCCATATTCCAGAGTTTTAGGTTACTAGGAAGTTTTTTTTCAGTGTAAGATTAATAGTAATCCTGGTTATCCTAACCCTAAAATTAACCGCAGCTGCACGGAGAAGAGTAGATATAAAAATTTTACATGTTGATAAATACTTCGGTATTCAAACCAGGATTAATGTACGCCGAAAAACAACTTCCCAGTTGAAATGTCTATATTATCATCGCACTTGGTTCTATAATCTAAGGAAACTACAACTGGGCCTACGATAAACTGCTCAGAGCAGCTCTTCAATTGCTGCTTAAGATATAGGACTCGATCGAAAATAAAACAAAAAGAACCGGGACCTCCGCTTAACAAATCAAAAGGTCGAATAACTAAATTGCGTACTTAGTTAAAACGTCCCAATTAACAAATTTGTTTACGAGAGTAAAATCAGCTGATATGGGTGTTATATAAATACGATTTTCGATTTTACAATGAAGACTGCGTTAGGACGTTTTAACTAAGGACGGTAGCATAGTAGGATGTTGAGAATACCACGGATGGTACACATAACAAGGAAAGAAGCAAAACCTCATAGTACAGGAAAAATGGAAGGTCGACGCTCGACGAGACTTGGGTGAATTGAAAACCTCTTTCGACGCGGGATGATTTATCCAAGAAAACTTTTTTCTAAACACATCTACACGAAGAGCCGAGAAGTCAGAGACCTCATAAATATGCAGGGTTGCACGTATAAACTTTTAACACAGCATATTGAATAATATGTTATCTCGATCTGTTACAAGAATGGATTTTAGAACGAACGGAAGATCTTATGGTGTAATTAACCTATTTGCCCCCCCCCCCTAGCCCCGGGATCCGCGTACTCCACTGTATTTTCTGTTAACAAAAAACTAAAATGCATTGAATGCTATTCTGGGAGTTCATTAATCAATTCGAAAAAACTTTTAAGAAGGTATAAATAATATTATATATTATGTTGTATGTAATTGAACTTGAGATGAATTTTAAGATTACGCACAAGCAAAAGAACCGCACTTATGCAATAACGCAAAAATATTAAACGTGTAAATTATAGGTAATGAAAGTTTTGCAAGTTATTATTAAATCAACTACACATAAATAATTTAACGATTATCTAAAAAATTAATTGCACGAAGATAACAATCTTGCCACTTATTCATTACTACACAAAATACCTTCGAGCAATTTAGATTTGTAATTATGCACTTGCTGTGCACCTTGTGGTTTGTAATTATTTTCTCTGACATTTTAGTCAGTTACAAAAGTGATTTTACAAAACTATTTTTATTTATCAAAAACGTGTTAGTCAAAGGTGTTGACATACCTTTTAACAGGCGACTCATCGTGAAATAATTGAAGTTCTTTTGGTTTCGTTAAATTACACCAATTACTTGATTTTATAAGCTTACCTCGTTAATTATTTTTTTTAGTTATTTAAAAATGCATTCTTGGTAAAGCGAACCACTTTAAATCTGCAAATTATGCTCGATTTTATAGTTTCCGATCGTAAAACATAATAATTAATAAAATTGATAGTCTGGAGTCTGAATTGGATGTGGAGAGCCAACGAAAGTTCGGATGCACTTCTCGAAGTACCCCAAATTTTAAGTGCAGCACGTCGAGGTTGAGTTTGTTGTGGAGCGATATGAGTATAATCTGATTGTTCCAGAACTTTTTTAATTTTTCCTCAACTTTTAAAATGATCTGGGCCAGTTGCCTTCATTGAACGAATAGAAATATGTAGGTTATAAACCTGAAAACAATAAAAAGGAGAAAAGTTTCAGCATTATTTGCATTTTAGTTCAGCTTATTTATTTACTACTTTATAAATACAACTCCCAGTTGGATTAGCTAACAGAAATAGAAAGAGCAATAAAAATAAATTTTTGTTTTTCTTTAACATTTGTTCCTTTTGCTGCAATTTCGCAATAACGAATTGAGCAATTTGAATGGGAAAACAATGCAAAATGTTATTGTTTGAAATTGCGAAAACAATATCATGAGTAGTTGACAGATCGTTTTGAGCTAAATTTAATTCAAAATCAAGCACCTCGAGCACGAACTTCGTGATTGAACGCATAATATATTAGCCGAGTCTGTCTGCAGTTTGAAAATAATTGTATTACATTTCCATACATACTCGGCTTTAATGGAAGTTTAAATTCAAGCCTATGGCTTGTAGTTTGTACCTACTTGTTTCATGATTAGAGAAAATTTATTGGTAGTTATGTGAAAAATAGCGGGGAAAAAAATCTTGAGAATAAGTGACGACAAATTGCACGAGTTCAGGCGGCTGTATCCAAAATCATTTTAGAAGCAAAATCGGGAAGTTCACCGGATTTCATCCAAATATAAAAGTTAATCAAATTATTAGCACTTACGTGCAAACCGCAATTTTCTAACCACTAATTACCGTGGTTCACTCAACTCTTGTGGATCACTTTTATTTTTTTTAAATTTGTGGTTAAGCAACTGTGTACTTAAAAAGAGTGAATGACTTCAAAAACTATTTAAAAAAATGAACACTTAATTTTTAGTCATACTTTTTCATGGTGTGGTTTTTTGAATATTTTTTTAATAAGCCGATGGATGTTAAAAACTTTACGTGATTTTAATGACAAATTAAAAGTTAGACACGCTTATGCAAAATCATCAACCTTGAAATTACCATGAAATAAATAGCAATTTCCGAATTATTTTGAGCCGATGATGTCAAAACTTGAGTGTCAAAAATGAATTATAAAAAATTTATTTAAATTTGAATTAGAAATTTATTGTTGTGGAACTTCAACTTGTGATTCTTCTGCGTCCTCGTTGATTTTTTTATGTACATACTTCTTATTTTCTTGTGCTCTCAAGTGGCGTAAAAAACTTATCGGTGTTTCATTACAACTTTTTTTCCCTACATGATATCTTGTGAAACTGAAACTAAAAAAATAATTTATTTTCAGACTGGTTACATTCAAACTTCCCAGGGGAATTACCACATCGAACCGATCGAACCGTTTTCGAATGATTCCGTTACGAGCATATTGCACCGGATAAAATTAACGAAACACAGCACCGAAATTACCGATAACGCAATTGAGGATGGCAATTCAGAAGCGTGCGAAACTAGAGGTGAGTTTTGATTAAAATTATTTAAACGAAAATAAAAAATTAATATATGTACAATTTTTATTGCATTTTTTGCCATGTGAAAATACAATAAAACAAGTTTTAATCCATTAAAGTTGAATGGTCGGTGTTCTAAAAAGCTGCAAGCCGGATCAAGTGTCTTACAAATGCTTCTAGACTGCTGGGCTCCAAACACAAATAAACGAGCAAACAAGACCTGCCTTTATAGAAATAAAGAATGCATAAATACATATTAAGTAATTTGCTGCTCGAACCTGCTGCGTTGATTATAAAAAGAAATAAATCATAGGTGTACCCAGTAAGTTTCACATCCAAAACTTCTGGGGAAGTATCAAAGTGTTATGTCATTTGATTTGATGGGAGATTTAATTATAAATTATTCTATGCAAATTAATTATTTTCCAACATTTTTAACGGTACATTTTTTCTCAATGCGGTGTTCGATTTCAAAAATTTCATAATTTTTGTGTTATTACCATTATTATCAGATTTTTAAAAAGTTACAACTTTTTAAATGTAATTTATTGAAAATAAACTGCACCTTCGAATTCTTCGGTTTTACATTCCAGTTTTCACACATCAAGGACCTGATTTTCCGCAATTCTTCATTTTTATAGTGCATTGTCTTTATTCACTTCGAGAGGCTTTTATTGCAGAGCGATAAATTTAAATTTATTGTACTGTGCTAATTGCGATATGCGGTGGGCGGTAAAACCTTCATTTCAAAAAGCTTCAAACATTTATACTAATTATACCAAATTCGGTTTTATTTATTACGGGACAATAGCACAACTCCCATTTTAAAAATTTTATTTGAGAACTTAATTTTCTATATAAATTACATTTTTTAATTGTTTTGGCCTAATGATACTACAGCCAAATTGAGCAAATACGAACGTCGCTATGTGGGAGGTAGACATTAAAATCATGAATGTATTATATTTTTCTTTCATGATTATAATTATTGTAGTTGTCCAGTTTGCTATGTTGATGATTTTTTAATTTAAATGTTTTTTTTTACTAATTACATTTACTAATTTAGTTGGCAAACAATTTAACAAATAACATTTCGTAAAAAACAATCTTATAATGATATATTATCTTATCAATTTTAAGTTAATTAAAAGATTAAGACTTTGTTGCCAAAACAGTAGGTACATAAGAATATTTCCCTATAGGCTCCATATATTGCACTATGTTTATCAATGCAAACGCATAATTATAGTGGCAATAAGTTTTTTAGATGGTGGACAGACAGGCAAATAAAATAGAAGCAATTTTTTTAAGAAAGAGGGAGTGGCCAAATTATTTTTAATCCGACTGAACAATAACTTGATAATTAGTCCAGTCAAAGTAATGGCTCTAGTTTTAAAAAAATTCGGGAAAACTGAAATTATATTTGAGTGTCCGAATAAACTAAGGAACCCAATAAAATTTGGGAATTTGGGGACGGTAACCTAAGTGTGGTCAACCCAAAAAAAATTGAAAATTTCCTATAGGAAAGAGGAAGGTTTATAGAGTATACTGTAAAAATTTCACTTGCGAAAGTATACATAAAATTTCGAGAAAAATCAATTTGAAAGTATGTAAATTTAGCGAATTTTTCTTCGATTTTTGGGGTGTGCATTCGATAGGGAGGTTTATCCATCGTCAAAACCTACCCTTTCGGGGCGCCGCTGCGCTACGCTCCGCTCTGCACCCCTCCAGGGCGGTTTTGACTCTGGTTACTATGCTAAACATACGAGAAGGCGCTTCCCATAAAAAAAACCGGCATAAATGAAACCGGGAGCTTAGAGACCTTTGAAATAGCATTAAAAAGTATACATAGTTGCGGTATGGGACAGTAAACTATTACGTTTCACCCCCAAAAAATCGCGTAAAATCAAAAAATAATCGATGTTACATGTACGAGAGACGAGCTGCATCTGCCGGTGCGAACCTTTACCTTTACCTGATATGTATTTGATGGAGCATCCCGGCGCAGCCGGCCTTCTCCTTCATCTGAAAGAATACATTAGTGACATTGGAATTTATAGAGACCGGTGGGTCTCTGGGAATTGGCGCTTGGCGGACTGACTGGTAAAAACCTGAGCTGTGACTGTGAATATGTAATATGAGAAGAAAAAGAAAATTTTTACGTTTGCCGATATAGTAGAGTCCCTAATTCGAAGAAAGAAATTATGAATTAATTTCTATTGATGACCTCGGAGTGAGTGGCTTCTACTTGGAACTAGTCAGAATTGGCGACTAGTGGGATTATAGTGATGCTATGGGGGGTGATTTAACGAAGCTTGTGATAATTGATCGAAAAATTACACAAATCTAGTGAATAAATTCACTTTCGAAGAGAATTTGTGTAAGTTAAACCTATGAACATACATTAGTCTGTGTGGGGGTGAGTTATGGTCAGGAGTTGTCCGTGGTCAGGAGTGATTTGGGACGGGGAATGAGAAAGTCAGCTGGGTTGTATTGACCTAGTTGGTTTACTAGTGGGTTTTCTGAGAATTTGGATTTGTTGTAGAGATTGGTGGCATGTTTACGATTAAGAGTGTTAATGAGGTCTAGTTTGGCGTCTGCATGTAGTCGCCTGTTAGTGACGTAGTAGGGGGCGCTGAAAATAGCTCGGAGATTTTTGTTTTGAATGACTTGAAGTTTATTTATGGCCCTGGGGCGTGCATATCCCCAGACAGGGGAGGCGTAAATCATTGTCGGGCGGATTATGGCTTTGTATAATCTTAGTTTGTTAGCGGGGGACATGGTACTTTTTGCGTTCATGAGGACGAACAGTCTATTGAAGAGGCATTTGGCTTTACCGGCTGCGGAGGAAATGTGAGCGTCCCATTTGAGGCGCCGGTCCATGGTAATGCCAAGGTACTTGACCTTGGTTTTCCAGGGGATTTGCTCCTCGAACATCCAGACACTGGAGTTGTGAGGCTTGCAACGATTTCGAAACATGATCGCGGAACTTTTGCTCGAGTTAACCTCGATGCGCCAAGTTTCGTACCACCTTCCGAGATCGGTGATCGCCTCCTGGAGGCGGGTTGTGGCTATGTCCGGGTGGATTGAGGATGTGTATATTGCAGTGTCATCTGCATATAGTGAAATTTTTGTTGCGGCATCTAAGGGGGTTGGAATGTCACTCATGAAGATGTTAAACAGTGAAGCTGCAAGGATCGAACCCTGGGGGACCCCGGAGGTAATGGGGCGCTTTGTGGATCTGGTGTTCATGAGTTTGACTTGGAGATTTCTGTTGTGAAGGTAGGAGGCAATAAGTCGGACTAGTGGAATTTGAATTTTAGATTGAAGCATTTTGAACAGGAGGCCTTCGTGCCAGACCTTATCGAAAGCTTTCGATACGTCGAGTAGCACTAGGCCGGTGAATTCTTTTTTGTTGAGTGCCTGCGTGACGTGCTCAACTAATCGGAGGGCTTGGTGGGTCGTGCTGTGTCCAGCACGGAAGCCGAATTGTTCGTTTTGAATAATACTGTTATCGAACATGGCTTCTTGGAGACGGATGAGAATGACTTTTTCAACTACTTTTCCGATGGAAGGGAGCAGGCTGATTGGTCTATAGCTTTTCGGAAGTTTGAGATTTTGACCGGGTTTGGGGATTACCACTACGTCAGCGGTTTTCCATATTTGTGGGTAGTAGTTGAGTCGAAAACATGCGTTAATTATGCCGGTGATGGCAACTTTGGCTTTTTGGGGGAGTTCTTTGAGGGTAGTATTGGTGATGCCATCGGGACCTGGGGCTTTCCTCTTTTTGAGGCGTTTAATGGCAATGGTGACCTCCAGAAGGGAGGCGGGGGTGATATGTGTGTCATCGGAGGTGTTTAGGGTGGTGGTGGTGACATAATTTTCGACCGAATTAATATGGTCTTGGTCTAATCTTGTGGTGTTGGGGGAGCATTGAGCTTGGAGGCTGTCGGCGAAGATTTCAGCCTTTTCAAGATCGCTCCGGGCAATAGTGCCGTCAGGGCGGGAGAGAATTGGGATGGTGACTTTCTTTTTTCCCTGGAGGGCGGCGGCCATGCGCCATGCGGACATGTCTTTAAATGAAAGGGAGTTAATGGTGTCTAACCATTCATTGTCATGAAATTCTTTGACTTTAACGTCTACTTGCTCTTTGAGCCGGTTGTATGACCTTTGGTCATCAGGGTTGCGAGTTCGCCGAGCGAGTTTCCTCGCTCGGTTTTTGGCTCTGATAAGATCTTTGAGGGAGGGAGTGAGTTTGTCTCTGACGTCCGTGGTGTTAACTTGAAAAGAGGTTTCGTCAACGGATTTTTTTATGTTGTCTTGGAATTTGGCAATGAATTGGTCTAGGTCAGTGGGGGACTCAAAGAATGGGATTGGTCCAAGGTTTTTTGACAGATTGTCTTTGAAAGAGGTCCAGTCTGTTGTCGTTCTCATGGGAGGGCCCTTTGGGGGTAACAACGGTCCGAGTGTCAGAAGGACCGGGTAGTGATCTGAGTTTAGTTCTTCGCTGGTGGAGATATCGTATTGGAGTTGTACGTCTTTGAAAATGGCTATGTCCAAGATGGACGGCGTACCTGCGTTAGAAAAGTGGGTGGGGGAGGTGGGAGCGATGATCGCGAAGTCCAGCTCGTCTGCTAGAGAAAGTAGGTCGCGTCCTACATGGTTTGTGTGTTTGCACAACCAGTTGGAGTGTTTATCATTGAAATCGCCGGCGATGATCTTCGCGTCGGGGCCTTCGAGGAGGGTTTCTAGGTCCTCTTTGAGGATGCGTTGCTGAGGGCGATTATAGACGGAGGAGATTTGCAACCAACCGTGATGTGCGGTGTGGATGCTCACCGTAGTGATTTCAAGGTACTCTAGGTCGGGGGTCGGTATTGCGACGTGTTCGATAGATGATTTTACGTAAATTGCGGTTCCGCCTCCGCGTCCGTCACGGTCATTCCTATAAAGTGAATAGCAAGGGAGTTTTGCCAGTTGGCCAGCTCTGAAGTGGGTTTCGTTGACCAAGATTACATCAAGGTTGTGATCGTGCGCGAACGCGAGAAGTTCATTTCGTTTGGCTGAAAGGCCGTTGGCGTTCCAAAAAGCCGTCTGCAAAGTGGTGGGTTGGAATCTGGGTTTAGACATTAACGGGTGTGAAATTAGTGGCTTTGGCGTTCATGATTATTTCAATATTGCGGACGAGTTCAGCATTGGCATTGAAATTACGAAGTTGTTCAAAAATTGCTTTTGTTTGTCGGGAGGGAGCCTCATCGTAGGAGGTGGTGGGCGTGGGGGTGGGATGTGTTGCTTCCCTGTGAGGGGCATGCTGGCTAGCGACTCCTAGATAGGATGGTCGATTGGGGCCTTGGGAGGAGGGGTAATTGTAAGTGGGGCGGCCAGCGAAGCGGGAAGATGCTTCGCGGGCTGAAAGTTCTCGCCGCTTGGGCCTGGGGAACATAACGCAACCTTTATAGTTTGCGGGGTGGTTTCCTGTGCAGTTAGCGCAGGTGGCGGGGTCCTCGCGGATTTTTTGGCAAGCCTGAGTGAGATGATCCCCTGCGCATTTGACGCATTTGGGGGGGGGGGCGCGGCAGAGGGTTTGGGCGTGTCCGAACCGTTGACAACGGTGGCATTGACCGACCTCTGTACGTTTGTGGGGAGTTTCGGTGCGGGTGTTTATTGACAGGACCGAAGTCATGTCGAAAATTCTCTTGGCATCTGAATTGTGGGTTAGATGGACAAGGTATAGTGGCATGGGTTTTTTGTCGCGACCTTGGCGCATCTGGAAAACGGACTGAATTTCGAAATGTTGAGATTCGAGGTCTTCCTTGACCTCGGCAGGGGTGATTGTGATCGGAAGACCACGGATGACCACTTTGAGTGGTTTATTTTTGGGGGAGGGAGAATGAGTGTGAGGGGAGGGATTTTTCCTCAAGTAAACGGCTGAGGGCCCGGTAGTCTGTCTCGGTGGCTGGCTGGATGGAGATGCCATCCACGAGAGTGCAAATTTTAGTTGTGGCGATTTTACGTTCTTGATGGATCAAACGGTTAATAGCTGGCCAGTTTTCCTTTGTCCGTAGGACAATAGGGGGGATTCGGCTGGCGGAGGTATATGTTGGGTGTGATGCACCCTGGGAGTTCGAGAGGGGGGCGTTAGTATCGATTGGGGGGCTGGTAGTGTCCATGCCGTCATCGTCATCGCAATCGGCTTGGGTTTCGGGGGGGGTGTCATCTACCTGGAGACAGGAGAACCTGTTCTTGGTAGCAGGCCCTGAAGTTTCACTGTCATTGCTGACATTGGAGCGGGCGCGTTTTAAGTTTCGGTCGCTGGGGGTGACGAAGGTGTCACCACCAGTGGAGGTGGAAGCGTGGGTCTCCATTGCCTCTGAGGGAGGTTGGGCGGTGGAGAGGGTTGGTGCAGTCTTGACTGCGGAGAGCGAGCGTGTTATCGGCTTTGAAATACTGGATTCCATAAGGGGGCGCGGTGGGTCGGCTTTCTTGGTGGTCGTGACTGTTTTAGTTGTTTTTGTCTTTGGGACTGTCTTTTTGGCGGAGGTAGTCGGTAGAGGGGGGAAGGGGGTCTTGTCCTTCTTTCTCCCTGAAGGGGCAGTCGGGCGTGTTTGGGTAGTCGGGGGGGATTGTGCTACCATAGGTGGTTGCACGACCTTGGGGGGTTCGTCTCTGGCGATTATCGGAGCGGTTAGTCTGCTGACTTCTAAGCTTAGGCGTTCAATTGTGGCAGCCTGGGAGGTTGAAATGGCTAATTGTTCGTCAAATCGCAGGAGAAGACTTTCGTAGTTTTGTTGGAGCGTGTCTTTGTCAGTCGTCATTTTTACAAATAATTCAATAATAAAAATAAATTTTTAAAATAATATTATGTTGTAAAATCTGTAAAATATTTAAAATGTTGTGAGGCAACCTTAAATTTATCTACTTGGTCTTGATTTTAACTGAATGCAAAAGAATTTGCTGACTTGAAATAGTTTATCTAAATGCACTTGAACTTGAAAAGAATTTGATGAATGAAATAAATTTTAATCTGAATGAACTTGAAAAGAATTTGATGATTTGAAAATATTACGTTATGTTGCGATAATATTATCTGAAAATAACCTGGGTTAATAAAAGTTTACTGACCTGATTATGTACGCTGCTGTACATCGGCTGATGACTTCGAAGGGGGAAGGGGCAAAAGAACGCGCGATCTTATTAATGTGACGTAGCAAGCTACGTCACTTAACAGATGGTTTCTATTTTTGCCGGGAAAACTGGGAGGGTCACTTATAAGCGTTTTTAAACGCTTTGTCGGCGAAATTTAAATAGATAAGGAACTTGAGGTGTCACTATTCACTTCTATTTTAAATTACGTTGAGAGAACAGCAATGAAAATTGCTATTTGAACTTAATTCGTAAAAATTAAAGAGCGCAAAAATTGACGTGCGGTGTAGTCGAATGCAAGCAAGCGACGTTTGCCGGTGCGAAATACTCTAAGTGTTAGGGTCATTATAACTGCACGGACTGTCAACAGAATGAGCGACGCGCGGGAATCTCGTTAATTTTACATGTAAATTTGCAAACTTCAAATTCGATTTACTCAAAATTTTGATAATATATTCGCAGGTTTAAATTATATCAGTAAACTAGATAAACCTTCCTCTTTGCAATAGGAAATTTTCAATTTATTTGGAGTGGCCACACTTAGGTTACCGTACCCGGGAATTTTAGCCCCCTAACGTAGTTCTTCGCCAATAACTTGCTTAATTTCAACTTTACGGAAAATTAATTTTTAGAGAATTTTATGCTCTTCAATGTTGGTCTAATCGTCTAATTATAATTTCACTAAAATGAAATTAAGCGAGTTATAGACGAAAAACCACGTTGGAGGAACTTGGTTACCAATTGGGGGAGAAGCCGGCTGAGGATTTAGGGAACTTTTGGGCTGTTTATTTGGACCCTAAATGAGCTTGTAGTAGTATTAGGCCAACAATAAATTTTATTATCATAATTTAAACATCTAAAAAGGCAAATTCATTTAGCAAAGTCGATGGAATCTGCAGATATTGGACTTCTTCTTCCAATAGGAGGGCACAAAATTTAAATTACAACGAAAAATATGAATATAATAACAATAGCAATACTATTCTTTGTCAAATTAAATAATCCGTTGGGGGAGGTGGGTTATGGAATACCCGCAGCATAATATCAAGATTACCATTCTGGTCACCACGTTTGTGACCATCCTGATCACCATGAGCTAGGGGGTATTCCATACCCTCCAGACCCCCCGGTCGTTGCACCGGCCAATTTTTTATAACTTCATTTGCAATATCGACTAATGACATTTTTCAAAGAGGACAAAAAAGTTAAGAAAAATATAAATTTATTGTATTTTTATTTACTTGTGTATTTAAAATTATTATTTTTTGATAATTGCTGATTCAGATTTTAGATAGGAGGGCATGTGCCCTTGTGCACTTTAGGGTAAGCCTCCACTGCGTCAAGACGAAAAATGTCTCATTTATATACAGCATACTGTCGCCCTGTCCCCTGTCGAGCCAGTATTTGTTTATTTAAGTGAGTTGTTGGGGGGAGGGATTTTTAGGTTGATAACTAAATAATGAACCAATAACGGTCCATTAGGAATAGATAAATTTCATAATCTTCAGCAATCATAATTTTTAGGTTGGTAAGATTCTTTTGTATTAAAGAACGTGCACGTTGACAGCCTTTTTTCAATGTTTTTCCCGTGATTGTAGGGAAAGTGTACCCCTTATCCTAAGTACTGTGGCGGCAACCCCAGTCTATCTGTAATTTCAAATTGAGCTCGCGAACTGTTCCCTCAGTGCGGGCTTTAGGCCGCACAACCTAGGCAATCACGAATCCGTCACCAACTGGTAACCATAGATGATTAAAAACCCCTAAAATCCAATCAACTTCTTGTGAACTTTGAAAATATTCTTATTTTTTATTTTCATGGCTATCCTGATCGCCATAAGCTGGGGGGGGGGGGGGGGTTCCAGACCCTCCAGCCCGGTCCCTGCACCCACCAATTTTTTATAACTTCGTTTGCAATACCTACTCGTGACATTTTTCAATTAAAGGACACAAAATGAAAAGAAAAAGGAAAAACATAAATTTATTGTACCTACATATTTTTGAATTGAATATTCAAACAAACTTTAAAAATTAACATTCTATCAATACTTTGTATAAGCGCTAATTGTAGGGGGGGGGGGCTTAAATCAATTTAATTGCGTCAATCTGCTGCCTTGAGGGGGTTGTTTAACTAACCTGATCATCAACAGCGACTCATGGTTTGCTATAATTTGGGGGGGGGGGATTAAAAATTAAGTTCAAATTTCACTCTTTAGTCAATGTTTTAAATTCGTGCAACCGATTACGGTCCAAGCGACGTCTAATTTCCCAATATTCAGCGGCGTAGCTACATTCGCATTAAACAAAATTTTTCTAAATTTGCTATTCTGTTTTGGGAGGGCGGCGTACCATCGCCCTTCCCGTTCCAGCCGCCACTGATAGTTATATTATTTTCTTGTTAATTTTTCGGGTTCAGAGTTTTCTTTATTTATTAATCGTTATTTTCACAATTAAACTCTTATCATCTGGCCTGTAAATGGAATAGAGAAAGTGTTTATAGCAAAATTAAATTTTTTTTTCCTGTGCAGTGAATTGAAGATATTAATATCTCAATTTTAACTATTAAAAAAAATTTCAACGGAATGTCTGAATAGGTTAAAGCCGTAGTGTTTCTAATTTACAATTATTTTGTATTACTAAACATTAACAACAACCAAACGGGCGGAGGTAAATGTGCCACCAAATGTACCTGACCAGAAAAGGGTACCGGTAAATGTGCCACCGACCAAAAGGGTTCTTTAAATAAACACAGGTATTTGTGCCACTAACAGTGAAAAAATTAAATTTTTTTTGCCTTAGAATTTTGGGGTGTGCATTCGATAAGGCTGTAGGCCAGCTCGGCAAATGGTCAGATATTTAATCCGGGTCCAAATTTTCTACCTGGAAATACATAGACCAACTCGGCAAAATAATAAATTTTGGCTTGGCCAGAACTGCGAGCATCAAAAAACCTACCCTCCGATGCTCCGCATCTCCGGGCGGTTTTTCGTGCTCCGAGCCGCTACGCGGCGGGCGCTAAACATACGAGAGGCGCGACAGATCAAGGAAACCGGGATAAATGCAACCGGGATGTGAGAGACCCTCGAAATAGCATTAAAAAGTATAGTTGCGCTATGGGGCAGTAAACTATTACGTTTCACCCCCAAAAAATCGTGTAAAATCAAAAAATAATCGATGTTACATGTAGGAGATGCATCAGGTAGATGCCGTTTTCTCCGGTGGCACAAATACCTGTGTACTTTTAATATCCTAAATTCGTAGCAGGTAGAATAACATTACTGGTGGCACATTTACCTCCGCCCAACCAAACACTAACAAAAATTTTAAACGGCATAATTTTGAAGCTTATCCAAAATCAAACTTGGATAGTTATATGATTCTATTCAATCCAAAAATTCTTGACAATGAAGCATAACAGGATCACGATTAAACTACAGCATATTCAACGGGCGTTGCCGATGTGGAAAAGTTTCGCTATGCCTTGTGCTGAGATATTTAATTTTTAATAAGAAATTTAATACGCAATTCAACTCTCACTAAAAGCAGCTTACAGAGCGGAAAGCCCGGGTTCGAATCGGGAACTTCGCAATGATTCTCAACTCGGCCCTCCATAGTGATCATCAACCCGTTGGAGATTTAAGAATTACATAAGTCCGACCAATTGAAATTCCCAAAACGTCAAGGCCAAAAGAATGAAAAAAAACTCAGTTAAATTAGGAAATAGACTCAACCTAATCAAAATTAATTAACAATGGGTTCAGGCCACAAATCAGTGTGGCTTTGGCGAGTAACTAAACCTGAAGAGGTGGCCTTATGTTAAATACTCGTTCAAAAAGGACAGTCCGGGCAAAATTTTAGGAGGAGTGGAAGGGAGAAGAGTTTGTTTTATCGTGTTTGAATGCCGATAAAATACTTGTCAAAGTAGAAGATAAAAGAGCGATTAAAAATAAAGTTTTGCAGGGAATTGGAATTGTAAAATAAAATATATAACGGTGGGTTGCGATTGGGGATTCCCGATCGGGTTCGGTTAATCAGGTTTACTGATGATTTAACCGCGGGGTAACTGAGATCAGCATCATCATCAATCGAGTATTATTTTTCCAAACATCTCTCGCATAGCATAAAAATGGCGATGTGGAGTATATTGCGAGCACAGCTCGCTTGAAATCTCTCGTCCGACGATCGAGTTAGCTGACGTAGAAATTGAAAAATTAAGTTGTGGTGAGGCTCAGATTACAGAGCCTTGCGGTGTTGAATTGAATATAAAAGATTTCAATAAAACGTTAGGCGGTTTATTAACTATCATAAATTGACGGGTGAAGCCCGGCACTACTAAAAATTGGACCATTTTTATCCCCCACGATTTCAGAATGAGACGAGACTCCTTTTAATTTTGGATAGTAAACAGACTAAAAACGGAAAATGAAACTTCAACGCCGTAAAAGTGACATGATACTTTTGTGAAAAGCGAATGTAGCATTCTTAACCATGAACTTGAAAGATTTTATATTTATTTATGTGGTGTTATTTTTATTTCTCCAAGTGTGTGATTTCAAATCTGTTAAAATTGACCTAATCTGGAATGAACATACATATCTAGTCCACTACTACATTTAAGGCCTCTCCATGGGCGGAGGTAAATGTGCCACCAAATGTACCTGACCAGAAAAGGGTACCGGTAAATGTGCCACCGACCAAAAGGGTTCTTTAAATAAACACAGGTATTTGTGCCACTAACAGTGAAAAAATTAAATTTTTTTTGCCTTCGAATTTTGGGGTGTGCATTCGATAAGGAGGGTGATCCATCGTCAAAACCTACTCTTACGGGGCGCCGCTGCGCACCGCTTCGCGGTGCACCCCTCCAGGGCGGTTTTGACTCTGGTTACTAGGCTAAACATACGAGAAGGCGCCACACATCAAGAAAACCGGGATAAATGAAACCGGGATGTGAGAGACCCTCGAAATAGCATTAAAAAGTATAGTTGCGGTATGGGGCAGTAAACTATTACGTTTCACCCCCAAAAAATCGTGTAAAATAAAAAAATAATCGATGTTACATGTAGGAGATGCATCAGGTAGATGCCGTTTTCTCCGGTGGCACAAATACCTGTGTACTTTTAATATCCTAAATTCGTAGCAGGTAGAATAACATTACTGGTGGCACATTTACCACCGCCCCTCTCCATATCAAGGGGAACCGGTCAGGCCATACCCTACCATGCTGGCCAAGTCCAGATTAAGAGGGAGCAGCAATAAGCGGTGTTCTTTAAATAGGTTATCGCGCGACCACCCTTCCAAGTGCAATCCGCTAATAATCTTGATGAACTCTCGTTAGCTAACGACCGCGGATACTTAAATTGTGCTATGTCACGTCGCTACTGTGAAATATGTTGATTACATATCAACTCCACAATTAAGCAGGTCAAGTGCTGAACCACGACCACCACCAAGGGATTTACCATGGTCCCGGAAGAGCAGAATTGAAACTGCTAATTGGCCGTTGAAATTTGGTACACATACCAAAAGATTGCGAATGGGGCGTCGATGACCGGTATTACGATGGAACTTTTGATGCGGACTTGGAGTCAGGATAAGTGCAAACTGATGGTTTTCATCTTCAGTTTTGATTTTTGATTTTCAACATTACGCGGACAAGTTGTTAAGGGTTGAGACGAACGTTTATATTTAAACCATCTCTGCGTACACTTGAAACGGTCGCAGTGTTGACTGAACAACCGCTAAAAGACCTTATGGCGAACATTGTCTTGAAAATACTTTAATAGAATAAAAGATTATTTCCATTAGTTCGTCTATGAATGTAAAAAAAGGTACGGTGAATGAATCATCTCAACGTTCACACGGCTACCTTAATCGTTACCTTCATAGTGTCCAGTGACCAATGCAAATATTGTAAAGACCTCAATACAACCTAGCACAATATCTTTCACCGCTAAATGTCTGGGTTACGCAAAAATGATGGGTATGGTAATGATCCCGGACTGCATGATGGACACGATGCTAAGAAGCTTACTATACTAGAAACCATAATGTGCATCAAACAATAAGAAGGTTAAAAAAGAGAAAAATTGAAAGAAATTACGTACGAAGAAAAAAGTTACTAAAAGGTAGAATCGGTCTGCCGATGCCGTACCGGTTCTTGAAATTGTTAACCGACTGCACTTTCACTTCCTTATGGAAATTTCATTTATAAGTTGAGACTATTGGGTTAATAAAATGTTATTTTATGAATAAGCAGGATTAACCAAGGAAGAAACCAAGTTGAGACTTAATTCTTACGACTGACTTCCGCTGCGCCTGATGTATCTACTTCTAGTTTAACTTATTTTCTTTAGCATCTAAACATCATTCCCGATGTCCGAAATCCCAATAATTTTGATGTCTGAGCTGTTGAAAGTATTCACGAATGAAGACTGAAATTTAAATAAATCACTGAAAGTATTTCACCATAAAATGATTATTTTGGGACTTAGAACTCGGTCATTTAATTGTGTATAAAGAAAACTTTAAACCACCTTATTACGAAATCAAAAATACTTTTGAATAATATAAAATATTATGAACATTTGAAAATACTTTATATTATGTGAACATCAAAGATATTTGCTCTATGCTCAGTTACTATTTGTTTTTATTTCCTATAATTTATATCCTCAACCAGATGTGACTGGAGCTTCTGTTACTTCCTGGTTTAAATTAATGCCACCGAATGAATTCACACTCAGGTAATTAATTGTTTGCAGCCATCTCGTTCCTTCTGTTTTCTATGTATATAAGCAAAGTTTGTCACAATACAGCAATAATTCTTCCTCGTTTCTCATTAATCCTTCTTCGACACGATTATCCAAAAGAAGGAAAAACTGCAGCTACCTGAAGGTTTTTGTTTCTAATTTTCTAATAATAGTCTGTTTTTCAGAAAATACAATCTTTACCAAAAATTGGCCATCACCTACATCGGAAGAACACGAACACATAATAAACAAACGAAACGTAAGGTTCGATTACGTGGAACCGGACGAAACGTTACGTGATTACTACGACACTTCGTTTGAAAAACGTAGATCCATTAGGGACGTTTCTGATGGCGAGGACGCTTTTGAATTTTTACCGGCCCGAGGAAGAAGTGGAAATCAAGAATATCACATCGAAACCTTAATCGTGGCCGATAAAACCATGGCTGAATACCATAACACGAAAGATGATTTAATTCACTACATTTTAACTTTAATGTCTCACGTAAGTATTATGATCCAATATTTAATTAAAAAATAACAACGCGTCCGCGCGTTTTTAAATTGTGCAAGTAAATAAGTCGTTTGTATGCCGAACGCGTATGTTGTTTTCTCGTGTTTTATTTTTATGATCGATTATGTATTAAGATGAAACAAATGTCCATTACACAAGAATTTATATCTAAAAAAGGATCATTATCCTTATTCGTAAATCTGGTGTTAAAGTGGAGCACCCTAGTTTGGAACCGCTATATCAGTAGATGTTGCTCAATGTGGATGTATTGACATGTTTTTGTTACATTAAACATATTCGTTTGTGTGTTTATTACTTTTTATTGAGATTATTCCGTGTTAAGTTTTTTCTTAATGTGGCCTTCTTCGAGAAGGCTATTTTTTCCGGTGGTAGCTGAATATGGTCTGCTATTATACAATTTGACAACCACGTCAACACCTCAAACTATGGATCTTTCATCAAAACTTGTTTTTTATTTCTTTTATTTGTTTGTATGTTAATATGCTTTTTTTAAATTTTTTCAAACCAGGAAAATGCAATTCTTCTAAAAATAGAACGCAGCTGATGGAGATAAAAAAATTAATAATAATCAATGTTTTTATGTCATAATAGAAGTTATGTGGCTCAATTTTAACAACAAAAAGAAAAGTCAGAAGTTTTCTGATGTTTTGCGAGTTCTTCAGATAGAGAAAAAATTAGAGAACTTCATGGCAAAAGAATCACAGCAATGATTTGCACCTTGATCTTTTGCCTCAAATTTTCCTTCCATGTTTAATCCATCCCTTCAGTATGTTATGCAATTTATCATAAATTCCTGCAGTATTTCTACGTTTGCTCTCACAGCTGTTTATAAAATGCTCGGCATTGCTATATATAAAATATTGCATTTCAATCATGCATGACTCCATGCCAAACAGGAAGATCGAGAAGAAAACCTTTGAACTAGGGTGCCTTCGGGTTCTTTGTGGTTTGTTCGTCCCTCCATTTTTGCGTAAGTCTGCAACGCGTCTTCTTATTTCCAGTTCGGATTCCTCTCCGTTCCTTTGGTTATTAATAATCCTTATTAAATTAATTTGTCTATTCTCTGCAACTATGCCAAAATATTGCTCATGTGCAACTTTTTCCCTTTATCAACCACCATCAGTTCGGATTTTTGAAATTACTAAGCCCAAGACTTCGATTTCATCAACAGCGAGCTCGTTCTAATCTTTAGCCAGTAGCGTGGTATCATCTGCATATTGCAGATTTTTTTGGTACATTTATTTATAAAAAATTATTTTTTAATTTTAATTAAACGAAACTTTTAAAAATTGTATTTAAAGTTCAATAGCAGGGCTTCGTTTTTAACACGTACTCGATTCTGTCATGAGCATATGGAATTTTCATGCTTTCTATTTAATTTTCACGTTTTATTTTTCTAATTTAAATATCTTCCCCTTCCCATTGATACGTAAATTATTGTGTTTCGTCATACCACCCCTGGGTATCTTCCCTTAATAATTTTATAAATTCAAAGTTTTATCTTGCCGTCCGTTAATTATTAATCATCATTTAATCATCACTAATAAACATTTATGTGGTTCCAATAATTCAGCAACCTTCATACTATTTTTATACTATTATATTTCTATTTAAAATCTACACTTCAAATTAAACTAACAGATTTTATTGCCTTGTTTAGGGCTCAAGAGCGAATGCTATCAATTCTCAAATGTCAAAATTATTTTGTGATAAAGCAATTAAAACTATTTTGACCACAACAGTTCGTTAAGTTAATAAATTTGCACTTATACTGCTTATACATAATATTATGTATACATTTTAATAATTTTGTTGTAAAAATATTAACAATAATCGAATAATTTATTTATTAACAAATTTTTACAATGAATCAAGTTTTGAATTATGAATTTAAAAAATTATTGCGCCAGTGTAGATTTATGAAAATTTTGTCACACCGTTTTAGAAAATTAACAAATCACAAACGACGTCAAATTTTAGTGCCGAATTTCTCTTCAATAATTTTAGGCGTTGTATCCAGTGATCAAATTAAAGTGTCGTCGTTCGTCTCTTTCTTGAATAATTATTTTCAATAGAGTCTCCATTTGTTTAACACGAAATGCTCCGTTCGTATCTTCAATTTCTAATGTCTTTAGCTTGAATTCCCACGTCAACACTCCGGCTTTCCCAAAGAAATTTTGCTTTTGGTTAATAGTATGATGTGCTTTTGTTTCCTCACATAACCTAAACTTTTTTTTGAATTTGTTTACAAAGGCTTGCATATCTATTTTCTGGTCTTTTATTGTAAATCTTCCACCTCGCAAATATGCAATTTTTTCATTAATGTCAGCATTTCTACTATCGTCAGTTCTCTTAGATTTATCTTTGGGGGGGGATATAAACCCATAGTTTATAAACTTTTTATGTAGAGTAATAGGAAGGAGCTCTAAGGGAGGATTTTTTTGAAAATGGTTTGAACATTAAGGGTTAAAATGAGCTATTTATTATAGATTTTCGACTCGAAATTTTGGTAGAGACGCTGGTTGAAAACAGGAAGGTTTGGTGTCGATTGACTTTTTTTCCGGGGGGGGGGGGGAGCACGACGGCCTTAGTGGTCGTTAACGTATTGGTTTTACTCTTTAACGATCCAAATTTTTTTCATTAATTTAATATGCCAATAGTGGATCTACATACATTTAAAATCATCAGGTTAAGGCTCCCGACGTAACAGAGGTTCCATAATCATTATTAATTATAGGCATATTAGCTTGGATAGAAGAGAGCTATTAAAGATTTTTTTAGATAATTATTAGCATATTAAAACTCATGCCATTAGGCACATGACTACCTTAGTTGTGCGGCCTAAAGGCATGAGTTAAAGGCCGCACTGAGAGGGATATATTAATGGATCATCGGTTCAATAAATTATATTCCTTATAAAGCTATTGTATTTCTACAAATTTAGACCATTATATTGATTGTACGACCTAAACGCCGCTCTGAGGGAGATGGATCAATTTAGCGTTGTAGACACGTAGATAAATTTAGGATATTATGTCAATTTACTAGTATTAATTTCAATGGTTAGAAAATCAGATGATCTGACCCTCTCAGTGCGGGCTTTAGTCCGCACAACTACATCAATCACGAATCAGCGTGGCCTTAACGTCCTACTTTTTGTATATTTAACTAGCTGAGACGAGCGGCCTTTCAACCCTTATCCATTTAGTACGTGAATGCATTGGTTGTTATTATTATTATTGTTTATTTAGCCGCTTTGGCTATACTGTAACTTACATAATATAATACATATTTACACTATTTTACATTAGTGTGTAATTACATTATTTGTGCGACCCAAAAGCCGCACTGAAGAAGAAGGACCAATCGAGAGTTACAAATGCGCACATAAATTTAGGCTATTATGTCTGTCGACCATCCGTTAGCCATCTAGTACGAGATTGCATAGGGTGTGCGGCGTAAAGGCCACACTGATTTTTCATGGCCTTGGCTGTGCAGCCTAAAGGCTGCACTAAAGAGACTGACAAACGGATCAATTTAGACAAATTAATCAATATAGACAATTTTGCGAGAGGGTTCCACTTTCTTCGTTAAATAAGGATCAAGACGGCACTGTATTTTTTCCACAAATTCCTAGGGGAATTTGCTGGAGCCTTGCTAATATTTTAATCAAGGTATTTTCGTGGCGTTTGAATTTTAAAATTACATTAATTTATTTAGATGTTTTATTTGATTTAATAAATTTTATTTTGCACGTGCGAATGCAACAGTCGATTAGCGTTCACCTATTTTGTTTTGTAAAATTTTGGGGTTAAAATGGAGCGTGAGTTTTATTACTACTTTGACTGAATTTTCATACTTAAAAATTTGTTTTTGAAATTAATTTATCGAGTTCTCGAATTACTGTGGGGTCGGATTATCGAAGTTGCACTGTATAATATAAAATCCAAATTCGGTCATTCTGTAGCGAATCCTTTGATAGCTTAATTACCGACCAATACAAAAAAGTAAGTTGTCGAATTGTTTACCAATTCTAAATAAATTAAATTTAAAGAATAAAATATTTAAATAGTTTACCAATTCAATGGTGCACCAATCGAAAGTTGTTCATTAATCGATCGAGTTGGACACCAATCCCTTGCTAAGAGGTCAGATCGGTCGACTGATCTTCTAAGTTTATATGCATGTAGTTTTCTTTCCACGATGCCAAACTTTTCCGTGAGGTTTCTTACGTTCCACATATCCATTCGAGTTCATCTTCTTATCCTCCAGGAGATCTCGTTGCAAACGAAATTATGGGATTTTATTGGGTAGAGTAATGATTGTTTTCCTTAGCCAAGGAATCAATTTTCAAAGTCCTGGATGCTCGCATGTCAGCAACTTCCACTGTGCCTTGCCTAGGAGTTACACAGAAATTGCCTTCTTCGACGTGGAAGTAGATTTTGTTGGCAGACCTGTTAGCTCTTTAAAAGGTCGCTATAGGAATTTTTTTCTCACTTTTCAAGTTAGACATATCGGCATCTGACCAACTCCGGAGATCCTGTATTAGTTTTGTGACCCTCGTGATCAGACAACCTGAGTATTTTTGGTGTTCTTTCTGATTTATTTGTAAGATTGGGGAGTTTAATTATTTAAGAAAAAAATTAACGTACCTAATAATTTATTTGACAAAAAAGTTAAAAAGACTTGGGTTGTCATAGTTTTTGTTATTAAAATTAACTCGAAATATTGGGAAGACGATTTTTGGTAATAATTTATTTGTGTTAAAATTTATTTTCGTCCCCTCCCTCGAATTTATGTTATAAATTTTAATTGAAAGTATAAAAATTCAATAAATCGTAATTAATATTTAAAAATCATGCTCAACAACAATTTACACCTTAAAACTTGTATTTTCAAGAAACCAAAAATTTATTAACCGATAACATCGTTTGTATAATTAAGTGCGAATATTTAAATTAATATAAATTTATTAACAAGTATTTGATAAATTACTCATGCAATTTTATTTATGTAAAGTACCGAAGAATTTTTTTATTAATATGTAAATATTTAATATATTCAAGTACCTTACCGTAATCTTAATCGAACTTTATTACCAATTAGTAATACTTTTGAGTCTGGCTTAACGAGATTGTTAATTTTACACGTGTTACAGTGTCTCGTCAATAATTAAAGTCCAGCACGTGCATTTTAATATTTTCTACTAGTACTATTAGAAAATCGGGATAGGTCAATTTAAGTAAACTTGAAATTTTCAGGTATCTTTACTCTACAAAGACGTAACTGTCGGAAATCCCATATCTTTGGCCGTCGTAAAAATTATGATTTTGGACGAAATCGAATTTACGAGCACCACTTCCGAAGGTAAATTGCAATTTCATGAAACGCTCCTGAAATTTTAATCCCTCTTTTTTCAGAAATGTTAAAAAAGTTCTGTAATTATCAGGCGCAATACAATACAAATGGCGAACACGACATAGCACTTTTGCTTACAAGGTTTGAAAATCGGAAAACTTCTGCAATATTTACAAGTTGTAAAATTTTAGGGAAGACATTTGTAAAAATTCGACTGCCAATCAGTGCAATACGTTAGGAGTTGCTGAAGTTGGATCCATGTGTAACCGAAATTCTAGTTGTGCGATTGTGAAAGACAAGGGGCTCTCCACTTCCTACACGCTTTCCCACGAACTTGGCCACGCTTTAAGGTAGTAACCTTTTCACTCAAAATTGTTTTTGTAATCAAGTTTTTCAGTATGCCACATGATGATGATAAACGATGTCTAAGTTTCAATGATGGTGTGCAAGCCAACAACGTTATGAGTAAAGTGGTCCTTCAGGATACCAAGCCTTGGTTATGGTCGGCTTGTTCCAAACATTTCCTCACCGAATTTTTGGAGTACGACGTCTTTTTATTAAAAAATTCATTGTTTAAATCTTATATTATTTCAGATCACATAGGGCTGCTTGTCTTTTGGATACTCCAAGTAATGACTTCATTACACCTAACTTCACGAATGCATTTCCTGGTGAATATTTTGAAGTGGATACTCAGTGTGAAATGGAATTTGGACAAGGTTACGTTCTATGCCCTTATCCGGAAATGGTAAATAATAAAATTTTCATTTAATTTACCATTACACCTTTTCTTTCAGCCTCTGTGCGAAAGCTTGTGGTGCACAACCGAATATTCGCAAGGTTGCAAAACTCAGCACATGCCTTGGGCTGATGGAACCAGATGCGGTAAATCTAGGTAAACATACCAAAATTTATCAAGGTGATCTTTACTAATACTTCCTTCTTTTCAAGTTGGTGCCATCACGGCAAATGTATTGCCTTAGATCGCAATCTATTACGGCCTATACCAGGTGGTTGGGGAAAGTGGCAAGAGTGAGTGTTGAGGAAATAAGTTGAAAGTTTTACGATTTTCCTTTTTTATATTTAGGTGGGAACTTTGCTCGAGAACCTGCGGGGGAGGAATTAAAATTTCACGTAGAGCATGCGATTCTCCACCACCTGCAAACGGCGGTGCTTATTGCATAGGACGCAGTATTCGTTACGGGTCTTGCAACATCCAACACTGCGAACAACATGCACAAGATTTCAGGTTAGTATGAAAAGCACCATTTTTGTTTATTTCTTCATTATTTTCTGTGAAAGTTTCTTGTATGAGGGTTAATTATTTATGTTTGGGTTAATTAAGGGATGTTCAATGTGCACAGTTTAATGGGTTGACGAAAGGGATTCCCGGATTAACTAAAAGCGTAAAGTGGATTCCCAAATATGGTATAAGTAAGTCAATAATTCTTGAGGACTATGTAAATAGTTTTAGTAGAAATTACATTTGTTTTCAGGTCATCCAGACGAAGTTTGCAAGTTATATTGTCGCGTTCAGCCTACAAGCGCCTATTATATGTTGAAAGAAAAAGTTACTGATGGAACTAAATGTGGACTGAACACTTTCGATATTTGTGTCCATGGTGTGTGTAGACCGGGAGGTTGCGATAACCAACTGGAATCAAAAACGACTTTGGGTAGGAAATATATATTTTTTTTATTTAATAGTTTTATTAATTTACTTTTATTTTAGACGAATGCGGAGTTTGTGGTGGTGATAACAGTAAATGTACCGAAATAACGGGAGCCTATAACGACAGCAGTTACGGCTACACCCGAGTGGTTCGAATACCAAAAGGAAGTTCCAATCTTTACATACAACAAAGAGGTTACCAAGATTTACACACTGATGATAACTATTTAGGTAAATTTTAACTTCATCCCTTTGAACATCTTTTTACATAAACCTCTAATTTAGCTCTTGTTGACGCCGAAACTGGAAATTACATTTTGAACGGAAACTTCATAGTTTCTGGCTTTTTAAAGGACGTGGTATTTAGTGGTATGACGATCACGTACAGTGGAGCGGAACAAGTTGTTGAGCATATCAAAACTCCAAAAAATAGAAGACTGAAAAAAGATTTGATTTTGGAAGTACTTTCAGTCGGAAAATTATTTCCACCTGATATTAGTTACAGGTACACAATTCGAAAAGACAGTGACTCCAAGTAAGTTTCCAATTTTAAAAATTACAATCACTTTACTGTTACCGTTGTTCCAGGTTTGGCTGGTACATGCTTAACGAAAAATGGTCACCTTGTACATCTATGTGCAATGGAAAACAATTTTTAAGACCATCTTGTATTGCACTTGCTTCGTATACCAATGTATCAGATTTCTTTTGTTCCAATTCTGAATTACACAGCAAAATCCAAGAACGGCAGTGCAACACTCATTGTCATTTTGATTGGCATATTAATTCACGTGGACCATGCTCAGCGCATTGTGGGACGGGGTAAGTTACGATACCTTTTTGGTTCTCACTTTTAAAACGTTCCATCTTAGAGTCAGAACTCTTTACCACAACTGCATGCAAATCAATAAACAATCGACCATACATAACCATAAAAGAATAGTGAACGATAAGCACTGTTCCGTCCTACCCAAACCTCCTGAATTAGAATCTTGCGAAGGCTCGTGCGAATCGACTCGTTGGGAATACGAAGAGTGGTCACAGGTTAGTTCTGCATTATCCGATTTTGGCGAATTCTCACATTACATTTTAGTGTTCCAAAACATGTGGAGGAGGAATTCAAGTCCGAAATGCTAAATGTGTGGATAACACCAACGAATTGATAGATGAATCGTTGTGTAGTGAAAAAGTTACGGAACAAGTTTGCAATAAACTAAATTGCCCAATTTGGTCATATGCCGACTGGTCTCCTGTATGATTTTTGAAACCAAAATGAAATTGGAATAACAAATTTTGTTTTTAGTGTTCGGTTACTTGCGGAAAAGGACTTAGGAGCAGGGGGTACTTTTGTCATCTCGATGGGCATTCTTTAAATCGAAATGCATGTGACCTACGGCAACTTTTAGCTATAGAGGAGGATTGCAACGAACTTCCTTGCGTTAACTGGTATGCAAGTCCTTGGAGTGGATGTAACGTAAGCTGTGGCACTGGATTTCAAAAAAGAGATGTTGCGTGCAAAACTTATGATGGTGCCGATATTGATGACGAATACTGCAAGCACATTTTAAAACCTAACGTTACCTTAGTTTGTTCTATGAAGCCGTGCTACGTAAGTGGAATGTTTTGGGCATGATAATTGTTTATTTTGTATTAACTTTCTTTAGAAATTGGAAAGAAATATGAAATTGAATCCGAACAGGCCAGATGGTCTAATCCACGATGTTGGTGACTACGAGAAATATGAGAGGGAATACCATAGCAATAACTTTGAAGACAATTACATTTCATCTCCAAAATTGTATTACAACTTTGAATGGGTGATGGGATCGTGGAATAATGTAAGTTTTGTAATCTTAAATGGAATACTCTTAAGTTTAACTCTTAAAAACTGCCTGGTGCTTATATTAGACAATTTTTAGAAATTTTAGACATTTTTTTTTATCATAAGGGTTTTTGAAATATTAAAGATAGGTATTTCTAAAACTTTTTAAAACCAAAAAATTGAAAATTGAGGTATATTCAGTTAACATCTACATAGGCATTTTTTTACCTCCTCCTCTCCATCATCACTTTTCGTCACAAAACCGTAGACCTCCATCCAAATATTGGATTCTTCATTCTACAATCCCTCCCACCCCCATCACCGCAAATCGTCGCATAGGTCGGAATTACCCGCCTCCCAACCGTGCGTGACGTAATTTGTGAACGGCTCCTAACCTCAACCGCTATATGCATAATATATTTTATGATGAATATATTATGCTGAAAGGATCTTCTATGTCTACTTCTTTTCTTTCTATCTTATAATTTACTTTGGAGCATGCGTCTTTCCATAACTCTTTGTATTTTGGTCATCTTATCAATGTTCATCTTTCTTGATCTTCAGGTTTGTGAGCCATAAGTCAGAACCGAAAGAATAGATAGTACATGTTTTGAAAACTTTAATTTTTACATACCGTGGGAACTTTTCATTTCTCAGTATGTAGGGAAGAAAATAGAAGCATTAGAACTATAACCAAAATCATAATGTAATTAAAGTAACTTGATATAAACATGCTCTGAAAGTAACTTTTCGGCAGCATGTTATCGGGTTACTTGCTTTCAGGTTACTAGTAAGTTTGTGATTTGTTTTGAAGTGAGAAACCCTTAGTTAAGCTAATCTGTGACCCTCGCACATCGTCTCGACTTTAGCAGTAAGGGTCATTCCATCTCAAATCAACTGAAAAATAGGCAAAATTAACTCGACCCCCACCAAATTTGACGAAAATTGGTACACACCATCTTAGTAAGAAATAAAAAATACAAATTTAAGGATTTGTCCAAAAGGGCATTCGTTTCGTTGTTTTGGTCGTTCAAAATGTCAAAAAGTTGGTGTGTAGACTTGTAGGAAAACGGCTGTAACTTCGTCCACGGTGGTCTAAATTTAAAAATAAAAAATGTTCTGTAAAGGTAAATGAACGTTCTATCCAAATATTCAATCACATTTTAATTTTTCAACCCCTAACTGGATTAATTTTATAATATTAACCCTATTTCAACCCCTATTTAAAAAACGATTCTTTTTTTTTGTTCATTTTTTTACTGTTTGTTTGTGCAATTTTGCTGAGTATGTGTGCCAAATTTTATCATGGGATCTGCATGGGTTTGGTTGCTAAAAATAAATTAAAAATATGGAATGCAAAATTGAATTTTACAAAATAATGTTTGGCAGTATAAAATCAAAATTAAAATATAGGCCAGAAGGAGTTGACTACTATTAAATTTTGGGGTACAAATATATCAGCAAATTTTGCCAATTTTGGGAACTTTTTTGAATTTTTGAAGATCTTTTTAGCAATTTTCTGAATTTTTCTCCAACCGTGGAAAACCTTTGAGGTGGTGATAAAAGACACTTTTCTAAGACAAATTTTTAAATAAAATATTTGCCCAAGTCCAAACCCTTGGGGGGTACCTTCCTTTAAAGCAATTTTTTGAATTTCTGATTTCAAACGGCCATAGCTCCGATATTATTGATTTTTTGCGGTTAATGGATTAGAACTTTTTTAAAGATCATTCCCTTGTCTACAAATTAGGTTATAACCCCTTATCGTCGAGAATCAACGGATTTCGAGTTATAAATTAAATTAAGGGAAAAAATGTTTAAAAAAGTCAGGTTTTTTTTTAAATTTTCTTGCGAACCCCGTATATCTTAAACGAAACGTCTAAGAGAAAAACTAATAACGGCCCAAACCGGATAGGGAATTTAACGGGCTACAACTTTTGAAAAGAGCACGCCTGTGTGCTGAAAATGAGGGAGGCCATTTTGAGCATTTATTAAATTAATTTTGTGAATTTATTTTTTTTACCTACACCTTGTTCATTATTTTCAGAGTTTCTGTGAAAACGGTTGGTTGCACAAAAAAATTTATTTGACGAAAGTTGTAGCCCGTTAAATTCCCTATCCGGTTTGGGCCGTTAGTTTTTCTCTTAGACGTTTCGTTTAAGAGATACGGGGTTCGCAAGAAAATTTAAAAAAAAAACCTGACTTTTTTAAACATTTTTTCCCTTAATTTAATTTATAACTCGAAATCCGTTGATTCTCGACGATAAGGGGTTATAACCTAATTTGTAGACAAGGGAATGATCTTTAAAAAAGTTCTAATCCATTAACCGCAAAAAATCAATAATATCGGAGCTATGGCCGTTTGAAATCAGAAATTCAAAAAATTGCTTTAAAGGAAGGTACCCCCCAAGGGTTTGGACTTGGGCAAATATTTTATTTAAAAATTTGTCTTAGAAAAGTGTCTTTTATCACCACCTCAAAGGTTTTCCACGGTTGGACAAAAATCCAGAAAATTGCTAAAAGATCTTCAAAAATTCAAAAAAGTTCCCAAAATTGGCAAAATTTGCTGATATATTTGTACCCCAAAATTTAATAGTAGTCAACTCCTTCTGGCCTATATTTTAATTTTGATTTTATACTGCCAAACATTATTTTGTAAAATTCAATTTTGCATTCCATATTTTTAATTTATTTTTAGCAACCAAACCCATGCAGATCCCATGATAAAATTTGGCACACATACTCAGCAAAATTGCACAAACAAACAGTAAAAAAATAAACAAAAAAAAGAATCGTTTTTTAAATAGGGGTTGAAATAGGGTTAATATTATAAAATTAATCCAGTTAGGGGTTGAAAAATTAAAATGTGATTGAATATTTGGATAGAACGTTCATTTACCTTTACAGAACATTTTTTATTTTTAAATTTAGACCACCGTGGACGAAGTTACAGCCGTTTTCCTACAAGTCTACACACCAACTTTTTGACATTTTGAACGACCAAAACAACGAAACGAATGCCCTTTTGGACAAATCCTTAAATTTGTATTTTTTATTTCTTACTAAGATGGTGTGTACCAATTTTCGTCAAATTTGGTGGGGGTCAGGTAAATTCTTCAGTTGATTTGAGATGGAATGACCCAGAAGGTAACGGACATTGACGTCTTTATGTTTTTTTAAACCAATCCGTTGGGATTTGGTTCACGGATTCTTTTTCCATGACTAGCTTCTATTGGGAAGTGGGAAGGTTCTGCTCAAAAGAGATATTATCAATAATTCGTGCCTATATTCGATTTTCAAAAATGATCTTCTATTTTTTAAATTTTTGAGGGAAGAAAAGACAACTTTAGAACAAAACTTTCGTAGATTTTGATTTACGATGGCCCTACAGGAGTGTTTTGTGCAATTTTTCAACACCCGCAGCCCGGTGCGGCCGGCGCGGCGGCGCCGTTAGCCAGAAATAAAAACCAATGTAGATAAAATTTTATTTATTAAATCTAATGTTATAAAATTATAATTATTGGTTAGTACGATATCTGCTGCTGTTTCTTGACAAGTAAATTTGATATTATGTATATGGTTGAAGCGTTGCTTCTGAAAGATTGACTGAAATCCATTCGATTTCTCTGTTTGGTTTCTATTACCAAGATACGTAGCTATCACTAAAAAAGTCTTTTCAAAAAAATAGGAAGTCAAAAAAAAATTCAAAAATTCTCCCAAACACTGAAAAATATTCGTACACGACCCCAAAAGAGCAGCATCAGTAAGTTCGTTCGGGAGGTTAAAGATGTGCGTCATATATTCAAGCTTAGCCATCCATTCCTCATTCAACACAGGCTCTGCTAGGTCAGATTTTCTCTCTCGCAGAAACTGCTTTACTTCTTCCCTCAGTTCGAACAGGCATGCGAGAACTCTTCCTATCGATAACCATCTCACTTCTGCATGGAGTAGAAGATATCGGCGATGTCACAAATAGCCTCGAGTTTGTAGCTCCACTACAAATTTCTACCGTGTTTAGTTCGTCCCTGCAACAGTGGGAATATAAATTTAGGGAAAAATTATTTTAAGTAGTTGCCAAAGCAAATACCATCGCAAAACTGCAAGACTGAATTTAGTGGGTTTTCGGATAGTTGGGCGGATAGTTGTAGTCTTTAAACTTTGTGGCTGGCCTATGATTTTGGGGAAAATTACAAAAGTATGAATATATTTAACAGTTTGAGCGGCTTGAGAAAAAGGCTCTAAAGGCGAGAATCGCCGAGCAAATATTGAGCGATTCTAGTCTTTCCTGGATCTGTCATGCATGTTTGGCCTTTGTCTACAGAATTAAAAGGTAAAAATCCTTATTTTTGACTTCAGAGGCGAATATCGCCTGGGTAACCTAGTATTCAATAAATAAAAATTATGTTCTTTGTCGCAAACACAAACAGTCAAAAATTTAAATTTAGAACAGACAAAATAGAATAAAACAAAGCGTTAACTATTATGCGCCTATTCTATCCATAATAACGCCTCACAATTTCTGTCAATATCTTTTTAAATTTCAGTGTACAAAAAAATGTGGAACTGGCACACAATCAAGAATGGTAATATGTAGGAACGAAGTTGGCGTGGAAAACAAATTAGCTTGTACATTAAAAAAACCAGTGATAAGTATCAAATGTAACGAGCACCCTTGTCCGGAATGGAAGTTCGCAGATTGGGGCGAGTGCGATGTCGACTGCATGCAATACAGACAAGTTATCTGCCAAATGCAATCAGGTTAGTAAAATCTACATTTTCATATTTGATATTTGAAATTAGAGCTTTGTTTCTAAAATAGGCCCAGCTGTTGAAGACGAACAGTGTGATTTTAAAACCAAACCGGAACCTTCTAGAAGCTGTTGCGCGACAGAAAAGAAGAAGTATCATGTCAAATATACTTACCGATGGAAGTTTGGGAAGTGGACTCGGGTAAGTTTCTCAAATTTTAATTTATCATTGCTAAAAATAACTAGGCTGGAAAAACTTTTTCGATATATCAAATGTTATACTTACTGAATTTTTCAATTCAGTATTTATTGTATTCGATATATTGAATATATACCTACCTATCGATATGAATTAGTGCCATTCACAACAGTCTTGTTAGATAACAATATTGATGCACATCAATATTGTTATGTAACAAGACGTAAATAGCATTAATTAAATTAATGTATCGGTAATACAAATATTATTTCAATATCGCCCAGCCTTAATAATAACGCTTTTAGTGTTCCAAATCGTGTGGTAGAGGTATGAAACAGAGAACTGTGAGATGTACAGAACTGCATAATAATGTGACTGTTGTGGATCAATTTTGTAGTAACTTTAAAAAGCCCAAATCTATGCGACCATGTGAAAGGTTTAAATGTAGCTATGTGTGGCGCGAAGGTACATGGGGAGAGGTAAGTACCAAAATTGTTTTTTTATGTTTTCCAAACCACTAAAGAATGAAAAGCCGACCATTGAAATACTAGTTAGCGCCAATCGAATGTCATAATATTTTGTCACTGACTAAGAACTAACCTAAGTATTGGAAGCATTTACAGACTTGATACATCAGTTGCTTTCCAATTCCACCATTATTATTTAAATTCCAAATTAAAGTCAATTTTAAATATTTTTAGTGTTCGGAAAGTTGTGGTAACGGTGTAAAGCACAGAAATGTTACTTGCCACAAAGTTTTGCGCGAAGGATTTGTTGTTCCAACGCCATTGCTTTATAAACCATATAATGGTTTTTCGAAAAATTATTGTGATCTAAAATCCAAACCACAGACAAGTACTGGATGCATAATGAAGCGTTGTGATGACCAATTTTCTTGGTTTGCTAGTCCATGGAGTAAGGTATTTAACCGAAATAATTTTTAAAAAAATGATTAAAAAATAAGAATTTTAGTGTTCACATCCCTGTGGCAAGAAAGGTCGCCAAACTAGAAATGTTGGGTGTAAAAATAGAAACGGCGTTGTTGTAAAACAACATTTTTGCCCAAAAATGTACAAAGTGAAACGAAAACGAAAGTGTAACCAAAATAAATGTAGGTTTCAAAATTTTGGTTAAAGAAAATTTTTAGAACTTAAATTTTAGGTATTTATCGTAGCTGCAAAGAAATTAAATTAATGGAACAGACGACGAAAAATGGAGATTATTATATTTTGGTGAATAATCAAGTTGCTTCCATATATTGCTATAAGATGGATACTGAAGAACCCGAAGAGTTCATTAGTTTAGATGCAGATGTGCAAAATTATGCCGAATTTTATAATAAAGCGTAAGTATAGGGTGTTTTTTTTAGCTGTATGAGAACTTCAAATTGAAAAAAAACATTTAAAAGTGCATGGAATGTTTTTTATGAAAGTAAATTTAATGTCATTTATAATTTGAAAATGATTTCCGGCATGTGACCACCACGACTAATCGTTACGATGCGCATCCGATCAGTCCAATTTTTGACCACTTTTTCCTATATATCTGGCCGTATTTCTTAAGTGGCTTGCTGAATATTGACCTCCAATGCTTCCAGAGTTGTTGGTTTGTTAGCATAAACCATGGATTTAACATACCCCCAAAGAAAATAATTTGGAGGCGTCAAATCACACGATCTTGGAGGCCAATTGATAGGACCATTTCTTGAAATAATGTTGTCACCAAATTGTCCTTTCAATAAATCGATGGTTTCGGTGGCTGTGTGGTACGTAGCACCATCCTGTTGGAACCATAAGTTATCGATGTTTAACTCTTGGATTTTTGGAAACAAAAATGTATTGAGCAAGTGTCGATATCTCACACCATTCATCGTAACGGTAGCTCCTTCCTCATTTCGAAAGGAATATGGACCGATGATGCCGTTGGCGTGTATTCCACACTAAACAGTCAATTTTAATGGATGCAATGGAGTCTCAAGATAATCTTCCAGATTGGTCTCGGTCCAAATACAGCAATTTTGCTTGTTCACATACCCATTCAACCAGAAATGTGCCTCGTCACTGAACAAAATTTGATGGTAAAAAAATGGATCCACTTCCAATTGGTTGTGAGCCCAAACTGCGAACGCACTACGCAATCGATGATCATTAGGTTTCAATTCTTGAACCAACTGGATCTTGTACGGATATAAACCAAGATCTTGATGTAAAATTTTCCATGTAGTGGACGGACAAAGCCCAAGTTGTTGAGCACGATGGCGAATTGAAAAGTTTGGGTTCTCTTGCACACTTTCACTCGCAGAAGCGATAGTTTCTTCAGTACGCACATTTCTTTGTCTTGTTGGTGGTCTTGCATCATGCAATGAAGAAGTGGTACGAAATTTATCCATCACCCCACCAACAGCCTGCTCAGAAGGTCGATAATGTTGGCCATAAAATGGGCGAAGAGCTCTATAAGTTTCTCGAACGGAACTCTGACTTTGAAAATAAATTTCCACAATTTGGTAGCATTGTTCAAGTGGTAATTTATTCATAATTAAATGGCAAACCTTTCTGAACACAAATGGCACTTTGACAAACTTCATTCAAAAGTTATCCCTATTGAAAGATCTCATGTAGCTAAAAGAAGGAATCCTTTATTATTACAGATTGCAGAAAAATTTGTTTGTTGGTTTTATGTACAACAACACTTTTTGCTAAAATAATATATTGTTACAGATTATTGGATCGAGATTCGTGTCCCTCCAATAACCGTCGACAGGATAATTGTGATTGCGAACTTCTGGATGAGAGAAACTACGGATACACCATATTTTGGAAAATACGACTGAATATTACGTATTTGCAAATAATTAGTAAGTATTTTTTGGGTCTTCTTGTGTCGATTCATCTACTATCTGTTCATATCTCAATAATGACGTCGACTAGTATACCGTTTTTGGGCACGGAGTGCTATCGACAGATATCTTCGTAATTAAATTAATTTAGTTCCTCTTTATTAAACGGTTGTCCCCTTCATAAATTTTAAGCTAGGATGAACCTCCAGGTACAAGAACCTCCGTCAGACCCAGGGTGGATGAAATCCCCCATATTCTTAAAACTACGTAAAGGAATGGGAAGCCATCTCAATTAATTATACTTCTTCTGTAAAATTGTATTGGCTTCAGTTAGTAGATTGTCAACTTCTATTGCAGCGAGGGGCAAATACTCCAAAAAATTTGTGTACACAGAACTCGGAATTCAAGGAATTCCCGATTTTTCCAAGTAATTCCAGGAATGTCAAAAGTTTGGCCCGCGTAATTCTTCTGTCTAGATGGCTTCCCAGGTATTTGACCTCATCTTTTTGGGGTAGAGAATTACTGTACAAAGTCACATCTGCGCATTCCTTTTTGTTAATGATGACAGTACTGACTTGCTGTTAACTTTGATTCGCCATAGTTTCAACCACTCTTCGATTCTATCCAGATGGAGTTGCAGAAAACGAGAAGCCAATTCTGGGTTTATATTTGACACCATTATAGCAGTGTCATTCGCGAATGGCAATCTCTTGGTCGGCGGTTATAGGCAGATAATTAGTGTAAATAGTTGATATAACATTGGACCAAGAACACTTCCCTGAAGTACACCAAACTGAATTGGAACGAGAGTCTCTTGATCAGATATGCCTTAAATATTCTGCAGTATGAGCACGGAAAACTCACTTTAATTTTGTATATGGGGACTTTGTTTTGAAAGCCTGTGAGACATTGAGAAACGCAACTGTATAATATCACTTTTAATTTTTCTTGCTATTCGATGAACTTCTTCCCCTGTCGTATGTTATTGGCGAAATCCACATTGATTATTCGGGACCAGGTTTCTTTCGTCAAGAATAGCTTTGAGGTTTTCCAAATTTAGTTTTTCCAAAACCTTGGAAAGAATAGACAACAAGCTGATCGGACGTTACGATGATACTTCTGATGGATCCTTGCCAGGTGTTTGGATCAATACTACCTGTGCAACTTTCCACTGTGTGGGGAAGTCTTCTAGTCCAGTGTTGGTAGGTTTTCCAGAACTTGGCCAGTAATCAAGTCGTATCCAGGAACCTTTCTCAAGTTTAGATTGTGCGTTATAACTGTTTTGATTTCAGTAGTTTTTTATGCGTTTTATTGGCAGATTCGTCTGCTACGGGACATTTAGTATCTGATGGATTGGATGCTAAAGAGTTTAAAAATGTCGCCAAGGTGACCAGCAAATATATCAGCTTTGTCTTGCTCACCTCGGGTCCGGTGACCATTTATTTTTCTATTCTAAATGGGAGTGTCTATTTTTTGTTGCGCAGAGACTTTTCAGGAAAGATTAACGTCTTGATTTTTGTGTTCGTCAAGCATTTCTTTAAGTTCTATAGCTCGATTAAAGTTAGTCTTGGCTCCTTTTTTCCATCATTTTTGTCGACATGATTTTCAGGTTGATACGTGGCTGTTGTTGTTCATAGATTGCATTTATATACTGTTGTTGTTGACCATTAGCTGTCTGTATCGGTTTAGCATTACTACCTACCATTTAGGTATTTATAACAATAAAGTCATAAACGAAACTCTGCCCGGACTGGTAATTATCTAATTACTGGGTAACTCCTTTGGGCAGTCTCACTTTTCAAGGAATATTTAGAATAAAGTTCAAAATCTAACTAATACGAACTTCTCTTATTATATTATGCTCTCCACTGACGCGCATGAATGGATTAACAATAAAATTCCCATTGCAACTACAATGGAACTTCGATAAATCGAAGCGCGATTTGCCACAAAAAATGTTTGAGTTATTGAGTTATCGAAAACTTCGAGTTATTGAGATTTACTCTAATACAAATCAGACTTTATTGCCAACACATTTTGTTCGACTGATCGAATTCCATTGTATATCTAAATATTTTAAAATGTGACTGCGACTTTTTGTTTTAATTGTATATTTTATTGTTTCTGTCTTTTCCTGTGCGGCCTTTTTAACGGCACAGCTGAGGGGTAAATATCCTGAAAAATTTGTTACAAAAAACTCGAAATTTCAAGGAATTTTAGGGTATTCCGAGGAATTCTCAATGATTTTAAAAGAATTTTCCAACAAAACCATTTCAACAGTTTACAAGAAAGTCTATGGATTTCCAAGGAATTTCAAGGATATCCAATGAATTTTAAGAGATTTCCAAGGAATTTTTAATGACTTTAAACGAATTCACACTAAAGAATTCATGGGATTTCCAAGAATTTTTAAGGATTCTAAAGATTTTCAAGTACTTTCGAGAATTTGCAAGGAATTCCAAATTAATGTACACAAATTTTTTGGAGTATTTACCCACGCTTTATGGCGGTAGATCGTGGACTCTCAAATTTGATCCACCACACTACGACTAATTTTTTTTCCAGTTTCGTTCTCGACGCAAACACTCAGAAAACCAACTCAGTTCACCATAATTTATCCATATCGTCACCCTGGTGACACCAATTTACAAAACCTTCGCGCACAATTCTCAAGTTTAACATAATATACCGAAAGAAATACAATATTGATGACATTTACAATATTTTCAAGAATTTGAATGTTTAAAAAGTTTTTTTATGATTGCAATGAGCACTAAAATTAATTCTAATTACAAATCCTTTGAAATACAGTTCAATATGTTTTGTGTCAATAGCATTCCATTCTACAATTATTGTTGTAAAGGCTTTTGGGAAATTTTTATATCGTCAAAACTACTAAAAACTCGATTTTGAAAAAAAAATTTCTTACGTCCTTTTTACTTTGGAAGGCAGAGCTAGTCAGTGCAGTTTGTTGAAAAAGTTGAATATATATCACATCCGAAGAAACTGAAAATTCGAATTTCCATAAAAACTCCAAGTAAAACCATAAATTAATTAAATTCCTACGTAAACGGTTGTTGTTTAACGTAGTAAAGTTACCATTCCTGACATTTGAAACGAGTCTTGTAGATGGCGCTTGATATTAAAGCGATAATAATAATTCTATCTATAAGATGCCTGCAAAGTAACTATGTTTAGAGCGATAGGGATAGTTTCAAAGGTCAAGAACCCTAAAAATCGACGCAGAAGGCTCAAATTCGTAAATGTATTGGCTCCTCCTCCCGCAGATTAGGGTTCTTGACCTTTGAAACTATCTCTGCCATCTAGAAGTAAATGTCATTAAAATCTTGTGCACATTAATTTGAAAGTCATTGGAAACTCCTCCTGGATTTTTTTTGGAAATCCTCGAAGGTCATTGAAAATCTTTAAAATTCGTTTTAAATCGTTGGCATAGGGTATGGTCTGAACCTCCCCCTCAAGGGGAGAGATGCTTATGATCCGACAGTGGATTGGGTGTTTGAAAGACATCGAGCTGACACAGATTAAATGTAAGATTGAAAGAAAATGTAACTAAATTAATAATAGGTAATTATTAAAAAATTCGGTTGAAATTAAAATTTTTTGCAATAAAATCCATTTCGCTTTTTTTTGGCTTAATTTTTATTTCAATGGTAATATGACGGCAAAAAATTTAAAAAAATCATATTTGATCTTCAACTTTGATTTGATGAAAATTTTTCATAAAAATGAAATTAAGTGAGTTCCTCAGCTTAGCGGTTAAGTGCGTTGCTGCTAATGCTAAATACCTGGTTCAACTCCGGGCTCAGTAAAACTTTATTCTGACCGTCTCCCCTCGGAAGGCAATGGCAAACCACCGAGGTGTAATCTGCCTGGAACAGCCCCTCTGGAGATGAAGTGTATACACTTCCCGCGGTTCGGAGCCCGCGTTAAGCAGTAGGTCCCCTATGTGTGTGATAATACTTCAAACACACAACACACACATAGGAGAGAGGTCGCCAACGTTTGAAATCAGGCACGGCACTTTAAGAAGAAGGCAAAACCTAGAATCCCTTAGATTACATTGGAGAAAAAGCCGGCAGGCAGAGGATTTTAGGAAAATTTGGAGAGGTTCATTAGGACAGTAAAATACGCATGTACATAATTATGCCAAATTTCAACTTATCCGGATTTTTTGCAACCTCGAAGCAATTTTTCGCCTTGGTTGTTTGACTGGTTCACCTGTAACTATAATTTTTCATTTTATTTTTAGACGATGATTTTACATTTTCGAAACAAATAAATGGTAAAAAAATAGCCTACGGAACATCTGGAGATTGCTATAGCAAACAAGTTGGATGTACGCAGGGAACATTTTCAATAGACTTATCGAAAACATCTTTCAAATTAGCAAATAGCGTCCGATGGATGCACATCGGTGATATGGCAACCTCAAAGGTTGACAAACAGGTAGGATCGAATAATTTGGATTTACTCAATAATATAACTCGAATACTTTACAGGATCGAGTGGTACGAGGACGATGTGGTGGATATTGCGGATTTTGCGTGCCAGATCCAAACTATGGTCTTGCTGTTGAGGTGACTTAGCAAGAATTAAAATTTATCCTCTGTGAGGACAAAATATCGTATTAAAGAATACTGATTTATACAGTGAAACTGTAACAACACAAATTTATTCTTAAAATTTGTCAGATTATTACACCACTGCCTAATAGATTAATTTTGATAACGAAATTCTTGCAGATTTGTCTTCTGCGATTAAGTTTAGATCGAATTGTGCATGTTTTTATACCTAACAGTATTGATAAAATTTAATAGGTAATGTAATAATTATTGTACAACCCTTAAAGTAAGTCGTATTTATAAGTTTTAAGCGTAAAATCTGGTAGTGGTAAGAGAAAAATTGGATGCACCATAAGGAAAGTTTTCAAATGAAAAATCGTATTTAAGGAAAGGCAAAATTTGTAGTCCATCTAAAAAAGGAAGATCACTAATACTCAAATTAGAATAGGAAACACGGTGCTCTTTCTCTTTTAAAAGTTTGTAATAAAAAAAAAAGAAAAAGTGTTTCTTCTAGTCGTATATCTGACTAACTTATGCTGTCTCGGAGCTCTCTAGATAGTTTTATATTATACAAATGCTCACTGATTATTTTAGTAATAATAATTTTTAATCACAAGCGACTGCCAGATTACCAAAATCTAAAATGTAGGGTCACTAATAAAGAAATTTGTAAATATTATAATAATTTTAGTTGCATTAATTTAATTTAACCAAAAGGTACGTATTTATTGCTAACTATTTTTAACTGCCATTATTTTAAGTTAAATGATTAATACTCTGTACAGTTTTATTTATTTCTTTTATTAAACTATTCTTTAATTTTTTTTTAAATTTCGGATTTATTTTAAAATTATGGCAGCTGTGTAAATTAAGTACCATAACAAAGACTGTTTTCTATTATTGCAAAAATTTTAAAAATAAATATATTATCGAAAGTTTGTATAAAGCTTGAATTATTATTTATTATTTTCTAACAAAGCAAAATAATGTGCTTTTCGATTATCAGTTTATAAGATTTTACTACTCCAAACATTTTTGTAAGATATTTGTAATATTTTGTGTATTATTTAGTGGTAAATTATAAAACGAAAGTAAAGTTTTCATTTTACATTTTTATTTTGTTCCTTTAACGCCATTACCGTGTACCCTCAATTTTTCGCTTAAGATTCAAAAAAAAATCTGAACTTTACATGACCCAACCGTTCTCAAGAATAAAAGAAAGTAGCATTATTTCAAAAAAAAAATCTGATGTGGCCATTGCATAACTTTCCGAACAGACGCAAATTTTTATATTATATTTTTAAATAAAATGGTTACATAATTTCAACAGTAAATCGATGAAAAATTTCATATTTTGCCAAAATAGGAAGAAAACAACTTTTGAATGCCTATATCTTGCAAACGAAGCATTTTTGGACCCATGTTATTAGAAACTTTTCATCTTATTTTCGTTAGTAGAATGCGGTTTACTATTTTATTTACAAATACAAAAATTTTTTACAAATAAAAAATTTTTTGAAACGCCCTGTATATTTTAGAAAAAAACTTGGAGGACAAAAAATGTAGGAAATTCCATAGCGCTAATTTTTTGTTATTAATATTTTTACATATTTAATTTCGTTTAGAAGTTATGACGCATAATGTCATAATAGCTCCAGGTAGCCCCCCCTTTCCCGTTACACGATTTAATTTATTTTCATCTGGCTTCGTCCTACGACAGGAAAAAGCTTATATAAAAAATTTGGAATGATTTGCTTACTTCGTTTAGACGCTATCGTGTTCACAGACGTACATACACACACACACACATACATACAGACATCCTTCCAAAAATGATAAAAATGGATTCAGGGGACCTCAAAACGTGAACATCTGTCAGAAAATTGGGGGGTCAAATTTTGTCTGATAACAATACTTTCCTTACCTAGGGGTTCGGAAAGTAATAAATAACTACGCTACTGTTTGTGGCGTCAAAAATCGTGCGCGCACGGCTTTCGTGCGCGCAAAAATGCTCTAAGGAGGACGCAGCTGTAGGTTTTGGAACTTGCACTGTGGGATGAAATCACGAAAAGCTGACCAAAACCTCAAAAGTTGGGTTCTAGGGCAGTTCGCTACGGGACATTTCGTACCCGGACATTTTGTGCCCGGCCATTTCGCTACCTGATTTTGCTACTTAAATATCGAAAACTAACACTAACGGCAGATTCACCTCTTCGCGGCAGATTCACCTCTTTGCGGCAGATTTAACTTTACGCGGAGATTTATTTGTTTTTAATTAGTTTTCTAAAGAAATATCGAAAACTAACACTAACCTAACGGCAGATCCACCTCCTCGCGACAGATGTACCTCTTAGTGTCCGATCCACTTTTTCGCTCAGATTTCATTGTTTTTCAAATTTTCATTTTTTGTAATTTATCACGTTAACTGACGTCATATGTAAACTCGGCGCCTTGCGCCTTGCCGGGGGCTTCACCCCCTTTTCCCAATTAGGGGTGTGCCTCATTGCCTACAACAGCTAAAACATCTCTGAAGATGATCCATACACCCCATCGGGATCTTAAAAAAACGGGATTTAGCATTTAAAGTTATTCTAGAAAATGTATATAGCATTTAACCGCTACCTATACTAAAACTATTGACAAAAATCCGGCGAACACAAACTAAATAAAAAAAAACGACAATCCTGAATGTTCGCGTTCAAACGTCCTTGTGTTCAAACGTCATTGCGTTCAAATGGTAATGTAAAATTTAAGAATTTTTAACCCTTGGAAACTAAATAGGAAGTTTTTTTTTCGAAAATTGCTATTTTAACGGAATAAGCGTACCTATTCGGTGCGCATTATCGTAGGTAATAGATGTAAAAAATGAATTGCTCATATTTTAAAATTTTTTTAGTTATTTTAATAAACATTTTTTAATTATATTTTATTATTTTCTTTTTATTATTCATTACAAAATAATGAATAGTAAATAATATGCTAAAAGTGGTAGCAAAATTAGGTAGCGAAATATCCCCGGTAGCGAAATGCCCGGGAGCGAAATGTCCTAGTAGCGAAATGTCCTGGTAGCGAAATGTCCGGGAACGAAATGACCGGGCACGAAATGTCCGGGCACGAAATGTCCCGTAGCGAACTGTCCGGTCACCCAAAAATTGGTATACTGCGATTTTGGAGGTCGCTGATTACGAATCTAGGGAGTAGCACGAATTTAAGCACCTGGATTTTAAAAATTCCCTATAGATATTCGAAAAGCCTGAAGGACTACATACTATATAGTAGAAATATAAAAAACATTGCGGAATATTCACATTTAACCCCAATAAACAGCTTTTAAAGGGGTAGTGAAAGAGGGGTCGCCCGTGGGCTCTTGGTCCTCATAGGCTACGCCCACCCCATTTTTTAAATAAAAACAGCACTTGGTGCATTTCGTACGTTCCCTTGATGACATTGCGATGCATTGTTTCGCATGCCATATTGATAAACAATTGGTTCTCTTTAGAACCCAAATATTTTAGGATGAGTTTGTTATTATTTTTGTATTCATCTAACTTTTAACGTTCAACTTGAAAAAATATCCCTGAGCGCGACAGATTTTGGGAGGTTTACGTCGTCATCTTTAATTTTGAGTTGTTAATTATCGGCATGTGGTCGTTGGATAATTTGACAGGCAATTGGATGGTGGAATTCCAATTGAGTTTGGCAATTGGATTGGTGGAATCTCCAATTGTGATTTCAGGTGTCCTGATGTAACAACCCGCGCACCACTCAGTATATTTAAATACCGACGTCACGAAAATACGATTTAGGTATTTTCATTTCCGACATAGATAATGGTAATTAAGATAATTAAATAGAGGTAATTTAAGAATAGCTCTGTTTAATTTAATGTAAAAAAGCTAATAATTATGTAAGATTTAGTCTTAACATATCGATGCATTGATTTATCGAAAGACAAGGAAATCATTTACCAAGGCGGGAACAATCCCCCAAGAACCCTGGCCACAGGTGCGGGGGGCTTTGCAGTCACAAAGGGCGCTTGCCCCTTATTTCGGCTTATCGATTATAAGTCAATGCATACGATATATTTAATTTTACACTGCGCTTGCATGCGTGCAAAATGAAATGAGAGGTTAAAATATATTTGCACCGCCAAACGAATCTTGTCCATAAAATAGGGCAAGGGATTGAAGGGATCGTAATAGCTATTTACGTATAAGTAACAGAAAATGATCCATTTCGCCTAGCGGCTCGTTGTGATAAGCAATCTCATTTGAAATGGATCGCTTCTGTACGCATCACGTATGCTATTTTTTCTCCAGGATTAAGTCCTACAGGAATAAAAAAAGGAAAATGTACCAAAAAAATCAAAGGAATACCACAAAATAATTCTGTAATGAAATGAAAAGCCAAGATACAAATAAAAACATTATATTAAGTTAAATGTAGAAATTAAAATATTTATTATTACAAATTAAAAATCCAAAACAAAATGATTATTCAAACGAATGTATAAATAAATACCCCACACGTGTCGTGTAGGCTCGAAAGAAATGCAATGCTAGCTTAAGATAACAAGTAGAAGTTAATGCAGACAAGCAGCGGGGATTCCCCGCCAAGTTAACGGGTACAAAGAAATGCATGGCAAGTGCTATGACAAAGCAAACTATATATAATGACAAAGAGCCCAATATGCCGCCGGCATCAGCAATGACCTATTTACACGAAAAGTACGTATTTCGTATACCAAAAGATATCAAGTTACACTGATAATTTTCATTTCGTATACCAAAAGATATCAAGTAACACTGATAACTTACATCGTACGAGAAACGATGACTTTCGAAGCTATAAATAAACAAAGAAATGACGCTTTCGCTGCATCCTGGAGAAAAAGTGTATTTTTTAATTTAATGCCTCATTTCCATCATCTGTGGGAACGTTAAATAAACCCTCACTTCGAGGAATCCAAATATAAGAAGGGGCCGCATAATTCACACGGTCATCCTAAAGACCGCACACATGAAACGGGAAGAAAGTTTTGAGAATAAGGAAGTTAAGTCACATCCCCCTCGACGAGAGGCAGAATGAAGAACGAAAGTAATTGGTTCTTCACCCGGCACGAGGGTGGATTAATTAATATCCAAAGTGGGAAATTGGTTATAAAAATCCCGACTTTTTCAGAATTCATCAGTTGTTACTCGAGTCGGTGCTCAATTGAAAGTTCAGTGTTATTCGAGTTGTTACTCGCGATTAAAAGTTTGAGTGTTATTCAATTGTTCGTAAAATTAAAAGAGAGGTTTGTTTAATTTCCAAAGTTTCTTCCTGGATTCAGACAGGTGACTTAGACCGTTAATGAGCAACAATAAGGCATCGTTCCCATTTGAGACTGTTTCCCGTAAACTACTATTTTGTATGTATCTGTCAATTTTACTAAATTTAGATCGTTGTATAAAAGTAATAATAGACTTCATGTTATAAGTATTTCAATCTTTTACTGCTTGTCAATACGCAAGTGATTAGCGTTGTTAACCCCTTTACCCTACGTCTCTGGACGACCTCTCGACGCTCCGCTACCAAACTTACGTAAAATTAAAAGGGAGTTCTGTCGAGCTGATCTCTCCCAAAGCTATCGGACGGGTAAACTAAAAAATTAAATTAAAAGAAAGAAAGCTCGTGGTGGCAGCCCCTTCGGTAGTCGAATCATCGATTTCCGAAGATCCAACCCAACACGTAAGTTCCGTCGAAGTATTGGAGGCTTAGCGGTGAAATAACTTATTAACCACGTACCACCGGTTTTTCTACATTGGTGGCTTAGCGGAAGAATAATTTATTTTACTTATCCCTAAACACCGGTTTTCTACACTACAATGGCTAATATGGCCCCCTCAGAAATGTTGTGTGTTGTAGTTTGGTAGCCCGTTTGTATGGTATCGGTTCTGGTACTTGACTCTAGGTTTCGGAAACGCAGGATACCCACGGAAATGGGCAGGGTGTGCCCCAGCACAATTCGAGCAAGTAACAGGCGTGTCCGGCGATTTTATGCAGATTTTGGTCAACACATTTCACGCACCTTAGAGACGACCTGCAGCACCGTTGAGCATGCCGGAAGGTTTGTCAATGGTAACACTGCGAAATCTAGTTTTTACGATGACGACTTTCCATATTTACGGTTATAACGAAGATTTGTTATATGGGTTCTTGTAACGCCCCCGATGTATTCTGTTGATGAACTCAACAGAAAACCCTTGGTTGAGCAGGTCATCCTTCATGAGCTGGGTATCTAAGTTGTGGTGGATACCTCTTATGACTATGCTCAGAGGTTTTTCAGCGCGAAAGCGATGGCTGAAAAAGTCACCGTTGGTGTCCAAGTTGGCCACGACGTACTTAAACATCTTGCCGTAATCATCTGGGATGGAAGGCTTGATGGAAAGGACTTCTGTGACGTTTGTGTATTTAATTTCGCTGCCTGGAATTCTTTGACGAGCTGTGGCCATCTGGCTACTTCCTTTTAGGACGAGTTATTATTATTATTAATAGCTTAACATTCCTTACGGAATTGAGCTGTTTTTTAAAGACTTACAAGATCCTTTTTTTTCAGGGAGATTAGTTCATTAACACTCCGTTTTCTTTTCATCCACTTGTCACTTTCTCGCTTCATTATAACTTTGGGTGTGTTTTTGCTTCCCACGCTATTGACTTCCATCTCATCCGATCACTGAACTTCTGTCGCCAACTCTCAACGTTCATCTCCATCAGGTTACCCGTCACACAGCTCCACCATCGCACCCTTGATCTTCCTCTAATTCTTCTCATGTCTGTTTTCCATAGCGTTCATCCATCCTCACACTCCATGTACCGATCCTCATTAATTTTTGCTTCTTGCTTTGTTTCCTTTTTTACTCGATTTACCATGTCTTCGCCTGTCCGTCGCTGATCTATCGTTCAATTCGGGTTTGTTTAGTTTTTTGTAACAGTATCTGATCCGTTTTCTTTTCTATTTTTATTATTTTCTTTCTCTCATTTTTAGCCCTTTCTCTGATTTCTTTCATTATCAGTCTTTCCGTTGGAGTAAGATCGCTGTCCATGTATATTTCACTTCCCGTTAGTTTAAACTTGTTCCTCAGTATTTCCAGTTTTTCCTCCCATTTAACCAGTTCGAAAACACATCGCTTCTCCCCCACCCTATGCGCTTTGTTTATTTCGATATTTATTCCCATTTTTTCGTTGACCAGATTCTTTATTGCCGCCTTTAGTTTCTGTGGGTCACTCGCATTGATTACTATTCCACTCAACACAACATTATTTCGTATTTTCTCTCTTTTTTTCCAGCTTGTATTCGAGCTTTGCGCTTTTCATTTCCCATCTTCCAATTTCTTCCTCCAGCCTCTTTGAAGTTTCTTTGTTTACATCCTTCATTGTTCGGACTTCTTTATCGGTCCTTTCCGCCCCTATTTTGACTTCCCCACCTCATGCTTTATTTCATTAATGCTTGTTTTGATGTAAGTCATAAAATTTGCAATCATGTTTGTAAGTTGGTCTATTTTATTCTCCATCCTGGAATTTTCGTTACGCGCTTACTTTCCCTTCTAGGCGACTTGCTGTAATCGGAACTACTGTAATCTTTCTCTTCATAGTCGCTATGGTTTGACCCAGATGCAGTTGGGGATCTGCCAGTTTTTTTGCTTCGCCCGAACATTGTTACGAAAAATTTTCACTTTTCGCAACAACGTTGAATAGGGAAGATGCATAAATTTTTTTTATAGCGTAGTTGGATCAAAAATAACTAAATATACTAATTAATGCTATTTAATTTATTTATTTTCGTTTTGATAATAATTTAAAAAATATTTAAAAATCCGTCAATTTGAATTGAACGAAACGACCGTGCAATTTGCCAAGTGACTGGTGACGTCACAAGTTAAATTTTACATTCATTTATGTTATTTTTCTGTGGTTTTGTGCTTTGAAAGTTGAAGTTTGTTAGTGTTAAAGCTGTTATTTATCATAATTAAATCAATTAAAATCAAGAAAGTTAAAAAAGTACTATACACGAGTAGAATAAACATGAAAGTGAGGTTATTGTTATTGTGCCGGTGACTTCGTTGCGTTTAAGGTCACATGTTTTATTTTAAATTATCATTGAATTTTAAAATGGATTATTTATAACAAAATACAATAAATAGAAGTTATTTTTGCTGATTTGATATTTAATATATAGGATTAATCGGAAAATACTGTTTTAACTAAATTTTTTTATTCATGCATGTTCCCCATTTATTAAATTCAACTTTTAACATCTAGCAATATATTTCGTAGCACCCTGTATAGCGAGCGTGATTGACGGAGATTAGACTCGCGCATGCTATGATAGGAAAGTCATTGGTGAGCTCTCGAGCGGAGCGGTCATGTTTGAAGGTGCTGTGAAGTAATTATCGTTTTTGGTTCAAAATTTTGAAGAGGGATGATGCGATTTTGTGAGGGTTCCCGTCCATCAATACGAATGGTTTTTGGATTTGCTTGCGCTCCAACCCTTTATGGGGATGTTACATTCGTGGTTTGAGGGATGGTTAATTTTTCCCGGATCGTACATTTTTTTGTTGGACCCCATGGTCAATACTTCCTGTGAAATATTTCCTTCATTTCACAATGGTAAGTCAGCTAATTATTTTGCTAATTGCTTCGCAGTTACTCGATAATTAATTTGGCCAAATTTTCCTCCGAATACCTGGAGAACGATGACGTTGGAGTTCACCCTTGGCCAATTTCTGTATTTTTTATGTGTAACATTTTGGGTTGCCTTTTTGTCTTGCATTTTTTATTCTTAGAGTGGTTGCCAAGATTGCGATGGCCTTGCAAATTTTATGTTCCTGCGGCGAGGTGATATACGTTTATCTTATCTAGTTCGCACTCGAAAGTGTGAAGTAGATCGAATGTTCAAGTTGATATTTAATAAACTTTTAATTATTAATTATATGATATATTTGTGTTTTGTTTAATTAACTTGTTCAGGGTATTTATTTCCACTTATTACATCGAACAGCGTATGGTGAAATGCATTGACGATGGACTCCAGAATGATCGTCGTACGTTCAAATTTCATAGTTGAAATTTTATTTTCGATATTTTTTTTGTGTTTATTTTTGATTTTATATTCTTTTAGGCTTCTATACAAAGTATAGCAAGAAGCCTTATGATCTGACTCCGTGTCCGTCTGTCTGTCCGTCCGTCTGTCTGTCCGTCCGTCTGTCCGCATAATTCAAAAACATACAGAGCGTTTCAAATCGTGTTGGAAATACTCCGTGTGTATAGAGGTCTAAGAACTGGGTAGCCAGTGCGCTACTTTTAGGCTTCTATACAAGGTATATAAAGAAGCCTTATGGTCTGGCTTCGTGTCCGTCCGCATGTTTCAGAGCCAATCATAACGTTGATCAACTGATACGTTGTTATATTGTAAATACTTCGTCTATATAGTATTGCGTTAATCTATTAATCCGTTGTTTCGATTCGCTAATGCAATTTATAAATACGCAAATGTTCGAAAGAAATTTACTACGTTAAAGATATTTTCAACGGGGTCTCCCTATATAAACTACTTGTTAGGCTACTATACAAAGTATAGCAAGAACCCTTATGATCTGGCTCCGCGTCTGTCCGTCCGTCTGTCCGCATAATTCAAATCTAATCAGAACCTTCGAAATTGTGATTGTAAACACATCGTGTACCTATATATACTTAAATAAAATTTGTTTTAAATTTAATATCGACTTTCTAGCCACGTTCTGTAAAAATTTTTTTTGGAACTCGGAACTTAAAATGCTATTTTAGGCTTCTATACAAAGAATAGCAAGAAGCCTTATGATCTGGCTCCGTGTCTGTCCGTCCGTCTGTCCGTCCGTCCGTCTGTCTGTCCGTCCGTCCGCATAATTCAAAATCATACAGAGCGTTTCAAATCGTGTTGAATATACTCAGTGTGTATAGAGGTCTAAGAACTGGGTACCCAGTGCGCTATTATTTTGGAAATAGCTGTCTTATATAGACTTATATCTGTTTTAGGCTTCTATACAAAGTATAGCAAGAAGCCTTATGATCTGGCTCCGTGTCTGTCCGTCCGTCCGTCTGTCAGTCTGTCTGTCCGTCTGTCTGTCCGTCCGCATAATTCAAAATCATACAGAGCGTTTCAAATCGTGTTGGAAATACTCTGTGTGTATAGAGGTCTAAGAACTGGGTAGCCAGTGCGCTCCAAATTGTGTTGGGAAACACTCTGAAAATGAGTAGATATGTGAAGAAGGTTGCTGAAATATACATAACTGAGTGGTTTACCTATATATTGTTGATCTCTTTATTTGATCCGTTGATCTATTGATCCATTGAGTTTTTTAACATGGAACATGTTTTCACGGTCGTTACCTCGCAAAAATCGACACCAAAAAACCGACACCAAAAACCGACAGCAAAAACCGACACCAAAAATCGATACCAAAAATTGGCACCACATGTATAATTCAAATTTATAGTTTATAATTTGAATAGAGTAGATTATCGAATAACATCTTCCCATTCACAATAATGAATTTTCAATAACAAAATTTTCATTACCAAAAATTTAAATCCGAAACCGATCGCAAAAAGCAAATTTGCTTATATAAAGTCATTGCCATGAAAGAAGACGTCTCGTCATAGATTGACTGAATATAGCAACGACGTATTGCTTATGAGCATTACCAGTCATTTTGTATTGATATGACAAAGCACGAAAATATATTGCACGTGTTTCCAGTAACGACATACGCTGTTGCGTTTGTTAGACGATAGTAAAAGACAGATATATTCATAGCATGTCGTAACTAGTACCGGAAAAAGAATTTGATTCGCGTAGTAATTTATATAAAATTTCTGTCACTTTTAGTATTTTTGAAGTTTGGAGTTTTCGTGGTTTAAGTTTTCGGTTTGTGGATTTAAGCTTGTCAAAATTAGTCAAAATACAAAATTAGTTCTTTTCAGAACTCTCGAAATGTCTAGTTCTGTACGTGGAAGAACATTAAAATCTCAATCGCAACAGTTGATTTTAAATTTATTAAATTATTTTGAACCCAAAAAGGGTGATTCGAAGAACGGACGTATAAATTACGGGTTCCGTGTAAAAGTTAATAATCTAATGATCCGAATTCGGTGGTAGATATCTGAAAAGTGTTAAAAGGTTAATTTATGAATAAAACACGTGTGTTGGTAAAAAGTCATTACGGAGTATAAAAAGTGTTTTGTAATTTGCAGGAGTATTTTGCATTTCTCGCTAAAAATGGTGAGAACCAAATTTGTAGAGAATTAAATTCTCCACCTTTTTTATACGAGAAATTTTGTTGTAAAATTATTATTTATTGCTAATTAATGCTAATTAATATGTACAATTTTTATGTCCAAAACATTAATTATTTTTGTTTGATAATTAATAAATAATTAAATTAGAGCGATTCTTTTTTTTTATTGTTGAAATAATTAAGACGTTGTTTAATCTTAATCATCCTACGACTTCCGAAATTCGATCATGGTCAGCGCTACGTATTCCCAAATTAAGTGTTCATCGTAAAGCTCAGGTTTCAGGTAAAGTAACCAAAAATTTTCGATGTGGTGGCAGTTAATCCGAAAAATTTCAATTAATTCAACTCTTTAACGCCGTGGGGTGTTACACAATTTTGTTTTTCTTCAGGTCTGTGTGAAAAGGCAAAACAATGTAATTGCCAAAAGTTAGTTTTGAGTAAAGCTCTGAACAGATTGACAAAGAAATTATCAACGCAACGGTACAAAAATCTCAAAATCGCAATTTTTGCCATTCATTGTTTTGCTTTTGCATTGCACAGGTGCTGTATACCTATACTTATGCTGTGTCTTATTTTGAATTTGTTCATAACTATTGCTTAATAAATAAATAAATTTGGTAAGCGACAATAAAAACATAAAAGTTTCCTTTCAGCATAACCTATATTTGGTTTGACAGGTGACAAGTTCAAATTTGTTAAACTAAAAGGAAAGTGAGAAAGAAAATTAAAAAAAAAAGATAACCAATATATTCTTATTTTAAAATACACTTCATTTGACTAGGGAGTATTGGCTTAGTTCAGACGATTATGCTTTTATGACGAGATGTCAACTTTCGTGGCAATGACTATAGTAAATTTTTTATTACCAACACAAAAATTAAGGGATTATCCCCCGTGTAACACAACTACGTGTAATACACGGTTACACAACTACGCAGCACTTCGGAAAACGGTAAAAAGAAGAAGAAACGAGATAGGCGCCACTCCCGCGGCACCCCTAAATCTCGAGGAAAACTATGATAAATGGTTTGGTACCAGTGGCGGTTCTACCATAGGAGCTGCAGAGCTGCAGAACCACCAAAAATAACAATAAAAATACCAATACTTGCATAATTAATTATATAATTATAACCTTAATCAAATTTAAATTATTATAAAGAATGGTGCATTATCAGCTTAGCTTTGAAAGCGTGTTTCTTATTTTCGCTAGCATATCAGTAACTGATATATAATTTAACAGCTAGTCACATAAATAGTGTAATAATAAATACACGTCCAGTCCGCTATCAAAATGTTTGACTAACTTGAACGCTATACTTACACTTGTGCGCAGCTGAGCTGTAATGAAAAGCAGACTACAATGCTATAGCAATTATTGGTATAGTTTTACGTGGTATAAGTATCTTTTATGATTTTGTTTCGAGGTAGTTTACAATTCGAATTTTGAAAAGAAAAACTAATTTTAATATTAGTTCATCAATTGTTAAACAAATTGCAATGAAATTAGGGCATAAGCAATAAATTTTTTAAAAACTTTTAATTGCACCAAGTTTCTTGCACATATTTATAGCAAAACAGTAGTTAAATTATTTTTGGACAGATTTTGCAACTTTAAATAAAATTATGAATGCATAAAATTAAAATTTATGTATTTAATACAATAATAATTCTTCAAGCTCGTGATACGTATGTACACGCATCGAATGTAGAGTCGAATGTACTGTGGCTGCATTGAAACGCAGCTACCGGTGCTAGCATTTCATGCAATAATATTTTAAAGAAAGATCTTGTATTATAAACTTTAATTGAAATTATGGACATAATGTCCTTTATACCTACTAGAAAAAATGAATGCTTATGAATTTACTAATATCCCTAATCCTAATAAAATTTTATAATAATTTTGGACTTGAGATTTTTCTACATTGTAAAACAATTCTCAAAATATAATTTTCTGTAATAAAATGTAGATCAAGAAATTTGGACTTAGGTTTTTACTAACATTACTCATATTATTTATTAACTCGGCTTCTCTCATAACCCGTAAAAATAGGATTTTTTTCGAAAATTAGTTAACAATTACAAAACTTTTTGTGCCCATAAATAAAATTTATTGTTATAAAAATGTTTGCGTCGTTTGTTTTATTTCGAACCGAACACACAAAGGGCTGTTTAAATTACAAAGTATCGTAATAAGTTCTATTTTTAAAATAACAAATATGCAGAATTATTACGACGTGATAAGCTAACTAAGGCATTTTATTTAGTCGTTTTTAAAATCTCTTACGAAGAAGGTCGTTTTTAAAAATGAATGTAATTTTTAAATTTAGTTATCAAGAACAATTAGTGATAAGAAATTGCCGGTATATATACCAAGTCGAGGTAAAATGTATAAATGACAATTTAATACGAATATTTATTTACGGAACAAATGGATTTGTGCCTGTAATCGTAAGAACGAATTGTTTTGTTTTCCGTTTGTGTCTTTCGATATTGTCAATAGTAAAAAAATTTATCTCGGGAATATTGAATTTCAACGAAAAAGTTATTGATAAGTTAAGTTTGCCACAAGCAAGCACCGGCGCACGCCATTAATGCTTAAAAACGTGCAATAAGTAAGTTTATTTTTTGAGATTAGCATTTTACTGATACCTTCCCTTTTTTATAATGCAGAACAGCCAAACATATTTCTCACGAGCCGCCACTGTTTGGTACCGAAAAACAGGTTCCATGTTAAATCTTCATATTTAGCGAACGATAAAGCCCTGTTTAGCGCCCCTTCCACAACCTTATTTAATTCTCGCAAAGCCATTTTTTGTAAAGACATTTTTAGTTCACGTTCAACACATTTAAGTCATAATAAATCATTTGGATTATATAGTATTTTTATTAAATATTAACGGATTAACGTATTAACGTTAATCCGTTAATCCGGATTTAAGTTAATCATTAATAACCGTTATTTTCTATCTCCTCGATTTTTGTTTCTTCTTTTCGTTCCGTTCAGATCCTTCCCCTTCCATAACTTCGATTAGTGCTTATGTTGGTATCAAATTTGGACCAATGAGATTAGGTTTTGACACGCCGCAGGAGAGAGCTGGCATTTTATATATTAAGATATTGTAATATGAACTATTATTCGTCTTCTAATAAGGAATTTTCGAAAGCACGCAGCGATATTGCCAATTCCTGTTCTTCTTTCTGTTTCTTCTTCATATAGGCAGCAGCCAATTTTTCCTCCCTTTTAGGCTTCTATACAAAGTATAGCAAGAAGCCTTATGATCTGGCTCCGTGTCCGTCTGTCTGTCTGTCCGTCCGCATAATTCAAAATCATACAGAGCGTTTGAAATCGTATTGGAAATACTCTGTGTGTATAGAGGTCTATGAACTGGGTAGCCAGTGCGCTACTTTTAGGCTTCTATACAAGGTATAGAAAGAAGCCTTATGGTCTGGCTTCGTGTCCGTCCGCATGTTTTTTCAATGCAGACCAAATATAAGTTATACGTATTTTATTTATATAATTTTTCACCTATATAGGAAATTTAAATACGTTGATCCGTTGATATGTTGATCTGTTTTTTTCAATGCATACCAAATCTCTTATTATAAAAGGCCAAGTCCTTCTGTCTGTCCCACGGAAATACCCGAAGCAAACCGAACATCAACGTATCATCGGATCAACGTATCATCGGATCAACGTATCATCGGATCAACGTATCATCGGATGAACGTATCATCGTATCAACGTATCATCGTATCAACGCATCATCGGATCAACGTATCATCGGATAAGTTAATCCGATTATCCTACTCAAAATTACTATATAAGCAGAATTACATTATAACGAAATAATAAGTGTTGAACGTCAACGAAAAATGTTTTCAGGTGAATTAATAAAGGATGTGGAACAGGCGCTAAAGAGGGACTTATCGTTCGGAAAATACGAAGATTTTGAAGTCAGAGAAGAATTCAAACGAGCTACTATTAATTCGTTAAAGGAGGCACTTCGTGAGTTTAGCAGCAATGGAATGCGTAAAATTGATTTAAATATTGCGAAAAAAAAAGTGGCGGCAAAACGTATAAGAAACAGAAAAAGAGTGGAGAAACTGATTGCTGCCGAACAGAAAAAGAAACAAGTTGGAACTTGCTTTAGCAGCGGTTCCTAGGCTTCTATACAACAGATTTAAGAAATGAAATATTCTGAGATTTATATTTGAACTTAAAATGCTATTCTTTTGCTTTTATGTGAAAAAATAATTTTTTATCCGATAATAAAGATACTAATCTGATAATCGAAATCTCTTATTGTCACTAAATTTTACTTATACTATACTAGAATATTTTTTAGCTTGGTAGGTATTAAAAATTCAGATTATCAGAATTACCACAGATATAAACAAGGTGGAACTCGCTTTAGCGGCAGTTCTTAGGCTTCTATACAGCTACCTTTCTGGTGTGGAAAGTTGTTATTATCTGGTTAGTTTTGATCGCCATATAATGTAACATCACATAATCAGATAATCTGCACCAATTAAATTTTTTGCGGTTGGTAATTATCATTTACTATATAAGTAATAACAATCAAACTTTTCCATTCTATTCGAAACTTTACTTCTCTGTAATGTTTGGTCCTTTTTTGAGGTGGACCAATCCTCTCCTTTCTCTTTTATTTACAACTTAACTTCACTAACCACATCATTAAAAAATTATTTTTTCACATCAAAGTAAAATAAAATACAACTACTTTTCTGGTAGTTGTGGTAGTGTACTTTTCTGGTAGTGTAAAACTACCGTTATGAACGTCGACATTTGGTTCTACAACGTTACCTACTTCAAGAACAGCTGCGTTTTTACTTCGTGGATTTTGTCGGCGAATTGCATGACTACGTGAACGATGTAATATTTGCGAAGGGGTCATGTTGGCAATTTGCTTTCGCTTTCGAAATTCGCGTAATTTCCGGTCCATTTTTTGAGGTGGATCCATCCTCTTCCTTCTCTTTTATTTACAACTTAACTTCACTATCCACATCAAGCCACTGCTGTTGTTAAAATAAAATAATAAATAATTAGTGCAGATTATCTGATTATGTGATGTTACATTATATGGCGACCAAAAATAACCAGATAATAACAACTTTCCACACCAGAAAGGTAGCTGTATAGAAGCCTAAGAACTGCCGCTAAAGCGAGTTCCACCTTGTTTTATGAAAGGCTGCGATGTCCGACCCATATACAGGGTGCGACATTTCATCGAGGTTGCTACCATTTATTTTCTCGTAGGGAGTTCGATATGGTTCCACCTTCTTGTGGGATTTTTATATTACCATTCGAACGTGCCCTTGGTTTATGTTTGGGAGTGATTTTTGGTGGCGATGTCGTTGCTACTGTGCCTGTTTTGGTCGGCTAACACCTTTTACATTCGACATCGCTTATATCTTTGCCTTCTGACAATTAACATCCCATTGTCCATTTTAATTGTGTTGTGTTAGCAAAGCTGTTTCCTTGATTTCTCCGGGGGCGTTTCTTTCACACGATCCACGACTCTCGCTGCCGCAATAAACGAGCTAGTTTAAATCGACCACCAGGGCCCCACGCAAAATTAAAGTAGATGGTTTTATCCTTCTGCGTGGACTTTATCTTTTCCAAACTGCTTCTCATTAGAGTAGTAAGGAAAGATTATGTATCAACATGTCATAAGAGGCTGATCTCTTTTTCCCACCCTGATCCGCAGTTGATCCGTCGCTGCGTTCACCACCTTCTCTTTGATATGCTCGTTTCGTATTCGAATCCATACTGCACTTAAATTGTTTTTCCAGTGTTTTTCTAAATTCGTCTATTTAAAATATCCTCACCCCTTACGTCCAACTATGTACCACGTGAATCAAGTTTATGATGATAAATGACAGTGATTATATGGTTTTTGATTTGACATGATAATTTTTATATAACAATATGTGGTATCGTCATGTTGTCCTAGGTAGTGTAAAACAAGATGGCGTTGTACTGCTGTTATAATATGGTTCTTTCTTCGAGGTAAGGTAATGTTGCGGGTTTATTGCATGAATGTGAATTTAGTTTTTCTTGTTCTACAAGCGAACACCTCGTAATCACGAACCAGGGCAGGTCTATTACTCATTTCCGTAGGCTCCCGTATAAGAAAGGCACAGGAAACATGAATTCGTAGGGGTAAAATTTGTATGATTGTTTACAACGTGACCATATTTCCCCCCCCCCCCCCCAGAACTTTCTGTGGAGCTTTAAAATGTGAAGCTTTGTTACATTGAAGTGGCACTTAACAGTTTTATTTCAGGTTATAAACTTATTACAAATGTAGAAAAAATCCGACGAAATAAAGTCCGGTTTACGATCAAAGTTATTTCAGTCGTAAATAGACCAATAATAATAAATTATATACATTCTAAAAAGTGAATTTAAATTGAATATGATCACTAATTTGTGTTTCAAAGGTACGATTTTATTTCGCAGTCGCAATTTAGACTGTAGAATATTCTGTAAAAAAATCTTATGCGTTTTACAATTAATTTAAATTGTTACTAAACTTATTACCATGAATGATGAACGAATTGCCAATAAATATGACCAAATTATTACAAATATCCTAATCAACTCTGTAATGAGTTGTATTCATTTGGTTTAGTATCAAAAAAGGAGAGGCAACCATTACCATTTTGGTGGTTCCATTCTCGTGTTTTTCTTCTTTTTTTGAAGAAAAACCTTTGGATTGAGGTTAACATTCATTTTATGACACCCCGTAATCCCCCCTCAAATGGGGGTATCGAAAGGTTACATTCGGTAATCACAGAACATTTACAAATTATGAGGGTGGAAGATAAGAAAAATTGTAATGAGGTGTACACTTATTGCATACAATAATTCAATTTATACATCTACGGGCTACACTCCTTTGATACAAATACCAGAGTCCCGTTTGACTTATTTACTTTATGACAATAAATTTTATACCGATTATGTCAGCAATAAAGTAAAAAAATTAAATCTGACATACGAGACTTACGAAAACACGCGCGGTTTTCGTGTTAATTTTTAAATTTGGATTTATTTATTTTTTTTTTCTGCAGGGAAGGGGGAAACCTTCATAGGCACCACCCCATCAGGGATGGTAGTGTCAGATTCTAACTGACTAAAACCCCCTCCCCGACGACAGCGGGCTTTACCTTCTCGGCATTACTTCCGCCGTCGTCTGCGATCTTCCATGCTGCATCGATGATGCAGGCTCCCGATGACCTCCCGGTTTAGCACGAAAGTTTGTGTCCGGGAGGTCAGGCACTATCACTTGATTCTACTTTTTCAATTGAACCGGACATACCGCTCGCCGCGATCCAACACGTCTCACCGGGTCACCTAGTGGTCCGTGATCGTCAGTATAGGTGAAAGTCCACTCGTCATTAACTTAATAGGCGGAAATTCCGGTGACAAAGTCAAGGCCGAGCCGACCGTCATCCATACCGGAGACCCCGAGCCCCCAAGCGACCCTGCAAATCATATTAAATCACAGAGCGCGATGCGACCGGGTCATCTTGAAAAACTTGTGGTCGCTGGCAAAGTGCCAGTCCACTCGTCTTTATATTTGACGGCACTATTTTCGCGAGTGTTTGTGTCCACAGAGGGTCTACGCGCTATCGTCGTACCGACACTAACCTACCTCGTCGAACGACCGTCACTACTATTTATTTAATTACATGTAAATGAATCGTGATAAAATAAATATGAACATGTCACAGTTTTTACAAATTTCACACACATTTTTTTGTGTCGGTTATTTTAGGTGTTTCAAATAACAATGTCTCATGGAGATCCTAAATATGGAACCGGGACTTTTATTTAAAGAATTTAATTTATTATTATTTTGCCATCCCGGAAAAACTCCAATGAACGCCCATGATTAATTAGGTATAAATTATGTAGTAGGTATGTATGTACTTTGTATTTTGTATAGATAAAATTGAAATTCTTCAAGTACAATCTATTCTATCCTTGAATATGATAAAGTAGCAGTTAAATAATTGTTATCAATTTGTAAGTATTTTGTGATCAAACAAGTTTTAAATTTGTGGTTGAAATATTTTGAAGATGAAAAAAGTGAGTGGAAATAGAGACTATTTTGCTGAATATGCAAAGAAACATGGAGGATTTTTCAAAATATTTGACAAGGTAGTTTTAATAATATAAAAACACGATTACAATTTTCACAACTTTTATTCGTTTTAGATCAAAACTATAGAAGTGAAAGATGGCAATTATTTAGGAGAATTAAAAATTTGTGAAGAACACGTCAACGCAGTTAAAACATTACATGGGGGGTTAATCTCGGCTATTATTGATAACTTTAATTGTGCTGCTCTACTTTCTCACAAAGATTGTCTTGGATTAATTAATGTGACTATTGCTATGCGCGTTTCGTAAGTAATACCAGTAATCAGGTTGATGCATAAGTTCGTAGCGTTTTTTTTTAAATTAAAAAATTAATTTTTTAAATATAAAAAATACATAAACTAATCAATAATATATTCTCCCACATTGTTTATGATGGACTCCCAATGTTCTGACAGTTTTTCGATTCCACGCCTGAACAAATCCGGTGGTTTGGAGGTGCAGAAGTCGTCGAGCCAATTTTGACGTCGTTATTAAATGAGATTCCGCAGAGATTGTTGGATAGAGAGCGGAAAAGATGAAAATCTGATGGAGCAATATCATGAGAATAGGGCGGATGTGGAATAACCTCCCAACCGAGGTCTTGAATAGCTGCTTTTGTAATGTTAGCAGTATTCGGACGGGCATTATGATGCTGCAAAACCACTTGATGCCGTCTTGCCGGTCGTTTTTCTTGAATTGCAGCCTCCAGGCGACGCAGTTGTTGACAATAAACCTCAGAAGTACAAGGATTTGCTTGTTTGTTAGGACTCAGCCATTCCTTTCTGTTCTTTATGTTGATGTAAAAGCACCATTTTTCGTCACCAGTAACAATTTGGGTCAAAAACGGCCGATGTTGTTGACGAGCTAAAGATGACGAACAAGCAAAGAAGCACAAATGGCAACACGCTGATTTTTGTTGTTTTCGGTCAAAACGTATGGTACCCAAACACCCAACTTTTGAACTTTGCCCATGGAATTCAAATGTCGTACGATAGTTGATTGGTCACAATTCACTATATTGCTCAATTCCCGAGTTGATTGACGTGGATCATCACGAATTGAAACACAGTCTCCATCAAAGCCGGATGGTCTCTCTGAACGTGGGAAATTATTCATATCAAAATGCTCCTTTTTGAAACGAGAAAACCATTTTCGTGCAGTACTTTCCACGATGGCGTTCTCTTCGTAAACGGTACAAATGGTTCTAGTGGCCTCCGATGCCTTAACTCCTCCTTTAAACTTAAACAAAAGGATATGTCGAAAATGTTAATTTTTTTGTACTTGGCACTCCATTGTCTTTAGCCAACAATTACCCCTAACTTTCTACAAATTGAAAAATTCGTAAACCATTCGTAAAAATTTGGAAACCAAAAACGCTAGAAACTTATGCATCAACCTGATAATATTACATACACTACTACGATGGAAAGCGCTTCATTACATGTCGTGACTATTAATTTAAATGACATTGGTAACAAAATTTTTTTTCAGGTTTTTAAAAGCGGCACAATTAGATGACATTATTATTATCGACGCTCGTACTGTAAAAGTAGGACAAGCTCTGGGACATGTAGAGTGTGAAATACGAAATAAAACTTCGAAGGAAATTTTAAGTAAAGGAGAGTCAACGATGGTCATAATTCGTTCAAAGTTCTAAACATTGATTTTTGGCAATAGACAATTCTTACTGGGATCTTAATGGGCAATGGGTTCGAAAAAAAGTTTTAAATAAATGTGATATAATTTTATTGATATTATTTTTGTAAATTTTTTGAGAAAACCCTATAGACCCATGAAAGTCAAATTATAACTATCATCAAGGAAATGAAGAACAAACTGTTCTTCCAACAGTTCCTACATAGATTCCAACATTGTCATTAATTTATAATAAAAATTAAATTAAAATAATTGTATAATGAAGGATTTAATTTAATTTCGACACTTTGAACATCTGCCGCTTTTATAACTTTGTGCAGGTCATATTGTTAATTTTGTATTGTATTATATGTAGGTATTATTATTGTAATAATAAGATTGTAATAATTAAGAATAAGATAATAATTCCTTTTTCGAGGAATATTCGATTCTTCTTAAAGTGCCGTGCCTGATTTCAGATGTTGGCGACCTCTCTCCTATGTGTGTGTTGTGTGTTTGAAGTATTATCACACACATAGGGGACCTACTGCTTAACGCGGGCTCCGAACCGCGGGAAGTGTATACACTTCATCTTCAGAGAGGCTGTTCCAGGCAGATTACACCTCGGTGGTTTGCCATTGCCTTCCGAGGGGAGACGGTCAGAATAAAGTTTTACTGAGCCCGGAGTTGAACCAGGTATTTAGCATTTAGCATTAGCACCGCTAAGCTGGCGACCGTCTCTGAATATTCGATTAACATTATTTATTTAACAATTTCAATTGGATATTCCTTGAGAGTGGGGATAATAAAATTATGTGTCTTTCAAAAGTTGCTTATTTTTTAAAGACTTCTCGATCCCCCTTTATATTTGAAATGCTGGATAAATTCCGATTTTTTCGGGGAATATCAGTATCACTGTTCAATTCTTGATTAAGGATTGTGCCCAAAAAAAAAGTTTCCCAAACTTTACGATTGACCATTTTCGAAAAAAAAGCCTCATACGGATGATCTGGCTCACCATGTACATCCTATGCCGAAAATAGAAAAAACGTATCTCAAAAACTCAGATGACTATAGGGATTTAATGTTAAGATCCTAGCGCTACTGTGGTTAAATTTGAACTTCAGCAAATGCATGAAATTCTTTATGGGTACCAAAGCTATACAAATTAAAAGGTATGATCTTGAAGTTTGACACATTGAGTTTATATTTAAAAATAATTTACATTTGTTAGCTCCGCGTAGATACCAATTCGGCACGGCGCAGCGCGTAAAAATGTTGACAACCTGATTTACGATTACCGTCCAAATTTGTGACATTACCAATTTCGGCAATACCGATTTTGAATTATAGATTAAGATATCATTTACCGTTTTGAAAAAATGAGGTTTTTGGTTTACGCTTGGCATCGGTCACTTTTAGGCCAGTCATTGGGGATTTTTACCTGGAAATAAGTCCGGAAGTTTTGAAACTTTGTAGGTTTATAGGTTTGGGGATCTAGAACTAAAATTCACAAAATGCACAATCCGAGACATGCCGCCGGCGCCGCCATCTTGCCAAGATGGCGCCCAAAAACGGTTTTTTGCAAATATCTCCAAAACTATGCGTTTTTCGAAAAAGTATGTAGAGCGCAAAATTAAAGAGAAGGAAATTTCCTATAAAATATGTTCCTAGTATATTTTAACTAAAGTAAACCGTTAATGCACAAATGCCCTCGCCAAATAAAAAATTTTGCGTAAGTTTTCTGTAGAGGCGAATTTCGGAAATAATATGATGTGTAGTAGGGGTCCCCAAATCTAATATTTTGGAACTTTATAAATATTTATCACGAAACAGTGGCTTTTAGTAACTTGTGCAAGTTACTGTCTCCATGTAATCACGTAAAAATTAAAAAATAAAAATAATTTGAATAAAAATACCCCTAAAAATACCCCTAGACGTATTACACCCCTAAAAAACCCCCATTCCACTTAAAAAACCCCTAAATCTGGGGAAAACCCCCCAAGTTGGCAACGCTGTAGCCAGCGCCCGTCTGGTGGGGTTTTATTGCAGGTGCGCACATCGGCAGCTGCACCTATGCTTAGGAATGTGCCGGTTAGTCAGCAAGCTATAAATATAACGAGAAACCAATTGAATAGCCCGTTTTATTATAAAAGATAAATTTATACGCATATGGAGATAGTTAGGGGCAGTTTATACTCGTAGAAATTAACAGAATATGTTGTCATTCAATCAGCTCTTGAGCCTAAACGGCTCACTTTAGCAACAATATGCTAAGAACATTTCTTGTAGGAAATTACTTCCTTAACAATTTTGCTCTCAACATAAATATCGAAAAACGCACAGTTTTGGAGATAAATGAAAAAAACTATTTTTGGGCGCCATCTTGACAAGATGGCGGTGCCGGCGGCATGTCTCGGATTGTGCATTTTGTGAATTTTAGTTCTGGACATCCAAACCTACAAACCTGCCAAGTTTCAAAACTTCCGGACTTATTTCCAGGTAAGCCCTATTTTTGATCCCCAATGACTGGCCTATTTGTTTTGTTTCGTATCGTTCCGTTCTGTGACGTTTACATAATATACAATATTGTATCGTGCTTTCTTCGACAAGTATTTTGGGGATATCGAGACTATTATTAGACAAGGTAATTTAAGCTTGGAAAGCTTTCTCAGAAGGATTTGTGGTGGAGTGAATACGGAGAACGGATGGAGAAGAAGAACTAATGAGGAGGTGATGAACCTATTTAGAGAACCTGACATAGTGGCGGTTGTACGTGCGAACATGATCAGATGGCTGGGACACGTGGAAATAATGATAACTGAGAGAATGCCAAAGATGGTACTTAGGACAGGGCCAATTGGAACGAGAAGACAAGGAAGACCAAAATCCCGATGGAAGGATGCGGTGGAGAGAGACTTGAGAGATTTGAGGGTGGGGGAATGGAGGAGGAAGGCGACGGATAGAGAAGCATGGAAGAATCGTTGATTCAGCCATGGGTCTACAAGGCCCGTAGAGCTTTTCTATACCGGGTGTTCATTTTGAAACTTCCAGCAATTAATATCTCAAAAACTAAAAGTCAGATGAAAAAATGTTTCGAACAAAAGTTGTATGATAGCGAGGGGGAGAGAATATGGGATAATTGTTTTTTTAATTTATTGACCTTTTCAAGGTCATTTGAAGGTCAACTTGGTTTTTTTAAATGGCACCTTATATTTTTTTTAGCAGATTCATATTTTTCATGAATAAATAAACAACTTTTGTAGGAAAATTTTTTTTATCCGACATTAGGCTTTTCGAGTAAGATACGTTGAAACTAGAGACGCGCATGAATGGATTATCGAGATTCCTTAAAGGATATAATCAACATTGTTAATCAAAATTTAATATTTACAAATGGGGAACATTTTGAAAACTTGTTATGAAAACACTCGTTTACAAACATTTTTTCCACTGTTTAATACTAGTAAATAGCCTTCTAAAACTTGTAAATATTAAATTTTGATTAACAAAGTTGATTATATTATTTTGTTTCAACGCATCTTACTCGAAAAGCCTAATGTCGAATAAAAAAAATTTTCCAACATAAGTTGTTTATTTATTCATGAAAAATATGAATCTGCTAAAAAAAATATAAGGTGCCATTTAAAAAAACCAAGTTGACCTTCAAATGACCTTGAAAAGGTCAATAAATTAAAAAAACATAAACATTTTTTCATCTGACTTTTGGTTTTTGAGATATTAATTGCTGGAAGTTTTAAAATGTACACCCGGTATATAATTTAAGCTTTGGGTTTGTGAAACCGATGCTCCGTTTTGAAGGAATTCATTCCAATCGAATGTCTCCATTTTTGATTCGTGCCATCCACCAACTTTCTAATTTTAGAATTCTAGAATTATGATTACATTCCGTTGAACACGTGACAACCATAGTGGGACAAAGGTTCTGAGATTCCACGGAATCCCTGCCAAAACACTGAGAGGCACCAGAGACGACTGGAACAAAAACCAAAAAGAACTGGCCGAGGAAATTATTAACAGCCAGAAAAGGAAATGGCGAGAGTTGTTGGAGGAGGTCGAGAACGACGTCTGACGCCTACCGAATTGTCACCAATTAGCTGCGAAGGCCAATAATACCTGGCCTAACGGAGGTGATCGAAACACTTTTTTCCACCCACCCCGCGAGCGACTTCACTCCGGAGAAAGTCGTCGACCCAATCCCATTAATACAACTGGAGGAACATCATGAGACGGCAAAGAAGATGGCGACCGATAAAACCCCAGGTCCTGATGATGTAGTGCCAACCGGGCTACTGAAGGAAGTCATCCGATTGCGACCAATTTTTCTCCTGGACGAGTTTAACGGGCACTCGGAGAGAGGAAAGTATCCAAGACAGTGGAAGACAGTCAAATTGGTCTTGCTTAGAAAAGGGAGTAAGTCGATGGGGGCCCCGGGCTCGTACAAGCCAAATTACCTCCTGGACCATGTGGGAAAGATATTTTAACGGCTGCTGTCTGCCAGAATTCAACACTACATCGATGCCGCTGGTGGCCTTGCGAATAACCAGTTTGACTTCCGAAAGGCAAGATCTATCATCACAGCGATAGAGAGCATGGACCAGGGAAGATTTAACTTTACATGAAGATGTAACTTTACGTGAAGATTATGTATGTATGTATGTATGTATGTATGTATGACAGATGACGGATGACAGATGACGGATGACAGATGACGGATGACAGATGACAGATGACAGATGACAGATGACAGATGACAGATGACAGATGACAGATGACAGATGACAGATTAAAGATGAAAGATGACAGATGAAGGCCGAACAACTATGGCCTTCATGGATATATTATGGTCCGGTCTGTGAGGCCGAAGGCCGAACAACTATGGCCTTCACGGATCTATTATGGTTCGGTCTGTGAGGCCGAAGGCCGAACAACTATGGCCATCACGGATCTATTATGGTCCGGTCTGTGAGGCCGAAGGCCGAACAACTTTGACCTTCACGGATCTATTATGATCCGGTCTGTGAGGCCGAAGGCCGAACAACTATGGCCTTCACGGATCTATTATGGTCCGGTCTGTGAGGCCGAAGGCCGAACAACTATGGCCTTCACGGATCTATTATGGTCCGGTCTGTGAGGCCGAAGGCCGAACAACTATGGCCTTCACCGATCTATTATGGTCCGGTCTGTGAGGCCGAAGGCCGAACTACTATGGCCTTCACGGATCTATTATGGTCCGGTCTGTGAGGCCGAAGGCCGAACAACTTTGACCTTCACGGATCTATTATGGTCCGGTCTGTGAGGCCGAAGGCCGAACAACTATGGCCTTCACGGATCTATTATGGTCCGGTCTGTGAGGCCGAAGGCCGAACAACTATGGCCTTCACGGATCTATTATGGTCCGGTCTGTGAGGCCGAAGGCCGAACAACTATGGCCTTCACGGATCTATTATGGTCCGGTCTGTGAGGCCGAAGGCCGAACAATTTTGACCTTCACGGATCTATTATGATCCGGTCTGTGAGGTCGAAGGCCGAACAACTATGGCCTTCACGGATCTATTATGGTCCGGTCTGTGAGGCCGAAGGCCGAACAACTATGGCCTTCACGGATCTATTATGGTCCGGTTTGTGAGGCCGAAGGCCGAACAACTATGGCCTTCACGGATGTATTATGGTCCGGTCTGTGAGGCCGAAGGCCGAACAACTATGGCCTTCACGGATCTATTATGGTCCGGTCTGTGAGGCCGAAGGCCGAACAATTTTGACCTTCACGGATCTATTATGGTTCGCCCTGTGAGGCCGAAGGCCGAACAACTATGGCCTTCACCGATCTATTATGGTCTTCCCCCTGTGAGGCCGAAAGCCGAACAACTATGGCCTTCGCGGATCTATTATGGTCCTCCCCCTGTGAGGCCGAAGGCCGAACAACTATGGCCTACTCGGATCTATTCTGGGTCTAGATGGCTAAGGGCGGCGGATGCCGCCCGTGCCAGCTAGTAATTATTATACATGTGTAGCCGAGAATTTGTTCAGTTGTTTTACGATTATTAAAATCTTTTTATTTCAATTAAAGTGTGTTATTCCGATCTCGACGAATATTTTTTTATTTTATTTTTGATTTCCATTTTTGTCTGGGTATGAGTCACTAGTACATTGAACGCTTGTGCCGAGGCATGGCGCCCTCTAAGGTAGTGATTAATTAGCAAGGCAGATACTATTTAAGGACCTACGAACGCAATTAGTTGCGACCCAAGCTCTCGAGACTTGGTATTAAACATACAGAGCTAGCTGATACGTACTCTCCATCGACGATCAAAAAAAGTGGCAGGTGAAGCTGAAAGACTCTATTTTTGATGACCATTTGCCGGGTTATCGCTTTTTGCGAAAGTTATGAGTTTTGAGCGTTTCAGAATCCCGTTATCTTTTAAGAGTTATAAGAAGCTATTTCAAGGGCAGAACACTGCTAGTCCAAGAGAAGCTTTAAAGTGACATACTGGAAATCACAAGTGGAGTACCACAAGGAACTGACCTGGGTCCGCTGCTATGGAACGTGATGTATGACGGCGTCTTTAGCTCTCCACACCAACAGCACCATTGAGGCGATCTGCGAATGAATGGGCTGGAGGGGTCTTCAGTTGGTGTCGGAGAAGACGGAGGCGGTCGTCATTGCTGGCAAAAGAAGGATTTCACCAATCTTCTTCCTTGTGAACAGCCAAACCATCATGCCAAGTAACCATGCCAGGATTCTGGGGGTCGACATCGACCCCCATGATGGTTTGGGCGGCACTTTGTTTATACGGGGCTGTGCGTAGTCGTGCTGTTTTAGCCCGTAACAAATCATACACCTTGATAAATAATGTTGACGTTTGTTATCCCTCAGAGCTTCCAAAATGCTCCACTAGACGGCGTCTCGCTTAACTGCAAGTCCATATAACTTACGGACACGCGACATTCACTATATAGTGTATGACGATTTTCCAATCTTCAACGTCAACCTATACACTGCCCGTTTATTTTGCCGTCTGGCGCGACGTTAGACACGATCTGGTCGACCTCGATACTAACGCAAGGTTCCATTTTTGTCCGCCTTGTGGTAGGGGGAACATTTCCTTTCACTTTTGATGTAGCTTTTCGCGAGGTCGGTCGATTTGGTAGCGTGCGCTGTGAAAGTAATATTGAAGATAAATCGTTTAACTAAATCCTAAAATCAAGATCTATATTCTACAAGCTGTCGTAGTGTAGTTGGGTGCGACGATTGATACGCGAGATTGCAAGATGGTTGCGTCACGATTTGTCCAGATCCGATTCGTTATCGAACACATTTTTCCATCCAAGTGATTATATTGCGCACGCTTGAAACCATCAGTGGATTTGTTGACCGATAGTTGGCAGCATTGTATTGGATCCTGTCAAAGTCTTTCGTTATAACCTTAAAGTGTTACTCTCGCGAAATAGCCGCTGCATCAATTGTTTCTTTGTCAATCTGTTGTCTTCGTTAAGTTGTGCACGTTCCGAGTTCCAAGTCAACTTCCGAGCTTCACGTTTTTATGCTCCCAGTCGTGGTTGCCTGTACAATCATCCTCCGTTTGAAGTGTCGTTCGACACTGTTAGTTGGTCATCTCATTGGGGGGCTCAAATTCGTCGCTGTGGTTGCGTTGTTGACACCATTTCCATCGGCTGCTGCTGGCTTAACTTCCAGTCAGCGAGGTGTGGCGTCGCTCGAAGAAGACCCATTCAAGGAAAGCGTGATACGTTCGTTAGGTGACCGTAGGTCGTTCTCGAGGAACACCAGCTGTTCAATTTAAGATTCTCGTTGGCATCTCAAGCAATGGAGTGTATCAGCTTCTCGGCCGAGGTAAGACACGTTTTTACATTTTTACTGTTTTTGAGATCACATTGGTCTAAACGAGATTATTTCATTTGCATTTAAAGTCAATCGAAGGTGTGTGTGCTTAGCCACCTTAATTTTTTTGAGTTCTCGAGGCGACGCCTTGGGGTTGCCGACGGCGGATTGCTACACGCTATTTATTTTTTTGTTTGGCTAGTTCCCTTCAGGGACTCGCATCTATCTGTTCAAGCGTTATTATTGTTATTGTCATTATTAACTTTGTGTGTTAATTATACTGTTAATCATTTTATTTGTTTCTCATTTGTAAACGTCAGTTTCCAAAAACACAATATTAATCAAGAAAGTTTATTTTATCAAGTCACTAACTTGTAAAACTGACAGTTAACTTGCAAAATTTTTACAAGTTAGTAGTATTATTTACATTAGGAAATTTTGTTTTATCGTCATATATGTTGAAAATCATGGTACAATTGTTATTTCCAGTAACACAGATTTTTGATGATGAAAGAGTTGATACTGATGATGATGAACCATCTGTTGACTCAGAAACTGCTGAACTCGAGGACTGCAGAACATTTGTACTCTCCTTACTACCAAATAATTTGCTAGACATTTCGATTTTTTTGTTGACCGAATCATCGACATAACTCATCGCAATTTCGGTGCTCTTCCACCCTCCTGCACGCTTTAGTGCTAAAATATCTCCACCCGAATCCGCAACCATAGTGGCTCCAGTTCTGCGAAAAGAGTGGCCGGTGTATAACTCTGGGTTTTTTAAACCTAAATATTTCGCTATTTGCTTTGGGACACCACCAATAGTGTGCTGGCCAGCATTAAGGGAAATGCACTTTCCATGTCGGTATGTCAAAAAAATCTTAGGCTTTCTGTTCCAGGAGGCCGAAGATTTACATATTTTCTGTATAACATGCAAGGCTTGAAGCTGCAGCCATAATCGGTTATGGTGAATCTTCTTGTTGTTAAATTTTTTGTTTGCCGCAATGTCACAATAACGTATTTTCCCATATCTTCTACATCATTCATGTTTAAGGAGAGAATTTCGTCACATCGACAACATCCAAAAATCCCAAATATTGTTACAATTTTCGCCAGCAACCACTGGTCATCAGGAGCATGTAAAAGAAATTGTTCAACCTCTTCTTTACTTAATACCTTGGCCTTTTTTGGCGCATAACGCTCATTTTTTCGTTTCAGAAACGCTATTACCTTTTGAAATCTGCAAATGACAACTCAACGTCATATTTTTCAATAAATTTTTTAAGGAAAACAAACCTGCGAACAGGGGCATTTTCTTTCATTTCCAAGCAGCTTTTCAGCATAGACCATTTTGCCCATAAAGTATTAGGGCTGAATCTAGCTGATAGTTGATTCAAGTATACCAACAAAACATCTTCAGTTACCCCAATCACACTATTTTTGTTTTGCCACTTTTTGAAGTCGTCGTATTCTCGCTCGTACCTTGAAGCTGATTTTGCAGGTAATAAACTTGAAGCTACACTGCTGGCTGCCTCAATAATTTCTTTTGGTACATTCATTTTCGCTTTCGCCAAAACAAATGTAAAGAAAAATAAACAGACATGTTCATGGCAACGCTTCCATAGCTTACGACATTTGCGACAAATTATTGAGATTTTTTTGGAATTTATCTAACCTTTTTACAAATGAGAAACAAATAAAATATAAAACAATGCACGCAAGGTAACGGGTTTTACTGGCTCAAGGAGGTAACTGACTCGCCTGCGGCTCGTCAGTTATATCCTCCATTCGCCAGTAAAAACCCTCTTACCTTGCTAGTAATGTTATATACTATTACCGCTTTTTATTTCCCTCCGAGAGGGGTACCGCAAGCTTTCAGGATACAAGCTCGTAATCGGGACCTGCGACTCTCGCATACCGACGTTCACATCCAAGAGCTAGCTTAACTAACATCAGGGTTCACCACGTTGAAAAGTGAAGCAAGTGACTCTTCACGTGGAGGATTTTTTTTGTTCTCGTTAGATGCCCTCTCATTAGGGGCATTGAGACACGAAAAATCTGACAAGTGCCTGCCGTACCAGCTTAAGAGCAAGTTGTTCTTAAAGCTAGGTACACCAGACTAGATCAAATACTTTTGGAAATTTCGCGGTCTCCGTCGGTATTTGCCTCACTGGTCGTGGGCGGCATAGGGGCATAGGGGATAAACCCCCCCCCCCCCCGCAGGCAGAAACCCAACCTGACCGGCATCGGGAGAAAACCAGAGGGTTTTCCGCAACATCGGAGCGACTGACACTCCCCCGATACGGAAAACAGGAAGGTTAGACCCAGATACCGACCGCTTTTGCATTTACTTCTTCATTCACACCCAGTGTTTTAACACATTCTTATCGCCACAACCCGACCCTGTTATCGAAGGGATCAGGTGGTGACGTCAATTCAAGCAAAACCAGCTATATCCAAAAAGGCATTTTCGCATGCCTTTACTTCTATTTCAAAGCCACAATCGTCGCCAAGAAGGGGGGGTAAAACCCACCCCGGACTCTGACGATCTTGTAGTCAGGTGGGGGCCTCAAAACCCAACCCTGCAAAATAAAACTTCAGGTGCCGTGGCGCACCAGCTTCCTTAAGGAGTTATAATTTTTTAATATACGATTCGATTCGATTCAATATAATAGAATTGGTCAAAATGTATTTCGAAAGAATTATGTTTTATAAATCAAAGTGATTGGTTTCAAAATAGTTTTTGAGTTACTATGTTTTATCGAAAACGTTCTGATATGTCCTCCCCCCTTTAAAATGTTAGGTACGGGAAGGTACACACATTATTGCCCCTTATTCTTTCTAAGCTCTCGGTGATGAGTCGTTCAGGGGTGGGTCCCTTATGGTTCGAAATACTTAGAGGCGATGTTATTATGCTTATTGGCTCTCTCAGGATATCTTATTGCTTTCCTTTCTTTATAAAAATAAAGAAATAAAAAAAAAACTTTCATCAGCTCCCATATAAATTTTGGGTAGGTGTAAACTCCCCTAATGCGCCAGGTAAATTTCAAAAAAGCATGTAAACTCCCCTCCGAGCAAAAGGCCAACACTTAAACTCACATGTAAACTCCCCTCCTAAGCAATTAAGAATGAGGGGAGTTTACATGCAGAATCAAACCAATAAATTGAAATTCCCGTTAACAACTCAGGACCGTACGCAGGATTTCTTTCCGGACGGCGTTTTTGTTGAACGATTGTTGTAAAATTGTATTTGAAAAATTACAAAATATAACCTACTTATTTAATAAGGGAAAGTAAATTCATGTAGCCGGTCGAACACGGGGTCTGCACGGGTATCGGGTTACAGTCCCTTCAAATGGAGTGAAATTTTTTCGGTCCGATTTGAATTTTTCTTTGAAATTCGGATAGAGGGGGGTGTGATTAGTGGATATTAGTAATAAATATAATAAAAAAAATGGAAAATAACTCGTGTATAGCCAAAAAAGTGAAAAAATTAAATTTTTTTTGCCTTCGAATTTTAGGGGTGTGCATTCGAAAAGGAGGGTAATCCATCGTCAAATCCTACCCTTACGGGGCGCCGCTGCGCTCCGCTCCGCTCTGCACCCCTCCAGGGCGGATTTGACTCTGGTTACTAGGCTAAACATACGAGAAGGCGCCATCCATCAAGAACACCGGGATCTATGCAACCGGAATGCGAGAGACCCCCCCCAAAAAATCGCGTAAAAACTAAAAAAATATTTGGCTATACTCGTGTATAGCCAAAAAAGTGAAAAAATTAAATTTTTTTTGCCTTCGAATTTTAGGGGTGTGCATTCGAAAAGGAGGGTAATCCATCGTCAAATCCTACCCTTACGGGGCGCCGCTGCGCTCCGCTCCGCTCTGCACCCCTCCAGGGCGGATTTGACTCTGGTTACTAGGCTAAACATACGAGAAGGCGCCATCCATCAAGAACACCGGGATCTATGCAACCGGAATGCGAGAGACCCCCCCCAAAAAATCGCGTAAAAACTAAAAATAATCGATGTTGCATGTACGACGCTCGAGGTGCATTTGCTGCTGCGAAATTTTCTAAGTGTAAGAGTATATCGATTTGCACGTACCGTCAACAAAATGCGCGCCCGCCGAGCGATGGAGTGGCATTCGACCGGTTGTGCACCATGCACATGGTACTTTTCCGTACTTTTCAAATTCGATTATTTAAATAATTTTGAATTAACGAAATTGTCTAAACCGGCCCTGTCCATGCACATGGTACTTTTCCGTACTTTTCAAATTCGATTATTTAAATAATTTTGAATTAACGAAATTGTCTAAACCGGCCCTGTCCATTTAACAAGCCGTACTTAAATTCTAATTGTTATAATCTCCTACTTACGTATAACTAGGGATTATACGGTTCGAGGGGAATTTACATGCCGACTTAAAAACCAAAATTGAAGAAAATAAAAACAGGTCAATTTGGAGGGGAGTTTACATTACCCCTAAATTTTATTACAATAAAAAATTCAATAGAAATGTCTTTCATGAAAGAAATAGTTGTACAAAATGTCTTGGATTAAAATCCAATGTAAATGAACCTTTAAAATTTTTAATACTAAATACAAATAATGATTCGAAACAAAGAGGCTTCCACTCTTCGTCCCAAGGTGCTTGATCGTTTGACCAATCAAGTCTCTCGCTTTACATTAGCGGGGTTAAATGTTTTTAAATTAATATTTTTGCTTATTCAAAGCTTGAAGTAATTTTAACTAAATTAGAAAACTTTTATTTTTAAATTTTTCACTAAGGGTAAAGAAGAATGCACTCTGTTAGAAGTCTTTTCCTCAAATCCTATTTTTAATACGCTGAAGGCCAAAGTGTAACAAATTATAAAATCATAAATTCACTGTACCTGTCTCCTTGACAAAATCGAAGTTTTTATTTTTAAAAGGATATGGTTTTGTTGTTGTGTGTGTGCCCTACTTTAGATTGCATTTGCAATGACTCAACTTTCCTGTTGTCATTATCGCCTTGCTTGATGTCACTTGAGGTCATCTTTTACATTGACTGGTGCTAGAAATTGTGTTTGTTGCTGCATATTTCCTATTGAAAATTTCCAAAAACGTTGAGGTAAGTTATTTTCATTAATTTACAATAATTTTCTTATTATCCAGAAAGTTTATGTGAGTCGATTGTTTGTAAATTATTTTATGTTTTCCATTATCAGCATTCATTATGTCCTTGACATCTATTTTTAGAATTGGGTCCAGTCCAACGGAAATTTCTAACCTCTAAGAAATCGACTTGAATTTTGTTAACCTCCAAATTTTGGTAAATAATATTTTTCAGAGAGCATTGAAATTGCGTGCACTTTGTTGAGAAGCCCGAGGTCAACTGATTTTTCATCGAAATTCGATATTATTGGCAAGCCTGTTCAAATTTTGTAAGTCAAATCCATGTATTTACGAATTTATTTCTTTCTAATAAATTATTTTTGTTGTAGATTCACGCTCCGTATCAATATCAATTTCCTTTGAGATGTCTCCACGAGTAGTTTGACTGGTACATTACGTTTTCATCAGTTTTCGGATCTTTTATTGACTCATTTTCTCCATCTTGGTTGTTTACTTGGGTGTTACACAAATTTGACCCTTATTCACTAATTTGTTAATTTATCCTTTTAAAATATACACATTATATGCATGAAACAATTACATAATTTTTGATATGCTTACATTTTTACAAAGAATGTTATTTATAGAGTAAATCGGTTTACAAATTCTTACATTTTTCTAGGTTATTATGATTAATACATTTTTACAAATTTTGAGCTAATTAAGTTTTTTGTTTTATTTCTGATGTTACAATCATCAATTTGTTTGAACTTAGCAATGTTTGTCATGTTTCGTTCATCCTGAGAGACTCAAATAAAATTAGAAAATTGAAATTTTGAAAAATAAAAATTTCTCGTAGAGCAAATTTTTAAAGTGTCTTCCGACTTAGAATTTTGTGCTTGTTTTAAATATATAATTCATTTTAGCATCGGGAGCCTTTATTATTCATTTTGAGACATACCAGTTCGTATTTTTGCTGGAAAACCAACATAAACGATACAAAATAGTATATTAAAGTATAAGTGGATATTAAGATCTTTAAAACACGCGCGATTTTGCGAGCACGACGGCGCAGCCGGAGTGTTCGAAATAGAGCAAGTGTTTTAAAGATCATGTATCCACGAATACTTTACATAATTTTTTTATTGGTACACTTTGAAATCATTAATACTGGTATTGATACTACAAAAAATGGAAATAATATCTGACAGTAAGTGAAATGGTCGAATTTGTGATGTGACATCAGTATACCACTGTCGTTGCCATGGAAGTAAGAAAAACAAAAATTAATTTTACAATCTGTCACATAAGATTAATTATTTTTGTCACCACAGTTGCTGTTGTTGTATATTGCTTAAGAAAATGAGTGTTACCATTGATTACTTAAATAGTAAAGCAGAATCGCGGTTAATACCGCAAAAATCGGAAGCCGCTTATAAAAAAGAATACGACAAGTTCATTAAATGGATGGAAGAGGAAAAGGTAACAGATACAGATGAACGAGTTATGCTTGCTTACCTTCAGAAAATGTCGGAGCAGTACAAGGCATCGACTATGTGGGCTATCCATTCGAAATTGCAAAGTATGTTGAGGATAAATAAAGGGGTCGATATGAAATCATTTACGAAAGTACATGCATTTATGAAGGCAATTAGCAAGAATGACGTAGCCAAGAAGTCTTATGTATTCAAGGAAGATGATCTGCGGAAGTTTTTCATAAATGCACCGGACATTACGTATTTATTTTTGAAAGTGGTATCCATTTGCGGTATCTTTGGCTCTTGTAGAAGATGTGAATTGTGCGATTTACGCTTACATGACATCAAGGAAGAAGGAAGCGTATTGCTTATTACTATCCGACCATCTAAGACAGTGAAGACTCGACGTTTTACTATTGCCGACAATGATGGAATTAGATATGTGCATTTGGTGAAGGAGTATTTATCATTGCGTCCGAAAAATGTAAGTACCGACAGAGTTTTCTTACGGTATGATAAGGGAAAGTGCACCAATCAAGTGGTTGGTATTAATACATTTGGATCATGTCCATTGCAAGTTGCACGATACCTTAAATTAGACGATTCTGAAAAATACACGGGACATGCGTTTCGACGTACGTCCGCTACCATAATGGCGAATAGCGGCATGACAATAGATCAAATCCAACGACAAGTAGGATGGAAATCGGCAGCTGTGGCGACTGGTTACGTTGAAGAGAGTATTAGCAATAAGAAGAATGTTTCAAACATTATTGGGAGTGCCATTAATGGAAATGCAACCTCATTGACTTCCGAGAATATTAGCAGCATTTCCTCTGATTTAAAAAACGGAAGTATTAATATTTCAAACAATTCCAGCTGCACTTTTAACATTTATTAAAAAAAAAATTAATTTTGTTAAATATTTGAATATTAAATAATTAAATAATAATTAAAGAGTTGACATTTTTTAACTTCACGTTTCTTAGGTTGTTGAAGTTGCCATGGTAACTTTAAAACACGCGCGTTTTTGAAAGTTGGATTTAAGCACGCTGATGCGTACTTTAAATAAGCATTATAGGATACCAATAAAAAAAAATTTGAATAATATCTCCGTGTCGCTAGATTTCCAAAATACGCCGCAATGGGGCGTTTTGTTAAGTAACAAGAGGTTTGTTCGTTTTAGCAACACTTTTTACACTTTTGTACAAAGTGTGCACTTTTCTGTTCGTGCTAGCAGAGCGCTCTGTTCGTGTTATAAAGTGTAGCTACACTTAGTTGTACTTTTCGACACTTTCCACACCTGCTCCAGAGCAGGTGTGCAAGTTAACACTTAATTTTGATTGGCTGTTATTGGCGGTAAGTTATTTAAAATTTTATTTTAAATTTAGTTATTTTTTAAAATTTATTTAAAATTTAAAATACAAATTACAAACCTAAAAAAATAAAAGTAAATCGTTAAAAATGTCTTATAGGTACCTACTGTATGAAAGCTAGTAGTTTGTCTCTAATTTATTACAACTTGCTCAACTTTTATATATTTTATTTATTTATTCAATAATTTATTTATTTATTCAATAAAATGGGTACTAATGTTAAAACAGCGTGGTTAATTCGAGATGCGAACGGAGACATTCCAAACACAGACGGCTTTGTGACTTGTATATGTGATGGTAAGTTTGTTGGCGTTTTTTTTTATAGTATTTTACTATTATAATTATAGATGGATCGCTATTGCAACTGGTTAGCGCTGAAATCATATTCGAACATGATGTGTTTCGTTGTGAAGTGGATGGCAACAAGTTAGGTTAGGTACCAACACAAATTTGATTTGCTTCTCAAGGAGGGATTACACTTTTGCGTTCGTGTTAAACGCACACTTTCGGAAAAAAGTGGGAGTGTAAATTACACTCGGCCACACTCGAGTGTAAAAAGTGTTGCTAAAACGAACAAACCTATGTCCTTTGCATAGTAGTTCAAATAACCTAACTGTAATAGTTCCAATGTAGTTTGACGTTTGAGGTTAAGTAAATAATTTGTTATGTTTATGTAGTGAAGTGTCACTTCAAGATTTTATATTAAAAATAATAAATAAAAAATACCATGTCGTCAAACGCTGAAGCGGAGTTGGAAACGCGGGTTAAGAGAACCACCGAACGCATATCGGAAAATATGCACATTGTGGCCAACGAACCTTCCTTAGCATTTTACAGATTACAAGAACACGTTCGAAAAGCAATCAATCCTATGGTTGATCGACGAGTGGAAGTTATCAAACTGAGAAAGGAACTGCAGGGAGGTTGTTACGACATGGATTACGCTGTCGGAGCAATAAAAGCTGTCAATAAATCGGAAGAAAGTTTTAAAAACATACAAGACGTATTAAAGAATGCAATATTTTTGAAGCAACAGTTAAAGTACGAAGAATCGAGGAGGAAGAAGCCGGAAAGTAGCTCAGTTTATAAAAGATTATCGGCTCACATCACATTAGATCTACCTGATATGCCCGAGTTTTCGGATGTTGTACGTGAAACAGCAAATCGGGTGGAGTCCATGATGTCGAAAGCTACTCATTCGTAATCGCTAATGTAACGTAATTTGTTTTATATTATTTATTTTTAGATGTACGTTTTATTATTTGTAAATAAGGGCAATAAACCAATGTTTGCAGTTATTTTCAAAATATTTATTTCAAGTTTTGAACATTCACAGTTTCATAGGAAACATTTTGAGTTTAAAATAAAGTTCTACATTTATATTTTCCGTGAACTTCTCCATCTGCAGTTGTAAAGAAGTAATAAAGAAGAGATGCAACTGATAATGCAATTATTGACCAAATCGCAATGCTTTTAGCATCGCCTTCCGATGTTAACAACATATCTCTATTAATCGCCAACACCTCAGTGTTCATTGTTTTCTTAAATTTCACTATGTCCCAATTTGTGCTAGAATTGGTTTTTTGAAGAATATTAACAGTGACATTTTTTAATTCCGAGCCGTTTGGAAGAATATGATTTTCATAATCAAAATCGAAACAAATACAAGCTGGTATATTTTCAGTGCTTGCCTTGTGCTCTTTGGAATGCCACGCTCGAATTTGATTAAAAATTGACGAATTTAAATTGTCAGGGGAAATTTTAAGTTCCAATATTGGAATTTTGGGGGATACTTGAGGATTGAATTGGAGTTCTGGATTAAAATATTTACTCCAGAGATGATCTACAAGTTTTGTTAGTGAAACATCACAGGTTGGTTTTATTCGATCGGCATTATTCAGTTGAAACGATATTAGATCACATTGGTTGGAAACATTTCCTCTAAAAGTAATAAAAGCTCAAAGCTTGTAAATAATGTCCGGGGTTCATAAACTTACTTGTTTGATAATATTTTTGGAACCAATCTGTTGTAGCAAATATTTGGCGTATTTTCGATTTTATTTATAGCAAAAGCTCGACTGTACCCCCATAAGCAAGAGAATAATATGTAAAAAACAAAAACCAAGAAAATTTTGCCCATTTTTAAAAATCCAAAAAAGAATATCTACTTCAAATTTGTCACATTAATTTATGGAAAGTTATTTTTATTTCTATAACAACGAAAAACTAAAAATTTGCGGTTTTAAATTGTTACCATTTCGACTTTTTCTGACAAAATCATAAGATTTTGCTATATTAGAAATAATATAAAGAACAATAAAGCACAAATCGGAACAGCTTCAAATTTGGATATTATGTTCAAAGGGGCAATGTAACGAAAATGTTAATTTTGTGGAATCCGTAGCCTTTCTCTTGAAGGAAAACAGCTGAAAACGACAAAAAATTAGCGCAGGGTGCGCTTTCAACGGTATCACGTACTTACGCCTAAAACTTTTACGCCTAAGTCGATACGCCTAAAGGAATTTATGCCTAATGGTTTTAATGCCTAAAACCGACTACGCCTAAAACTTGAACGCCTAACGCAATTACGCCTAATGCTTAAAATTTTCTAAAAATCGTACCACTGCTCCGATTTTGATGGAATTTTGTCTATTATTTATATTATGTTCAAAACTTGGTTGCTATATAAGACCTACATAACTTTTAGTAATAAAAGTAACTCATTCTTAGCCCTGATTAAATTTAAAAAAATGGTTCTTATGTTTATCAAAAATCGAAAAGGGAATGATCAATTACTACACAAAAGCTTCGTGTATACCAAAAACAGGAATGTTAACGATAAAATTTTTTGGAAATGTGTAGAATACAACAAAAGTAAATGTCTAGCCGTTGTTCACACAAAAGGTGAATTAATCGTTTATGAGAGTGCTGAAGAGCACAACCACGTACCACGGGCAGCGGAGGTCTAAACCCGGCAAGTGCTGGCAGAAATCAAGGATAAAGCTCGGGACAGTCAAGACACACCTCACCAGATTATTGTCGCAACCAGTATTGGACTTCCAGCTGCGGTAGAAGCCGCACTTCCTTCGAAAGATCGGTTGAAGCGCAACATTCAAAGAGCGCGTCAAGTGGCTGGGGCTGCACTTCCAACACCTTCGAACCTTACGGAACTTGAAATTCCAGATTATGTCACCGAATTTAATTCGAATGGAACCATTCAGCAGTTCCTTATTTTTGACAGTGGACCTGAAGAAGATCGCATTTTAATATTCGGTACTCAATTGGGTTTAGATTTGATGGCAAATTGTAGCCATTGGTACGCTGATGGTACTTTCAAGACTGTGCCGCCATTATTTGAGCAACTTTTCACAATTCATGGTGCCAAGTACCACAATGTGATTCCTTCTGTGTTCTGTCTCTTGCCAAATAAGCGACAGCAGACCTACGTCCGAGTTCTTGAGGCACTAAAGAATATAAAACCAAACCTTGCTCCAACTTCCATCATGACAGATTTCGAGAAGGCTCAGATTAACGCTTTTCAACACGTGTTTCCTAATTCACAGAACAGGGGTTGTTTCTTCCACTTTAGTCAAAGTTTGTGGCGAAAAATTGCATCAATACCTGATCTCAGAGAAAAATATGCCGATGTGGAGAACCCAGATTTTTCTCTTCATGTAAGAAAGTTGGCTGCACTTGCTTTCGTCCCTCCCGATGATGTAGTTATGGCATTCGTACAATTAACTGAATCTCCATTTTATGTTGATAATGGAGATATTCTCGATCCTTTTCTTGAATATTTTGAGGATAACTGGATTGGCCGGCTTCGTAACAACGGAACCCAAAAAAACCCCAAGATTGGTTCCATCCAACTCTGGAACTGTTACGAGGCCAGTTTGAATGACCTCCCCAAGACAAAAAACTCGGTTGAAGGATGGCACCGGAGTTTTCATTCTTTATTGAGTGCATGCCATCCCTCTATTTGGAAATTTATAGAGGTGTTAAAAATAGAACAGAGTGCAAGCGAATTGAAAATTGAGCAGTACGTGGCAGGATTGGAACCTCCAACAGGTCGTGTGCGCTACCGAACAACCGCTGCCAACATCAAGAGAATCGTGGAGTCCTATGGGGATGGTCTAGGTCCATTGAACTTCGAAATCGACGTTTACCTTCGAGGCATCGCGCACAACTTTGAGCTTCAAGCTCTTTAACATTTGTACTTTTTTTGCTTGTAAATAAATTATTATTACGATTAATTAATTATTGTGAATTATTGAAAAAATAATAAACTATGAAAATAAGTAGTATCAACTGGTAAACATTAAAAAATTGATTAAGTATAAATTTTTTAGAAGTAAGGGCTTGTACTATTAATAAACTTTTACTATAAATCTCATATTATCTCGGCTTTTACATTTTTTTATGTTTGTACGATTTTTAGAAAATTTTAAAAGCCGGATTTATAGTTTGACGTACTGTAAGCGTAGACGCACTGGATACGTAAGAAACGGACTGTAAGAAATTTTCAAATTTATAAATCGACGGAACGTAATTTTCGCGCATGCGTAGAGGTGATAATAGAATATGAAGGGAGTGACATTCAACGATGCAACATAACCTACAAATTATACAAATCGTGAACAGCATTAATTATTGTGTTGCTTTGTAAATACGCGAAGGTATGCTTCTTGGTGCCGTTGTGTGCAGTAGCATTGGAAAAGTGTAACAGAAGAGCAGAAACACTAATTATTATTTTTTTATGCATGTATAATTAATAAAATAATAAATCAAAAATAATTTTATTAAGTTGATCGAATTAAAAAAAAAAGAAACAAACATGTAAAATATTTTAAATTCAAATTAAAAAATAATTTAAATTCAAATTAAAAAATAATTTAAATTCAAATTATAAAATAATTTAAATTCAAATATACACATAGATTAAACAAACAGAATTCTTTCTTTTGATTGGTCGGACGTAACGAATGTACTGTAAAAGATGAAAGTTGGGAACTCTTATGTTACAGTGCGTAACCTCTTATGTTATGTCATGCGTCTACGTCTATTTATAGATAGGAGTACCTAAATTCTATAGTTGATCTTTTTGCAGTGCGTCTACGTTTACAGTACGTCAAACTATAAATCACGTAAAGGATTAGGCGTAATTGCGTTAAGCGTTCAAGTTTTAGGCGTAGTCGGTTTTAGGCATTAAAACCATTAGGCATAAATTCCTTTAGGCGTAAAGGATTAGGCGTATTGACTTAGGCGTAAGTGTGTTAGGCGTAAAAGTTTTAGGCGTAAAGACGTGGATCCGCTTTCAACGTATCCTTCGGAAAAATTATTCAAAATAGAGCAAAATTTCAAATAAACAATTTTGTTGTAGACCGTAAAATTTCCTACAAAAAGTAACAGCGACATATACTTCGCAATCCTGCGAAAAGCATCCGAAAATATCATCCCCAATTAATGATTTAATTACTGTATGAAAATATTGAACTGAATAGATGAAAAATTCGTTGCTGACACTTTTCTTTTTCTTTAATTCTTTTTTTCTTTCTTATTTTTAACATAACTCCTAAACTAATGGTCGGACGAAGTTCAGCCTCCGTGTGATTTTTCATTATTCTGTCCTGTAGAAATTCGATATGATCACTTTTCATCGTCAAGTCAACCGTTGTGCCGTAAAAAATTGAAACATCACCGAACGCGTCTGGTCAAAATAATTACAATTAAAAATAGAAAAACAATATCTTGCTTGTCTTTTTGTTATAATTTTTTATCGTGCAATGGTTGGCTATGGTAAAAAGTGAAGAGGTTGAATTTTGGAGGATACAATGATGGAAAAGCACACGAAGGCCGAACATTGTCTGACGATTAGTTTAGAAGTTACGTTAAAAAAAAAGGTTTTCTTCGGACGTCTCGTCTGTAAAAAATCCAAATTTGAGAAAAACAAATTATTTTAAATGTGGGAAATATTTATTATTTTGGGGTGTCACTTTTATACTTGTAATTTTGCAACCAAGTATTTGAATTTCCCACTACCATCTCCCTAAGCGTAAACCGAACTTCACGCCTAAGCGAGCGCACCTAACCTCAAACGCGATCGCCGGGGCCCCCATCCGTAAGCTCGTGATCTAGCTAAGACACCCTACGTTGTGTAATTAACCTAAAAACCGCTTGATTACAAAAATTACCCCAAGTTCGTTTGAAGCTCCTCATGTATTAGGTAAATGAACACAAAGACAGACGATTGCATGAGTCAAAGGAAGGAAAGAAAGAAAGTAAAAACCCTTTCCACAAAATAATACACACAGTCTGTTGTTAATTTGTTTTTAATAAATTCAATGTCTCAATTGTTTTCCCAAGTAACATTTTACCGTCATAAATGTACATATACCTTACAGAAATTTCCGTAACGATAAAGCATTGATTTGCTCCTTTTGCAGTTACTGTATTGATGTATCATTTATGCACATATAAGGTACAGGTATTTTCGCAACGGTACGGCATTGATTTGCCCCTTTTGCAGTTACTGTATTGATGTATCATTTATGTACATATTGCGATATTCCGACGTACCGAGCTAATAGAAATGCGGTTGTAAGAATCGGGAAAATATTTGAAGACAAAAAGCATGTGATTTTACTAAAGTGCAGGAAGGACTTCGTCCAATATCTAATATTTGAAGTTAACGTCAATTAATTTGTGTAAGAGTAAAACGAAACAGGTTTGAATAAAAATAATTCGTAATGCAACATTAAATTTACTTTGTTATAAATTGTTAAAATTATATTAAAAGAAATATTGTTTAGTAATAAGGAAGGTAATTCAGGTGTTAAAATATTATTAATTAATTTCATTAATGTAAAACTTGTATTTACGTTACTGTAAAATAAGTTGTCATTTCGGGTTAACGTGAGTGCTACGTATCGAGAATACAATAAACTGTGAATGCAAATCTCGTGTAAAACATCTTTATTTAACCAACCAAGAAGCGATGGTGTAGAAATTCAGTCAATCTAAAAATATAAAATTTCACTTATAAAACTTTTACAAAGCCACATTGGGCTAGATACGGACCTGCAATCCGGAAATTTCGACAATAATATTGATCTTTATGCAACCAATAAAAATATAGTTATCGAACATCTAGAATACCATGAAATTGGTCGTAGGATAAAATAAAATAAAAAAGAATTGAATGAGCGAGCGGGTGCAACGATTGATGATTAATGGCGAGTTAGTCTGCTGGTGAACAAAAAATTCAATCATCTGCAAGAATTAATAGTATAAATTGAAGATTTAAGTGTAAAAGGTACCGGATTAATTACTTACCTGTGTTTACATAATAATATTGTGAAAACTACGGAAGATTGGTGAAATATTTCCAGAATTCAAATCGAACCAACGAAGGTCAACGACACACATTTCCAAGCTAATGGTATTAAACCCAGGGAGTGCATCATTATACGCATTGATAACGAACACAATCTAAAGGAGAATTTCCAGCGGTTTTTGCAAGGTAAATTTTATTAACTTTTTTGAACATCAAAATAAGTGAAAATACGAACTTGATCGCGTCGCGTGTTTTTTTTTATGCGTCCACTATTAAAAACAATAATAATTAAATTTATTGATAAGAACCTTAAGTTTATAATTGATACAACTGAATATTTGTGTATAATAAAACCTTTATTTGATTTTTGCAACGAAGGGTATTTATTTGACCTGTTTTTCCGTACAATAAGATTTATTTCAGCAAGCATCATTGATTACGGAAAGGACCTCCACCCTACAAAGGTAAGATCCCATGCATCTACGAGCTAGTAAAACCGAGGCATTTCAATTATTGTTATTTGTGTAATACATCTCAAAGATTTCTATTAGCAAGGTAAAACGTATAACGTAAAAACCCATCTATTTCATCAATATTTTATATAAAGCGAGGCTCTATCTTTAGCGAGACCCCGTACATTACATTTTGTCAGCACAACGTGTGACAATATAAGTTACGACCTAAGTACATATCAATATACATTACAGGTATTTTTGCAACGGTTCAGCATTGATTTGCCCCTTTTGCAGTTACTGTATTAGTACATCGTTTTTATACCGATTATGTGTTGATTTTTTATGAACGAGATATTTATTTAATAGAAAAAATAATTTTTATAAAAGATAAAATTTTTGATTTTTAAATATTTCTATTTTTTACATACTGCTAAATTGTTTCCCTGTATGTATTTTTGTTTGTCTGCGCAGAATCTGAAAATTGACATTATAAATGTGATAATTTTTACTTACTTTTTTTTTCCGAGGCCAGGTTTTGAACCCATGCTGTACTGTACCTATACGTCTGAAAACCAACTGCTTAGCCAACTCAACTACCTGGGTATACGGTATAAACTATGATATTTGTTATTTGATGGTCAATTTTATTTTCAATTCATAGATTAAAAATATTACCTAATATTGAATTAAAATAAATCAAATATTTTGCTTTGGTACTTTAAAATTTATTACATTATGAATTATTTGAAATAAAAGTTGTTATTTTGCACGTGTTTTGAAGAAAAAATGCTACGACGCCGACGTCACTTTAATTCGAATCGACAGCGGTGGTGGGATTAAATTTATTTAATTTAAATTTATTAAATTTTAATTTACTGACTTAATTTCCAGAATTTTTATTTCAAATTTGGAGATTTTCGAAGATTTTTGGTTGTTATTATTTGCGCCGTAGTTTTTCTTAAAAATCCGTATTGAAGTAACGAAGTTAGAAACTTTTTCAATATTTAGAAAATCAAAAATTTGATACATAGTTGAAATAAAGATTTATGATTACTAGAAAGACATAAAAGACCGATTCCCCAACTATAATATTATTCCTTTCTCATTATAAGACAAAAAAATATTGGAGAATGTAAGAAATCTCGATGGCGTAAAGGTAAATAGGCACGATGGTACCTTTGGCAATCCGTTGTACAGTGGTTCAACTCCCAAGCCGGCAAAGTTATTTTAAAAATAAATTTCATAATTAATTAATTTTTTAATATTTTTATTAATAAATATTATAAACACAGTTATTTATCGGTCTTAAAACTTTAAAAGGGCCTTTAGTTAATTAGCTATTAGAAAACATAAAATATTTAAAATACACGTTTTACATTAGCTAGTTAACTAAAGGGCTTTTTATATGGGTTGATAATACCGGACGTAAGAGGTTTAAAATTTCCGCCCCCAATTTAGAAATTTGACCGCCCTTCTTACTCCAATAATATCTCATATAATAATTTATTATTGTAATATAAAATGCTTATCATAATTTGTAACCAATCAGAAACAAGAGTTTTTCTAACGGCGAAATTTTTTTTATACATAATCTTGATACATAAATAACTATAATGTTACATATTTTTTACATTTCAATATTAATAAAAATTATAAAAAGCGCGTCTCGAAATTTAATTTAATAAAAAGGGACTTTGGAGAATAAGACGGATTTTTATTTATAAAATTATTATATTATACGAGTATATATTTCATAATATTTTATTATGTACTTATTAAAGTAGTCATGGACAATATCAAAACCGTGAAATAAATATCACAAAGTTTAACTAATAAATCATCTTTACATACTATATACCGGAATTGTAAGCGACTAAAACTTTACTATTTAAACTACACTTTCAGGTATCAAACCGGTGATGAAAATATCGTACCGTCCATCTTATAAAATACCTGTATATGTTAGACATTGCTTTTATAGTAACAAAACGAAACGATTAAAACATTACCTAATCGGTACCGTATGTTCAACTATATTTTAGTTAATAAACTTTCAGTGCCGATCCGATAAAGCAATTGCCTTCAGAATAACGGTGCGAAAATATGTACATTGAAACTATACCTAAACAGTACAGTGTAAATATGAACTAAAATTTATGTGCCGCTTAGGTACCATTTTGGTACTTAATTTTCAGGTATGAAAATATATGTACATATTCGTTATACTTCAATGGTATACCGGTATAAAACCGACGTTGATGTTACTTGGGTTGTTTTTGTCTTGTCATTTATAAATGATACATAATATAATTTTACCCCTTGGGCAATTTTCATACAATATAAATTTCATATTAATTATCAATTATAATCATAGTGCGGTAAGATTTGAACTTTGTTACTTAAAATTCATAAACATTTTATTTTACGATACATAATAATAATAATTCGTATAAGCTTGATTGTCTCGCTGTTATCAGCTAAGATGCAACCGCCATGTTATTCAAAAGAACTTCAAACAAAGCAAATATTTCCTTTGTTGGCCGTCACTACCTGACTTGGGTTATACAAAAGTGAAAGTCGGTAATTCGACCCTTCCAAAAATAAGTGTTAGACCCGTTTTACATGACACTAAATTCTTCTTTAATTCTTTCCTGTTTGCAACTACCACCTGACAATTTTAACTTTTTCAGCGACTGAATATGCGCCGCGCGCATTAGGTAAATTGTCAAATGTCAATTGGTTTGTAAGTGTTTAAAAGTGATTTAAAATAATTGAATAAAAATGCAAATTAGAAAAAGAAAAAAATTATGTGCTGCGGCTGTGATAATTATTACAATGTTACTTGCAAAAACAAAAAATCAAACTTTGAAAAAAAAGCGATTATGGACTAAACCGTGGATTGAAAGAAGAATGGAAGGAAAAGGAATTTTAAATATGTTGAACCAAGAATTATTAACCGAAGATGTAATGGCATATAAAAACTTTTTGCGAATGAACAATGCCAAACTAATTTTACATCATGCGCGCACCGAATCAGGACACTGACAACAAGAAATTAGAACATGTTCTAATTTCTTGTTGTCAGTGTCGCATTGGATTTTTAGTACTGAAAATTTCAGTCCTGAAAAATTTAGTGTAATGTAAAACGGGTCTTACAAGCACTTATTTTACAAAACGGAACACCAAATTTAATCAGATTCCCAACACTAAGAGGGTGCATGGATCAAGCTTATTGTTATCAAACCCGACGCTATACGCAACGAGATTAATTTAAATTAATGGCATCCTTGGCGTAACGGAGGACTGCCTGACAGGCTCTTTCCGGTAATCTGATTAACATTAAATACTGCCATGTATTGCTACTGTTCAGATAAGAAATTTTACTTATATAGCGGGGAATGTACTGGCACTTAATTTAACTAAGCTCCGACTAGCTTGCATGAAAACTCTTTTATTTTGGGTCGAAAATTGGGTCCATCAATTTTTGGTTAATTGCTCATGGAAGCTACCTTAATTTAGTAACCTTGCAGAAAAGAAAAATAATAAACTTATAGGATCTTACACCTGCTTATTCTTGTCTTCACTGCTATAAAATTGAATTAAATCAAACGTAATTATTTGTAAACGAAAATATTATAATTTATTAACAAATATAAGCATTAAAAATCTGATGTGGCCATCGCATGACTTTCCGAACAGACGCAAATTTTTATATTATATTTTTAAATAAAATGGTTACATAATTTCAACAGTAAATCGATGAAAAATTTCATATTTTGCCAAAATAGGAAGAAAAAACTTTTGAATGCCTATATCTTGCAAACGAAGCATTTTTGGACCCATGTTATTAGAAACTTTTCATCTTATTTTCGTTAGTAGAATGCGGTTTACTATTTTATTTACAAATACAAAAATGTAGGAAATTCCATAGCGCTAATTTTTTGTTATTAATATTTTTACATATTTAATTTCGTTTCGAAGTTATGACGCATAATGTCATAATAGCTCCCCCTTTCCCGTTACACGATTTAATTTATTTTCATCTGGCTTCGTCCTACGACAGGAAAAAGCTTATATGCAAAATTTGGAATGATTTGCTTGCTTCGTTTAGACGCTATCGTGTTCACAGACGTACATACACACACACACACACACATACATACATACAGACATCCTTCCAAAAATGATAAAAATGGATTCAGGGGACCTCAAAACGTGAACATCTGTCAAAAAATTGGGGGGTCAAATTTTGCCTGATAACAATACTTTCCTTACCTAGGGGTTCGGAAAGTAAAAACAAAAGATTAATTTTATTAAATAGGAACAAATTAAATTTACAAAGGAATCAAAGAAAAGTTTATAAATCCCCCCGTATTTAAATTCACGCGCGAACTTGGTTATTTTATTGTAAAATGTTATTAGCATTTGTCGACACAAATTTTGCTTACCGAAGTTATATCGTCGTGCACCATCGATGGGTATGATATGTAGCGGAACAATCAGCGTGGCGATGACTGTGTGATTGGATCCAATTTCCATACCATGAAGATTCCTGACAGGATTGATAATGAATTGAATTTTATTCGTCTCTTAGGATAAACGTTCAGGTAAGTCCATAAAATGATAATCTTCAATAATTTTGCAATCGAAAAGAAAAAACATAACCATAAAAAATAACGTAACCATAAAAATTTATCAGCGGTCTCCAAAATTTTCAAATATCGTTAAAAAATACTATTCGAAACTTTTATAATTCTTCTTATCACTTCATGAATCATCAATCAACATTTACTTTCCAACTTAATAAGTGAACTCTTAAAGACCATTTCCAAAATTTAACTTTCTTCAAATTTACGTCGTTTCTCTCTCCAATTACGTCTTTTCGTCTCCACGGTCGCACAGAGAGTCCTAATTACGTCCTCACGTCTCGGCGGACACCGTGAGTCCTCCACGCTTCCTTATCCTTTCCATATCCCACCAAATTGTCTATCTGTCCGCGCACTAATTTGTTTTAACGTACACTTTTCATTATTGTCTTCCTATCCTTTTACAAATAAAAATTTTATTTAATTTATTCCCAAATTTTCTTTACATAAAACAAATAAACCTTCTTTTGCTTTTTATCACATTCTTTCGAAATATTTGTGTATACAAAAATTACGTTCTTTCGTATTTCAGATTTGGTTGATGCAAGCAGTTCATTTGGAAGTACCAAGAAGACACAGGTGTAATTCTTTAATTATCATAATGGTCCTTTAATTGAATATCTTGTAATGAGCATTTTACCAAAATCAACCCAATTACAACAGACCCCCCCCTCTGATAAACAGAACATGACAATACATATCTTAATTATATGCAGTAAATTACGTCACCGAATTTGGAAGTGACGAGTTTACTCACTTTGAAATAAAATATACAAATAATATTCACCTTATTGTAAATAACTAACAGTCGATCGCATCAGATATTCTGCTCGAAATCGAGTTACTCGATATTCGCATGCAAGCAACACTTGTTCGGGTAACCACTTGTGTGGGTGACCGACCTACAAAGAACTGCGGTCGGCCGTGTTTCGGAGTACACGTTAAGCCGGCGGTCTCCCTGATTTGTTAACGAGACCACGTTAGGGTTACAAAAAATTCGCCTCCACCCTCATCGACTGTGCAACGCTTTATCGGACTTTCGTCGTACGCCAGCCTGGACCTACGCTATGGTGGCGGCCCGCGGGACTCTGGAAGAACCGGGGAAGGTGCCAGTACCGGGACTCATTGAGAAACCGGGGTCGTGACCGCTTGTTGGGGGTGTTATGGTGACGTAAGGCCGACCAAGCGGCTCAGCACAACGCGCCTGGCGCTGCTGAGTTGCTGGCGTTGCACAGTCTGGGGGCGAACGGGGAACAATAAGCTTCTGCTTCAGTGCAGTGGTGGTAAGCACCACACCCGATAATTAATAATAATAATAAATAATAAATAGCTAAAACAACTTGCACATAAATGAAAATGTAACATTAAATTATTTTACGACACAACAACCATTCTTGTCGACCAACCCCAGCGTATCTTCTCGCTTTTTCGTAGCGCCGCTTGCCCCCACCATAACTCGTCTCTCATTGGTCGTTCTTCGCTACGTTGTGAACTGTATTTTTCCTCAGTGTTGTCATGCTCATAATTTGCTGGCGCGATATTTAAAGTATAGGTCTATATCATTACATGATTTCATACACTAATTAAATTTGTAGCTTGCAGGTAAAAGGGGATAAAACCCCTGTAGAATATCAATAAAAATGAAGATATTAACAAGGAAAACAAATTGTGTGTGTAGGCTTTAATCTATCACAATTCGTTTGTGAGGAATTTGAGAGGTATACATATTTTAACTATTTAGAAGAAGATGATTGTTTATTTAGTATTAGTGATTTAATCATTCTTGATGTCGAAAATGTAAACAATAAATTAAATTTGTAAAAACCAAATCTATGTTAGCAAATACACTTTTACAAATAAATAGGGATCAGAGTGATTTAGAAAATCTAAAAGAAAATAGGGGGGGGGGGGAGAAATAGGGTCCTATTACATTTAATAATTAGAGTTTTATATTTAATTATAATTTTAATATTCTTCTTCTTGGTCTTCTTGGGAAGTAAATTAATTAATGAGACTAGTTGGAAAAGTAAATTCAAGAGACTCAATACCACGATGGTCCCGCCAAGAAGATTCCAACCCTCAATAATAATGTAAGCAAGCTCTTCTGGCGCCTGAGGCAAATTTGAACATATGCGCCCCCCCTCCCAAAAGATTCTTATCATTTTTAAAATGTTAACCTATTATTTATTGGGTTTTGTCGAGGTTTAGCGCTCCCATTGCGATCATCCTTGCTACGGTGTTGCCTTAGGGTAATGAAAACAAATGGATGCTTATTAGGAAATCATTTAGGCTGCTGGTACCAGGGGGTATGGAATACTCCTCCCCCAAGGTACACTTAATTTATTGCGAAAGGAAAACTTTCACTTTTACGTCCCTCGGTATTAAGAAGAATGGTACTGGGATAGTTATGAAAAATATCAACTGCTGCCTCCCCTTCCGGATTACAAACGAAAATTGCAAAAGATTAAACGAAAAATAATAAATTTTGATTGTTCTGAATAATGGAAAATGTACCTGGGGGGTATTCCATACCCCCCAGACCCCCCGGTCAGGCAATATCGATTTTTATCGTTGGGAACTTCTGAAAATCTTATATAAAATACGCATAGTATGTTAGAATCACCGTTTACATGGGAACGTAACGCAATACCCCCCCTCCCTGAATATGGAGATTATTTTTATCAGTAGGAATTTTTCTTTTCAATTTAAATATATTTGAATAACTGTCGCGATGATAACGTGATATTTTTACCGGTTACCCAGTCAGTTAAAGGGAAATGAAGAAGAACGCGGGGGTTGGAACAGTTTTCCTAAAATCCCCTGTCTTATCATTGGGCCAAAATTGAAGAGGAGAAAATTCCCTACAAGACAAGGTTTCAGGATTTACTTCAGATATGAAGTAAATTAATTTGACATTGTCAAATAATTTCAAAAAAAAGCGCTGCAATTTATATTTTAATAATTTAACTAATGTAATTAATTTTTAACCTTGAAAATGGACCAAAATAAACGGCCCGAAACGTTGGTTTAATAATTGAAACTTTAAATAGACCTATACCCGACGAATAATATCTTATAATTTAATAAGAAAAGGTCAACAATAATATATATAAAAATTTAATATGAAGTAAATTGTTTTTTTTTGTTCACCATCGATGGTGAAATTTAAATGCACGAAATTTTTATTCAGAATAAGAATTATACAAAACCTTTTTCAATTGTTTTCTCTAGATTTTCTCTTTATTTCATAAATACTTACTTAGTATGATGTAAGTAAATTTTGTTAATCTGTTTTATAAAGAATTTTGTATTCTTCAATTTTTATTTGAAGATAATTTTCACTAAAAATGAAAGTAAGCGAGTTATAGACAAAAAACTACTGTAGAGGATTAAAATCCCTACTTGCGGAAAAGGCCGATAAGGAATTTTAGGTGATGTTACAAATAAAATCGTAGTTAAATTTTCAAATTCAGTCAAATTCCCCTCCAAAAGATTCTTATCTTTTTGAAAATTTTAAACTATTATTTATTGGGTTTTGCCCCCATTGCGATGGCGCCTGAGGCAAATGCCTCAGTCGCCTCACCTTGCTACGGCTCTGAATGTAAGACCTAGTTGTAAGTTGTAGTTTTAAGTTGTACGTATTTGGAGATTTAAATAAATGTCATTCATTCATACTTCGGTTTATGACGTTCTACGCCGTCTTCCGATTTCGCTGTCTGTGCTCGTTGCGTGTTGAAACTGTGTGACGAGCACAGATGACCTACAATTGAAGTTGTTTATTTATATAAAGAAAAATAAAAACGGGATTAGCATTGCCAATCTAAAACTTAATCCTGCATATTGGCAGGACATTCATGTTGTCATAAAAATAAAATAAAATTTTCAAAATTAATTTAGCTGGTTCAGGTAGGTTTCTGTATGAATTTTTTCCGGGTTTCAAACCGTATATCGTTTTTAGTATTGTAACTAACATTTAAACTTCATTATTTGGTTAATTAATGTTCTAATGTTTTCTTCTTTTTTCAGGTTTTCCATGATGTGTTTGAGAGGGTATTTATTTCGTATCTTGGTGCCATGATGCGTTCCATGTCAAGTGGTTGGATTTCATTAATAGATATGTGGTTTTTATTCGGGTATGCCCAAACTTTATTTCATCTCAGGGGTGCCGGTTTGTATGATTAGTTCCTTGTTATTGGTTTGTTGTATTTACGGTCTTGTTCTCGAGGAACTTACACATCAGGTCGGGTGGTGTTTCTTCATACAGCTCGTCCAGTTGAGCAGGGAGATGGATGCCATGATAGGCCGCCAACTCCAACTGTTCTTGCATGCACAAATCGCACTCCCGTATCCGATGTGTAGGCTCATCGAGAATATCGCAAGCCGGACATAGTCCGTCCTCCGACTTCCCCAATCTCTTGAGGTGTCGGCCGAACTCGCCATGTCCGGTAAGCATCTGTGTCATCTGAAATGAGTGATTAGTTAATGATTTACTTACCTTGGGGATGAATTGGTAGGTAATTCTACCCACCAATCCATCGTCCCATCTTGGTTGCCACTCCTCCTTTATTATGTCATCCATCTTCTTTTTGATCTCCGTCCTGTATCTATACTCATTTGGGTCGATTCTTACCCCCATAAAGGTGGTTGCTTTCTTGTTTCTGACTTCACGCCATGAGAGTAATCGCAAGAGTTCTAAGTCGATCGGGTGGATACCTGCCAAAACACCCGCGGCTATGGCCGACACAGTCCTATAACATTTTGCTATCACGCGACAGCAAAATCCATAGCACGATATCAGCCGGGCCAACGTGTGCTCATCCCCTATTCTATGTATCCAGATCTCGCTTCCGTAAGCCAAGATGGGGACTACCGCCCCCTGATAGATCCTTCGCATAGAGTTCGAGGTGTCCAGGTTCCAACCGCTTTTTGCCATTCGATGCAGCGCATGGACTAGTTTACTGGCCTTGCCGCAAACGTAGTTTACATGCGGTTGCATCGATAGGTTTTCGTCAATAAGGACCCCAAGGTACTTATATTCCCTTGCCACCTTTATTTTCTTCCCGTTCAGTCTTACATCTAGATCGTAGTTGTGGACTCGCTTCGGGTACAAGCACATGATCTTCGTCTTCGTTTCCGAGAGAGCGAGTTTCATGTCCTTGCACCACCCGCTTAATTGATTGACGCACGTTTGTAACTTTTCTTGCAATTGGATTCGGGAAGACGCCGTGACGACGGTCGCGATATCATTCGCGTACGCGAAGGTATGAGTACCATCCTGTTTGTCTTGCTTTAGATAATGATCCAGAAGTGAGTTCCACAGGATCGGGCCGAGGACCGAACCCTGGGGACATCCCTTCGTGGATCTTTTCTCTACCTTTGAGACCCCGGAAGTGAGAGTCACCTCCCGGGCTGAAAGGTAGCTTTTGATCATGACCTTTAACCTGTGAGGGAGCCCTTTTTCGCTCAGCGAGCGGAATAGAGCTGGCCACCACATGTTATCAGAAGCTCCGGAGATGTCGTAGAAGATTACCGCGAGAAAACCCTTGGCTTTCTTCCGCTTCATCTCCGTGGTATCTATTTTTTCGTAAAATGCCTTAAGGGCGGTTGTGGTGCTCATACCTTCCACGAAGCCATATTGGCACCGATCGTGGTAAGGGGTATTACTTTCTAGTATTCTTCGTTTCATAATTTTTTCCAATATTTTGCCGAACACCGGCAAGAGGGTGATCGGCCTATAGTTCTTGATGTTGCTTGTTTCCCCATCTGGGTTCTTGAGTAGGATCTTGAGGACCCCCTTCTGCCACAGTTTGGGGAAATAAGCAACTTTGATGCACGCATTGTAAATACCCATTAACACGTTTTTGATGACAACATAGAGTTTTTTAAGAAATGATCCCTGAATGTTGTCAAAACCCGGTGCCTTTCTGGCTTGCGTCGTCCTGATTAGGTCATCCAGCTCGTCGCTTTCGACCTCCCTAACCTGCGCCATGTCCGGCACGCCCCTCAGATTTTCGAAATCCGACCGCATGGTTTGGTGATCCACCGTTGCATCGGAGTTTCGATCGTCGTCGGGGAGTAGTCCGTTCATGAGGCAGGTTAGGGTCTTTTCCGGCGTTTCCGTTACCTTCCCGTCCCCGCCACTGAAGGTGGTGAGGATGTTTTTTCCCTTGTACTTTCTTGCAGCTAATTTGTAAGTAACCCCCCAGGGATTAGGTACAAGGTCGTCCTCGACGAATTTTTGCCAACTGGCCTGCTTTGCCTTTTTTAAGGTTTCCAAGAACTTGTCCTTAGATTCCATCATTGCAATGTACAGCCCGTCCCTTTCGTTCTCAATGCGGTTCCTATACAAGGCCGTCTTCCGCGAGAGATACTTCTTTCGCGCTCTTTCAAGATTGTCGGTCCACCAGTCAGGACGGCCAACGTAGATCTTCTTCATGTGGGCTTTCTTATTAATTAGATCCTGGATCCGTCCGTGCAAATCGGAGACCATGTCATCGATTTCGTTTTCAGTGGCTAGATTGTCCGACCTGGGGCCGTTTTCCTCTACCCACTGAGTTAACTCTGTCTCTATGGTTTCCGCTTGGATGGTATCTGGGTTTCTATTCCTAATAACCCTGATGGGGTTATTAGGTGCACCTATTTCAAAAGTGATTGCTTTATGATCTGTGATTATGACGTGTTCCGCAATGTCCCACGAGTGGGTTTCATTGACAGTGCCGCAAGTGCCCAATGTTAGATCCACGTTGCTCTTCCTTCCGAGTGAGTCCTCGAACGAAGGCGGTTTGTTAGGTCGATTGAACACGAAAAGTTCGTGCTGCACAATGAATTCCTCCAGCGCCTGTGCCCTGGAGTTGGAATCTACGGTGTCATACCACACCTTAGATCGACAATTGAAATCTCCGCAAATGTAGGTCTTCCCCTTTCCGCAAACACCCAGTGCTTTCCGGAGGTCTTCGAGTGGAATCTGTATATCCTCTGAAGGAGGAAAATACGTGCCTATAAAATAGTAGGTCACTTTGCTACTGAAGGTAATTGACACGACCGTTACGAACCTGCTGGAAACTTGCGGGAGGAAGGAGAACGTGAATTCATTTCCTACCGCGTCGTTAACCATGATGCAAGTTCGGAAGTGGTCGCCGAAGATGGCTGCCGTCCGGGTGTTCGGGGAGAAGGGAAGACGAAACCCTCCTGCTGCCGCAGGGTAGCAGTAGGGTTCCGAAAAGATGGCTAAGAGTATTTCTTCCTCGGCAACAAAGCGTTGCGCGTCGGCCGTGGCGGCCTCCGAGTTCCTCAGGTTTACCTGCAAGACTTTAAACGACTTACTCATGTGTGACATCAGTAAGCGTTAGAATTGAATGTGCGTATTCCATAAGTCTCGCTTTGTAGACCCTACAAGTGTTTGATCCTGTAGTGTGCCTGGTATCGCTATGTTTAGCTCTAACACAGTTGATGCACGCATATTTCGCACTGTCATTCTGCAGCCCACAGGCACGTGAGGCGTGTTCTGTTGAGGAGCAGAATGCACATGCTTCAGCCCCTTTACAATATTTTGCCGTGTGTCCAAAGCGTTGACACTTGTAGCAGCGCGTGATCGTTATGTGGTCATGGATCCGGTAACTCTTCCAGGAAGCTCTGAACTTCCCGTCTTTAATTGCCGCTTCCATGACCACGGGGTGAACCTCCAGGATCCACTTATTATGGGTCTTACCCTTGGAATGCACCGGGTTGATGCTCCTGAGCCAGAAGCTCCCGGCCGCTTTAGTTGCCTCGGGGTAGTTGACGATAAATTCTTCAACCACCTTTTCCTTGGACATGGACTTGTCCACCATTTGAATGGAAATTGATGGCCAGGTAGCTGAAGGCTCCCGGGCCACCAATTTCTTCTCTACTAAAAATCGATTGCCGATCAGGTTTTTGAGTGATGGCTGAGAAGATTCAACCATCACTCCGTTGTTCTTGATGGGGTATACCCTATCCGGTTTGATATTAAGGTCGGCCAGTTTTATACTCGTTAGTTGGGCTTTCGTGTCGTCCGCCGATTTACTGATGTTCCCTTCGTCAGGGTACACAATAACCATGTACTTCTTAGGTTGCGTGCTACGAGGGCCGCCAGCGGGCGCCTTCTTAGCTGCCTCCAAATAGTCCCTAGGGGGATTCTGCTTGTCGTTGATTGGGATTTCTTTACTCTGTGTGACCTGAAGGGTCGGCGCAAGATTCATAGAAGGGGTGGTCTTGGCAATGGCCTTGACCACCTCTTCTATTAAGACTTTCGTTTGGGGAGGGGAGGCTGAAGGCGCTCCCGTCCCCCTTTTGTTCCGCATTATGCCGTCGAGGCATAGCTCTTGTATTAGAGCCTCCATATTCTTAACCCTTTCAAGGGCCTTTTCCCTGAAGTTCAGGGCTTCTTTGCTTCTCATTAAGAAGCGACGCACCTCGTGTGCGTCCTCCATCACCTTTTTTGTTGCCTCTTTTAACTTGTCGTCTGTCCATATGTTTGTTTCGTCATTGGTTGAGTTGGTTCCTTCGTTACTTGCCAAACCAGGAGTCGACTTAACGGTCTCCTCCTGGGTTTCGTTCACTTGGGTGGCTATTTTCTCTTTAGTTTCTGTTTCTTTTCTGTCTTCTTCTTTTTTATGTTCTTCGTCAATTCTTCGTTTTTTATCTTTCTTCCTCTGGTTTTTTGTTCGTTTTTTCTTGTTTGTTCCGTCACTTTCAGTCGCTTGGTTAAGGTCCAATTCCTTTTCTTTTTCTTTTAATATATTTTCCAGGTCGCAATTTTCACTTTCTTCGCCGGACGATGAATCGGACGTCTCCATTACTTCCAATATTTCTTTCTTCTTCTTTCTATTCCTCTTTGCTTTGAGGAGGAACGGTTGTTCCTCCTCCTCACTATCGTTGGTATCATCTGAGGTTTCTCGCACTCTTTTGGATTTCGCGGATTTTTTCGCGTCGTCAGTACTCTGACTTCGCATTTTTCTTTTGGTCTCATCATCATTCTTTTTATTTTTTGGGTCACTACTTGGATCTTTCTTATTCAAAATACGGGAATCGAGTATTCGAATTTTTGGTATTTCCACAACCATATTGCTCGACTTTGATTTCAACTTCTCACACTACAGAGCCAGAGGACCTACAGCTTAACGTGGATTCCGAACCACGGGAATAGATGATTTTTACATTATCTACCTGTACCCAGCAGATATTCATTTGGTGAGCGAAAACTCCTTTTATAGATAGCACCACTCAGGATTTGAACCTATGAATCTTGGCATGAGAAGTTAACACGCTAACCGCTCAGCCATTCGCCCACCTTGTCTTTCCATCTCTATATTTATAAAACATGCTAATGCTTTTTTGTTGTACTCGATGAAATTTTCCTTTAATTATCGGATGGAGAATGGTCTCCAGTGAGAAGTCTCCTACTCTACTTATAAACTACCAGATTCGTTAGGTATGATATAAAGGAGGACATTAAAAAATTAGGTGATGTCCTCTCAAACCTTACTAAATTTCGATCTTCCGTAAATAACATTTCCTATTCAAACCCAATGAATTGTCGTACAGACCGATGGGATCAAGGGATAAATAAATTTATTCAACGTAAAGTTTTTGACTACACGAATGGAAATTCTTTGATGATAAAATTTACAAAATTACTGAATCAGTGTTCTGAACCCAATGATGACGAAATCAAATGGAAAGAACCCTTTTCTAAATTTTGTCATAAGGAAATGTGTAGCGGTCCTAGAATTAGATCACGATAAATAGAAGTTCCGCGCTACATAAACTAATCGCCTCAGCAGAGCAGTTGTTTAAGCGCACGTATTCACAGCTAATACGTCTGGGTTCGAATCCAAGTTGAGGAACATATTTTTCAGCATGCCATCTTGCTAAAAATGCATAGCTCAAAGATTTTACTGGCCAGGAATGTATGGTCATAAATTTCCTTATGTGTTTAGCGCACAATTTCGGTTAATCCATTGATTTTCGAATAAACGGCTTAAGAGCGACTCGGGGAGCAAATCTTCAAATGAAAGGGGGGGGGGGTGTTAATTTTTTTAGAAGCGACGTTTATTTGACTTACTAATATACATAATAAAACCACATGGTATACAAATCTACAAATAATATAAATATTCAGGTAACGGATATCTTCAGAGTTTCAACATCTTCAGATTTTTTGGTGATACTGCCTATGGTAACCAAAGTAACGGTAAAGCTAAGTTCTGAATTTACAGCTCTTTGATACATGATATTAGAAATAAATTTGTCGACCAGATTTGGCAAAGACATAAACTTCAACACGCAGGCCCACCCGGATTCGCAAGAATTACCGTCGATATCTCGATCGTGGGGATCAAAAATGTAATAGCAACCCTGTTTGAAAAACAATGCCACGTAGTCGTCCAACACAGACAGTATACAAAAGTTTTCCTGCTGGAAGTAATTCATAAGCGCCATTTCCAAATTAAACGGTGTTAAAATGTTGTTCATGACTGGTTTATAAATTCTCAAAGCTACTCGCACATCTTTGATGAAAACTTTGCGTAAGACATTTTTGAAACCAAGTTTTTTATCTTTTGGTTGGTAAGTAATGTAAGAATCTTGGTACAATGTATCGCCCACATCGAGAATCATGTCGATGTGTTTGTGATGCCACTTCATAACAGTAATCAGTCGATTAACAACAAACGCAGCCAAGCAGTTGGGTATATCTTGATTTCCTCGCGATTCGCTAGTAAAATATTTAGACGACTGACTTCGAAGGCCTCTCAATATGGAATCGCCGTTTGGTAATTCGTGGAATTTGTGCCGCCCAATCTTTTCTAATTTAGCTGCCTCCTTTCTCTTTCTTTCCTCCTCGGCCTAAAAAGTTTGCAATTAAATCGCCAAATCGTCCAAGATTTCATATAACTTACCATTTTCCTAAGGCGTTTCTTTTCGCAATCCGTTGGACTAGGATTCTTAACATCAGGTTCTGATTTTGCCTTGCAAGGATCTCTCTTAGTTTTCATTTTCGTTTTCTTATCTCCAACCACTATTTCGACAGGTGAGATCACATATTCTCCTGTTCTCTTGGAAACGTCGGCTATGTTCGATATGAAGTGGTCTGATAGCAGTTTTGGCGATTCGAACGTCATAACGCATGCAGCCCCACCCACAAGTGCCATTCCTGCCGGTCCCCGTGGATTGGGATCGTACATGTAGATTAAAACTGGATCGGTATCGCCTTCTTCCCAAATGGCCACCGTAAGTGTATCGGTTTCGATTACACCATGAGTGTTTTCTTCAAAAAATCGTTCGATTCCTAACAAATTTCTATTATTTTTACCATTAAAAACCGAAACACCAAAACTTACCCTGTCGTAAATTTAAAATTTTAGGATGCTTTATGTCTATTATTCCTTTTTGATCCATAGTTCGTATCTGACAGTTTGCTTTCAGCATTCCTACTTTATAATCTTTATTGATCAAACGTAAAGTCATAGCTTGCTCCCAGGGATTGTAATCAAAACCAAGCGAGTCGATCGAAGCGATGTACAATTCATCCCCATTTATGACAATTTCATCCACCATCGGTTTGGTCCATAAGCTAGCTTTATGTAATAATGTCATTGTTAAAGCAACAACGCTAATAGCGGCACATTGTGCGTTAACTCCTCGAGCGAACTTGGGATCGTCTTGACTAATGGTACCAGTAAGTATGGTTTTTCCTGGCATAATCTTATTGTAGCCAACAAATTTGGGATCATCCGGTTCTGGTTCCTCGCTTATAAATTCTTTAGGACATGGTACGACTCTCACACTGACGGTATGAATAACAAACCTGTTTTGACCTTCTTTGTCTAAGTTTCTGAGAAAGACGTCCGATAATGCACGAATTTCCAAATATCTTGTTAAACATGCCTTTCCATTCATGCACTTAACTCCATTGGGACCGCAAGAATGTGGATCGAACATGTAGTAAACTGCCGCACCTCTCCAAACTGCAACGCTTAATTTTTTTGCAGAAAGAATTCCAAATCTATTGGTTTCAAAATGTGCGGTTAAAGCTTTTTCGACGTCTAACAAATCTTCAAGTTCATATGCGGTTGTATCGCCAATTAGAGATTCTGGTATGACATCTAAATGGGTTTCGTCCTTCCCGATACAAAACGTTCTCGATATATCTTCTACCCCATACTCTTCATGATTTAAAATGGATTCGATTTCTTGTTCCGATAATTTTAAAGTTTTACTCGACTTCATGTCTTTATAACGAACATTTCTGGTAGCACTATGAAGCCTATCTCCATATTTTAGAATTTCGTTAACCGTGACTTCTTTAAATTGATTAAGAGCGTAATGGTGGGCATAGCCAATAGCCACGTAAGCGATGGCAATGGATTGGCGGGTTCGGTTGTGATCGGGAAACAATTCGTACGTATAATCTACGGTTCCTCTCAATATCCATCTTCCATAATCAATTTCTTTGAATTCGTACCAATCTCCTGCATAATTAGTGGGACGTTCTGCACCGCCAGAAGCATCGAATATGTTTCTAAGATCAGGTTTATTGCCCACATCAATAGGAAACATTTTAAATATAATATCTTCACGTTTTGTAGGAGGTATATTTTCTATTATGTGACGGATGAGGTTTTCCACGCCAGTAAACCACATAGTTGCAGCTTTTCCGGCTTCTTCTTGCATTCTCCAGTACCGAGCACTGTGTTTCTTAGGAACCTCCCCTTCGGCTTGTTCCGTAGCTTGAGATCCAACAGATTTTCTAAAAAAAAAAAAATTTAAACCCACTACCTGATAATCAAAACGGCACAACTTACTTGCGCTCATTTGTTTCGTCCATAATTGCGGGCATAGCCGGATCACCTGCGCCGTCCATTTCGGTAATTCGAATTAAATAATCCTCCAAGTCGCCTCCTTCTTCGTCTTCCTGTTCTAGCATTTTAAGACTCCACTCTTCCTTACCATATATTTGACCATCGTTGTCACGAGGTTTCGGATCGAACAAATAAAACAGACCATCGTCTAACCAAACGACAACCGTGTAAAGATCGCTGGCAATTAGTAGTTGCTTTAAGTCGTTTTCGTCTACGGGTTTTTTGTTGAAATACTCCAGCAGGGCATTTTCAAAATCAGTTTCAAAATTGCCTTGGATGATGGCGCCATAAACTAAATTAAATTTATTCACTCCGATATAAAATTCCAGCAGACAATTTTCTGCATAAACTTCGTCAATATCGTCCATTTCGCTCAAATTGGTGACTTTCTCTCGTGCTACCATGGTATCGGTGAAAAGTTTATCTCCGACGTAAAGAATTTCGTCCACAATATCACGCGTCCAAAGTGCCGATGGATAAATTTTCGTCATGGCCGAAGCGGCCAAGCACATCGGTACAGTTTGCCTTCCACGATTTAATTTAAATAGATCAGACCTTTCACTGTGAAGGGATCTCAAGATGGCAGTGAAGACGTTTATTTCTTTAAAGTTATTAAGAGGAGGTCGAATTATACCATCAGCACTAACTTCCCATATCTTAGGGTACACCATACTGATATTAAAAATGTTGTTGATTCCTGCTCCAAAATTTGATTCGATGGCCTTTGCCAAGTCACCAATGCTTAGAATTCGTAACAAGCATGCGGTACCAAAATTTGCGACAATTCCGTTTTCGTCTCTGCTGTGAGAATCGAAATAATAATAAATTCCGTTGGCTCTCCAAATTGCAACGGATATTGAACGAGCAGTTACAATTCCGGTCTCGTTATCTTTAAAGAATTCTTCTAAGGCTTGCTTCAAATTCATGGTGTCGTTTACATTTTTAGCATCTAACAATCCATTGAATAAACAATCCTCTATGATGTATTTAATTTCTTTTCCCTCAAGCATCATGCCCCTTTTTAATTCATCTACCAGAAGTTTTGGGTCCACATATTTTCCATTTTCTTTCAAGTTCTCCACACACATCTTGTAAAAATTGTCGCCTTGCAGTAGAAGCTACAAGAGAATATTTGTGTAATTGAATAAAACATGGATGGATGATTTACTTCGTCTAAATCGTCGGTAGTCCATCCTTTCACGTGCCTCAACTGGCCACAAGCCAAAGCCACGGCAGCCATTGCTGTACATTGAGTATTTCTTGTTTCTCGTTCAAATCGGCGATCGTTTTGGTTAAACGTGGCTCTTAAAATCCATTTTCCGCGTGACAAACCTTAAAACACCTTTGCGTTAAACGCTCAAATTAAAAAGAAAGTTACCTTGAAAATTGTTCCATGGTTCTGGAACGTCGATAAAGTCTTTAATTTGGACTCGACTTAGGATGAAAGTATCGCGCCTAAGTTTCGCTTCCAGATTATTGACATAGATTTCTACCAAGTCTTTCAAATTCTTATACCATGTTACGCAAGCAACTCCAGGGATGAAGTCTAAAACATGCAGTTCGGAACCAACTTGAAGAGATTTTATTATTGTCAATCCGTTTGAATCTCGTTCGTTAGGATCAAACATGTAGTAAAAACCATCTTCCTCCCAAATAGCCATGATTAATGGGCCTGTGATGATACATGCGTTATTTGCAAGAAAGAATTCTTGTAGAGCAGGAAGTAGATCGAGTACGTCGTCCTTTTTTGATTGCATTTTACCAACCACGGTGAATTCGTCAACGTCTGGCGTATATTCGTGCTGTTCATAAGTAATAACTTTGGCGACATTTGTAACCTTCAGTCTTTCGTTTATGGGTAGCTCTTCCATGGACTGTTTATAAAGAGCTTCTCCGAGTACCAGCACATCGTCTAAGATCCTTTTGAACCAATGTTTTGATTTGTAAATTCTCAGCATTATCAAAGCTGCCATAGCATTTGTGACACTTTGCACACCTCCTCTACGATTTGTAAATCGTTCGTCGGTTTGATGAGTGGATGCTCTCAAAATTCCAATTTTTTCAGCGGCGATATCTGAAATACAAATGTAAAGCACATGCAATGGAGAGTTGGCAAAATTTACTAGCAAAGTAAGAAATGCTTTCGGCTTTTGCATGCGGAATTGGAATCATAGACGATATAACTTCTTTGGGCGTTTCGAGAACTTCTGGCGCGTATTCGTCTTCTTCTTCCGGCTCTTCAAATTTTATTTCTTGCAAATCTGTTACTTCAATTTCTTCCTCTTCCTCCTCTTCTTCTTCTTCTTCCTCTTCCGCTTCTTTCATCACCATTGGACCTCTTCTGGCTGGAACTACATTAACACGTTACAGTTATGATCTTTTTTCAACAAACACTTATTACTAATTTTAAACGCAGATACTTCCGGTTCTTCGCAGTGTCTAATTTTTATTTCTCCATCTGGTGGAGGTACCGTGTTAACTTTTATTATTCTTAAAATTGAACATGGAGTTATGACGAATGGAGAGTTTATTCTTTGATCTATGTTTTCGTGAATGATATCTACAACAGCTTTAGTGCTACTAAGGCGCATTATAACCGAAAATCCTTGTCCCGGAATATCATTCCAGGGACGACCTTTGTAGGTGTGATCCGTAGGATCGAACAAGTAGTAAATTTTACCTGAAATAAATGCAGGTTAGCAAAATTTTAATATTGGGAAAACTGGGTCCAAGTTTTACCTACTGCCCAAAACGCAATAAACTTATTTTGCGTATATATAATTCCCGATACGTATTTATCGTTGAAAAAGTCTTTGATTACGTTTTGCAAGTAAGGTGTCTTGTTAAGGTCCTTAAATAATTTCCCCGTATACTTTGTTCCCTTCATTGTCATGGTAATTTTGGAGTCTTCAATCAGGAAGGTGTCGTTAATTTCGCACAAAGCGAGATTAGTTTTTCCCTTGTTCTTCGGATTTTTGATTACGGTATCAAGATACAGCGTATTTCCTAAATCTAAGATGTTGTCCAAGAGAGTCGAAGTCCATTTGGGCATTTCTATGAGTTTGGAGAACGTGATCCCCATCATGCAATTGCATGGAGCTAAAAATGATTTATTATTAGAAAAACAATTTTTATCAACCGTGGCACTTTTTTTTACTTTGGTATCCATTGGTCTTCAGCGTATACTTTTTGTAAGTTTCGCTGTAATTTCCACACAAAAGTATTCTGTCCTCAAGTACTCGATACTTATGCCAAACTGTTGCCAAACTGGATATATCAAGAGGTTGGGTCATACCGGGTGGTTTCACGTATTTTGGTTTTCTCTTTTTCTTGGGTCGTTTGTCCGGCGGAATCCATGTTCGTGTAGGAACTGGTGGATAATCTATTTTGGGTCTGGGGTTAGGTTTTTTCTCCTTTCGTCGCGCCCTAAATTTTTCGAATTAATTTTGAAATTTTACCGATTTTACCAATTCGGGAACTTACATTTTTATATTTTTTTATAATTAGTAATTTATTAAATATTAAAAGAGTTTTCACTAAAATTTTGAATAAACGAGAATTTTGACGTTTGAATCGAATAATACAAAAGTTATTTACATTTACATGGCTTTCATTTTTTTATTGTATTTTTTATTTTAATTGTTTTAATGACAATTATTTTACATCAAAATTTTAAGTTAAATCAAAATTTTCAGTTTTGGTTAGGTGATAACAAAATAAGATGGATTTGGGGTGAGATTAAAGTATTTAATCCATATAAAAATGATATCGACATATTTTTTTAGAATTGATGTCGAGTTGTCCAACAAAAGGGCCAAAAAGCGGAAAGAAGAAATTTTGGTGATTGAAAAGCAACCGGTAACTCACAGGGGTTCGCAAATTAGCGCTCAATTGTCGATTCCAAATTTATTTAAAACTTTTCGGGATGACGTCGATCCGCTTAAGATCCATCTTCGTGATGAATATTTGCAAAATAAACTTGAAGAACAACTTGCGCAAGAACAAAGAGAAAAAAAGAAACCGGAGCAACCGATTAGTCCAGATATGCAGTACGCCACTCGTTCACTCAATAGTTTTCGTTATTTTGTACTATCCATTTTTCAGCACACGAATTCAGTTGTCTATTCCACCCGGTCCGGTTTTTCCCGTACCCCCATATATTTATCCAGAAACGAAAAAACAAAAAAGGGAAAAATTAGAACGCCGAAGAAAAGCTGAACTGGATCGAAACTTTTGCAAATTTGATATCGTCAAAATTGCGGAGCCAGTGGAGACAACAGCTTTAGATGACAAAGTAAAATATAAATCTAAAAAATAAATAAATAAAGTAACTATCAGTGATAACTCAATCGTGATTATTTTTTGAATCCCCATTTCAGATAGAAGTTCCATCGCCAGGTGTGAGTCAGAGTAAGGTAAAAGTTGTTCCGAGAAAGCCTTCTCTATCCGTAACAGAAGGAGTACCGGATACTCCAACAGAAGGGGAACTTCAGCTACGGAAACCAAAAAGTGGAATTATGATCAATGTATCCAAACCGGAACCTATAATCGACGATATGGACAGTTTCGATTTATTGTTTCATAGAAAACCCAGGCCAATGTAAAAATTATACTGTAAAATAATGGAAATGAAACCTTCCCTTTTTTACACCTTTCATGTTGAAGGTTTTTTTAGCTCTCTCTTTGTTTTCATTTTTAGTACAACTTGATCTCCTCTTCCTTCTACTTTTTGATTGACCTTTGCTTTTTCCTAGTTCCTTGGATTTCTCTTGTGGTTAGTGACTTCTTCCATCTTTCTTCAAAACTACAACTGAACTGCATATAGCTTGCAAAGGTGCATTCTCTTATTTCTTTGGATTTCACATTTTTGTACCGCACTACCTCTGATCTTTCTTGATTTCTTTAAATATATCATCCATAACTGTTATGAACAAAAGGGGCTCAGCACCCCACCCCCCCTCCCACTTGTGCTTTTGCTGTATTGTGATACAGATACAGTCAATACAGAGGCATCCACTTTTGTTTTATTCTATTATTTTTCTGCCATTTGGGATAAACATGGTCCCGAACGCTATGTTCCAGTATAAAACCGAGTCATCCATTTCCTTTTCTATTGTCTTTCTTAACCATCATCTTTCGTCTCCAAAATTCTTTCATAGATCTTCTCCAGTACGCTAAGCAATGATACAGCTCCTAAATCCTTATACTCTCTACTGTCTCCTTTTCTAAATTATGATATCATTTACTGCCCCCTCTCCCCTCGCAGGCTCTAGGTATTCTTTTGTACTTCTAGGTCGTTTGATACCTCTGAGACCAATTACTATTGTTTGTCCTTTGTGCCCAGTGTCTTTCTTTTAATTTTCCATTCTCCATTGTGTTCCACTCCTCTTCATCTTAATTATCTTTCTAGCTTCTTCTTTGTACTGCTGTTCTGTTACTTATTTCTTCATTTTTTGTCAGTCCTTCTATTTTTTGTTCTTTATTCTTATTTCGTTTTCTTCCAGTTCTTCCAGGCTCTAAAAATAGCTTCTGATTTTTTCTGTTATCTTCATCCATTTCATCTATAAATTCTTCCAACGACTTCTTCTTTATCTGTTTTTTGCAATATATCTTTGTATTTTATTAAATCTAGTCTCTAAGACAATCATGCTTAAGTGGTCAAATGCGTTTATTGTTAATGCCAAGGTATCCGTTCGATTCCAGTTGAAGTAAAATTTCAATCTCACTTATCCCCTAACGTCTAGGAGACCGAGGGAGGTTCAAGAAAAAAGAAGAATAATCTCTTCTCTAACTTGTTGATACCACCATTATGTCTGTTTTATGTTTTCCCCACTAAGTTCCACAATCTACGCAAGAGCGTCAAAGAAATAAAATTGAAAGCAATATAAAGACATGAAAGCGGAATAACAAACAGGATTCCATCTTCTTTATGTCACTTATGCTTCATTGTTAAACAAATTGTATTGGCTTAAAACTACAACTAGTAAACAGAAACGATACCTGAAGAGGTCCTGAATTACAGGTCATAAGAACGGAGAAGAAGAGGAAAGCTAAGAAAATGTTGGAAAGAGATGTGAGACTTTCACCTTTCCATTTTCTGTTACCTCCAACATATTTCCATTTCCTCTATCAGTTCTGCTTTTTCCCATTGAAACCTCTTATATTCCATACCTCAATTTCTTATCTCTTCGTTCGTAATTTCCAAAGTTTCCTCAAAATTATGAATAGTCAAAGTTGTGTCTCTCACTCCAGGAATGAAAATTACACCTAACTTAAATAATGTTACAGGAAAGGATCCTTCCACTCCATGAGATCGAAATCGGTAAAATCAAAGAAATCAAAGATAGACAAGAAAGGTCAAAAATATTTAAACATAAAAACTGAGAAATTTAATCTTCTAATTTTAGCTGACGCGATTAAAGAGGAAGAGGAATTGGCCGCAAAATATCAGATTGAACAAGATAATCTCATTAACGCTTTAATGGAAGAAGCACATACAATGGGACAAGAAGAAGAAGGAGGAGCATCGGAAACGTACTTAACAAAAATGTTCCGCACAAAAGTCGAACAAGTTCGTATCTGTTAAATCAAATTTGGTTTTGAGATGTTTTAAGGTACTTCTTTTAGGTGTCAAGGGCGACATCGCTAAATTCCAAAGACTTGGACGAATTTGTCAGTTACGAAGAAGAAGATTTAGTGGCGCAACCCTACATGACAAAGATCATCCAAAAGTTTCGAAGAGATTCGGAAGCTGAACGGTATAAAATTCCTCCTCGCAAAGTTAAGCATGGGACTTTGGAGAGCCACTCGTTCACCAATTTAAATCAAAAAACCTTGAAAGAATTCTATTTTGGACTTATGATGGGAACCATAAACCAGAGTAAGAATATCTTATTGATTTAAGGATACTTTTAAAACTTTTTTTTTAGATAGCGAATATTTCAACGAAGCGTCACGAGGAATTCAGGGCATTTGCATGACTGTGGCCGCATATTGTTACGCTATGGTTGTACATCCAACAACGTGGGTCGAAGGTACCATTGACGAAATTGTTGAAGCAGGCGATAAATTATACCATGACAGCGTGGGAAATTTACACAACCACGTATTTGGAAAGGAACTGCGATATTTTGAACTGAACAAATATTGTTATATTGGTAAGCATCTGAAGTAATCCAGCCCGACAAAATAAACAGTTCACTTTTTCAGGCGATAAAAAGGTTAAATTTCAAGTTTTCGAACCGGAAATAATAGGACAAGTTCGATCAACCGATCAAAGAATTTTCAACTTAACGAAAGGATTGCAACTCTTTTATCATCGGCATCATGCCGGAATTTTTAAAACTTTCGGTTTAAACATCCTAATTTGGAAGGATAAACATTTCTTCTTTTTCGACGCAGTGGGCAGAACGAAAAATTTTGTGCAAGATGAAAATGGAAAAGCTTTACTATCGAACTTTTACGATGTTGCGTCCATCGCTACGGTGTTGTTAGATAAAGCCAAGTTGGAAAATTGGCCTTATACGATTTCTAAAATTAGCGTTTACAACGTTACCGACAAAAATGTAATGGATGAAGAGTTTTCGGAATCGTTGTTCAAAGAACAAAACGAATACAACATTTTGAATGAACATAAAGCCGTCGTGATGGGATCTTTTGATTTAGCAGATTTGTGTTTCGATTTTACACGAAATCGGCAATCCATTGCGATGGCCGCGATTTGCCTGGTTTATTCAAGAATCACTCCACCTAGTGCTTGGCACACGAACACGATCGATAAAATTATGATAATAGGAAACCAGTTGTATTTAGAACTGGTCGAATCGGAACAAGTGGTCGAAATGCTTTTGGATCACATTCCAGCAGTGTTTACTATTGGACCATATCTAGTCGAAATCGTAATTTATTCGAAAATTGGCGCAGATATTATGTTTAGAAGAAATATTTGCGTTTTGAAGAAAAATTTGGAAAAATTTTTTCAGTCTAATTCCATGGCAATCGTGCTTATTGGAAAGTGCGTATTGGCTATTTGGAAACAGCGCGGAATGATTTACTGCTTCGATCCATATTCCCGAAACAATGAAGGTTTAAAATGTAGAAATGGAACGGCCTGCGTAACAATGAACTCGACTTTGTCAACTTTAATCGAGACGATAGCTTTTAATTTTGATGAGAAGGAAGAAATTTTTTATATAAACGCGCTGAAAGTTTTAAAAATTCATCGCGACGCGGCTCAAGCTCACCTCTTTCCAAAAACTATGACCATGGATGAATATAATCCGGAAACGTTTAAAAGTTGTAAAATGAAGAAAACTAACAGGAAGGCCATAAAAACGGTGACTGCAAATTTTGCGGAGACTGCAGTTAGACAGTTGCTGCCTTGGCACTTTTTGGACGAATCCATAATAGAAGTTGGCTCAACGGTAGAAAGTATAACACGTAATCAAATGCCGCAAATGATCCATAAATATGCATCCAGAGCTGTATTACGAGCTGGTATACCAGAAGTTGATAAACCCATAGATTTGGATTCTCCGAGTTTATCCGATACACAGGTAAAAATTCCATACCAAACAACCATTTTGTAATTAAATTTTATTAACAGATTGAACCTGATCGGTTATCACCAATTAAAGGAGAAGAAGGCATAGATTTAGATAACTGGGAGCTAACTCAAGAAGAATTGGAATTGGAAGGTGTTGGCGAAGGTGAAGAAGGAGGTGAAGATGAAGGAGACGAAATCTATCGCGAATCATTTTTGGTTATGAGCCAATATGCTCAAGTCCACGCTGATTCTCTTGATAGCTATCATAAGAAAATGTCTGCAGAGGTTTGGGCTGAGCTGTTATCAAAGTTAACTCAAAGTTAATATCGTTTGAATTTCTTTTCAGGTTAACACCGATATTACTTTTTGCTTTTTGCCGGTTCCTAGAGAAATTCTTGCCCCAACAAATATGCACAACAAGCAAAAGTTATTGAAAGACCGGCAATTGAGGTTAAAACAAAATTTACTCCTAAAGAAGGACGAATCCTTGGTGGACGTACCACCTATTACGAAATCTGCGGAATTAGCAAAGGAAAATAACTTTATAAATCTGCCTGACGATACTCAGCTGATCAGAGGTACAGCAAATATAACGGAATTTGGAAAGGAAGTTGATTATATGGCGCCATTTGTTTGTATGATGGCTGGAGCCGTTGCTAAAAAATATGCACTTGTGTCGTGGTCGCCCGAAATAATCGATTACACTTTGAAAAGTGGTGTAGAATTGTACAAATTATCGAAAGTGCGATTTGATCAAGTCCCAATACTTGAAGTTCCAAAAGTATCTTTGGGTAAAACGGACTACAGCATCCTATCCGAATACCTTTACGATACCACAATGAAGCAACGCATCCTTGAGCTCACTTTAGAGAAAGTTCTGTTTAGAAAACACGAGTGTGGGTTAATTGTCACCCCTTCTTATGCTTGTACCGTATTTTTCAAGAACCATCTTTTTTATTTGTACGACTGTTACGGATGCAACGCAGTAGGTTTGGGTGTTGGACGGGACAAAAATGGCGTAGCCTGTTTTGCGAGATTTAAGACTATTCACGATATGGCTTCCAGAATTATGTTCAATAAATTGAAACGCGACAGTGCCGAAGATTACGACTTCAGTCGTTTTGTTTTAAGTTTCGTGGAAGTTAAGATTTTGCCCAAAGTCAAGCCACCTAAAAAAGTGAAAGGTTTTGGTGGTGAAGATGAAGACGACGATGTTTCCGAAAAGGCCAAAAAGGTTCCAAAAGTTAATAAAGTAGGGTGAGTAGAATTTTACATCTTTTAGTTCCTTCAAAGCGTGATAAAAATTTTATGAACATTTTAAGATACCAACTGAACGATGGCGTCTTTACCATACAAGGTACTACTGCATGTAGTGGTCGTGCCGAACCAAGTCCAGATGCACTTAAAGAAGATCATTTTGTTAGTCTGTGTGCGTCATTGATGTTAATATGCTATCCCATTCAGAAGTGGGATACTAAGCGAGTTGATTATGTAATAGAGCAAGGAAAACACGTCTTTTCGCACGCTGATAATTTAGAAATTGCCGAGAGACGCTACATTAGGAACATTTTAATTCATAAACATTTTTTCGATATTATCGTAAGCAAAATTAAGTTTGCCGATTGGAATAAAAATAAAAACATAGATGTTGGTAAGTTGTTGGCATTTAAGGGCCATATGATGTGGTACCTATTTTTATCCTTAATTTATTGTATCCAATCCTACTCAGTTTGGTGGCCCAGAACCAGATTGGTAACAACAGCGTTTTCCCTACATCGACTACAGAGATTGATCTGTTTAGTTGTGACAGGAGGCCTGTGGAGGCCCTTCTCTGTCTCCCTACACTGGATCTCCATGAGGAGGGTCAGGCGGTCAAGGCTGCCCTTAGGCTGCGCGCATGGGTCTTTGGATTAATAGGCAAGGAATCGGTGGGCACTCGAGGATCCTGGGAGGCCACTACCCCAAGGGGCTTCCCATTCTTAAATCTTGATGCTGACGGAATTTATTATTTCACCAAATACAGCACTTGGAGCTTCTGTCTGATATACCTTTTCATTTGCAGCTTCCGTCGTTGTGATCGGAGGTCCAGCATTGAAGCAACTGTAGCAACTGTAGCACAATCGGGTTCTGCAGGTGTTTGTTAGTCCGATACGTAATTTTGATTCCGTGATGATCTTTACCGCTCTTTCTTTGACCCGAACATTTATTGTTCTGGTTCGTACGAACGATTCTCTCATTGGATTGACTTTTACATCCTCTCCTTTGCCGAACACTTTTCCGTCGATATAGAATCGATGTCTCTTATTTCCACAGTTACCATCTTCGTCATCGACCCGATGCTGTTTTCCTCCAGTTTGTCTGCCAATTGCTTTTGCAGTTTGGGACTATCAGTTTGCAGCTCTACCAGAACGTCTCCGGTTCGCGTCATTCTGACTAGCTTGATGTTTTCTATTGCTTCCTGTTCCGTCCGTTTTTATCCTTTTAAGTACCTCGTCGTATGGGAGGGACTTTGATACCTTGATTAGGACTGCAGGAGGTCGTCTTCTCTTAGGTATTTGGGTTTCCTTTTGGACAGCCTTCTCTTTGAGTTGTTTCTTGGCTCATTGTCTGGCCGTGTTCTCCTTGGTTCTTTGGCCCTGGGTGATCAATTCCCCACCTTCCTCATCTACTAGCGGAGGCTTTATGTGCAATATCGTACTCAATGTTTATTATTCTCCCTAGAGTTATCAGGGGATGAAGTGGGTCCTATCACAGTTAGCCTTTCCATTTTGGGTGGCGTATTCTTCGAGACCTGTAGTGCTGATGGATAGGTTGGCCAACACCCCCTCGCCTTTTTCTCCAACTTTGTCCATCACGAGTTGTAGGATTTTTATTTACGCTACAAGTTCCGTCATTTGAGCTGTCTGGGCGGCCGGGAATGTGGTCTCAAAGTCGACCTCGTTGAGCCTCTCATCGTCTCCAAGGACTGGATTTTTCATTCTCTTCTGGATGTCATCAATTTGTTTCATTTGGAGCGTTAGCGCACCCGTTGCTTCATTTTCAGCCTCCTTGCCTCACATTTTCCGCATGTCCGTCTTTACTTTTGCAATCTCTATATTGCATCCGTCAATCTTCTCGATAACATTGTACAACAGATTCTTCTGGTCTTTGAGGGAAGCCCTCATAGATGTCCCTGATAAAATTAGGAGCATCCGACTGTATCGTCTTTGCTGGGGGTATGCCGTGTGCAGTACGTACTGCGTTTTGCGCAAAATTGCATACAATTAAGGATGAAAATAAAGACTGTGTCATACGTCCCTAAAAATAAAAACAATAATATAATAATACAATGAACAAATTCATAAATACTGTAAATTGTTGTTCATTGTTTGAAATGGAACATTTAAATTAACATTTTCATTGTATATATATTATAGTTGCTCTCAATTTAAATTACTCAAAGAAATTCACGTTAATTTTAATTGATAGCAATTATATAAATGACAATTTTTGATTTAGAGTGGCGATTATTAATATAAGCGTTCAATTTTTAGGAATTGAAAGTGTATTCAATAAAAGAGATCTTGTCATAATTCAGTTCTCAAATTGTTCTTATGTGGTTTACAAAAACAACGAAATATTTCACATATTTGATCCTTATTCTTGTAAACCGGATGGAACTTCGAATGATGCCGATGACGGTGCTGCAGGATGGACAATGTTTGATAATATGAAATTAGCTAAAAAGAGAATCAAATCCCAAATTGTACCAGACAGCGAACAATACACCTTTTACGTATTCGAAGTGTCTTCCGTACGAAAAGCTCCTAAGAAAATTGTTTTGGCCCAAACTAATATGGAATATGACGTCAACAAGATTTTAAGGCCGGAACCTGCAGGTAAAAAAAGAATTTTTTCTCTTGGTCTAGCCAAATAAATGCATAACATTAATAAATTTAGGTCGCGCTTTCAACGAACGAGATACTTGGTTACAGAGCGATGTTCCGTGGTCGATGATGAAGAAAACAACCGCATGTGGCAAAAAACGAAACGATCCCGATAACATGTGGCATAACTGGGATACAGAATACCCTAACGACTTATTTTCTCTTGCTGGTACGATTCATCAAACTTCTGCTCAATTCGATATCCTTTCACGTGGAAAGCAAACACTTGCGAATTTGGTTAGTTGTGTCGCCATGTTGAAAGTTTATGAATTTACCGAATGGAATTCATCGGTGTTGGATTCGATCCTGATTAATGGTAACCAATACTTTGAAGAAAGTGTCAAAAAAATAGGAGATGAGGATTACGAGTTGGGTTTAGATGATTTGAACGATAGGATGACTGTGTTCCCGTACACGGCGAGAGTAAATTTTACTCCTATTCTGGATGGAACCATTTTTCTTATGCGGGCCTCTCAGTACAATCTTTTCAAAGGCTTACGAGCATTTTGCGATCAATATTCAAAACATTATGGTATTATATGTGTAACTAGAGGCGATGGATTGGAGAAAAGGATGGTTGCGTTTGGAAAGACGCATGAGCACGAATATTTTATGTTTGATTGTCAAGCATTTGGTCCTCCAATGTTTTTGGAAAAGCAAGGATTTTCCTATATACTGCGGTGCAAAACTCTTAAGCGATTAGTTCATATTCTAACTCTTACACTTAGAGGAGGTGATTTCTTCATCTTCGAAGTCAACGCCGGTGCTCTCCAACCTGTAGCTACATAAAATAATATTTAATTGAATAAGAATAAAATTTGTATTATAAGACCCAAATATTTGATGAAAATGTTTTTGTATTCCATATTTTTGTTTGTTTGCTTTTTATAGTTTAAAACAGTAACCTACAAGTGCATTGCTGTCTTACTTATTATACATACCTTACTTATGTATATGCTTCCAGTAAGATATCTATAAAAGCAAAGCAAAACATTGTCGAAACCAAAGTTCCTTCTATATGCTCATAAGATCAAAACATGTCCTATGTCATTCAAATGCTCTGGTTGCGACTTCCGTAAATTTAAAACATGTTTGCCCAAGCTATGCTTTGTGAGCTTATTGCTAAAACAATTAATAAATAGTATATTAAGTATCAAGAACAGTAAGGACATTTTACCGATCGAAGACAATTGTTTGGAGGAGGAGCGAAGCGACGACTCCAATTATTGTCTGAGATGGGTAGTCCTAATGTTCGAGATGCTTATGACGTTTTTTGCGCGACTAAATTTATTAAAATACATTTAGATGTGTATTTAATAAATAAAAATATTTTATTCTCTTTATATCAAGTTGCCTTAATGTCGTGGAAACAGACGCGGTAAGCAATCACATAGAATGTACTATCACCATTTCGCCACAGGGGGTGACATACAAAGTAATGCTTAAAATTGTCAAATCTGCTACACAATAACCATAGAAACACTACTTTATATAAATTTTTTGATTTTTATTTCACATAAAATATCGTTTTTATTCGAAGTTGTGTCGTTTCTTCACGGAATTATCATCCAAACAGCAACGCGGGTCCCGACAATATTCAAAGATTCATCTCGTACAGGTTTTAGCTGCGGAGATTGACACTCACTCCGCTGCGCTACGTTCGTGCAATCTCCTTGCTAAAACCTATACTCGCTGAATCTTTGAATATAGTCGGAACCCTTATGCTGTTACATACGAGCATAGTCGCACAAATAAAATACTTACCGTCGCCATAAAAATACTTACCGTCGCCTTATCCTTAGCAACTAGTAAACAAAACTTACTGTCGTGGAAACAGACGCGGTAACCAACCAAATAGAGCATAGTCGCACAAAAAAGTAATTAAAGAAATTATGGATAAATATCAACTTGGGAACTAAAAGTTTTTCTTCTACTTATTTTAGGTCTGGGACCTATTTAATCCTGATTTTCCTGAAATACTGATGAGCAACTGTCCCTCAACCTCTTAGGAGGTCTTCCTGGTAGTTTGGTTCCATGGGGGATTCCATCTCTGACGATTTTTGGAAATCGATTCTGGTTCATACGTGATGTGCTCATTCCAGGTTGTTTTGCTCCATATTATTTCACTGGGTACATCCTCTTTTTATGCGGCTTTTACTAATTTTTCCGACGAGTGACTTTCCTATTATGGCCCGATCTTGCCCCCACAGAAGATGTTGATATGGGTCTCACCCATGTTTTATATATACCTGATTTACTCTCTACTTTTAGAAAAACATTTTTCCACGTTGTATCCTTCAAGCAGCTTGAGACTGTCAACGTTTTTCGCAATATGGTTTCCTCTGCAAAATTTCCGCGTCCATGCATTTCTACTCCCAAGTATTTAAAGTATATGGTAGTTCTTCTATTTCCCAGGGAAGCCTGTAACCTCTAGAGAATGCATTCCCAACCTCAGAGGTTGAGTGTGGCCAGATAGCAATAGAAAGAGCCATGTTGGGAACAACCAAAAGAGACCATACCCAATGCTATCATACGTCAGAGTTTTTAAAGAGTGGCGAGGGTGAATTAGTGGTGGGCAGCACACGTGGCACGAATGGCGAATGAAAGGTGGACGAAGAAGGTGCTGGAGTGGAGACCAGAGGACAAGGGAAGTAAAGGCAGGTCACCAACTCGTTGGACGGAAGACATTGCGAGCATAACCACAAATTGATCAGAGTGGAAGATTTTAGAGGAGGCCTAAATACTGCAGTGGATATGAATGGCTGTGATGATGATGAGATGTTCTATTGCAATGTTTTCTGTAGTAAGCATGCATCTTCTTGGGTTTCTTGAGGTTGTTGGATATTTGATCTTGTCTGTGCAGATCTCCATATTACATAGTTTTTATGTCATGTTAAAATTCTTGAGTTATCGTTGAAGATTGTCCTCTTTTTGGGCTATCAGTACAGCGTCGTTAGCGTAGCATATAATTTTTATCTCTTAATTTTTCATACGATATTCATTACTTTCTGCCTTTACTTTTTTTATTATTTTGTCCATCGCTAAGTTAGAGAGCAGGAGGCTTAAGCTATCACCTTGTCTGATTCCATTTGGAATTGGAATTTCTTCTGTAAGTTCACCTTTTGTCCGCACTTTTACCATGTTTTCCGTTTTGAACTGCTCTTCTTCTTCTTCGTTTCCTCTTTCCAGAGGAATCGTGATCAGCTTTGCTTGTCTGTCATCTCAGTGGCTCTCCTTACGATATCTCCCCACTTTTCTCTATTTCTAGCTCTGTAGGTGGTCTCTCTGATTTCATCGCACCATTCCTTTCTTCTATGAGTTTCTTCATATTATCGTCACTTTTTTTCGATATGTGTCCAAAGTATTTGAGGATACGTATACGCACTACTTGGGAGAGTAGATATCGTTCCAGTAAATATCGTTCTCATGGCTGAAGAACCTTGGAATGTGGTTCTCGATGACAACCACAGAGCTTTTTCACACAGCAGCGAATAAAGTGATTATAGCCAGGATAGCCAACATCCGGAACGGATAGGCACCAGAAGAAGAAAAGGAATACTCATATATTTAGAAATTAATCCCCATTAAAAACTGATTACGAAATAGATGAAGCAGTGCAACTCCTAACTAAAAATATCCAAGAAGCAGCTTGGGAAGCAACTCCAGAATACTCTAATAAAAAAATAGAAAACTATTGCCCAAAACGTATTCAGGAAAAAATACGAGAAAAAAGAAAACTTAGGAAAAAATGGCAGATCACTCGTGCACCTGGCGATAGAACAAAATTTAACAGGGCAATTCGAGAACTTAAACTTTTACTGAAGGAACACAAAAACCAGGAAATTCAAAATTACCTAAATAGATTGACAGCAACTGAGGCAACGGACTATTCGCTGTGGAGGGCAACAAAAAAAATCAAAAGACCTCAACAGACAATTCCACCTATCAGAACCCCCTCCCAAGAATGGGCAAAAAGTAACAAAGAAAAGGCAAACACATTTTCCGCTCACTTAGCAGAAGTTTTTAAACCCTTTCAAGCAGAAGTTCCCCACGAAGATGTTTCAATCAACGATTTCCTAGATGCTCCATTCCAATTGGAGGTGCCAATTAGGAAAATCAAAAAGAGCGAAGTTTCAACATACTTCGAGAAAGAACTAAATGTCAAAAAATCCCCAGGAGCCGACCTGATAACTGCAAAAGTTCTAAAAGAAATACCAGAAAACGGAATAAGAATTATTACCATGATCTACAATTCGATCCTGAGAATGGGATACTTTCCTTTGCAATGGAAGGTTGCCCAAATTATTTTAATCCCTAAACCGGGAAAACCTCCAACGGAACCTGGCTCATACAGACCTATCAGCTTGCTACCTATTCTGTCGAAGGTATTCGAAAAATTATTCCTGAGAAGACTGATGCCAATAATCGAAGAACAGAAAATAATCCCAAAGTACCAGTTCGGATTCCGCAAGCAACATTCAACAATTGAGCAGGTACACAGAATCGCTGCCAAAATCAGACAGGACTTGGAGAACAAAAGTTATTGTACAGCTGCATTTCTCGACATAACCCAGGCCTTCGACAAGGTTTGGCATACTGGTCTCTACTTCAAAATTAAAAAACTTCTGCCACATACCTACTACGAAGTACTCAAGTCGTACCTTACCAATAGGCATTTCTTTGTGAAATTTCAGGAAGAAATTTCTTCGCTCTTAACCGTCGAGTCAGGAGTCCCTCGGGGCAGTGTACTTGGGCCGATTCTCTACCTAATATATACAGCTGACCTACCAATTACAAGAGATACAGTTATAGCGACTTTTGCAGATGATACCGCAATCTTGGCGTCTCATCCCGATCCATTAACGGCGTCCGCACTACTACAAATTCATCTTACCAAGTTTGAAAAATGGTTAAAGAAATGGCGTATCAAGGCAAACGACCAAAAATCAGTGCAAATAACTTTTACAAATAAAAGCGCCACTTGTACTCCAGTAAGGCTCAATGGAAATTTATTACACCAAAAAGAAGAAGTCAGATACCTAGGTATGCACTGACATGACATGGAGTAAACACATATGGAACAAAAGGCTTCAATTGGGTCACACTTTCAGAAAGCACTATTGGCTGTTACATCGTCACTCCCAATTATCACTCGAAAACAAAGTGCTGATATACAAAATTATCATAAAGCCAATCTGGACCTACGGCATCCAACTATGGGGAGCCGCCAGTAACTCCAACATAGCCAAAATTCAACGGTTCCAATCCAAAATTCTAAGAACCATAACTGATGCACCATGGTTCGTACCAAGTCAAATAATCCACAGAGACCTCGACATTCCCACCATCGAAGAATGTATCAAATCGTATAGTTCAAGGTACTGTGATCGTGTAGAGAATCATCCCAACTCACTTGCGGTGGATCTGCTGACTGCCCATCGAACCACGAGGCTGAAACGTAAAGACCCAATGGACTTGCCCCATCGCTTCTGAACTAGATGTGTACATTCCGGAAGACATCGAAGGCCAGACATAACATTCTCGGGTGTTAAACTGTAAAGGGAGCAAGCCACCGGGCAAACTCCTCCTATGTCATTTTACTCACTGTCATATCACTTACTTATTGTCTATACGGACAGATTGTAATATAAGAGGAAGTCAATAAAAAAAAAATATATATTTAGAAAATTCGTATAATAAAATCTAAAGATATCTTAAAAGACCCGACCACAATATTGCTTCCAAAACTTTTAATTTAGTACTTGAAATACAATAAATTACCTAAACAAATCATAGACTTCATTCCTTAATTATTATTCTTTATTTATCTAAAAGAAATTTCTACACAAAACTTCCTCAATTTCTTTATTAAATATAAATACCATGAAAAGACACTGATTGACATGTTGAAATGATTAAAAATGTTTTATATTTTATTTGTAAAAAAATAATTATTATTTATAATAACCAGAAGGTATAATGATGATGTTTCAATAATCAAACAATTTATATTTTTTCTGTCAATATGTCGACACTTTAATTACAAATTGTGGTCATGAAGTAGATACAAATTTTAATATTGATAAGTTAATGGAAATTTTTATGTTTTTCTATTATTTATTTAGAACATATTTTTATTTTAAAATTTTTAATCTTGACTTACCTAATTTTAAGAAAATAAGCCAATCGTTTGAATTCCGTTTTTAAAATTGATTTACAACGAATTAAAACAGTTTGTGTATTTTTATTTTATTGACAATTTCGTTCATAATAATTCAACCAATAGGATGTTACAATCTCATCAATTTGAACCAATCATAATCTACTTCCTTTGACAATACAGACCACGGTGGTGTATTGTCGCGGCAATACGACCACCGTGGTCTGTATTGTCAAATTTCCATAGTAACGATGGAAACTACGTGAACGCATACTATAAATTATTTGCTGTCAGAAAAAATTGAAATTTTATTTACGAAATTGTCAAACGAATTCCACACGATACTATAAAATTGTCGGTTAATTTTTAAACCATGGAATCTTCGTGTTTGTCGCCATGGCGACAAACACTCAGTTCCAGTTTCAAAAATTATTGCCAACAATTTGATAGTCTCTTGTGGTATTATTATATATGAAAATACCTTCTTACCAAATTTAGGATTTAATGTAATAAATTAATTAATTTAAAAAAATTTCAAGTTAAATAACTTACATGGTGTGCTTGCAAAAAATTAATTATTTGTATATAAACCATGACACTGTATTTCGCTTTTACTGAAGCTCTTCAGATGATTATAATATTCAAATAATTAATGAAAATCTACATTTGCGAATTTTGGTAAAAGAAATTAAAAAGCGATACTTTAAAGAAATTTATTATATATTATCTTACAAGGTGCGGTAGCTGTTATTAGCGAATTCTTTTAATCGAAATTTTAATTAAACTCGACCCGCGGTTTTCAGTGAAATGTATTAATCGAAATTTGATTGGCATTAATAATCAAATTAACGTCTCACGATAAATGATAATATTATGATAATTCTTACAATAATCATATTATTACTCCGATAATAAATCAATGAAACAATTATTACTGTTGTATTACTTGACTTTTATGTTAAATATAGCAATTTCCTTAGTGTTGAGGCTAACGACTTCCATGGTCTTGAAAATTTCTTGTAATTTCTTCCTGTAAAACATTTTATACTTCTAGAACCGTTACAGGTTGAATACTACTTTCTGAAATAAATTATTGATACGGTGCTAAATAATCACAAATTTCATTTTCAGTTCATTGAATGAAAAAGTCGGAAAGTAGTTAAAAACAGAAAACTTAAAAAAATACTTCAAAGTTCAAGTCAATTCACTTAATAAGGCAACCAATTTTTTGTTCCAATTAGATAAAATAAATTATTATAATGAACTCGTAATATAAACTATTATTTACAAACAGTGAAAATAAATCAATTGAAAATGTTGTGTTAAATCTTAAGTCTTTAAGGAACCACTGTTTTTTCACAAAAAGGGGGCATTGATTTGTAATTTTAAATTTAGATTATTATAATGTTTTTTAATCAATTTGGTAATCTTTATTACTAAAATGTATTCAATTTTAAAATTGAATTATTACATCACATTGGGCGACGATAAATCTACTCAAAAAAAAGTTTCATTAAAACATGAAACTCAACACCAGGAAATAATAACGGATGTAGAATTTTGAAATTATACAACACCTGAAAAACATAATAAAAAATGTGTTGCTGAAAACTTGCGTAATAATTTTAATTGTATTGTGGTATTGTTTAGCTTGTTTGTTTTTAATTAGAATTTTATATTATTTCTGACCGGAAAAAAAGTTATATAAATGCAATGATATGCAGTTGCGACCTACGACATGTACTATGTAGATAACGCGGGCAGAACAAAATCAGTTTTCGTAAATATTGGACGTCATAAAGGTTAAGGTGGCACTTAATCTGTCAAATAAGGTGGGAACACCACTATTATTTATTTATAGTCCAGGCAAGGAACATTTTTAGTTGCAAAATTTGGGCAGAAATTTGGTAGACGTATATATTGGAGTGTCCTAATGAACTCCTTAAAAGCTTCCTAAAACCGCATTTCGGCATTTTCCCCAAATTTCGGCTTTAAGCCAATGCGGTTTTTTGGCTATAGCTTGCTTATTTTTACATTTACGAAATATTAACATCAGACAAAAATTAAAGATCATAAAATTCTCTATAAGATATATTTTTCAAAATTTTATACGGTATACAATTCCTGAAATAACTTCGAAAATACAAACAAAATACAACGGAAGGCGAAATGCGTTTAAACATAAATGAACTAAATTGTAACAAAGGCTTAAAATTGACGAGCAAACTAGACTTTTAAAAAAAAATCTGGGCAAACTGAAATTAAATGGCAGACAAGAATATAGAAGTGTCTTAAATTAAAAGAATTTTAAGTAAAATTCTTTGCCGGCATCTTCTTCAATTACGGATTTTAGCCCCCCTAGTGCGATTTTTCGCCTATTGCTCGTTTATTTCATTTTAATGAAAAATTATCATTAAACCAAATTGAGCGATAGCACGACATAATGCAACTTTTAAACATTCTCTATGGATATTCGGAAATCTGAAGGTTTATATAGCAGAAATAAACAAATAAATGCGCGGAAATACATGTTTAACCCTAAAAAACAACCATTAAAGTAGTAAGTGAAACAGGGGTCTCCCATTGGCTGTTAGTACTCTTAGACTACGCCCCACCCCGACTTTATAATAAATAGTGGCTAGATTTTTACGGTAAACTTGCAAAACATTTGCCTGAGCGCGACAGATCCAAAAACGACAGATCCGTATAAAACGGATCTAGCTCGCTCTGATGCCTTACATAGCTGGATCTGAATATGGCGATGAGAAAGAAAGAAAAAAATTAGAAAAAGAGCAATTATGTATAAAAATGGTCAAGTCAAGAGCCCGTTATCCGAATTTCCGCATCGGGGGAGGATCAGTCGCTCTGATGATCGGGATCCCGTCAACTTGCCCCTTACATTGGCCAGACTATTTTACTTCCTGGGGGGGGGGGGGGTTGCCCTCCCATCAGGTGCTTGAATTTCCTGAATACAGCCGGAGAAAAATATACTGACTTGAAGTTAGAATAAAATATCCCCAGTGTGCATTCGCCAAGAATTCCCCCTGCCACCCGTGACCAGGTAATCAAGAACAATCAAAAACCGCAAAGTCAAAAGGTTCTGTTCTAGTTTGGTATACCTCGCGTTAAGAACAATTTGTATTCTTTAAGTTGGTAAGGCAGAAATTCTGAAAGAGAAACAAATTAAATAAAATTAAAAAACAAGTTAAGGACAAAGTTAGAAACTAGAGTAAACATAATTTATTTTATTTCAATATTGATTGAGGTGGTATCTTAATTGTGGGGGTTTATGATGGGACGTGGGGTATTTTTTATTTATTGGGTGGGGGAGGGGAGTGTGGATGAATTATTTAAGATACTCCTGGTTTTTCATAGCTGTTGAATTTGTACCTATTTTATATTTGACTTTGTGCCTATGTTTATTTTTCGTTGGTTTATGTAGAATAAATGGGTGACAATGACTTTGTTGCCCTTAGTTGAACCCGTTGAGCCTTTAATCTCCTTGTCTAACCCGTCAGGAGGGGAGTCCTCCATTGTTAGTGTTGGGGTGAGCGGGGTTGCAATGTATGGGGGGTCTAGGTGACTTCCCTTTGGTGCGTCTTGGGTATCCTGATGTTGGCAGGGGTGGTGTTCCTATTCTGTTAACACGGGAACTTAGTTTTCTACCGTAGTAGCTGGATCGGAGCCTTTTCCTCTTGTTACTGGAGCTAAAAGCCCAGGTGTAACCTTGAGGGAGAACCTAGTCCCGGTCTCATTGGAGCGCTTTGATCTACAATTGTATCGGGGATGGATCCCCATTCCAGGTTTTTCCTCGGTATAACGGGAGTAGATACCGCTGCATTGAGGAGTGAGCCCATCCATGTAATAATAGGAGGTTTGACCTCGACCGTTATTTTGAGGGGTGTGGGCTCAACTCGGTTTTGTACTACACCATTTCCACTTTTATTTGAGAAAGCGTTAATTGTAATTGAGATTAGTCAGTTGCATTTGAGAAACCGTCAACTGAAGTTCAGATTAGTCAGTTGTATTTGAGAAACCGTCAATTGAAATTCAGATTAGTCAGTTGTATTTGAGAAAGCCTCAATTGAAATTCAGATTAATCAATTGTAATTCAGATTAGTTAACTATAATTTCAGCAAGCATAAAGGTTATTCAAAATTGTGAATATTTTCACAAGCATTACAATTTGTGGATCTGAATTACAATTGATGCTTTCTCAAATACAATTAACAAATCTGAATTTCAATTATCGCTTTCTGAAATACAATTTATTGCCAAATCTGAATTTCAATTATCGCTTTCTGAAATGCAATTGACAAATCTGAATTTCAATTATCGCCTTCTCAAATACACTTGACAAATCTGAATTTCAATTGTCGCTTTCTCAAATACATGTGATCGTTTCTTAAATAAAACTGGAAAAAGTGTAGAAGCTCGTCCTTTTCTGGAATAGAAGGAGGGTGTGCCTCGACCGCTATTTCAGGGCGCTTCCCTTTCAACTGATTGGGCCTCTGGTTCTTTTGGGTTATTTGAAGTCACGCTACTAGTGGTGCACTTTAAAAAAGTGAAAATACGTTCACATACTACTATGATCTCCCTGTTATAATTCGTGCAGTCTCAGTTTGTTGGGCGCCACATCCAATTTGGATGAAATAAATTCAAAAAATTAAGTAAATGTTGTTTGCACAAATTACAAGAAAGGTTAACACTTTTGCCCCTTCTTACTAGTCAGTCTAAAACTCTCTCAAGGTATAGCAGGTTGTTTGAAAAATAAGGGGTGTTTAGGATGATCGTCGAATTAATGCTGAAAGTTTTGTTATGTAGTTAAATTTGATATTCGGTAGACAAATATTTAGCTCTATGATGATTAATCGTCAAACTCAGAGAGATAACTTGCAATTTATGAAAGAATAAAAGTTGTTATTAATGTAGAATGAGTTTCTATTGATCCAAATAAACAATAATCGCTTTGGCGCCAAATAAATACAAGTAAATGTTAACAAATAATTCAGATCGAAATCTGTACCAAATAGGTTTACAAATGAAATAATCAAAAATGAGTCGAAGATTCTTCTTTCTTCCTTCTTCTGTTGCTTAATGGTGCATTACCATTAAGTCTTTTCGTTGTACTAATTAATGAGTTAAATTTTATACTGAAATGTTTATAATCGTTACGTTGAAATTAAAATTAAAAAAATGTTTTGTTATTAATATAGTATTTGCAAAAGGGTAGTCTCGTAATCGTCCTTAAACGATCATTTTACGCCCTGTATATAAAATATTGAGGACCACTTTGAACTATAAATGATAATGTACGATACCTTGCTTATCAGCTATTCCTAATATTCACTTTGCGGTGTAACGCGGGCCTTATGTTGTCATCCCTCAGTAAGCTGTTGAAGTGTTGCTAGTTGATGCGATGCGCACTGCACGTGATTTTTAAAAGAAGCACTTGATTTCACTGTATTTAAGATAATTTTCACCAAATATTATTTTCTTTAACGACGTTTTGCAGGTAAGTGAACAAATAAACCACTTGATAATTATGTAACAAAACGGGATTTTAATTCATAAAAAATTAATTTTAATATTTTAAATTGTATTATTGTATCAAATTTAAATTACCCGAATAAATATTATTTTTTAAAAGTTTTGATTTTTCTTGTGTTACCTACATCGTTTTAAGTTTCTTAAAGTCTCTTTTATTAGAAAAGAGTGGCGCCCGCATTGATTAATTAGTAAGAAGTGAGAGAGAAGTTACCTTTCGGCAATATAAGCCCCCCCCTGGCCCACGCTCACGTAAGCTACCCTTAGCAGCCAGTTGGGTTGTTACACCATTGATAATAGTGTGAAATTACATTATTATCATTATTATTATTTTTCCTGTTAATTTTCCTGTTATTCGTAAATGACATTGGCAGCTGCTTTCATCACTCTAACTACTTAATGTTTGCGGACGATCTAAAATTCTATAGGCAAATAAAATCGAATTGGGATTGCGAACTGCTGCAGTCAGATATCAACCGAGTCTTGTTGTGGGGCAAAACGAACAAATTAGAATTTAGTATACCTAAATGTATGGCCCTTAGCTATTCAAAGTCAGTAACAATAATAAAGCAGAGTTACAAAATGAATGATACAACATTGCATAGACCAGCACAAATAAGAGACCTGGGAGTAATGTTTGCTTCAGACCTGACATTCCATGATCATAATTTGGGAGTCGTGGCTGAATCTAGAAAACTATTAGGATTTATTATTAGGACCACAAAAACGTTTAAAAGTGGTGAGGTTATGAAGGCTTTATTTTATGCCATTGTTCGTCATAAACTAGAATATTGTAGCATAGTTTGGAACTCGTCACATGTTATCGATAGATTGCCGTTGGAGCGAGTACAGAATAGGTTGATTAGATACATGGAATATTTAGAAACAGGTGTAGTATATCCATCCTATGATATACATAACAGAAATCTTAGAATAAAATATAATGTTCCAGAATTATGTGCTAGGCGCGAATTTATTTTGGCTTCATTCTTACATAGATTAATTAAAGGAATGTACCACTGTCCAAAGATTATCTCTATGATAGAAATTAGAGTACCTCGCTCTTGTAATGCCCGACTTCCCAGTACGTTGCAGGTTCCTCTCGCTAGAACACTCTATATGACCCATGCGCCATTGCACACCGCATGCCGTAGTTTTAATTATTTACTTCTCAATTCGGACGTGGACTTTGACATCGATCTCACTCGTTTTAAGAAAATTTGTAAAAAACTATTCAATCATATGCCAACTAATGGGTGATCTCGGGGACTTATACACGTAGGGCCTCTCGTAGATGGCTTAATATAGCAGTTCTTTTAAAATTGACAATGTAAATATAATGTTTATCTACATGAAATTAGGCCATTGGTCTGTATGTAGTGTGATATTTGAAACAATAAAATAAAATAAATAAAAATAAAATTATTTCTGGTTTATATTTTTGGACTTCTTCCATTCCTCTACCCTTCTTTTAGGTTTCCGGCAGAATCGCTATGTCCACATTATGCCGCTCCAATTTACTAAAGACCCCATCTCTTTTCGTTGCCATTCCTTGCACATTTCACGTTCCGATATTCAGACTCCTTTTTCTCATATGATGTCGTCTCCATTTTTTCCGTCCGATCTCCGAGCAGATAAATCAAGAGGCCTTGGGCCTGCTAATTCCAGGGAGGTTGAGCACTAAAAAAAAATGTCTACACCAAAACTGCAAAATTTGCACCATATTTACAAAAAACCCAATTATTGCATACAATAATTGAAGGGCCGAGTGGAAAAAGTAGTTAAAGTCACTTTTTTTTTCAATTTGTAGTTGAGCACATTTTCACATTGCGGCATTTATTCTCTACAAATTAGTATAAAAATCAACAAATTGAAAAAATAGTGACTTAACTACTTTTTCCACTAGGCCCTTCAATTGCAGACATTCGCACAATCTTATTGTAAGTGCACAATAATTACAAAGTCGTAACTCCCCCCCCCCCGGTTATTATGATTTTAAACGGATAGTTCTTGGTTTTTGGTATTGGTTTCATGTTTTCAAAAAAATTTAATTTTTGTAATTTGTCATACATTTAATATTAAATCCACATTACCAGTTCGGTTTGAAAAATATATAAAACAACGTATTTTGCATAAATTCACATGTATATTTCATACAAGTGCGTGTATAATTATTTACTTCCATTTCAAATATCATTAGATCATTAAATTAAGAGTATCTGAAAATATGATTTGGAAAACTTGAATATTTAGTTCTAAATTTGCAGAATAAAAATAGGGGTTACGCGACCACCCGTGTCTTAAAATTTAACGCGGCCACTGAAAGGTTAATGAAAAATATTTATTATTGCATTTTTAGCATAAAGTTATTTAAATGCAAGCTGGAATTATCATTTTTTATTCCCCAAGTTAATAATAATTTACATAATATTTTAACAATAATTAATAAGAATTGTTTGGGGTCAATACAAAAAATTTGGTATGCTATATCTTACGTATTTCCAGTGTTATCTCTTGGCGATAAAAGTAAGGCTTAAAATTCATTTATAACTAAAGTATTATTTAATTGATTTTAAATGTTGTGTCAAACTTTAGTGTTCTAAATCAGTGTCCAAAATGTATCTAGTTTTATTTTTTAAATATCGCAGTAAGTGCATATTAGATAACTAAACATTTTCCGCATTTCCCCCATTGTCTCTCCAAAACTAACCAAAACAAATTTTTAATTTAATAATAAAAATTTTTTAATGTAACAATTTCGAGTTAAATAATCTACATAACTATTAAAGAATGCCTAAATTTATTGTTTATATACGTATTCTACTGCATTCCGAATATAGCATGCTATTTGATTTGGGGTCCTACAGTATATATATTTTTTAAATATTTATTAAGAAAAATTTTATAAATAAAATTAGTTAAAATTTTTTATAAGACGGAGAAGTTTGACTTTAGTTCTCACGTGATATTTTTTAATATACCCATATATTTTATGTATATTTAATCTGACGACCTTTTATATTATGCCGCGTTTAAACAGTAGTAAATTGAAATTAATATAATATATCTACATTACCTAGATATAACGCATTTCATAGTGTAATCTTTTATAATAATATATAATTATTATAAAAAAAATGATTAGGGGAGTTTACCTGGGTTCGTATACCACTTGGTATATAATTTATTTTATTTTATTTGCATAAAGATACACGTACTTACATAATTTTTACTCGTATAGACGCAAATCTGTAAATCAGTGAATTTACTGATTGTTATGACATCAATCAGTTTTTCAGAAAATTAACTACTAGAAGTAAATATGTTATGATCATTATACCTATAGAAAATATTAATTAAATTTTCACATATCATTATCTAAAAAAATGTGATAATTGCTAATTTCATTATCGCATGCTTTTAATGCTTTTAAATTAAATATTCAACTTTGTATCAGGTTGATTCATAAGTTTTTTTTGTTTTTTGTTTTTTTTCCAAGTTTTTGGTTTCCAAGATATTTTTTTGCCATTTTAATGGCATAGTATTGTTTTATTGAATCTAAATAATTGAATTTTTCAATTACCGATTAAATTAATTAAATTAAATGCTTCAATTCGTAATGATCCACGTCAATCAACTCGGGAATTGGGCACTATGATGAATTGTGACCAATCAACTATCGTACGACATTTGCATTCCATGGACAAAGTTCAAAAGTTGGGTGTTTGGGTACCATACGTTTCGAGTGAAAACAACAAAAATCAGCGTGTTACCATTTGTGCTTCTTTGCTTGCTCGTCATCGTTTAGCTTGTCAACAACATCGGCCGTTTTTGACCCAAATTGTTACTGGTGACGAAAAATGGTGCTTTTACATCAACATAAAGAACAGAAAGGAATGGCTGAGTCCTAACAAACAAGCAAATCCTCGTGCAAAAGCTGGTGACCATCCACGCAAGGTAATGTTGTGCATCTGGTGGGATAAAGAAGGCGTCATCTACTATGAATTGCTTCCGACGAATGTAACCATTACTTCTGAGGTTTATTGTCAACAACTGCGTCGCCTGGAGGCTGCAATTCAAGAAAAACGACCGGCAAGACGGCATCAAGTGGTTTTGCAGCATCATAATGCCCGTCCGAATACTGCTAACATTACAAAAGCAGCTATTCAAGACATCGGTTGGGAGGTTATTCCACATCCGCCCTATTCTCCTGATATTGCTCCATCATATTTTCATCTTTTCCGCTTTCTATCCAAAAATCTCCGCGGAATCTCATTTAATAACAACGTTGCTCTTCAAACTGGCTCGACGACTTCTTCACCTCCAAAGCATCGGATTTCTTCAGGCGTGGAATCGAAATACTACCAGAACGTTGGGAGTCAATCGTAAACAATGCAGGAGATAATTCCACTTAGGGTCATATTAGAGTGGTTCCAACCAATCAGCGTGCGGCTATTTTACATTGTACTTATATGGATACGACGCATGCACAGTCGAATAATATTTGAAAATAAAAATTATTCAAAATACCCTACCATAATATCGAATATTTGTAGTGGGGCGTAAAAGAATTCATGTATGTATATTCGGTTATGAACGTCTTTCGACATTTTCCCGATACCTCCCTGTCTCTGCTCGTTGCGTGTTGAAAATGTGTGACGAGCACAGAGGACCTATAGCTTAACGTGGATTCCGAACCACGGGAATAGACGATTTTTACACCGCCTACTCCATTAGGGAAGATTTTTAGCCATAAATAATGTTATCTGGGGCCAACAGATAGACATTTGGTGAGCGAAAATTTCATCTATAGATAGCACCTCACAGAATTTGAACCCGTGAATCTTGGCTTGAAAGCGAACACGCTAGCATTTCAGCCATTCGCTCACCGAATTCGAATTCAAAAGAATTCATACGTAATAAAAAAATCTCGCAATATACCCTAAGGTGCTTGGTGAAAATCGAATATTTGTAGTGGGGCGTAAAAGAATACATACGTGACTAACGCATCTCGCAACCGATGCGATGTAGGAAACCGGTTCAACGCATTAGTTCCCACCCGAGTTGACTTAAAGCAATATACTTCTAACGAATTTTATATTAACGAATTTTATATTACAAATTTAGTGCGATTATGCTTCAATTTTTTTCGGTACCTACGAAATTTTTTTTTTATTTTTTTTTGCAATGATTGTGATGCGATATGGTCAATTTGTTTCACCATTTTCGACATTAAAAATGGCGTCTGAAATGTCGATTTTCGTATGTGATGTTGTGCTTTTAAGGTGTGGCGTTTCTTCACGGAATTATCATCGCAACAGCAACGCGGGTTCGGACAATACTCAAAGATTCAGCGAGTTTTGAGTATTGTCCTTGCCCTTGTGTTGTAACATACGAATATATTATTATTGAAGTTTATGTATTTTAGACTTCTATATAAAGTATAGCAAGAAGCCTTATGATCTGGCTCCGTGTCTGTCTGTCTGTCCGCATAATTCAAATATAATGATTACAGTGATAAATATCAACCGCAAAAATTTAATTAGTGCACATTATCGGATTATCTGATACTGCATTATATTTTGTCGACCAAAAATAACTAGCAACAACAACTTTTCACACCAGAAAGGTAGCTGAATAGAAGCCTAGAAACTGCCGCTAAAGCGAGTTCCACCTTTTTTTATTTATTTAATTAAATTTTAAATTTAAAAAAAAACGCTGCGAACTTATGCATCAACCCGAATTATTTTATACAAATAAAAGCTTATTAAATCTCTTATAATAAAATTTATAAATTTATAAAGTGGGTTACCTCTCGTTGCAAACTTAAATTTACAAGCACAATAATTAAATTTTATTAAGATGTTAAGGTCTCCGCTGCGCTACGCTCGTGCAATCTCCTTGCTAAAACCTGTACTCGCTGAATCTTTGAGTATTGCCCTTGCCCTTGTGTTATAACATACGAATATCTCGGTTTGGGTTTACTTTAGAGCAAAATATTAAGTTATTAAAAATAGAGTATACTAAATTCTCCATAGAAAAGATCCCTACATATTTTCCTGTTATCGGTCGGCTGCAGAGTTACAGCCATCAGAATACGCGTATAATATCTAGGAATTCTAAATTTTAAATTATATTCTATTTTTAAATTTTGTGTGTCCTAAAATAGCTTTAATGGATTTTTTAAACCATTTATGTAATTTTTATTTATATGAAACTGAGATAATAGAGACGAATATTTTTACCTTATTTTCTTCATTTGAATCTAAACAATAGTATATTAAGTATCAAGAACAGTAAGGACATTTTACCGATCGAAGACAATAGTTTGGAGGAGGAGCGAAGCGACGACTCCAATTATTGTCTGAGATCGGTAGTCCTTAATGTTCGAGATGCTTATGACGTTTTTTGCGCGACTAAATTTATTAAAATACATTTAGATGTGTATTTAATAAATAAAAATATTTTATTCTCTTTATATCAAGTTGCCTTAATGTCGTGGAAACAGACGCGGTAAGCAATCACATAGAGCATAGTCGCACAAATATAGTATATAACATTACTAGCAAGGTAAGAGGGTTTTTACTGGCGAATGGAGGATATAACTGACGAGCCGCAGGCGAGTCAGTTACCTCCTTGAGCCAGTAAAACCCGTTACCTTGCGTGCATTGTTTTATATTTTATTTGTTTCTCATTTGTAAAAAGGTTAGATAAATTCCAAAAAAATCTCAATAATTTGTCGCAAATGTCGTAAGCTATGGAAGCGTTGCCATGAACATGTCTGTTTATTTTTCTTTACATTTGTTTTGGCGAAAGCGAAAATGAATGTACCAAAAGAAATTATTGAGGCAGCCAGCAGTGTAGCTTCAAGTTTATTACCTGCAAAATCAGCTTCAAGGTACGAGCGAGAATACGACGACTTCAAAAAGTGGCAAAACAAAAATAGTGTGATTGGGGTAACTGAAGATGTTTTGTTGGTATACTTGAATCAACTATCAGCTAGATTCAGCCCTAATACTTTATGGGCAAAATGGTCTATGCTGAAAAGCTGCTTGGAAATGAAAGAAAATGCCCCTGTTCGCAGGTTTGTTTTCCTTAAAAAATTTATTGAAAAATATGACGTTTAGTTGTCATTTGCAGATTTCAAAAGGTAATAGCGTTTCTGAAACGAAAAAATGAGCGTTATGCGCCAAAAAAGGCCAAGGTATTAAGTAAAGAAGAGGTTGAACAATTTCTTTTACATGCTCCTGATGACCAGTGGTTGCTGGCGAAAATTGTAACAATATTTGGGATTTTTGGATGTTGTCGATGTGACGAAATTCTCTCCTTAAACATGAATGATGTAGAAGATATGGGAAAATACGTTATTGTGACATTGCGGCAAACAAAAAATTTAACAACAAGAAGATTCACCATAACCGATGATGGCTGCAGCTTCAAGCCCTGCATGTTATACAGAAAATATGTAAATCTTCGGCCTCCTGGAACAGAAAGCCTAAGATTTTTTTTGACATACCGACATGGAAAGTGCATTTCCCTTAATGCTGGCCAGCACACTATTGGTGGTGTCCCAAAGCAAATAGCGAAATATTTAGGTTTAAAAAACCCAGAGTTATACACCGGCCACTCTTTTCGCAGAACTGGAGCCACTATGGTTGCGGATTCGGGTGGAGATATTTTAGCACTAAAGCGTGCAGGAGGGTGGAAGAGCACCGAAATTGCGATGAGTTATGTCGATGATTCGGTCAACAAAAAAATCGAAATGTCTAGCAAATTATTTGGTAGTAAGGAGAGTACAAATGTTCTGCAGTCCTCGAGTTCAGCAGTTTCTGAGTCAACAGATGGTTCATCATCATCAGTATCAACTCTTTCATCATCAAAAATCTGTGTTACTGGAAATAACAATTGTACCATGATTTTCAACATAATATATGACGATAAAACAAAATTTCCTAATGTAAATAATACTACTAACTTGTAAAAATTTTGCAAGTTAACTGTCAGTTTTACAAGTTAGTGACTTGATAAAATAAACTTTCTTGATTAATATTGTGTTTTTGGAAACTGACGTTTACAAATGAGAAACAAATAATAGTTATTTACATGAAAGTCAGGAAAATGATGTATTACTGACGAGGAGCAATGTTGAAATACGAGGCACTTCGTGCCGAGTATTTTAGAGCTCCGAGTAAAGTGAGACATTTTCCTGACGTATTTTGTATTAAATTTTACCGAAAATCGTAAAAAATCGAAATTTTAAAACACTAATTGAACGACATTTTTAAAATGAGCTAAAATCAAGTTTGTCAATTTGTTGACTACATAGTTACAAACAATAGTTATTCCGAAAATTGTCATTGTTACCTGCGTTACTAAATATTACCGGACTAGTCAGTAAGATTCAATTTCCCTGCGCGTAAATACGCAGGGAAGTGTTGTTTCGATGACGATTTCCGGTAAAAATACTTACCGTCGCCATAAAAATACTTACCGTCGCCTTATCCTTAGCAACTAGTAAACAAAACTTACTGTCGTGGAAACAGACGCGGTAACCAACCAAATAGAGCATAGTCGCGCAAAAACATATTAATTTTGTATGATGCAGCGAATAACCATGCTGATAAAAACATTTTTATGGATAATCATAAATATCTCGGTTTCATATAATTATCAGTCGATTAATGACTCAAACAAATGTATTAAAATTATTTTAGGAAACGCAGTTTATCAAATTATTAAATTAATTTAAAAAAATAGTAAACAAACATATTACACTGCGCGTTCTGATGGTTGTAACTCTGTAAAAAATCGATTTATAAGAAAAACGTATAAGAACTTTTCTGTAGAAAATTTAGTTTGCTTTATTTTGAATTACTGAATATTTTGCTCTAAATTGAACCCTAATCGAGATATTTGCGACTATTTATATAAATGTGTGTTTTCGCATGAATTTTGCGATACAGCGGAAAATTTGGGGTCGCTAGACCGTACCAAATTATGATGTTTTTTTAGAGATTCAAATGAAGGTAACAAAATTTATTCTAAATTTTCGCCATTATTTATATTGTGTGGAATTTTTTTTGATCAGATTACGACCTCAGTTATTTTATATTGGTTTCAAGTGGGCGGTGCATTTTAATAAATTAATATATTAACAATTTGGAAAAATACCAGCGGGTGCGTATCCAAATATCTTCAAAGTGTTATTTTAAGGATTTAAAAAATGTTTTGGAAAGATGAAAATTATTATTACTAAAAAGTGTCCTTCGCTCGTGCAATCTCCTTGCTAAAACCTGTACTCTCTGAATCTTTGAGTATTGCCCTTGCCCTTGTGTTGTAACATACGAATATATTATTATTGAAGTTTATGTATTTTAGGCTTATATATAAAGTACAGCAAGAAGCCTTATGATCTGGCTCCGTGTCTGTCTGTCTGTCCGCATAATTCAAATATAATGATTACAGTGATAAATATCAACCGCAAAAATTTAATTAGTGCACATTATCGGATTATCTGATATTGCATTATATTTTGTCGACCAAAAATAACTAGCAACAACAACTTTTCACATCAGAAAGGTAGCTGAATAGAAGCCTAGAAACTGCCGCTAAAGCGAGTTCCATTTTTTTTTATATTTAAATAATTAAATTTTAAATTAAAAAAAAAACGCTGCGAACTTATGCATCAACCCGAATTATTTTATACAAATAAAAGCTTATTAAATCTCTTATAATAAAATTTATAAATTTATAAAGTGGGTTACCTCTCGTTGCAAACTTAAATTTACAAATTATAAAAGTAGCACAATAATTAAATTTTATTAAGATGTTAAGGTTATTTTTAAAAACATAATATTGAAAAAATTTACAATTTTATAATTAGAAATCAGTTATAAAAATTTGACAACAAATAAGAAACTTTTAAGGTTTACTGCACTGCAAGTAATAAAAATGCAATTAAACTAACCAAAAGAACGTTTATATGTACATAAATAAGGTCCCGATGCCAAATTTTTAAACAGAGCTGTAAATAATTTAATTCTATTGCAGCTTTTATTATAAAAGTAGGTAATTGGTGCCTACCGTTCTAATCCTATATAAATAATAATAAATTTTCACTTTTAATTACTACCATATATTTTCTTTGGTCTATTTTTCCAACATATTCTGCTAAGCTGGTTAAATCGTATTTCAAAAAAAAACTACATTTTTTATTTTACTTTTCCTTCAACTTCTATAGACTCTTTTTTCCAGTAAACTGCTTTTTGGGGCTGCACCGCCATTGTTTTCATAGACTAAGAGACCACCATAAAAATTAACAGTTTTGCGGGCAGCGAAATATGTCGTCATATTTCGTTAGGTTTTGTTTAACAACAAATAAAGCTCTTTAATTGGTCAATATGATGTGCTGTTATCTATATCTCACTTTTTCATCAGGATAGCAAGGTTATACCATACGACCTAGATTCTATCAAATTTTGAGTCTACTTATTAAAAAGCAGAACTGCGAACCTTGATATAAAGGAACGTAGATAATATTTGTAATATCACTAATAATAATAATAATAATCTATAAGTAACTAGATTGAACTAGCTAGCACAGGCGGCTAATCGTCCACATTTAGCAATGTAGTAAGTAATTACCAACTTGTGCAGACTATAGGCCGCACTTGGGAATTATTATTTAAAGTGTTGGTCGCAATTTCGCAAAATTTCGCAGTTTCTTTTTCTTTTCCTTTCCAAAAATTATAAATTTTTTTCTAGACAACTTTTAAATTTGTGATTTGTATGCTTACCTTTTTGTATTTTCTTTTTTAATGCCTAAATAATTGTTTATTTTTAAATGAATAACCGAACTTACGTTTTTAATCAATTTATTTCAGAAGCATAAAATAAGAATTATTGTTATTATTATTATGAAGATTAGAATGTAACGTCCCAAAAGTACTTAAAATAATCTTGTAATTTGAGGATCAATGGTCACAATAAAGAGCAAATTTTCTTCCGAAAAGATAAACTCTGTATAATATTATCTTATCACGCCCACAGTATTATGGCCAATACGTAATTCTTTTTCTAATTGAAAACAAGGGGGTCAAGAAAAACGTGAAATTGTGTTTATAATTAAATTTATTAAAACACGGTCATTTTATGGTTATTAACAATCGTCAGTTATGCCTAAAAATTGATCGCAAAATATTATGAACAAAAATATAAAATTCTATGAAAAAAAGTTGTTGATAGTTTTGTCGTTTTTAAAAAAGATAACATGTTAATTTGGGAATTTTTAGAAAAATAAAATCGTCCAAGATAATAATTGATGGAGAAACATAAAAAATTAAATTAAATATGCAACTTGCATGGAAAAGTCAGATCGAAGCATTGCATTGTTTTCTTGGAATATTAAAATGCATTGTATTCGATATTAGATTAGTTTAATTATTTATTTACTATTCATATTGTATAGCGAAAAGAAAATAATAATCTTCTTCTTCATCTTAATATACTAGTTCCATGACCTGTTATGATTGCAAATGGCAAATCATTAACACAGGGTGACCGACGGCTTTACGTGCCCTCCGAAGCATGGAAGGCGGTCAAAAAATTTTGGTCTGTACCCGGTTTGAATTGTTATTTGTTAGTTTGGTGTTGATCCTTTCTCAGAGAATGACGTCAGGATTTTAGCCTGTTTCTGTGAATGTCAGATTTGTCTTCGTGGATGGGTAGCTGTGGATTGTTGTAAATTTTATTAAATTCTGGAAGCAAGGCGTGTGGTCTCCGAAGTGGTAGAAGCGGGATATTGCTTAAAATTGGTAGCCAATGAGTAAGTGGAGATTTTATTGATCCCTTAATGAGAAGCATGGTGTTATTTAGTTAAACATCAACCTTACCTCCATCTTTCCTGTGTGCAAGCTGTTCATCCATATCAGACAACAGTTTAATTATAATTAAACTAATAATTAGATATTAGTAGTTATAAAAATAATAAACTAATAATTAGTTTGATTATTATGATTTAATCATAACAATTTAATCATAGAGATTAACTGCTAACGCCAAGCGTCCCGGTTCTCTTCCAGGTACAGTCTAAAAATTTCTTGACCGTCTTCCGTGCTTCAGAGGTAAGCAGGCGGCCCCCCTGTGTTAATGATTTGCCATCATAACAATAAAAAACAGGGTCCAGGCAACTCGCCAACAGGTATGGCAAGCGCGACGATTTAAACAGCCAAACATTCTTCTAACTGACCATAAATCTGTAAAAAAAAATTGTTTTAGATGTGTTCCTGAAAAAATATACTGCGAATTACTATATTGTCCAAGAAAATAAGGCAGGATTCATTTTCTAGTCCCTTCAAAATGTTGTCCATCATGCGCTGAATCGTCGCAAACTGGGACAAAAGACTTTCAAAACTGCTTTTAAATGACAAAAGCTAAATAATATTTACACAATGCCCTCCATAACGTTTCAAGATACCACAAATCCACTCACACTAGAACAATATTAAATTTTCGGCGATCCCTCCTCGATCTCGACCAAAGCGTTTTCCTCCACCGCAGACTTTTTTAAGAATCGAAATTGAAATTGAAATAGCGATATTCTAATTATTATAAACTATGGAGGATAGAAATGGAAGAAAAATTTAATTTTTTGCCCAAAGAGATCAAGAACCGAACAAAATGTGATGAAGATCATTGTAAAGACTTGAAGCAAAAATGGTACTTTAAATAAGAATATAAGTTTAGTTGGTCGACGTCGTGCAGTACAGATGAAAATTTCCAAAAACGTAATATGGACTGGCTGGAATTCTCTGTTCAAATTTCGTTAACCCAATTTATGCGCGTCCCTGAGCTCGTTAATCCATTCATACATGTCGGTGGCTGACGGAAGGGTCTACTTTTTTTCAATAAAGACATGTTGAAGATTCTATCTATGAATTTTTTAAATACTACTAACAGCCATGAAATGAGATATACAATTTAGAAATCCATTCAAATAGTATTTGAATTAATAGCAGTTTGGAAGCTCTCTGTTCCCAATTTATGTCGACGGCACGTGTTCTAAGCTAAATGGCATGTTTTAAATTCGTAATTTGAAAATTCGAAATTTCAAGTTGCCGGAGCATTGCGAGCTTGAATTATTCTCTCGGGTTCCTCGTCTGAATTAGTGACTAATGAGATTTCTCTGATATTACTGATATTAAACGAGTTATAGGGACTTTTATTTTTTATAAAAGGGGAATTTTAGGCGGGGTGGGGTTTATTCGGGCACTCATATATGTATTGTCATGATTTTATTGCGTATTACTTTTGTAAAGAGGGTTTTGTTTGAATTTTGACTGGCATATGGGTGAGGCGATAAATTTTAATTTTGTAAAACTGAATCGCAGGACAATATTTGGCATTGAACTATGAAAGAGGGCTAGTCCAATTTTTTACTTGTGAAATTAATTTAGATTAAAAATGAAAGTAAAGGACAACTATTGTTTGATTAAATAATATGATTGGGTAATTTAAATGGAAGAAAATGAAGAAAAAACATTGATTGTGGTGTTAATCAAGAAAAGGTATATTGAATAAATTTAACAATTCCGTTTGAGGTACATTTTCCAGTAATTTCAGCCCCCCCCCCCTCCAAGGTGCATTATCAAAATTCATATAAATATTATATGAGTTTGGTTTTATAAGTTGTAACCAATTTTTCGGGTTCGTTGTCTGGCTTATAATTTATTTCCGATAATAAACTTTTCGTTGTTGTCCAGTGGCGGATTTATGTATGTTGCACATCTGATGCACCAAGACATTCTTGCTTGCATTGAAGACAATTGTCGGTGGCCTTAATTTGTTAGAACTCTGGCATAATTAATATATTATGCGTCCTCTTCGAGCAGCTCCACCACTGTCGTTTTCATACAACTATTACATAGTAAGGTATATGTACATCTGCAATTTACATCCAATTATCTTTGCCCACTACTGAGCAGCCCTCCATCTGTTTAGAGAAAGGTTTTTAGCCATATCCTACCACGCTGGCCAATGCGGGTTGTTAGGGGAGACGGTCATAGAAGGAAAGAAAGTCAGAAAGAAGATTAGCTCTTTCCGGATTCTAACCAGTGCCTTTAGCATTAGTAGTTGATCCCTATAACTATTAAGCCAATGACCGCCTTACATCTGCAATAAGCATTAATAATCTAATAATCACCAATGATCAACAATATATCAGCTAAATTCTGACTTTAAGAAAAAATGCTTGATGTGGCCCAGCAACTTTCTGGAAATATATTTGCACTTGTATTTTGTTTGTAGTATCAATTAAATTTTACAATTTTTACAGTTATATTTACAGGTTTTGTCGCTAGGATTTTTCGGTTTTCACTCAATATACCGGGTGGTGAATTAGTTCACGCGCTTAAGAAGAAGTAATTAAGCTTAAGAGGGGCATCGCTGCGATTTATGGCAATAGGTGGTGTCACAATAGAGAAACAATTAATTTTTGTGGATGCAAATTTTTTTTTCATGATAAAATTGATATAAATCATAGACGTTAAATAAATAAGCAATAATTTATTTATAGAATAAGGTTGCCTGAGCTACCAATGTTGAATATTTCAAATATTCGCCATTTGTGACAAAAAATTAACAGATGTTAATGAAATTACGACTCATTCTATGCATTACCAAACAAAAAATACAATTCTAGAATTTCAGGGCTGGAGTTACAATATTTTGGTAAATTTCCATTCAAATGATGTAATGATATGTTTGATGTTTAATAATGTTTAAATTATAAAAAAATTATTCTTTTATCCCCACTCAAGCAGTTGCCCCCTTATATCCTCACAGAAAAAATTCATTGCTTCCGTAATTAGTTTAAAAGAAATTGAATTCGTATTTTGTTTCTGTAATTTTCCGTTCTACAGAAGGTAAAAATTAAATAATCTAAAAAGTGCAGATTTCACAAAAACCAGTATTGCCTTGGAAACCGTTGATACAAAAACCAATCACTTTGACAGGTTCAATTGCAAGGCAATCCTGAATTTTTTAAAAACAACTCTTTTAGTTCTCGAAATTTTTAGCTGCTGTATTACAAGGGAAAATTACAGAAAAAAATATGTAGGGATGCAGAAGTTTTTCTCTGCAACAAATTTATATTTAGTTGTTTTATAATAATTAGGGAAAGCAAGAATTTTTCTGAAAATAGGCCGGTTCCTGGGGGTTTCCTGTTTGCGTGCATTCTTTTCCACTTTTAATTATAATCTTCTCAATTCTAGTGAAAATTTTACTTGTGAAACCAATATCAAATTCTTACTAGCAGACGAATAAATGTTTATATTTTTAAATTTAATTTAAGACAAAATAATAATAAAATTTGATATAGACAATAACCCAATAATTGAAACATCTATCGATCAGTGTGAGAGATTGGATAAGTAATAAGTACTACTATACCATTTGCTTTAATGCTGGTCAAATCTTACCAAACGAAGGAAACGGAAATTATGGCAGTTTTGAAGCTCAAGAACCCTAATCTGCGCGAGGAGGAGCCAAGAGGGCGAAATACAAACATATAGTTATCGTCATGAAAGAAGAAGCTAAGGCAACGTACAAGTTTACTAAAATGACGCAATTACGACATACTTATTTCAGTTTGTCTTTGTTGCGCCTATGTTACTAATTATTAATTTAAAAATAAATTGTCGGTAATTCATTCAGATGGTTCTGACGTCAGCTTTATCTTTTGTGACGGCAACTGTATACGAATTTGAGCCTTCTGCGTCGAATTTTAGGGTTCTTGAGCTTTGAAACTATCTCTACACCAAAAGATCATGTTGACAGTTACAGACCCATCTTCCTTCTATGCTGGGGTTTATAATTTTAGAGCGAATAATTTACAACAAAATTTATCCGGTCTTAAACACTTTGATGTCTGTGGAACAGACCGGTTTCCGGTCTAGCCCCAATTGTTGTGACGAAGTTTTAGCATTGACCTTGCATATTATAGAAGCTGGTTTTCAGGATAAGAAAAGACTCGTTGAGGTCTTTGTCGATTTAACTGTTGCCTACAATACAGTGTGGAAAGTGAAAGGGTGTACTATTATTGAGGTTGTTCAAAACTCTAAATTGTAAAAAGTCGATGAATTTGATATCTACTTTATTATCAGATTTATTATTCAGAATTCTATCAGTTACAGTTTTCGTAAATTTATCTATGCTGATGATCTAGCAGTGGCATTACATTACGATTATGACAAGCCATCTGAAGAAGTAGGATAATCCATATTTGCATTTCATTTAAATATGTTGCATAATTATTATGGCAATTAGCGATTGCGTGCTAACCCATCGTTTATTCAACTCCTACACATTTGAACCAATGACAGAGCTCCATTTTTCTACTGTATATAAGTTTTGTCAAGTATTGTACTGGGAAGCAACGCGCGTTAGTGAAAAAAATAGGGGGTTCTCAAGGTTATTTTATAAATTGTATTCGTGAAATGTAATTTTTGCACGCCTGTTGCTCGGAGCTAAGTGCGTTAGATTTAAAAAAATTCACTAAAAGGTTAATTTCGCTGAATAATAGGCTAAAGAGCAAACTCTTGCTTTAACAATCCTTTGAACGTTTATGGAGTTAGGAGCTTGGTCCGCAGCTGTACTCGACAAATCCTCGAGTATTTTTCTTGCAAACTCATGTTGCTCCTCTTGAAATCAGAAGAGAAGCAGCTCTTTTGAGAAAATATCGGTAAATTGAATCAGACCATACTCCAGCAATCTATTTATATATTTGTAATAGAGGACAAAAGTTGCTTATTTCTAAAAATTCACTTTGGAATTCAATTAATAATCTTAGAAATTGTGTTAGTAATATTTCCAAGTACTCAATAGTAGAACAACGGGGACTGAAAAGGAAGATCTATAATATAACCAACAATGATCTCATATAAGATCCCAGCATTTGGCCTCCAGGTTTTGACCATCCTCGGGGACATTGGGCAAAAGTAAACCGTATAAGAACGAATTCATGCAAGCACAAATTCCATACTGCATAAATGGAACTAGACAATATCCGACACCTGCAATTATTATTAATGATTAATGATTTATACAACGGACTCTGATGTCTGCAACCATTCGATTAACATGAAAAAATATGCGACGTTTTCTGTAAAAAGTGTAGGGTAAGGTGGTCGACAGTGGATCACCAATTTTTCAAACCCATATATCTTGGAAAATAATACATGAAGTTTGTTGAAATTTTGGGTAGAGTAACATGGGCTATAATCTTATCGAAATATGGTAATTTAAACTAGTTGTATTACAAGCAAACTATGAAAAAAACATTTAATTTTAAGTGCATAATGATTCAGTGTTGACCAGGGGTGGTCCACATTGGATCGGCCTACGGTTAACAGTGGATCAGCCACCACGATTATTGCACATATTTTAAAATGGAAAAACTAACAGATTTTCAAACTAAGGCTTCCTACAGACTGATCAAGCAAAAACGTTGTGCGACAAAACGTTTTTTGTGATTGGTTCAAATCAAACAAAATCAAGTTCAAATCAAACAAAATCAAATTTGATTGGATCAAACAAAAACGTTTTGTCGCACAACGTTTTTGCTTGATCAGTCTGCAGGCAGCCTAAAAATATAGAAAAACAATATATTTAAAAAAAAAAAATATTATAGAGAAACAGAAAAAATACATTTTCAAGATAAAAATATAGGAAAATAAAAAAATTAGCTCATTTTCAATAGAGAAAGATCAACTGAGAACTTATAATAAGACCGTCGCGTCGCCTAGCGGCACCGCTAATTATTGGATTCGGAAGGATGAATCTTACATCCTGTTCTTTGACCATGTTTTGGTTAACCATGTACTGATACTGTTAACTGATCCACTGTAGACCAACCCACCAATTAATTTTCAAACCGTGGTTTTGACAAAACAAATTGAGTAAAACCTGTTATTCAAGTGTCCTCACGTGCGTTAATTATTTCTTAAAACAATGAAAACATCCAGAACTCTATCATAGAAGATCTGATCAAATTACACAAAAAGTTCAACTTACCTGGTAATAACAAATGGAGGCCTTAAACCACAAATGTAACTGGTGAACATCCGACCATCAATGGCACCGCTCAGTTGTGAAATGAGTCAATGAGGGATCACATTGGCTACCACGTAGTACATCTCGCGCAAGCGCATACATACAATGGTTTAACTAATAAATGAGTGATTCACTGTGTACCACCGATCCACTGTTGACCACCCTACCCTACCCAATCCGAGATGTTCATGTAAATTTATAAGAATCTATTTTGTGCATGGTTTTCCTGATATGACAATCAAATTTTATTTTAGACAAATCAGGGGAGTTTTTGATTTGTGACCACAGGACGTTCCTGTGGGGGGAAGGGGCGGTCCAAACATTGTGATTAAATATTACAAGGGGGGAGGGGGGTTAAAAAGTGGGACAAAAATTGCAGACGATCCCCAACCAAAATTTAATCTTTATTAAAAATTAATTTTTTATATTTTTACTGAAAATTCAAAACTTAAATTTTTTTGAAAAATAGCATGGCAGTATGTATATTTTTAACGAGGATATAGTAAACAAATTTGTCAATGTTTATGATATACACAAATAGGTATTTTTAATCTAGCGATTTAATTCAAGTAGGTAAGTGTTCATTAACTTGGTAATATGGTTAAAAGAATAATTTTATTAATATTATTCGCAACTAGTTATGAATTCAATTCATAAAAAGATGTGTTGGAAAATAACAAATATTTTAACATTTTGTAATTATTATCTAACTAATTTTACAATGCTTCTTTTAATGTAAATTTCCAAAATGTATTAATTTCTTTAACTATAGCCTAGCAAAGTTCTTGTTTCCGCATATGGATAATTTGCAGTACATGGAGTTATAACAATATGGACTTAGGGTTCATACTACAAGATCCATAATCAACTCGATCAGGAAGTTTTTATCTTTACTTTAACCATGAATTTATGATTACAGCATAACTGCTAATTAAAAAAAAGGGGTACATCTGCATACTTGACGTATGCATAATGGATATCTACAATTGTTCATTGTTTACTACTAACTTCTATTAATTATTAGACTAGTCAACAAGTAGTATTTTATTACGGTAAAAAAATGGGAACAAGCTGTCATAAATTTTATTAACTTTATTGGGACCTCGAATAAGACATACCAATTTTGTATCCTCTATAGCAACTCCGAATTTCGCTACTATAGTGGGAAAACTATGCAAATAGTAACATCTTTATAAATATCCCGGTTTGAGTGCACTTTAGAGCAAAATATCTTGTTATTAAAAACAGATCTTACAACTTTTTTCTGATTAATTGAACGAAGCGCGGCAGATATTTAAAATTTATCGTTCATGGATATTCCGCTGGTTTTAATTTATGTACAATGCATGTTTTTAAGGCATTTTAACCGATTTATATCAAATCTGACCTTCGTAAATGTATCTACTGGCAAAAGTTAGGTAGTGAGTGACTACGAAATGAAAAGAAAGGGGCGAGACACGGAGGAACTAGAAACTTCTGGCTACCACACAGAGGGTCTGCTTATTGTTAGTATATTTTCAAAAGTGGTACGAATTAGGCCCCCCCCCTAGACGTGAAATGATATTGCGGAATCTTTTTTGGCAATATTATTAAAGAGCTATCGAGTTTTGCACCTTCCAGCGATCCCGGATTCCGAAACACGCAAAGAATAACATTTTTACAAATATTCGTAATAGGCCAGTCAATAGGTATAAAAATTCCGGATTCGCCGGAAAAAATTGCAAGAGTTTTGAAAATTAGTGGAGATGTACAATTTGACCTCCTAATCAACATACTAAAAGTCACCATTCCTATTGGTTGTGCTTTCGCCGCCATCTTGTTTCAAAGGTACACAAAAGCGTTTTTCTGCAAATATCCCGTTTTCTTCGATTCGGATCGTGAATTTACTTATTATGAATAATGTTCGTTATAAAATTCTCTACAAAATGGTACCCTTACTTTTTGTCGTAAGTCCACTGGTTCCATCATGGCGGCCCTTACAAGTCGGTTAACAGTGAAATTTCAAGCAATGAATCCGCAAATCCCTCATTTTATGGTTGATTATTAACGTAAATAACATTATTAACAAAAGGGAATCATCACTTGAACAAAATTTACTTAATCTGATGTTGGGAATTTATTTAACTAATTTAACATTCGTCACGATTATCTTCAAGGAAGTTATATATCTCTTCCATACTCGCAGCAATATCTTCCAATTCTGGTCGACCTCGTTTTGTAGTCAATCGGACCGCCGAAAAAAATTTGGTCATGCATTGATTATGGTACTTAACTTCCACAGCAACCAAATCATGGACATTTATCACACGAAGAGCAACTTCTTGGCCCCATTTGTCCTGTCGATTTTCTGCTACTTCCAAAATATTAGATCTCAACGGAAGGCTACGGACAAAGAAAATAGCTTGCCGTCTATTCACCGATTTTTTCTTCTCTATTTCTTCAAAATCCGGAGGAATTTCTTCAGCACAAAACAAACATTTCTGAGCGAAATCGAAAGCCGGGACGTCGGATCTTCGGCATCTAGAGGCTTGTATCTCCACGTTTGCATCTTCAATCAGTTGCTTGATTGCTGCAGTTATACAATTGCTCGATGTGTAGGTTTTGCGACACCTAACATGAACGATTATAGATTTTAAATCGTGGCATTCATTAAACTTGCCATCCTTTCTTTTGAGGCTACATTCCTTTAACCTCACCAGACCTTTTTCCTTCACGATCACTGCTTCACCTACAGCTAACAAGTCCGCACAAATCAAACACACTTCGCCCGCCATAGTCAATCGGGATTTTAATTGCAAATTCGTAGGATAAAATATATTTAACGCGTCACAATTATCAATACAGCGTATATAAACATGATTTACTGCGAATCCGTAAATTGTCAACTAACGTTGAACAAAAGCTAGACAAACAATTGACTGCTTTTCTTTCGATATAAATCGAATATAGCCTAACTGAAATACAACCTGAATTAAAACAAGCAAAACATATAAGTGGTGGACTCATATTTCCAAACTCGGGATTATTGATCTATAAATTTAGTTTTTACTAATAATCATAGCTAAAGGCATAAGCTATGAGTTATGAGCAATTCATTGATGCAGAGCGTATACAATGTTATTCTCGTTAATAATCAACCATAAAATGATGGATTTGCGGATTCATTGCTTGAAATTTCACTGTTAACCGACTTCTAAGGGCCACCATGATGGAACCAGTGGACTTACGACAAAAAGTAAGGGTACCATTTTGTAGAGAATTTTATAACGAACATTATTCATAATGGGTAAATTCACGATCCGAGTCGAAGAAAACGGGATATTTGCAGAAAAACCCTTTTGTGTACCTTTGAAACAAGATGGCGGCGAAAGCACAACCAATAGGAATGGTGACTTTTAGTATGTTGATTAGGAGGTCAAATTGTACATCTCCACTAATTTTCAAAACTCTTGCAATTTTTTCCCGCGAGAAATACCCATTGACTGGCCTATAAATATCTCAGCTTGGATGCATTTGAGAACAAAATGACAAGTTATTGAAAATAAAGTAGACTAAAGTTACAGTTATCAAAGTGTGTAGTATATATTTACCATTGTTGGTAAACAATAATTTCACTCTTGCGAGCTTTGCCGCTTGGTCGTGTAGAACCGGTGTAATTATCGTATGATACAGCACAAGGGTTCGGAAAATACTCAAAGATTCAGCGAGTACAGGTGAACTGTATTTAGCAAGGAGATTGCACGAGCGTAGCACAGCGGAGCGAGTGTCAATCTCCTTGCTAAAACCTGTACTCGCTGAATCTTTGAGTATTTTCCGAACCCGCGTTGCTGTTGCGATGATAATTCCGTGAAGAAACGCCACAACTTAAAAGCACAACATCACATACGAAAATCGACATTTAAAACGCCATTTTTAATGTCGATTTTAATAACGGCGATTTTACGCAACATTTACTGAGGATTAATTACAAAAAAATTGAACATGTGGAGCAAACAATCCCACAGAAATTACACCAAAATATTTAAATAGCAATAAGAACATCAAAATCAATATGCCAACAAACAAAAATAAGTGTGAACAGGTAACAGTGACAAATCAAACAAAAAATAGCGAGGTATACAAATAAAACAGGCCCTCTTTAACAAGCAAAAGTAAAATTAAGCCATTTTTAAAAAAAGTAAAATTTAAGCTAGGGCAGCGTTTCAAATTACGCAAATGGATACTAAAAAAATGGCAAGTTAGAAAAACATAAAAAGAACCACTTCACTTACCAGAAAAAAAATACGTCGTCGCAGGATACCCATTTTCGTTCCAAGCTTTTGCTGAATAATGACAATTCGAAATTTATCATTTCTACACTTTTCGTACACACACACAATTTTCGTTGCACATTTTTATTAAATTTTTAAACACGTTACCGATTTTATAGACGTATTCACGTCAAAACAACGCCAACGAGCACAACGAAACTTACTTTCGTACAATACACACTGCACACAAAAATTGAACGAGGAAAATAATTTAATAGACGTTTAGTTTAATTCAAACTAAAAAACAAAAGCCCAAATTTAAATCACAGAGAATCATATTATTAATTCAAGGGCAGTTTACAGCGAATATTTTTTAGTGCTTTACGAGTGCGTTTCAATTAAAAATATCAAATACCTACTCTTTATTTTCAAAACAATTTAAAATATTCAAAATATTCAAATTGACCTAGGGTTATTTGAATATTTTCGTAGGATTTCAAAATTACTGGATATTTCACCTAGGGCTCACAGTATTTGCGGGTATTATTCGATGGTGCACGAATTGTATCCGTATAAGTACAATGTAAAATAACGCACGCTGATTGGTCGAAACGCCAAAATTTGACCCAGAATGGAATTATCGGTAATAAAAATATTTTGGAACGTACAGATCAATGACGAATATATACCATGTGCCATGAACGCTATGCAGCTTGCTTCCGTTTATTTAAGCAATACACCTTTTCGAATGCGTTATTGACTGCCCTATATGTCAATATTTTGATAATTACTTTTCCTACGTTAAACGTACTTTTATTGGTGTCGTTAACAAAACCGTTTTCTTCATAATGATATTATTTATTAATGTATGCAATTTTTTATTATATTAATATTCAACACGGCCTTGCCGGTATTTTTATATTATTTAATATAAACTCTTTAAGAAACAATTATTACAGCGACAAATCAAATTATAAGAAAATTTTCAATATTTTGTTTTATAAAACTTTGTCCAGTTAGTAAATAATAATTAAGTATAATATAAGTTTTCCATTTTCTAAGAAAGCATTTACAGCTGCTATGCATGCAACTCGAGAAAAAATATTAATTGGTAGACTTTGTTATCAAATTTAATAATTAATCATTAATTGAGATCTGCAATTAATATGTAAATTTATTATAATAGGACAGCAATTTCGATATCTGTTACAAAATGATTTTCAGCAAGTTGCCAGTAGGCACAGAGAAATTACCATAACAGCACATTAAAAAAATTTATAATTTATTTAATTGATATAATAACTCTGAGATGATGTTCTCATATTATCATTTATAATAATATATTATTAATAATAGATCGTCCTAGCAGTCGATCAGTATTACAGAACATCCTGTTATCAGGGCGCATTTTCACGAGGAACTTATATTTTAAAATTTAGAAAGTTTGCAAAAATTACCTAACTGAAATCGCACGTGTCGTTTACAAAGTTCATGAGCGTGCGGTTAATTTACCCTTTATTCTATTCTGTCTTGCTAAATAAAAATATTCGAAATTTATACCGTTGAAAAATATCGCGAGACGCCACTGATGAAAATCATACACACATTTTTTAATTTCCTACCAAATATTGTATCCGATTGCATAGAATAGTTAAAAAAGGATTTTATGTCCAGTAGGAATTTACCTATACTTTGCAATATTATGATTATAATTAGATTTGCTGTAGATATAATTAAAAAAATGAAAAAATTTCATCAATAAATTTGTAAAAAAAAAGGAAAATCACCTGACTATTAATTGTGTATAATAAATTTTAAAAGATGCAAGTTATTGCAGGTATTTCTAATATTAGCACTATACTTGTAAATTATTAAATGCAATAAATTATTTACGTTATTTAAATCATTTAATTTCTAAATAATAAATAAATTAATAATATTTTTAAAAAATAAAAAATTATAAATTATCTTTTGTTTTAAGTTTTATGTTAATTAACTAAAGCGTCATGTACTAAATTAGAAATATAAGTCTGCATAATCATTAGTTCATACATACGTAAATTAAGAAAAAAATTAATCATTTAATTAAAATGGTGTTTACGTTGCAAAGTTATAAATTATTCGATATTTAGTTATTTTAATAAAAATTCAACATTTTGTACAATTAAAAGATTGTAATATTAAAATCATATTCAACTTAATTTAGGAAAATGTTATAGGAAAATTAATATTTTATTAATTTATTTAAAAATTTAATTCTTTATTTTATTTACATACGAGTATATAATTAAATAAAAGGTGTTTACGTTGCAAAACGATAAATTATTTCAGTATTTCATTAGTTTACTTAAAAATTCAACATTTTGAACATTAAAACATTCATTAAATCATATTCAACTTAATTTAGAAAAAAGTTATGAAAATGTTATGGGATAATTAATATTTTATTAATTTATTTAAAAATTAAATTGTTTAATTTATTTATTTAATTAAAAAGGTGTTTAGGTTGCAAAGTTATAAATTATTCGGTATTTAGTTATTTTAATAAAAATTCAACATTCTGTAAAATTAAAACATTGTAATATTAAAATCATATTCAACTTAATTTAGAAAAATGTTATGAAAATGTTATGGGATAATTAATTTTTTTTTTTTTATTTAACTCCCAATATATTATTACAATCTACCTTACAGTATTTAGTAATTTTTCGTGACATAATATGAGTACATGACATGTAGGAGTTTGATCATTACCAGATCTCCTATTACAAATTATTCAATAAATCAAATCGAATACTACTAACAATTGGGTTCACTGTTGTACTATTTAAATCTAGTAGTTAGGTCTATTGGAGTGTACCTTTTGAGTCTACGTACGGTGGGATTTTCGAATAGATTTTTTATAAGTTGGTTTGGGTGAGTACTTAGTTGTAATCCATATTTAGCACTATAGTTTTTGACTTCCTCTTTGACACTAAGCACTTTCAGATCTCGGCGAATTAATTCATTGGGCACATACCACGGGGCATTCACTATTAGTCGCAGCATCTTTGATTGGAAACGCTCCAGGATCTCTATATTGGAGTTAGACGCAGATCCCCACAGTTGTACACCATACGTCCAAACTGGTTTAATCACAGATTTGTACAAAAACAACTTATTTTCCACGGTTAGTTGAGACTTTTTGCCGATGACCCAGTACAGATTTCGAAGTTTCAGGCCCAATTGTTTTCTCTTCTTGAAAATATGCTTCCTCCATGTTAGGCGTCGATCAAGGTGCATTCCCAGGTATTTTGCTTCGTCAGCCTGAAGCATATCCAGGTTATTAAGCTTCACTGGCGGACAGTCTCCTCTGCGCATTGTGAAGGTCACTTGGACCGACTTGGTCTCATTGACTCTAATCCGCCACTTCTTCAGCCATTTTTGGATTCTCTCAAGGTTATGTTGTAATATCTCAGACGCCTTTTTTGGGTCGGTGTGCGTCGCCAATATCGCTGTATCGTCAGCGAACGTAGCAGCCATGCAGAAGTTTGTTATTGGTAGATCTGACGTATATAATAGGTACAGTACCGGCCCCAGTACGCTTCCCTGAGGCACTCCAGACTCTATTGGCTTAAGAGATGTGTAAGCCTCTTGAAACTTCACCCGGAAATACCTGTCTTGCAAGTAAGACTTCAATATTAAGTATATATTATCAGGAAGGACTCTTCTTAATTTATACAGTAGTCCCATATGCCAGACTTTGTCAAAAGCTTGACTTATGTCTAAGAAGGCCGCTGTGCAGAATTTTTTTTCTTCAAGTGCCTTACTAATTTTTGTTGTTATTCGATGCACCTGTTCCACTGTTGCGTGTTCTTGTCTAAATCCAAATTGGTGATTGGGAATTACATGATGTTCTTCTAGGATTGGTTTAATTCTTCTTAATAGTAGCTTTTCAAAAAGTTTGGACAAGATTGGCAATAGGCTTATTGGGCGGTATGATTTTGGATCCTCCACTGGCTTTCCTGGTTTAGGCATCACTATGATTTCGGCTACCTTCCATTGACTTGGGTAGTGCTTAGTTCTTAAGATAGCATTAAACAATTGCGTAACATATCTTATACCGACTTCCGGGAGTTCCTTCAGTATTTTTCCTGTGATGAGATCAAAGCCCGGAGCTTTCCTGGGATTGAGACTTTTAATGATGGATTTTATCTCTGTACTTTTAAAATTTTTAATGGGCAATTCTAGCTGTCCTGGGGCTTCCAATGCATTCCTTAGATAAATTTCTTCCTCGATAGGTTCTTGGGATTCAAAGGGTTTATAGACTTTAACCAGATGCTCTGCAAACACTTCTGCTTTTTGTGCATCACTTCTTGCCCACGTTCCGTCTTCAGTACGTATAGGGGGAATTGTAGTTTGCGGCCTTGTAAGCTTTTTCGTGGCTTTCCATAGAGAGTAATCCGTGGCGCTGGTAGCCGTAAGATTTTCCAGGTAGTTCTGAATATTTTCGTTTTTATAATCGTTCAGGATCCCTTTGAGTTCTTTAACAGCTTTATTGAGCTTTGTTTTATCGTGGGGTGATCTGGAAGTTTGCCACCGTTTTCTCAATTTCCGTTTTTCGTATATTTTTTGTTTTATTACTGTTGGACAGTCATTTTCTTCTGAGCTGTTTTGTGTGTCCGGGGTTGAATTCCAGGCTGAGTGTTGAATGATATTCGTTAAGTATTCTGAGCATATTTCTATATCGAGGTCAGTTTTCAGTGGGACATCCAGTGTTAATTGTTCTTCAACACCACTCCTGAAGCCTTCCCAATCTGTGAGCTTTGACGCCAGCGTGGGTGAGATAATTAATAATAATATATTTAATAATTTATTTAAAAATTTAATTCTTTATTTTATTTATTAAATTAAAAAGGTGTTTACATTGCAAAGCTATTAATTATTCGGTATTTATTTATATTACACTTGCGGTGTAATAATTAATTCCCCCTTCACTAAGGAGGCTGAAACGGAGAGATCCCCTTGATTTAACAAAATCTACATAAAGATAATATTCTATTTTGATAATTAATTATATACTCATTACTTGAACTCATAAAATACAATTGTTTGAACCCTCAAGAGCGAACCACTGGGTGACCTCTTACGTACATGACTTTTACATTGTAACTTATCAGAGATTAATAAAAAAAATTCAACATTTTTAAAATTAAAACTTTGTATTAAAATTATATTCAACTTAATTTATAAAAGGGTTATGAAAATGTTATAGTTAGGATAATTAATATTTTATTAATTTATTTAAAATTTTAATTCTTTATTTTATTTATTTAATTAAAAAGGTGTTTACGTTGCAAAGTTATGTATAAATTATTCGGTATTTAGTTATTTTAATAAAAATTCAACATTTTGTAAAATTAAAATCATATTCAACTAATATGGAAAATGGTTATGAAAATGTTATTGAATACTTCATATTTTAAAAAATCAAGTTATTTTGTTTAGAATATTTTAAATTGCGGCTAAGCTTTAATTTCATTAATAAGTTATAAAATCAGAACTATGAAAAACATATTTAATTAAAAATTTCGAAAATTCGTGACCAATCAAATTTTCACTGTTATGGACTAGCAACTTATTTTTATCAACGATGATTATTGTTTTCCTTTTTAATATTGTAAAATCAAAACTATTTTAATTACCATCACCAGTACTAAAATTCTGCGCACCACTTGCTCGGAGCGACATTGGTAACATTTCAATTTCACAATCTATTAAGGGGGTATTCCACTTTTTCGCTCATAAATCTAGGCAATTTTCAGGATTTTTTTTTAGAAAAATGAAACAACATAGAAATTTTTCTGTTATGGTGGGATATTTATTATATATTGAATACACAATTGTGAATTTTTCATATAAAAATAATAAAAATTTGTGCTGCTACAGCCTCCTGAACGTAAGTCTATTAAAATGGTGGTGGGCAAGCTCAGGTCCTTTGTATTTGTCCAAAATTAAAAAACGAAAGATTTTCGTATTCAACAGAGTTGTCGCTATCGTCCCAACTACAATTATAAGAAAAAAAAATTGCCGAGGAAATGGCAGCGTTTAAAAAAAATTGAAATTTTCTACATTTTTTTCAAGTTGGAACCACAAAAAAGCACCTAAATAGGACGATAGAGAATTTTAGGCGACTCTACCACTAACTCAGCCACTCGAAAAGATTTTTCGAGTGCTACACACTAAAGAACAGGCTGTCTATTAAAACAATAAAAAATGTGAACATAGTCAAAACAACCCCAATATCGACTTTTGAAAAGTACGGAAAAGTAGCATCGATTAGGCGGCCGACCGGGGTCGATGTGCATCAGTCGCCTGTGGTCCGTTGAAAATACGTAAAATTTTTTCGCTCCGATTTGAATTTTTCTTTGAAATTCGGATAGATGGGGGTGTGATTAGTGGATATTAGTAATAAATAAAATCAAAAAAATGGAAAATAACCCGTGTATTGCCGAAAAAGTGAAAAAATTAAAATTTTTTTTGCCTTCGAATTTTGGGGTGTGCATTCGATAAGGAGGGTAATCCATCGTTAAAACCTACCCTTACGGGGCGCCGCTGCGCTCTGCACCCCTCCAGGGCGGTTTTGACTCTGGTTACTACGCTAAACATACGAGAAGCGCCACGCATCAAGAAAACCGGGATAAATGCAACCGGGATGTGAGAGACCCTCGAAATAGCATTAAAAAGTATAGTTGCGGTATGGGGCAGTATACTATTACGTTTCACCCCCTAAAAATCGCCTAAAAACAAAAAATAATCGATGTTGCATGTACGACGGTCGAGCTGCATCTGCCGCTGCGAACCTTTACCTTTACCTTTACCTGATATGTATTTGATGGAGCATCCCGGCGTAGCCGGCCTTCTCCTTCATCTGAAAAGATACATTAGTGACGTTGGAAGTTTTAGAGACCGGTGGGTCTCTGGGAATTGGCGCTTGGCGGTCTGTCTGGTAAAAACCTGGTTTGTGACTGTGGGTATGGATATGTGAAAAGAAAGTTTTTGCGTTTATCGTTATAGTAGAGTCCCTAATTCGAAGAAAGAAATTGTGGAATTTCTATTGATGACCCCGAAGTGAGTGGCTTCTACTTGGAACTAGTTAGAATTGGCAACTAGTGAAATTTTAGTGATGCTATGGGGGGTGATTTATCGGAGCTTGTGGAAATTGGTCAGAAAATTACACAAATCTAGTGAATAAATTCACTTTCGAAGAAGTTTGTGTAGCTTAGGCCTGTGAACCTACATTAATCTGTGTGATGGTGGGTTTTGGTCAGGTGTTGTCCATGGTCAGAAGTGACTTGGGACGGGGAATGAGGAAGTCGTCAGTATTGTATTGACCTAGTTGGTTTACTAGTGGGTTTTCCGAAAATTTGGATTTGTTGTAGATGTTGGTGGCATGTTTGCGATTTAGGGTGCTAATGAGATCGAGTTTGGCATCCGCATGAAGTCGTCTGTTAGTGACGTAGTAGGGGGCGTTGAAAATGGCTCGAAGATTTTTGTTTTGAATGACTTGAAGTTTGTTTATGACCCTGGGGGATGCGTAGCCCCAGACAGGGGAGGCATAAATCATTGTTGGGCGGATTATGGCTTTGTAAAGTCGTAGTTTGTTAGCGGGGGACATGATGCTGTCTTTGTTCATGAGGGCGAACAGTTTATTGAAAAGGGCTTTGGCTTTACCGGCTACGGCGGTGGTGTGGGCGTTCCAAGTGAGACGTCGGTCTATGGTAATTCCTAGGTACTTGACCTTGGTTTTCCATGGGATTTGCTCCTCAAACATCCAGACACTGGAGTTGTGAGGCTTGCAACGATTTCGAAACATGATCGCGGAACTTTTGCTCGAGTTAACCTCGATGCGCCAAGTTTCGTACCACCTTTCTAGGTCGTTGATCGCCTCCTGGAGGCGGGTAGTGGCTATTTCCGGGTGGATTGAGGACGTGTATATCGCAGTGTCATCTGCGTAAAGTGAGATTTTTGTTGCGGGATCTGAAGGGGTTGGAATATCGCTCATGAAGATGTTAAACAGTGAAGCTGCAAGGATTGAGCCTTGGGGGACCCCGGAGGTGATAGGGCGCTCTGTGGATCTGGTGTTCATGAGTTTGACTTGAAGTTTTCTGTCCTGGAGGTAGGAGGCAATAAGACGAACTAGTGGGAGTTGAATTTTAGCGTGAAGCATTTTGAACAGGAGGGCTTCATGCCAGACCTTATCGAAAGCTTTCGATACGTCGACGAGCACTAGGCCGGTGAATTATTTTTTGTTGAGTGTCTGCGTGACGTGCTCAACTAGTCGGAGGGCTTTATGGGTCGTGCTGTGTCCTGCACGAAAGCCGAATTGTTCGTTTTGAATAATACTGTTATCGAACATGGCTTCTTGGAGACGGGTGAGAATGACTTTTTCAACTACTTTTCCGATTGAAGGGAGCAGGCTGATTGGTCTATAACTTTTAGGACATTTGAGATTTTGGCCGGGTTTGGGGATTACCACTACATCGGCGGTTTTCCAAATTTGTGGGTAGTAGTTGAGTCGAAAGCATGCGTTAATTATGCCGGTGATGGCAACTTTGGCTTTTTGTGGGAGTTCTTTGAGGGCGGTGTTGGTGATACCATCGGGACCTGGGGCTTTTCTCTTTTTGAGACGTTTGATGGCAATGGTGACCTCCGTAAGGGAGGCGGGGCTGATGTGTGTGTCGTCGGTTGTGTTTAGGGTTGTGGTGACGAAGTTTGCGACCGAATTGATATGGTCTTGGTCTAATCTAGTGGTATTGGGGGAGCATTGCGCTTGAAGGCTGTCGGCGAAGACTTCAGCCTTTTCAAGATCGCTTCTGGCAGTGGTGCCGTCGGGGCGGGTGAGAATTGGGATGGTGGCTTTCTTTTTCCCTTGGAGGGCGGCGGCCATGCGCCAGACGAACATGTCTTTAAAGGAAAGGGAGTTGATAGTGTCTAACCATTCATTGTCGTGAAACTCTTTGACCTTGTCATCGACTTGTTCTTTAAGGCGGTTGTATGCCCTTTGGTCGTCGGGGTTGCGGGTTCGCCGGGCGAGTTTCCTCGCTCGGTTTTTGGTTCTGATAAGGTCTTTTAGGGAGGGGGTGAGTTTGTCTCTGGCGTCTGTGGCGTTGACTTCATGTGAAGCTTTGTCCACGGAATCTTTGATGTTGTTTTGAAATTTGGCAATGAATTGGTCTAGGTGAGTGGGGGACTCGAAATAAGGGATTGGTCCGATATTTTCTGAGAGAGTGTCTTTGAAAGAAGTCCAGTCTGTTTTCGTTCGGGTGGGAGGGCCCTTCGGGGGTACCACTGGTCCGAGTGTCAGTAGGACCGGGTTAGTGTTAGAGTATATCTAAGTGTTAGAGTATATCATAGCGCACGGACTGAGCACAGAATGGCTGACGCGCCCCTGAATCTCGTTAATCCACCTAAAATTTCATGAAAATTAGCTAAGTTCAAATTCGATTTTTTAAAAAGTTTTGACCATATTCACATTTTTTATTGTTTTAATAGACAGATATAAGCCTGTTCTTTAGTGTGTAGCAGAAGAAATTTAGTTTCGAGTGGCTGAGTTAGTGGTAGAGTAACCGAATTTTATATAAAATCGAATTCCGCAAAATTCAATTGAATCGGTTTATTATTTTTTAAGATAGAATGCCCTCCACCTAAAGAAATGTCATTCGGAGAAAAACGCATTTAAAATTATGCGGTAAGGTTCTTGTAGTTCAGGTTTCCCATATACGAATTTGCAACTGCGTTATTAGAAATCTTCATAACTTCCTCATTTTTAAAATTTTTCACAAAATTCTTTCACTAACATGTTCCAGAAAGATTCCAGATTAATAATAAATATATATAAAAAAAATGTATTTTTTGAAGTGAAAATAATGGAATACCCCCTTAAATGCTATAACTTTTTTACCTCTAGGGTTCAAATGATGGGAATAGAAGCTCATTGAAAGTCAAACTATTTTCGATAGATTGGTATTAAATTTATGTTAGCGCGAGCTTTGAATGGGCGATAAAATTAAATAAAATACAACTCACCGATACCGAATAATCACTTTTATTATGTTCACTCTATCTTTCTGACAAAACTTAATTAATTAATAATTACTTTTTACTAGAGTCATCCAGTTAGAGTAGGTTACCAACTGGATGACTTAGATAAAAGTAGGTTTTACACAGCGGCGTACCTAGACCACTTGGGGCCCGGGGCGGATTTATTTTGGAGGCCCCCCACACCCTCAAAAAAAAAACTTTTTAATGTGGCTAGCCTTTTTTTGCCTTAATCTAACCGTCTTCCATAAGCTATTGCCCTGTGCAGAGAAATAATAGATAGAATAAGGGAACAAACTCGTGCAGTCCGAGGTCATCAATTATCATTACAGTTAAAAATGTTAAACTGATAAAAAGTTTTATCGTAAGAGCCCGAATTCGAACAATTGAATCTACGACGTTCAGCACGACGCAACGCAGCTCCGAAACCGACGCTCTCTGAACGACTGAGCCACGAACGAGCTCGCTCACTTGAGAAACATGGAATTATTTATTTTTGGGTGGGGCCCCCTTAGTAAAGGGGCCCGGGGCGGACCGCCCCCCCGCCCCCCCCTAGGTACGCCACTGGTTTTACACATTTAATCATTTGTTTATTTTAAACGTCCTAATATTGGCCAGGACCGGCTCTTGCATAATTTCCATCTTGTTGATCAGTGTCTCCAGATACTGATCAGGGTCGGCTTCCGTAGGGTTTCCATTGGCCAGGACCGGCTCTTGTATGATTTCCATCTTGTTGATCAGTGTCTCCAGATACTGATCAGGGTCGGCTTTCGTAGGATTTCCATTGCTTCTAACATTTATTAAAAAACATCACAATGGGTAGGGGGGCTATTGCATTTCTGCAGCCCTCCCAAAATAGTTCTAAACAATCATATTTGTATTGAAAACCTTTGAAGTTCAAATGACGGGAATAGAAGCTCATTCAAACTCAAACAAAATTCGAACTATGTATTTACACAAATCAAGAAAAAAATTTTCGCGAATAACTCAAGCCACTGCTATAGGCTAGCAAATTACTTTTACCGACGATGATTATTGTTTTCTTTTAAAATAAACATTATTTTAATTATTATCGATAACACTAAAATTTCGCGCGCTACTTGTTCGGAGAGATCTTGATAAAATTTTAAATTTTACACTGTTACGTTTGGGGTTCAAGTGATGGAAATATAGAAGTTGAAAATATTCTAGATCGATTGGTATAAATTTTATTTAAAAAAAAATGTTCTGAAGAATTTAATTGTAATTAAAAACCTTTGAAGCTCACACGATGGAAATAGAAGCCCATCATTGAAGTTCAAAGGAAGCTCAAATTACTCTTCAAGCCAGTTTTCTAATATAATTCGCGATGGCAGGTGGGGGGGGAGCAAGGTTGTTGTGCCAAATACTTTTACATTCTTTTAAATTACTTAACGAATGTATAATTTGTTGTTGCGGTTACTTCCCCGAATCTTAACCTGTCTGAGGACCGCCTCGTATACTTTTGGCACTCTGTCTATTATTAGGGTTGTTAGACAACTTTTGCATTATCGAAACGTATTTTTGTTCATGAGATAGGAAGGTGAAACTTGGGAGCAGTTCGATTTTGTACTATTTTAAGATAAATGTTAAGAACCCCCCCCCCCCACCTTTCAATCTAATTTTTGACTGATTGGTGTCAAATAGTTATGTTACATTTTGCTTTATTTTAAGGCCTTTTTTAAAATTATAGTTTAAACTCAGTTTAGTTTAATTTGCAGTTTAAAGTATGAAATTGTACATTTTATTAGTTAGTTGAACGTTATCAGTGGCGTCTGGTACGAGGAGAGCGACGGGGCGCGGGATAAAAGCAGAATATTAACTCAAAATAATATTGTTTAATGCAAAGTTACGCCGCTAAATATTAGACAATTCGACATCGGTTGGACCTTAAACTGTGGCATAGATTTAAATCACTAATTTGTAGCCCCCCTCCCCATTATAGCAAACCACGAGCCATCACTAATGAACGCTATTCATATAAAGCGTTTTATGATGCGAGCTGCATGCGGTGTTCCGCAATGTGACTTCGTTACTAATAAATAAGAACTCTTATGTGATTCTAAATGAAGTCTTCATGACATTCAATTAATTACCATAGATACGTAGATTAAAAATCTCATATTTTAATTATTACCAATTGCTGAGAGCTTTTGAAAAAAACTTTATTTGGCTTGTAAATTTTTACATTTCAATTTAATATTTATTTCGTAAATTAATAATATTTTTTCAAAACATAATAATATCTTAATCGATATTAATTAAGATTCAAAATAAAATGAACCAAGTTAAAATTATGTACTTTTATTAATTAAATTATTTATCTGTATGTCTATAATGCTAAATTGATCCTGTTGCTAATTTCTTGCCCTTAATTAATTAAACGTCTTTTTGATCGCCCATAACAATTTTATTAATAAAAGACAACACTAAATAACGACGAATAACAACTTCAAATACTCCTTGATCAAATGAGCAAAATGTAGTCCGAAAACTGTTTATTACTTAAAATGTGTAACTGCAGTTTCGGCTCACAAAAATTGACTCAATTCCATTCTTGGTTCGTACTTCGCAAGTTAACTATTTAACAGGACACTAAGTTAACAGGAAAAATACACTAATAAAGAAAGGGAGGGTTTTCCTAGAATTGCCGAACAAAGGCACATGGCCGTTATCATTTGAATATTAACGGTCTGTTAAAATCCTAAACTAATTATATTAATTGCGTGCAACAATCTGGAAAATCCGGGCTTATATTGTCCTTGCACTAAAGTTCAGGTTCAAAGGAGCCCTGTGCTTAGGAGAACAAAGAAGGATACAGGAATCCGTTAGAGCATTAGAAAAAGCACAAAATAAATCCGTTAATCCTTCGTCAAGTGCGGCGTTTAGGCCGCACAGCCAAGGCAATATCGTTATAGAAAACTATCCAACTGGTACCATATACTAAATAAAAAAATATATAAAAATAATAATAAATAAAAATAATAATAAAAAAATATACTATACATGAACAAAAAGAACATTGATGTGTAGTATAGAAGCCGTAATTATTGTAATCAGGCGTATAAAAGACCTTATTTCGAAAGTTACAAAAGGAACAATAAAAAATGTTAGCAATCTTCGTGTGTACATTCTATTAAATTATTATTATTATTTATGTGTTATTTGTTCAATGTTTAATTGTCGTTGTTTATATGTGTAAAGGTTCATGTTTATTGTTGTAAAGTTGGTTAATTAATAAAAATAAAAAAAGGAGATCAATTATTAACAGAAGCGGCGAGAAAATTAATTGAATTTAAGTACTCTAAAATTGTATAACTCCATCAAATTAAATTAATTCAGATTAAGTTTACATAATAAAAATTAATAAAAAGAAAGATAAGGCTTTAAATAAATAAAGTCTGATAAATCAACGTAGAGCAAATAACAAAAGGGGATATCAGGTGAGGGTCATAGCATGTATGTAAATGGCACCCAACGTAGGGGCTTCTCCAATATCAAAATTAATAATTGTTCAGGGACATAGCAATATGTACTTTTCCACACATAGGCAGGCCCGGCTCAAGGGGGTGGGCAGGATGGACTCCAACTCAGGGCGCTTTCTTTCAGGGGCCGCCAAACCGTGGTCTTACAATTTAAATAATAAGGTTAACAAAAAGTTACCCCTCATATTTAAAACTTCAAAGGACACAGCTGGGGATTTTAATCCTGCTTACGGAGTTTTTCGCCTATAGATAACTTTTTAGAAAATTTTCATCAGATCAAAATTGTAGAGCATCAAATTCTCTACAATAATGTTTTCCAATAGTTTTGGTCACGCAACCCTTTCATGATATTAAAACTTTGCGGAACACTTGAAGTGTAAAAGTATTTAAACAAATAGAGAAGGTTCGATTAATTTTTTAAAATATTTCTTTTCGCGTAATATCTGACAACTGGAAGGTTCTAATAGCATGTGATTACAATGGTTTTGAGGCCCGAAGGCAGCGCCGGATCGGTTTTAGGTTCATAACAAAAATAAATTCATTCTCGTAGCTTTAGGGAATGGTAGAATTTCTTTACTCTGATTCTAGATAATACAAGCTTGTAGTGCATGATTGCCATGGTTGTGCGGCATAAAGGCCGCAGTGGAAGTACTTGACGGCATATTCGCACATGTAATAGTTTGGACGTGAAAGACTTTCAAAGTCGAGAATAAAAATTAAAAAATCAGAATCAGTTGCTTAATGGTTCCAGCGTCAAAACTACCTAATTTAAAAAACTTTTTAAACACTTGGTAGAATCAAAATGAAACGGGATTTTTTTTCTCAAAAATTCTTTATTTAATCATCAATGTTTTGATGTTGTCCCCTTTAAAATAATCCCCCTAGGATATAATGCACTTTTGACACCTTTTTTCCAATCCTAAAAACACTTCTCGAACGCCTCTTTTGGTATGGCGTTGAGCTCTTGCTGCGATTTTTGTTTTATCATCTCTATGGCGTCGAAACGTTATCCTTTCATTGTTCTTTCCATTCATAAAAAATTTGTACCAGTCAAATTCCGCGGTCATGGTGGACGCAACTCTTACCATTAGCTAATAGCCAGAAATATTCTTGACCGAGCCTGGACATAGGCAAGGCTTAAACGTGAAGCAATGGATGGGGTAGCGCCATCTGCAACAGACATAAACCAACGTAAACCGAAAAACATAAACCAGTCTTTTGACATGATTATGGTTTCGGTGTTGCCCCAAAAAGGAATCGTCGTCATCAGATGCGCATCGACCATGCGATACCAATTCCGCATTAATCCATACAGCTAAACCATAAAGCACCAATATTATAAAATATGAATTTTTCATAAAGTTGTATCTTTAATGTGAAACGCAATAATAATTATGAATTCATTATAATAATTCTTTGAAATGCCTCTTAAATATACAATAATGATATATCATAACATAATAATTATTGTTGACTTATATTAATTCAGTATTCAATTATATTAGATCAGTGATGGTGAACCTATGATCCGCGGGTCAGACACTGACCCACGAAGACTTTTTAAATGACCCACGTTGATTTTTGGTGAAAACTGGGCGGTAATTCATGATATCACCCCATTGATATCAATTTGTTGACGTCGACCTATTGTTTGCTCTTCACTTGCAAAAGTAAAAGTTGTAAAACGAAAAGGAAACGTAAACCTTTCTAGAGGATTTTAAAAGTGAGAAGCAAAAAAAGGGTCAACTGTCAAGTTTTTCTGTTAACAAATATTTTATGTTTCCTAATTATTTGCACTCTTTTTACCCCCTCTCCCTTATAAATGAAACCACTGACCCACGGGCTAATATTTAAAAATAACAATGAACAAATGTTGACTCCACTTCTCAAAAAAGTTCGCCATCCTTGAACAAAATTTAATCCCTATAATGCTAGGGGAGAGGAGGCTCAATATAGTGGAAAGACTACAATATACGTATAGTAATTTGTCAATAAAGATTTTGCAATAAAGCTTAGGTTATTATACCCATTTCAAAATTGTATCGAATTCGGATTGCTACGAGTTCATATTATCGAGGTTGAACTGTATATAGTAAAATGCGCTTTGTGTGCTGCGTCAGGCAAGTCACGTCGCTATCGCGTTGTATACCTTTACAATCATGACGTTTTATAGTCGCTCTTAGTTAAAATTACCCTCGACAACGACAAGTTATACAAATTGTGCAAAACCAATGACAATTAATAAATTAACATCATACCCGTAATTTAATAATTTTGTTATAAAATCTTGACAATTAGATACTCTCGTACCTATTTGATTTATCGCTTTAGCATTTGTTTTATTCATAAATTTTACTATAAATTATTTCAAGCTGTCAATTTCACAAACTATAAAACGAGGTGTGAATTTATGAAAGGTTTGTCACGTCTCTTTTTTTACAAAATTAACCAATCACGAATGAGGTCAAATTTTGTCTCAAAATTTTGACTGTCAAAGTTTGACTGAAAGCAACTATAGTGGCAATTTAGTACCTCCATCTCTTTATAATTGATTGACTATAAATTTGGGAAATATACACAACCTTAACTGTATGAAATTTAACTCCAGGGGGGGGGGGAGGTATTCAACTTTCCGCGATATTTATTTATAATATCTAACATAAATTTCGCGTTTAAACGGCCACGTTGAAAGGTCCCACTTGTATTAAAAGTCACCATAATTCTTATCAATTTACGTAGGCGTCCATTTGAAAACTCAAATCTTTCTAATTCTTGAAACATCTATTCCGTCTCCCATTTTTCCAAATTCCAATTTACCAGTTCAGTACAACTTATATCCTTATTTTATTTTCTCCCTTTTTCTAATTGTGTGAAATTTTCCACATGTGCCAAATTTTAATTAATTTCTGGATCACCTTGTGCAGATCCAAAATAATCCAATTTAACCAATTCTGGTAGTCGAACTTCACTTTCGCATACATTCACTTTAATTATCAATTACCCTTTTTCGGTAATTACCAAATTAACAAAAATTGCCCTTACGGTAATAAAAACAATCAACACTCCCTGTGCGATTCAACATTCAGTCTACCCACTTTAGTGGTCAATCGTCGAAGCCTGGCTTCAAATTTTGCAATGAGCATTAAAATTTATTTGAAAATACAACGAAATGGTTAAATTTTAATTTTAAAATTGACTGTTGGGTTTTATAAAATTTGTATCCAAAATATGTCAAAATTATTAACCCTCTTGAAATACAGTTCAATATTGTGGTGTTTTTTTATATGACCAAGCTATTTTAAAGTTGTTGTGTTACTCGACTTAATGTTCAATTTCCAAATTAATTTCCTGCTGCTTTTTTTATAAATTGTCCATTTATTAGTTTCCATTAATTCAATGTTCCATCACTTTGGCTATTTTCAAATCAAACACAATTTTACCCATTCGTTCAATTTTATTTTCATCCAAAACAAATCAAATATCAAAAACCATTTTCAAAATTACTACCACGAAAATTAAATTTTAAGCGTTCAAAAATCGTTCTTGCGCATTCTTCATTCATCAATATATAAAAATTATAACAAAATAAAATTATAACAGCGCTAATCTCATCCTCAAATTGGCGGATTATATAACGAACCAGTCACCATATAACCATAACAAACCAATTTTTCCGATGATGAAAAAAGGTTACTTACAGTTGGAGTGGAATAACAAAGACCACAATCTTCAAAAACAATTTTGGCACCACCACTGTACAATCCCACAAGCCGCCACTGCATGATAACTTTTAGAAATCAAACATTTCGTGTGTCTTCTTCTTGTACTTACATCAATACCTAAAATAGATATTTTTAATTATTTAATAATTGTAATAACATTTTATATTTTTAGATGTGTTTCCCGATTACCCTAGCATAGTTTATTGTAGCATAAAATTGAATGCTTTTAACACACCGCATTCGTTATAATTAACAGTCACAAATTTTATAACAATGTTATATAAATTTTTGCTATGCATTTTCCAAGTAACAAAAATTTGGTTAATTGCGATATACCACATCAATATCGAGAAGCATAAACTTTTAGTTTTTGTAAATGATCTCATAGTACACGCGAGGATAAAACCGATAAAAATATCAGCTCGTCGAAGCTAATGGCATTTATTGGCTACTTCTTTGAATTAATTTTTCTAAACCACTGACAAAAATAATTTCGATTGAGATTTTAGTTAGTTCATCTAGAGATGATAGTTCTACTTTGTATGAATGAAAATTGGTGGAATTTTTACAATAGCAGATCGAGTTGATGGTCGAGGATGACCTGGGGCTGGTAGGGTTTGCGGGATTTGGTATTTGACATCCATTCGCTGCTGATATCGTCATGGTTGTGATGATCGCCGGTAGGTCTTAATCGATTTGGGAACAAGATGCCCTCCGAGGAATAGGTTGGAGATGCCACTAGTCGTTTTTGGCCCAGCTTTTTTCACCACTGTGAGGTCTGGTGATTTTCTTCTTGGTTTTTGGGACTTTGAAGTCCGGTTGAAAAGTTGTGGCTGAGCAGCCAGTGCTTGGTTCCTGGGTTTGCATGAGCTTCACGCAAGCCTACAATTGGACCCCCTTCTGCAATAAGGAACCAGCCATTTTCCAATCATTTGTTTCCAACAATCATTTTGATGCTTTCCATTATACAAAAGAGAACCAGAATATAAATCCATTTTAAAGGCATTCATTGAGCATGGGAACCAACGTTTTGTTATGTGTTTTGCTAGATACTGAAACCTTTATACTGAAAATACTGAAGATACTGAAAACTGGTTGGTTCCCTATTGCAGAAGGGGGTCCAATTGATCCGCTATTTCGTCCGAAATTCTTTACTCTTCCTGAACCCTCTCCGATAGCGTCATGCTATGGGCGAGCTTGGCCTATATATTTGCCAGTTCTTCTGCGTTTGTGTTGGTCAGCTGGGAGCTTTGTGAATTAATTCGGATAAAAAAAATTTGAGGAAAATTTTTAAAAACTGCAGGGAAATATTTAAGTACATCTTGACACCTAATCATTGCAAAGATTAAGCGGAAGAAAAGACGAGTAGGTCCACCTGTTCAAGTTGTAAACGTAGGTAGCCCATCAAAAAATGGACCCCAGTTTCCTTATTATCGTGTGACCTCGGTTTCGTTGGCACCCCATACCGCAGATCGCCGTCAGACGATAAGGCAAATGTGGTCCATCTTTTTGGTGAGCTACCTACGTTTACAACTTGAACAGATGGAGCTACTCGTCTTTGCTTCTGCTTAAGCTTCGTTTTTCTTTGTCTTATGTACTTGTCTAACATGCCGTTTCAATCAACCAAAACATTAGAACACTTATTATTCTTTCAGTAGCGTTGTGTCTGCCTTCTTCAGATAATTTTATTTAATTAAAACAATGGATGTTTTGAGATATTTTCAATATTTGGGATCCAAGCTTGGGTTATTCCATTTTGAAGTTACAGCCGCACGCTATCGGGATCCTTTTTACACGTTAAATTTGCGTGCTTATAATGACCTAAATGAGGCAGAATGCAATATTGTTCCATGTTTCTCTTGCGACAACCGGTATGATTAATAAAATCGGCTATCTTCCTTCTTCCGAGTAGAAGAAATTGGTATTGATGAATTTAATTTGCTCCAATTATTCCATGTTAACTTATAAAAGTAGATGTTGTTAATTTATGTGTGCGGAAATAATTTAGTCCATTTAAATATTACTAAAAGTTAAAATTAAACATTTGTAAGTGTGTAAATATGGGTCAACGTGTAGAATATTTCATCTACCTAAAAATTTCAATCTGTAATTTGACTTCAAAGTAAAAGGAAAAATATGGAATAAAGAAGAGCTAATTTTATATCTTTACTAATGCAACTGAGGTGGAAAAAAACAACTCGCTCAATAATTATTAAAATAAAGAAAATTTTTTTTGTAAATTTCTTAAATGTGTTATAAACTTACGAGTCGTTCATAAAGGACGTCTACGTCTGTGGTGGAAGGGGGGTGACAAAATGTGATCAGGCAGCAGCGGGGGTAGGACAAATGTGAGATCCGCATAAAAATTCCATTTTTGGAAATTCTAAGAAAATTGTGTTTGAATATTTATTTATCTAAAATTCCTAATGTCGTGTCAAGTTAAAATTTAGACAAATGAGGGGGAGGGTTTTTGATTAGTGACTATAGGACGTTCCTGGGGGGAAGTATCCGAAGATTGTAACCAACTGTGATAAGGAGGGGAGAGGGGGTTGAAAAATCGGAAAACATTGCGTCCTTTCTGGACAACCTCTTATTACATGGTAATAAATTTGTTTGGGGTTTACAACATAATTGAATGGATGATTTAAAAGTACAGCCAAGTTGTTTATTTTATGCCAAAATTTGAACTTTATTTGTACGCTTGACTGTGCTTCATTTTGTATTTTTGGGACACATATCTATGTCTAAATTGATTTGGTATCCAATAAATTTGTTAATAGTAAATTCTAGTTTTATAATTTTGCATATGGTACGCGTTTGTTTCATTTGGTCAATGCGGTTCGATTGAGTTAAAATCTATGGCAACAAAATTTCAAAGATGAATTATTGATCTTTGTTTTGAAAATCTCATTGTGTAAATTTTTATAAAAATTATAAAATTCATTTCAGCTTTTTAATATTCATCTCGTGTACGTATGGACTTTATATCTAAGCTTTTATCAAAGGCAAAGTTGAATATGGGGGCTTACAGTTTAACATCGGTCCAAACGACTAAATTTTGGTGAAAAGTTTTAGAATTAGACCCCACGACTGCTTATACCGGGTTGAGAATTAATTATGTGCATTTGCAGTAGTTTTCAAGTTTTGCCGAAAATTAAATTTAGTTCCTTTAGCTATGAATATTATTTATTTGTTTATTTTAATGTAATTTTGCAGTTTTTACAGTGTTGTGTTATCAGTTATCACTTGTCAAAAGTTCATTTAGTTGAATAAATAATTTTATCGCTACTCGATCAGTAAGTGAGCAGATAACCCGCTGTACAGACTATGCGTAAGCAGGTGTTCCTTCCCGGCTATCTGTTGCTATAAATAATTTTTGTCTAGAGCTCATTAACTCGTCTAGGGAGATTTTAATGTTTACTTTGCAATTTTTATTTATATTTGCTTTTGAATTAACGTGATCAATATATCTTTAATTAAAGTTAATTTCAATAACTACATTGGTTATTTAAAAGCGAAAGTATTTTGTATTGTAATCATCTTGCATTATTCGTAAATAGATCCTTCGTTTTTATATACTTATCACTTTCCTGGGTTAGCTATAATTATTGGCGATGTTTTATTTGTTATTAAAGGTAAACGTAACATTGTTACAATTAATGAATTTAAACACTCTACTATCATCATTGTCCTCACTACTTTTTTGAACATAATTAACAAGGATGTGCCGCGCTTATCGTTTGGTATGCATTAGATAACTGATTACGCTACTTTTCTTAGTAGCGTTTTCCCCGTATAATGTATTTTCTTTACATTGTATAGTGTTTGCTTACATTGTTACGCCTTTTTTGCTGGTCTTCAGCAAGTTATTTTTGCATCATATTTTTATAAATAGTTGCAATATTTTAATTATGTCTGTTTTTAATTATACTTCTTCCAAATTTGTTTATTTATTGTATTTTGGTTCTTACTGATCGAGATTGCTATAAAATATCTTATTTTTCCTCGCCTCGTTAGGGCTTTTTCCCGTCTAGGTTGAAATTGTCACGAGGCGCTTGCGGAGAATAATATACGCTTGCCGCGGAGAATAATATACTATTAATTATTTTGACAATTTCGTTCATAATAATTCAACCAATAGGAGGTTACAATCTCATCAATTTGAACCAATCATAATCTACTTCCTTTGACAATACAGACCACGGTGGTGTATTGTCGCGGCAATACGACCACCGTGGTCTGTATTGTCAATAAACACATGGAAAATTACAAATGATTAAAATACTTCAATGAAAAAACTAATTTTGTTTTCTATAAGTTGTTATTTTATATAGTAACGATGGAAACTAAGTGAACGCATACTATAAATTATTTGTTGTCAGAAAAAATTGAAATTTTATTTACGAAATTGTCAAACGAATTCCACACGATACTATAAAATTGTCGGTTAATTTTTAAACCATGGAATCTTCGTGTTTGTCGCCTTTAAAATCATCTTTCGTGCTAAAGCACTTATGGTGATTTTAAGGGCGACAAACACTCAGTTCCAGTTTCAAAAATTATTGCCGACAATTTGATAGTCTCTTGTGGTATTATACCTATATGATAATACCTACTTATTTAAAATTTTTAATAAAATTAAAAAATTCTACTTCTAGTTGTTTCCTATTCTTTGCTCTATTAGGTAACAATAAATTAAAAAACTAATTTTGAATGATATGGATTTGACAGGTAGTAAACAAAACTAGTCGCTGTAGGAAAAAATTGCTAATACATTTTGTCTGTTTAATTATATAGTAGTGAAATTGCGACGACATTCAAATTTTGTTGATGTTTATATTGTTTTTCAGTTTTAACATAACATAAACTTGATTATGAAATATTAACACAAACATAATATTATAATACAATGGCGGAGGTGCATCAGGCGCTTTTAGACAAAATAAAACCACTAATAAAAATTGATTACATATTCTGTTATCTAATTTTGTTTACCTTCGAAGAAATAACTCTGAAAAGAGTTAAATTAGCCAAAACCAGAAAAATATGGCCAAATAAATGTTTTATATCACTGTGCAAGACTTGCATTTTTGTTTATTTTAAAAGTTTTATCCTTTGGTAAGAAAAATACAAAAAATAAAGAAATAAAAAAATTTGTATATTAATTTAAATAGAGCTATTAAAATTTTATATTTTGAGCTAATAATCAAAACTTTTTCGGAGACAAAAAATGACTTAAATTGTTGATGTTTTTCTAACCACAATAGCAATAAAAAAATACGATATAATAATAGAATCGAATGGTGTTTATAAATTAAAAATAAACAAACAACAAAAATACAAGATGCGTCAGATAACTGGAAAACTTAGAACTTTTAATTAAATTAATTTTTATTTAAATTCGTTCATACTTGTGGGAAAACTGGAATAAAGTTTATTATGTTTATTTGGACCTCTAAAATAGACATAATAATTTTGCATTTATGATTTGACCACCATATTGAAATAACAAGCCGAAAAGTATACACTTTTATGGATATTCGTGATAATTCCACTCAGGATCATATTGTAGTGGTTCCGACCAATCTTCTTCTTCTTCTTCATAGTTCCTCTCCACGTTGGAGGTTGGCTATCATCATGGCTATCTTGACTTTATCCGCGGCGGCTCTAAACAGGGACCTTGTACTAGTATGAAACCACTCTCTTAGGTTTTTCAACCAAGAGATTCTTCTTCTTCCCACACCACGTCTTCCCCGAATCTTTCCTTGCAATATCAGTCTCAAAACTCCATACCTCTCTCCCCTCATGAAGTGTCCCAAATACTCCAATTTTCTTCTCTTGACTGTGTTCAACACCTCTTTCTCCTTTTCCATACGCTCCAGAACTTCTTCATTTCTTACTCTGTCTACCCATGAAATGTTCAACATTCTCCTATAACACCACATCTCAAAGGCCTCGACTCTCCTTGTGGTATTCTGTGTCAGTGTCCAAGCCTCTACTCCGTACAGCAACACCGGGAAGATGTAGCATCGCATAATACGGGTCCTTAACTGTAAATTAAAATCTCTGTTACTGAGAAGGTTTCGCATCTTAAGGAAGCAGCTTCTTGCTAGTTCTATTCTGCACTTTATTTCTCGAGAATGGTCCCACTGGTCATTCAGCCAACAACCCAAATACTTATATTGGTGCACTCGTTCTATTTCTACATCTCCTATTATTAATGGTGCAGCGGGTATTTGACCATTCTTACTGACTATCATTAGTTTGGTCTTTTTTAGATTCATCTTAAGTCCGTACCTTTCACTGGCCCTGCTTACTCTGCACACTAACTCTTGCAACCCCTGCATGTTGTCAGCCAAAATAACCGTGTCATCCGCGTATCTGATGTTATTTATTATCTGTCCGTTTATAATTATTTCTGGTTCTTCTCCTTCTAGTGCTTCTCTAAAAATGGCCTCAGAGTAGGTGTTGAACAAAAGAGGGGATAGTATGCATCCCTGTCTAACTCCACGACATATATCTATTTCCTCCGTAATACTTCCTTCGACTCTGACTGAAGCTCTCTGGTTCCAATAGAGATTTCCAATTATTCTTATATCTCTACTGTCCAATCCAATATTTTTCAAGATATATATCAGTTTTTGATGTTTTACTCTGTCAAATGCTTTCTCGAAGTCTACAAAACAAGCATACACATCCACGTTCATGTCCCGACACTTTTCCACCAACATCTGAACACTACACAGAGCCTCTCTTGTACCGTATCCGTTTCTGAATCCAAATTGTGTGGTTCCTACGCTCTCTTCGCATCTTGTTCTTATTCTTCCGTGAATTACCCTTAGAAAGATTTTTAGTATATGGCTCATTAGGCTGATAGTTCTATATTCTTCGCATTTTTTCGCTTGTATCTTCTTTGGTATCGTTATAAATGTTGATTTTAGCCACTCGGAAGGTATTATACCTGTATCGTATATTTGGTTGAATAACTCTACCAAAATGTCTATGCCTTCGTCTTCTATCAGTTTTACCATCTCGGTAAAAACATCGTCTGGTCCAGGCGCTCTTACATTTTTTGACATCTTTATCGCGTAGACCACTTCAGATTTCAGAAATTTTTGGGACCGGTTTCTTCCTGTGGTACTTCAAAGCTTGGTGGTCTTTGGTCTTCGAATAGTTCCTTCATATATTCATACCACCTGTTCAATCTGTCATTAGCATCCATTATTATGTTATCGTCTTTATCTTTCAGTATTGTCACTTGGTGTTTTCGGTCATTACCTACTATCTTCTTTATTTTCTTATGCACGTTGAATGCGTCGTATTTCTGCTGCAAGTCCTCGATTTCTTGACATTGCTCGTTCAACCATTTATGCTTAGCTTCACGGATACTCTTTTTAATATGTTTTTTCTTTTGTTTGTATATCTCAATATCCTTACTCTTCCATAGTCTTCTCTCGTCCATCAGTTGCAGTATGCTATCAGTCATCCAGATCTTTCTTTTTATATGTTCCGACCGACCAATCAGCGTGCGCTATTTTACATTGTACTTATATGGATATGACGCATGCACAGTAGAATAATATCCGAAAATAAAAAATATTTACCAGAATATCGAATATTTGTAGTGGGGCGTAAAAGAATTCATACGTAATAAATAATCTCGCAATATACCCTAGCTGCATGGTGAAAATCGAATATTTGTAGTGGGGTGTAAAAGAATACATACGTGACTAACGCACTGTCGCACCGATGCGATGTAGGAAACCGGTTATATAGCATCAACGCATTAGTTCCCACCCGAGTTGACTTAAAGCAATGTACTTCTAACGAATTTTATATTAACGAATTTTATATTACAAATTTAGTGCGATTATGCTTCCATTTTTTTCGGTACTTACGAAATTTTTTATGGCGTACATTAAAAATGGCGTTTGAAATGTCGATTTTCGTATGTGATGTTGTGCTTTTAAGTTGTGGCGTTTCTTCAAGGAATTATCATCGCAACAGCAACGCGGGTTCAGACATAACTCAAAGATTCAGCGAGTACAGGTTTCAGCTGCGGAGATTGACACTCGCTCCGCTGCGCTACACTCGTGCAATCTCCTTGCTACAACCTGTACTCGCTGAATCTTTGAGTATTGTCCTTGCCCTTGTGTTGTAACATACGAATATCTCGGTTTGGGTTTACTTTAGAGCAAAATATTAAGTTATTAAGAATAGAGTATACTAAATTCTCCATAGAAAAGATCCCTACATATTTTCTTGTTAATCGGTCGGCTGCAGAGTTACAGCCATCAGAATACGCGTATAATATCTAGGAATTCTAAATTTTAAATTATATTCTATTTTTAAATTTTGTGTGTCCTAAAACAGTTTTAATGGATTTTTTAAACCATTTATGTAATTTTTATTTATATGAAACTGAGATAATAGCTAGAGACGAATATTCATAAAAAAATTATGTTTTCGCGTGGTTTTTCATCGGACCGTGCAATAATTGGTGCCAAGTTAGAAGAAACCTTATTATCTTCATTTAAATCTAAACAAACATATTAATTTTGTACGATGCAGCGAATAACATGCGAATAAAAACATTTTTATGGATAATCATAAATATCTCGGTTTCATATAATTATGAGTCGATTAATGACTCAAACAAATGTATTAAAATTATTTTAGGAAACGCAGTTTATCAAATTATTAAATTAATTTTAAAAAATAGTAAACAAACATATTACACTGCGCGCTCTGATGGTTGTAACTCTGTAAACAATCGATTTATAAGAAAAACGTATAAGAACTTTTCTATAGAAAATTTAGTTTGCTTTATTTTGAATTACTTAATATTTTGCTCTAAATTGAACCCTAATCGAGATATTTGCAAATTTTTATATAAATGTGTGTTTTCGCATGAATTTTGCGATACAGCGGAAAATTTGGGGTCGCTAGACCTTACCAAATTATGATGTTTTTTTAGAGATTCAAATGAAGGTAACAGAATTTATTCTAAATTTTCGCCATTATTTATATTGTGTGGAATTTTCTTTGATCAGATTGCGACCTCAGTTATTTTATATTGGTTTCAAGTGGGCGGTGCATTTTAATAAATTAATATATTAACAATTTGAAAAAATACCAGCGGGTGGGTATCCAAATATCTACCAAGTGTTATTTTAAGGATTTAAAAAATGTTTTGGAAAGATGAAAATTATTATTACTAAAAAATGTCCTGTCCAAATGACTTTCAAAATCTATTTCAAGATCTATATACGTTCTCTTAATTTTCATATACATAGTGGGTTTAAATTCTCTATGTATTTTTGTTGTTAGGGTCATCTGGGGTAAATATGAAATACATAGAAATTAGGGTAAAAGTGAAACAAGCATGTAATTGTAAACAAAGAGGAAGGTTTATATAGTATACTGTTAAAATTTTATGTGATAATGTATTATCAAAATTTTGAAATAATCGATTTTGAAGTTAGCAAATTTACATGTAAAATCCTAACGAGATTCCGCGCGTCGTCATTTTATTGACGGTACGTGTGGAATGAATGACCCTAACACTTAGAAAATTTCGCACCGGCAGTTCCGATCTTGCATCCGAGCTAACCGCACGTCAATTTTTGCGTTCTTTAATTTTCACGAATTAAGTTCAAAAAGTAATTTTCATTACTGTTGTCTAAACGATAATTTAATATAGAAGTGAAAGTGTTACATCAAGCTCCAATTCTATTTAAATTTCGTCGACAAAGCGTTTAAACACGCTTTTAAGTGTTCCTCCCAGTTTCCCGGCAAAAAGATCCCGCCATTTGCTAAGTGACGTAGTTTGCTACGTCACAATTAGCAAACGGTTGCGCGCTCTGTTGCCCCCTACCCCCTTCAAGACATCAGGCGACGTATTCTGTAGTATACGCAACAAAGGTTAGTGAACTGAACTTGACCTAGATTTCTTACAGATTATATTTTATCGCAACCTAACAAAAATTTTGTCAACCAACAAATTCCTTTTCCTTTTAAATTTTTCAAGTTCATTTAGATTTAAATAAAGGTTGATTCACAACACTAAATTTAATTTTCAGACTTAAAAATTAAACTTGCACTCATTAAAATCAGCTGCTTCACAGACATAAATTAATTCAAATTTAATTTTATCAATTTAGATTTCGCAACATAATTTAATTTTAAAAATTTTTATTTTTATTACTTGAATTATTTGTAAAATGACGAATGTTACCGACATGTCCCAAGACAACACTTTCCTTCGTGAACTTGTTGACCATTTGAAAGCCGAAAACCGCGACTTGAAAGCCCGATTCAATGATCAATCCAAAAAACTCGATGACCAATCCAAACAAATCAAAGATCTCACTGACAAAGTCGCCTCACTCGTTCTCGCCCTCCAACCACCCAAGGTCGTACAACCACCTTCGGTCGTAAGACCACCCCCGGTTGCCCAACCTCGCCCGACTGCCCCTTCAGGGAAAAAGAAGGACAAGACCGCCTTCCCCCCTCTTCCGACCACCCCTGCTGTCAAAAAAGCAGAAACTAAACCCAAAGAGCCAAAAAAGCCCGCCCTACTCAAACCCCTGATGGCAACGGCCATCCCGAAACCCCGGCTATCGACTCCAGCAGTCAAGCCTGCGATCATCCCCCGAACATCCCCCCGCATTTCTAAAATTCCATCATCGACTCCCGAAGCCCAAGCTTCCACCTCCACCGGTGGAGATAATTTCGTCTTTCCAAAAGACAAAAACACCCTAAAACGGGCCCGCTCCAACTTAAGTAGCGACAGCCAAACCTCTGAACCCGCTACCAAGAACAGGTTCGCCTGTTTGGACGTAGAGGAACCCCCGACCGACACCCAAACCGAGCGCGACGATGACGGTATGGAAGTCACCGACTCCCAACCCGACACCCAGGGTGCTTCACACCCAGACCGGACCACATACTCCTCCTCCAGCCGAATCCCCCCAATTGTCCTCCGTACAAAGGACAACTGGCCGGCCATCAATAAAATGATTCGTGACCGAAAAATTGCCACCACTAAAATCCGCACGCTCGTGGACGGCATCTCAATTCAGCCGGCCACCGAGACCGATTACCGGGCCCTCAGCCGCTTACTTGAGGAAAAATCCCTCCCCTCACACTCTTTCTCTCTCCCTCAGGACAAACCACTAAAAGTGGTCATTCGAGGGCTCCCAATCACTATCACTGCTGCAGAAGTTAAAGAAGACCTTGTAGAACAGGGCTTTGAAATTCAGTCAGTTTTTCAGATGCGCCAAGGTCGCGACAAAAAACCTATGCCATTATACCTTGTCCATCTAACCCACAACTCAGATGGCAAGAGAATTTTTGACATGACATCGGTCCTGTCCATAAATACCCGCACCGAAACCCCCCACAAACGTACAGAGGTCGGTCAATGCCACCGTTGCCAACGGTTCGGGCACGCCCAAACCCTCTGCCGCGCCCCACCCAAATGCGTTAAATGCGCAGGGGATCACCTCACTCCGGCTTGTCAAAAAATCCGTGAAGACCCAGCCACCTGCGCTAACTGCACAGGAAACCACCCCGCAAACTACAAAGGTTGCGTTTCGTTCCCTAAGCCCAAGAGGCGAGAACTTTCAGCCCGCGAAGCAGCTTCCCGCTTCGCTGACCGCCCCACTTACAATTACCCCTCCTCCCAAGGCCCCAATCGACCTTCCTATCTGGGAGTTGCTAGTCGGCATGCCCCTCACAGGGAAGCAACTCACGCCACCCCCACGCCCACCACCTCCTACGATGAGACTCCCTCCCGACAAACAAAAGCAATTTTTGAACAACTTCGTAATTTCAATGCCAATGCCGAACTCGTCCGCAATATTGAAATAATCATGAACGCCAAAGCCACTAATATCACACCCGTTAATGTCTAAACCCAGATTCCAACCCACCACTTTGCAGACGGCTTTTTGGAACGCCAACGGCCTTTCAGCCAAACGAAATGAACTTCTCGCGTTCGCGCACGATCACGACCTTGACGTAATCTTGGTCAACGAAACCCACTTCAGAGCTGGCCAACTGGCAAAACTCCCTTGCTATTCACTTTATAGGAATGACCGTGACGGACGCGGCGGCGGAACCGCAATTTACGTAAAATCATCCATCGAACACGTCGCAATACCGACCCCCGACCTAGAGTACCTTGAAGTCACCACGGTGAGCATCCACACCGCACATCACGGTTGGTTGCAAATCTCCTCCGTCTATAATCGCCCTCAGCAACGCATCCTCAAAGAGGACCTAGAAACCCTCCTCGAAGGCCCCGACGCGAAGATCATCGCCGGCGATTTCAATGCTAAACACTCCAACTGGTTGTGTAAACACACAAACCATGTAGGACGTGACCTTCTTTCACTAGCAAATGAGCTGGACTTCGCGATCATCGCTCCCACCTCCCCCACCCACTTTTCTAACGCAGGTACGCCGTCCATTCTGGACATAGCCATTTTCAAAGACGTACAACTCCAATACGACATCTCCACCAGCGAAGAACTAAACTCAGATCACTACCCGGTCCTCCTGACACTTGGACCGCTGTTACCCCCAAAAGGCCCTCCCACGAGAACGACAACAGACTGGACCTCTTTCAAAGACACTCTGTCAAAAAACCTTGGACCAATCCCATTCTTTCAGTCCCCCACTGACCTAGACCAATTCATTGCCAATTTCCAAGACAACATCAAAAAATCCGTTGACGAAACTTCATTTGAAGTCAACACCACGGACGTCAGAGACAAACTCACTCCCTCCCTCAAAGATCTTATCAGAGCCAAAAACCGAGCGAGGAAACTCGCCCGGCGAACTCGCAACCCTGATGACCAAAGGTCATACAACCGGCTCAAAGAGCAAGTAGACGTTAAAGTCAAAGAATTTCATGACAATGAATGGTTAGACACCATTAACTCCCTATCATTTAAAGACATGTCCGCTTGGCGCATGGCCGCCGCCCTCCAGGGGAAAAAGAAAGTCACCATCCCAATTCTCTCCCGCCCTGACGGCACTATTGCCCGGAGCGATCTTGAAAAGGCTGAAATCTTCGCCGACAGCCTCCAAGCTCAATGCTCCCCCAACACCACAAGATTAGACCAAGACCATATTAATTCGGTCGAAAATTATGTCACCACCACCCTAAACACCTCCGATGACTCACATATCACCCCCGCCTCCCTTCTGGAGGTCACCATTGCCATTAAACGCCTCAAAAAGAGGAAAGCCCCAGGTCCCGATGGCATCACCAATACCGCCCTCAAAGAACTCCCCCAAAAAGCCAAAGTTGCCATCACCGGCATAATTAACGCATGTTTTCGTCTCAACTACTACCCACAAATATGGAAAACCGCTGACGTAGTGGTAATCCCCAAACCCGGTCAAAATCTCAAACTTCCGAAAAGCTATAGACCAATCAGCCTGCTCCCTTCCATCGGAAAAGTAGTTGAAAAAGTCATTCTCACCCGTCTCCAAGAAGCCATGTTCGATAACAGTATTATTCAAAACGAACAATTCGGCTTCCGTGCTGGACACAGCACGACCCACCAAGCCCTCCGATTAGTTGAGCACGTCACGCAGGCACTCAACAAAAAAGAATTCACCGGCCTAGTGCTACTCGACGTATCGAAAGCTTTCGATAAGGTCTGGCACGAAGGCCTCCTGTTCAAAATGCTTCAATCCAAAATTCAAATTCCACTAGTCCGACTTATTGCCTCCTACCTTCACGACAGAAATCTCCAAGTCAAACTCATGAACACCAGATCCACAAAGCGCCCCATCACCTCCGGGGTCCCCCAGGGATCGATCCTTGCAGCTTCACTGTTTAACATCTTCATGAGCGACATTCCAACCCCCTTAGATCCCGCAACAAAAATTTCACTATATGCAGATGACACTGCAATATACACATCCTCAATCCACCCGGACATAGCCACAACCCGCCTCCAGGAGGCGATCACCGATCTCGGAAGGTGGTACGAAACTTGGCGCATCGAGGTTAACTCGAGCAAAAGTTCCGCGATCATGTTTCGAAATCGTTGCAAGCCTCACAACTCCAGTGTCTGGATGTTTGAGGAGCAAATCCCCTGGAAAACCAAGGTCAAGTACCTTGGCATTACCATGGACCGGCGCCTCAAATGGGACGCTCACATTTCCTCCGCAACCGGTAAAGCCAAATGCCTCTTCAATAGATTGTTCGTCCTCATGAACGCAAAAAGTACCATGTCCCCCGCTAACAAACTAAGATTATACAAAGCCATAATCCGCCCAACAATGATTTATGCCTCCCCTGTCTGGGGATATGCACGCCCCAGGGCCATAAATAAACTTCAAGTCATCCAAAACAAAAATCTCCGAGCTATTTTCAGCGCCCCCTATTACGTCACTAACAGGCGACTACATGCAGACGCCAAACTAGACCTCATTAACACTCTTAATCGTAAACATGCCACCAATCTCTACAACAAATCCAAATTCTCAGAAAACCCACTAGTAAATCAACTAGGTCAATACAACCCAGCCGACTTTTTCATACCCCGTCCCAAATCACTCCTGACCACGGACAACTCCTGACCATAACTCACCCCCACACAGACTAATGTATGTTCACAGGTTTAACTTACACAAATTCTCTTCGAAAGTGAATTTATTCACTAGATTTGTGTAATTTTTCGATCAATTTTCACAAGATTCGATAAATCACCCCCCATAGTATCACTATAATCCCACTAGTCGCCAATTCTGACTAGTTCCAACTAGAAGCCAATCACTTCGAGGTCATCAATAGAAATTAATTCATAATTTCTTTCTTCGAATTAGGGACTCTACTATATCGGCAAACGTAAAAAATTTTCTTTTTCTTCTCATATTACATTTTCACAGTCACAGCTCAGGTTTTTACCAGTCAGTCCGCCAAGCGCCAATTCCCAGAGACCCACCGGTCTCTATAAATTCCAATGTCATTAATGTATTCTTTCAGATGAAGGAGAAGGCCGGCTGCGCCGGGATGCTCCATCAAATACATATCAGGTAAAGGTAAAGGTAAAGGTTTCGCACCGGCAGATGCAGCTCGTTTCTCGTACATGTAACATCGATTTATTTTTTGTTTTGTTCGATATTTTGGGGGTGAAACGTAAAAGTTTACTGCCCCATACCGCGAGTATACTTTTTAATGCTATTTCGAGGTTCTCTCACATCCCGGTTTCATTTATCCCGGTTTTCTTGATGGGTGGCGCCTTCTCGTATGTTTAGCCCAGTAAACCATAGTCAAAACCGTCCTGGAGGGGTGCAGAGCGGAGTGGCGCCCCGCAAGGGTAGGTTTTGACGATAGATAAACCTCCTAATCGAATGCACACCCCAAAAATCGAATAAAAAGTTTTTTTATTTTTTCACTTTTTCGTCAATACACGGGTAATTTACGATTTTTTTGCTAATGTTTATTACTAATATCTACTAATCACACCTCCACCTATCCGAATTTCAAAGAAAAAATCAAATCTGAGCGAAAAAATTTCACCCGTTTCGAAGGGAACGCCGATGCATTTCATCGCGTCTGCCTGGGGGGCGTGGCCTATTCGAACGTTTTTTTCGCTAAATTTACGTACTTTCAAATTGATTTTTCTCAAAATTTTGACTATACATTTTCACATAAAATTTTTACAGTATACTCTATTAACCTTCCTCTTTGCTATAGAGAAATTTTCAATCGATTTCCGGTGGTGGGCGCTGGCTAACTGTCCCCCTTATACATACTTCGTTTTTTGGAGAATTTGTTCTGAATTTACTCGGTTTTTCCTCGAGCAATGTTCCAAATATAGTTTTATATAGTCGATTTCTAGGAATCCAAGTAAATTGAAACTTTTCGTACACCAAACAGAACTTTAACAAAATAATAATAGTAAATAGAACACCTTAATGTTACCAATTTCAAATGTCTCACTGTTACCCATATTGACAAAATCTTTGTTGGATAAAATTGAATAGAATGGTACCTTTGAAGGTTAAATATATTATACTAAAGTGCCATTTGTGTGCGGAGTAAATTAAAAAATATTTCAAATGTTTCACTGTTACCCGCGTCTCACTGTTACCCATGCTCCCCTAGATAGTTGAAAAACCCAAATAAATAGTTTGCAGCAGCTTATATAAATAAAACAGGATAACAAAAGCGAATAAGTAATCGATTTATCTATTAACATTGTCAATTAATCATGTCTACCAAGTGTTATTTTAAGGATTTAAAAAATGTTTTGGAAAGATGAAAATTATTATTACTAAAAAATGTCCTGTCCAAATGACTTTCAAAATACATTTCAAGATCTATATAAGTTCTCTTAATTTTCATATACATAGTGGGTTTAAATTCTCTATGTATTTTTGTTGTTAGGGTCATCTGGGGTAAATATGAAATACATAGAAATTAGGGTAGAAGTGAAACAAGCATGTAATTGCAATCTCCTTGCTAAAACCTGTACTCGCTGAATCTTTGAGTATTGTCCTTGCCCTTGTGTTGTAACATACGAATATCTCGGTTTGTTTTTACTTTAGAGCAAAATATTAAGTTATTAAAAATAGAGTATACTAAATTCTCCATAGAAAAGATCCCTACATATTTTCTTGTTAATCGGTCGGCTGCAGAGTTACAGCCATCAGAATAATACTCGTATAATATATAGGAATTCTAAATTTTAAATTATATTCTAGTTTTAAATTTTGTGTGTCCTAAAATAGTTTTAATGGATTTTTTTAAACCATTTATGTAATTTTTATTTATATGAAACTGAGATAATAGAGACGAATATTCATAAAAAAATTATGTTTTCGCGTGGTTTTTCATCGGACCGTTATCTTCATTTGAATCTAAACAAACATTAATTTTGTACGATGCAGCGAATAACCATGCGAATAAAAACATTTTTATGGATAATCATAAATATCTCGGTTTCATATAATGATCAGTCGGTTAATGACTGAAACAAATGTATTAAAATTATTTTAGGAAACGCAGTTTATCAAATTATTAAATTAATTTAAAAAAATAGTAAACAAACATATTACACTGCGCGCTCTGATGGTTGTAACTCTGTAAACAATCGATTTATAAGAAAAACGTATAAGAACTTTTCTATAGAAAATTTAGTTTGCTTTATTTTGAATTACTTAATATTTTGCTCTAAATTGAACCCTATAATCGAGATATTTGCGAATTTTTATATAAATGTGTGTTTTCGCATGAATTTTGCGATACAGCGGAAAATTTGGGGTCGCTAGACCTTACCAAATTATGATGTTTTTTTAGAGATTCAAGTGAAGGTAACAAAATTTATTCTAAATTTTCGCCATTATTTATATTGTGTGGAATTTTTTTGGATCAGATTACGACCTCAGTTATTTTATATTGGTTTCAAGTGGGCGGTGCATTTTAATAAATTAATATATTAACAATTTGGAAAAATACCAGCGAGTGAGTATCCAAATATCTTCAAAGTGTTATTTTAAGGATTTCAAAAATGTTTTGGAAAGATGAAAATTATTATTACTAAAAAATGTCCTGTCCAAATGACTCTCAAAATCCATTTCAAGATCTATATAAGTTCTCTTAATTTTCATATACATAGTGGGTTTAAATTCTCTATATATTTTTGTTGTTACCATATTTGTTTGATCAACTTCTTCATGATTAGAAAACCCGTACCATTTCTTCCTTACCTTTTTTTCCCAGAATCCAAAAATGGAAAGCAACCTCATTGGACCTCTCCATCTGATTTCTTGCAAAGCAGCCAACCTCGTTAACTATTTTGGAACCTCTTGTTTGGATTTTAAATTCAACCCCCTCACCACCAACTACCCCTAATTTGAAATTTTAAATAGCACCCTTTACCTTACGATACATCGTATTAAAGGTGGGCAAAAATCATAGTTATTCTACGTTACAAAACTTGGAGGTAAAGCTTGGTTTTTTTATTTAAATTAATGTTTACAGTATGTTTATAAAAAAATAGTAAACAATAAGTAAATGATGTAATAACAAACATGACAAGGTTATGTCGAAAATATTTCGTAGACAATTTCGTTCATAATAATTCAACCAATAGGATGTTACAATCTCATCAATTTGAACCAATCATAATCTACTTCTTTTGACAATACAGACCACGGTGGTGTATTGTCGCGGCAATACGACCACCGTGGTCTGTATTGTCAAGTAACGATGGAAACTACGTAAACGCATACTATAAATTATTTGTTGTCAGAAAAAATTGAAATTTTATTTACGAAATTGTCAAACGAATTCCACACGATACTATAAAATTGTCGGTTAATTTTTAAACCATGGAATCTTCGTGCTTGTCGCCCTTAAAATCACCATTCGTGCTAAAGCACTCATGATGATTTTAAGGGCGACAAACACTCAGTTCCAGTTTCAAAAATTATTGCCGACAATTTGATAGTCTCTTGTGGTATTATATATGAAAATTTTCCATTAAAAATATACAATTCCTTGGGAAAATCGAGTAGTCTTAAATCGTTTCGGTCATCTGGTTTTGCTTGTGTTGTCCAGTAATTCACTGGCTGGTTCATTAAGATGGATTTCCAATCTGTTTCGTGCTTGTGGATTTTTTCTTGATTAAAATCTAAACGGAAGTCGTGTTATATGACATAATTGGGCATATACCATGGTGCATTTGTGATTGTTCTAGGTACCTTATTTTGAAATCTGTGCAAGATTTCGATATTGAATAAAATCTACTGGATCCCCATGGTTAGATGATACCTTATGTCCATATGGGTTTTAGTATATCCTCATATTAAGTGAGAATCTTGTTTTCCAGCGACAACTGTAAGATTTTCCTAATCAGCCAATGCATTTGCCTGAATTTTAGATCAAGCTGAATATTTGTTTTTGCCATGTTAGTCTTCTATCAAGATTCATACCAAGGTATTTTACGTTTCAGTATATGGTAAAAACACGGTTTTTTAATTTTACTGTTGGGCATGAGAATCTTCGCATTGTAAAAGTAACGTGTGTGGATTTTATTACTTCTTCTTTATCAGCTTTATGATGTTCCTTCAAACATCCATCCAGTCCACTCCTGGACTGTGACCTCTCCACCAAGAGAGGTAGATTCAGTCCATACCCTACCACGTTAGCCAAGTGCTGGTTGGTAGAGGACCATCCAGCGGCGTTCTTTTTTACCCAAATGCAAACCTATAGCAACCTTGCTGAACTCTCTATGATCTATTGTACACAGGCATTTGCTTTGCGCTGCGTCGCTGCTCGAAGATTTGACTTCATTGATCTTCATTCTCCATTTTTGTAGCCAGACTTGTAACCTTTTGATTTTTGCGAATAGTGTTTTTATTGGAAATCCTATAAACAGTAATAAAAATAAATAAGCTGTAGAGATCCATGTAATTTATTCCATTGTAGCCAAAAAGTTTTTTTTATCCGGCATTCCTCTAAAACTACTTCTGCTAGAGCCAGTGTTTTTTCTAAGTTATATTCTGAATTTCATTTACTTTCAAGTTTAGCTGATAAATTTTTGTCGTGCGATGCACAAAAAATGGGTAAATTTCGCAAAATTGAAGCAATGAAAAATTACTTCAAAAAGGGTAAAAATTATCAACTTGGAAAGCTTATAGCTAGAGCCCTATTAGAGCTAGAATGTTGTACTATGAGGAAATTTACAGAGAATTGAGAGAAGTGGACCAAGAATCGCTTTTGTGTCAGTTGAATATAAATAAATTTACAGGCAAAACTCAAAAATACGTTGTTTTGGGCAAAAATTATAAAAACAGGGTTCTATGGAAATCTGTATTTTAGGAAGGGTCTAGAACTTTTCGGCGCGGTTCTTTTGGGGAGAGACTAATTTGGTGCGACCTGATTCGGCGCAAGACCTATTCGACGAATTAAATTTAATATTAAAGAACCCATGCATTTCGTTTTTCTACCACGTTGAAAAAACCTAAATTAATGTTAGAAAATCGAAAATCATGGGTTCATCAATTTTGTTTTTTTTGATAAAATTATTCATAATTATTATTAATCCGGGTTATTACACATTTATATCAAATTATAGTAGGTGTATATCCTAAATGTCATTCATTCTTCAAAAAAATTTGTATTGTAATTAATTTATTAAATTGCACTATAAATTACTGAGGATCTCATGGTGAAACAAATTTGAAATGTTCTTCATTATCATAAATTAGTTTATTGCAGTTAATTACAATAATCAACTAATAAAAATTAAATCTTTTTCTCCAAGTCCTATATTTCTTTAATCCTTTAAGATGTGTTTAGAGATTTTAAAATATTCTCCATTTCGGCTGAAAAGAGGCTGTACAGAAAACAGAAATAAGTCAATGAAAACATCAACACAACATAACGTTATTACTTACACAAACATAAGAGTTGCCAATATTACATAAATAAATCAGAGACGGTCTTTACTAACACAAATTCTAAAAATACAATTTTTGTAATTTTTTTTACAAAATTATTAATAAGGTTGGCGCCGAATAAGTTCTGTAACTAAATGGACTAAAAATTAAGTTAGGAAAGGTGGATGCAAATTAGGGCAATTTATTTTGAACTAGGGCGAAATACATACATATACGAATATGAGCCTTCTGCGTCGATTTTTGGGGTTCTTGAGCTTTGAAACTATCTCTACATTCCATAACTTGTCCTATGGAAGTCGATATAGGGGTTAAATTTAAACAATATTGGTTTTGAATATCGCGCTCGTTATCTAAACCGCTGTGTTTTTTATTTCTAAAATTTTCTCCAAAAAAATTATTCCGACTAGCCAATTCTGAAATGATCACCCGGTATGGGTTTTCGTTCTTTTCAGTTTGTTTTTGTTTTATATTATTCATCCAAATTTCGCCACAATTATTTGTCTTCCTGATGCTGAAAAATGAAATTACACCGTTTATTTTTCTACTTGCAAAAGTCGTATATACAAATTTAGCAGTGATATTCTTGAAGTTAATTGGAAACACCTGCTACTTTTTTTAATTAATTTTTAACCTCAAGGTGTAATAGTAATTAAACAATTTCAGGTAATTTCCAATGTCATTTTTATAACTGCAATAATTCCATTTTTGAGCCTACAGTAGTAGGTTATGCAATCGGACCTGGAATTCAATTCATGACAATGTTTGGATCACTTAATAATGTGGTACTTTCTAAGTTACTCTTATCGGTTATTACTCCTACATGATTAATTGACATTGTTAATAGATAAATCGATTACTTATTCGCTTTTGTTATCCTGTTTTATTTATATAAGCTGCTGCAAACTATTTATTTGGGTTTTTCAACTATCTAGGGGAGCATGGGTAACAGTGAGACGCGGGTAACAGTGAAACATTTGAAATATTTTTTAATTTACTCCGCACACAAATGGCACTTTAGTATAATATATTTAACCTTCAAAGGTACCATTCTATTCAATTTTATCCAACAAAGATTTTGTCAATATGGGTAACAGTGAGACATTTGAAATTGGTAACATTAAGGTGTTCTATTTACTATTATTATTTTGTTAAAGTTCAGTTTGGTGTACGAAAAGTTTCAATTTACTTGGATTCCTAGATATCGACCATATAAAACTATATTTGGAACATTGCTCGAGGAAAAACCGAGTAAATTCAGAACAAATTCGAAAAACGAAAAAAATCAGAAAAAACGAAGTATGTATAAGGGGGACAGTTAGCCAGCGCCCACCACCGGAAATCGATTGAAAATTTCTCTATAGCAAAGAGGAAGGAATAGAGTATACTGTAAAAATTTTATGTGAAAATGTATAGTCAAAATTTTGAGAAAAATCAATTTGAAAGTACATAAATTTAGCGAAGAAAACGTTCGAATAGGCCACGCCCCCCAGGCAGACGCGATGAAATGCATGGGCGTTCCCTTCGAAACGGGTGACATTTTTTTCGCTCAGATTTGATTTTTTCTTTGAAATTCGGATAGGTGGGGGTATGATTAGTAGATATTAGTAATAAACATTAGCAAAAAAATCGTAAATTACCCGTGTATTGACGAAAAAGTGGAAAAATAATATTTTTTTTATTCGATTTTTGGGGTGTGCATTCGATTAGGAGGTTTATCTATCGTCAAAACCTACCCTTGCGGGGCGCCACTCCGCTCTGCACCCCTCCAGGGCGGTTTTGACTCTGGTTTACTGGGATAAACATACGAGAAGGCGCCACCCATCAAGAAAACCGGGATAAATGAAACCGGGATGTGAGAGAACCTCGTAATAGCATTAAAAAGTATACTCGCGGTATGGGGCAGTAACCTTTTACGTTTCACCCCCAAAATATCGAACAAAACAAAAAATAAATCGATGTTACATGTACGAGAAACGAGCTGCATCTGCCGGTGCGAAATTTTCTAAGTGTTAGGGTCATTCATTCCACACGTACCGTCAATAAAATGACGACGCGCGGAATCTCGTTAGGATTTTACATGTAAATTTGCTAACTTCAAAATCGATTATTTCAAAATTTTGATAATACATTATCACATAAAATTTTAACAGTATACTATATAAACCTTCCTCTTTGCAATAGGAAATTTTCAAATCATTTGGAGTGATGGGCATTAGCTGACTGCCACCCATTAGGGGTACGTAAACTGTAAAAAATATTTTATTGATTCCAAAAGTAAATGGGTAACAATGAGACGTATACCACATGTAACATTTAATAATGTCCAGATTTTAGGGTATTCCACTCATTACCAAATTAACCAGTGAAAACTAACAACCATATACCATGTTAGAATATGTAGGTAAAAAGGGAATTTCCATTTTGGCTAATAATACCTTAGTTTACAGCGTTAGAAAAAAAAAGCGTCTCATTGTTACCCATGCTCCCCTATTTTCGATAAATATGGAAGTATATAGCAACTATACATAACAACATACTACATACAGTGAACTCGTAAAGTTTGGAACAAATTCGATAAAATTGTTTAGAGGGATTTTTTCAGAAAATCTTCGGACTTTTCCTCGTATTTTATTCTTGAGCTGTGACGTCAGCATACATTTTTTTATATAGCACTCTTTATTTTTCTTTACGAATTTGGAAAATGCGCTCTTTTCCGGGTATGGAAATATAAACAAACCCTGATCTTGAAGAGAAAAGTTTTCAAGGTAATCAGTCCCAAAGTTACAAAAAAGAACTTAATCAATTAAGTACTTCAATAAATTTAATGAAAGCAATAATAACGAGTGGATAAATAGGGATTTTCTTGAAGCTAGAGTAAAATATTTAGCTGAACATCTTCTAGGATGATTTCTCGTCTGACCCACTAGTAAAATTTTCGCTGAATTTTGCTAACGGTGGCATGCGTAATTGGTTCCACGTTTGGATATTTATTATTAAATAAGTTGTAAACTGAAAAAAAATTTAATAAGTGTTCTGAGAGTTCTGTCCTCGTAACCTATAATCATCAGAATTTCAATTCTTTGCCTTTCAGACAAGCGACGAATCATTTTAAAATGGTTCAAAAACCAAGAATGAATTATAAATAAAATTTAGGCAAGGATAATTTAACAAAATACTAGACGACAGATTACAAAATTCTATTTAGTGTTATTTTTTCCAGCGCCTTCTTGATAAATAATTAATTTACTCTAATAATTCTCGAAAACTTTTCTTTTCAAGGTTATAGTTTTTTTACATTTTCATACTCATAAAATTGTGCTCTAATCCGGTAAGAAAAATTAAGAGTTGCAATTTAAAAAAGAAAATATCAATGGTAGAAAAAAGTGACACTTAAAAAAATAAGGTTGACGTCTCCGAGAATTTTCTGCGAAAATCCCCTAAAATGGTTTACTTATCGAATTTGTTTCAAACTTTACTAGTTCACTTTATTTATAATAGCGTATTATTGCTAAAAGCGTTTCTTGAATTATTGGAAATTTGTGCAAAGAGAATCAATAAAGTGCTAACCAAAAAAATTTTGTTATTATACGATTACGCGGTTTAATAGAATTATTATTGTATTACTTGACGAATACCACTCGCTTCATCTGAAATTAATAACAAAATACCGGTATTTATATACAATATAATTAAAAAAGGTGGGAGCTCCATCGGTTTAAACGTCTTGCTTTGATTGGCCGAGTGAAAGTGACTTTTATTTCAAATCAAGTATATAAATATAAACAACAATCACATTGCACTTTAATAATTTAAACATTGTTGGCTATGTTGAAGATAAGCCGAAAAGTTTAGTAAGTTTTCTCAGTTAGTTTCGTATGACACAACACCGTAAATAAACAGTGAAAAGTGCAGTTTTCAAAAAAATTACGTTCTTTTTGAAATTAAGAAACACCGAAAATGAAGGACGCGTGGGATAAAATTATAAATAGGACCTATACGGTTGTAAATGGCGAGGAAAAAAAACACCCTTACGAGTGTTCGTCAAAATCGCCCCATACGGTTAGAAACGGATTTTACGATCAAAAAAGTTTCAAATGTAAGTTAACGTTAATATTTTTGTAATAAAAATTTAAAATAGCATTGATTTATAATTTAATGGGTAATTGGTTAAAACACTCCAGTTTAGTGTTTAATTTTTTTTATGGTTGATTTAATTTTCGCGTGGAAAATTTAAAGTAATTATTTATTACATTATTCAGAAAATCCTGTTTTGTACTATGCGAATTAATTAAAAACAATAAAAGAAAATTATTTACATTGTGAAAATTTTCAGATATCTGAAATTCCCAGTTTTTGTTTATTTATATTATTTTAAACTGAAAATAATTTTTTAAAAGTCAACCATCCAGCATATTTAATTTCCCTTGATCTACAATTTTTTTTTATGAATCGACCTACGAATTTCAATATTATTGGAATAATTTCGATTTTATTATATCTATTTTAAAAAATTTCAGGGTTGTGTTTTCCAAAACTCATGTTAAATTTGCATAACAGATTGATTTGTCATTGCAAATATCTGATATAAAATACAAAAACGTGTCTTTGCAGGATTCATATTATGCAAAGTTTGTAAAATTATATTTATGCACCTTGAAATTTATTATTATTACATAAGAGAATGTATATAACTTATAATAAAATCACATTTCGATTTGAAGATACCCCAATAAGTTTAGCATTAAAATTTCATAAATCATATAATTTATGTCTCGTAAAAAAGTTTAGAAATTCCAACAGAAACCATGAATCTGGACCAATGTGATTACGCGATAGTTCACGGTTATCAATACAAATTTTGATCCCAACAATAATTTTTCAATGAACTTCTGATTTCACAGTTTCAGAAATTTTTTAAAATTAACAAAAATTTCATATAAGTCCTAATTTAAATTAAGATAAAAATGGATAAAATTATTTTCTATTTTAAAATATTCAATATTCTTTTTTATCAAAAACTTCATTAAAAAAATAATTTTGAAAACTTTTAATGACAAGTAGAAATATTATTTTGTATGTACTATGTATAAAATGAAAACTGCGATTGATCAAATTCCAGAATAGCAGCATTATTACAATAATAAATTTATATAATTGTCTGGCAATCTATTTTAAAGTCAGAATATAAATAATGCAACTTTTAACTTGAAAATATTTAAATTTAAGTACGGGGAACCCTCATCCAAATCGATAATATTTTTAATTTTGCATTTCCACTTAAAAAAGTAAAACTTCTACATTGATAATTCCATTCAGGGTCAAATTTTGGCGTTTCGACCAATCAGCGTGCGTTATTTTACATTGTAGTTAAATGGGTACGACGCATGCACAGTCGAATAATATCCGAAAATAAAAAATATTCCAAATACCCTACCAGAATATCGAATATTTGTAGTGGAGCGTAAAAGAATTCATACGTAATAAAAAATCTCATCGAATATTTGTACTGTGTATTTGTAGACTAACGCACTTCGCAACAGATGCGATGTAGGAAACCGATTCAACGCATTAGTTCCCACCCGAGTTCACTTAAAGCAATGTACTTCTAACGAATTTTATATTAACGAATTTTATTTTACAAATTTAGTGCGATTATGCTTCCATTTTTTTCGGTACTTACGTAATTTTTTGTTTGATTTTTTTGTGCAATGATTGTGATGCGATATGGTCAATTTGTTTTACAATTTTCGACATTAAAAATGGCGTTTGAAATGTCGATTTTCGTATGTGATGTTGTGCTTTTAAGTTGTGGCGTTTCTTCACGGAATTATCATCGCAACAACATCGCGGGTTCGGACAATACTCAAAGATTCAGCGAGTACAGGTTTTAGCAAGGAGATTGACACTCGCTCCGCTACGCTTCGCTCGTGCAATCTCCTTGCTAAAACCTGTACTCGCTGAATCTTTGAGTATTGTCCTAGCCCTTGTGTTGTAACAAATGATCATTTACGTTAAGATACTACTCAAATTTTCTATATGTATCAAGGATATTTATCATAAAAATTAACAATTTATTATTTAACAAATAAATAATACGTAATAAATAACGTATTAATTTTAAATTAATCATGGGCGTTTTTTATTTTAATAATAATTATTAAGGTATCGAATAGAAAAATTATTATTCTAAAGTAACTAATCATGACTAAATTAAATATTTAAAATATGCCAATAACTTACGTCAATCACAACATTAAATTTTTTCTAATACATAGTTACGGTGTTAAAGTACGTACCTATAACAATATTTTGGAATCATTACCTAGTTTAACAAATATTGCCATTTCAAATCAATACGAAGAATGCGGAAACATCAATAAATCCGGGTGTAACATTTTTTTTTCTCTCTAACCAATTCTTCTTTCCGATCTAAATACTTTGCCATTAACATTTAGGGCTTAAAAAATTGACTGACTGATTAAATTACAATTTAAATTTCTTAAATCGCCTGCGGAACAATTTTAATTTTGTCAATATAATTTATTGTAGGTGCCGCTTAGGGTATTCACAACAAATTTTGCGGTTTTTATGAGTGCGAACTTTTTATGATATTGTTCTACGTATCAATACGAATTAGCAACCAATTAATTTAACATAATTATACGTTTTAACACATTAAAAATTTTAATAAAAAATGCCACTGACAATTTTTAATAGTAGTCAAGAAATTGCATTATCATGATTATTCCTGTATTTAAATGTATTTAATAATAATTATATTAGATCGTTTTTCGAATATTTCAGGATATTTTATATAATAGGTAGTCGTCCTGGTTCATTTTTATTATTGCGGAGCATGTGGCATATGGTCCTTATTCTCTTAGATTCAAACTTAATTGTATACAATTTTGCTCAGAACGTAATGTGCACTGCGGAAACGTACTAAATTCCTTAATGCGCAGAATTGGATACAATGGGGCACCGACAAAAAAATGTAGTATTGTATTTTTTACGTAAATACGATCCTTAGGATGTTCTTTGCCATGTAATATGCTCTTAAAAGAAACACACTAAATTTTTTTTGTCGGTATCCCATTAAGGATGAAAATAAGTATCGTGTCATACGGTCCTTATTCTAGTTCTGTCCTGTCACAAAGTGGCAAATGAATGTCTTCTTCTTTTTCACTTCATGGTATATATAGGCGATGTTATCCGTCTTAAAGCGACAGGGCAATGAATGTTTTAAAGCGAATTAAAATGATAATAAAATGATAACTTCTGATTATGAAACAACCACCTTCGAAAAATCAGAAATCAAAAAGCAGTGTCTTCTTCTTCTTCTACTTCTAAAAGGGCTGTGCCCTGTTTGTACTGCTATGGTTGACCTTCTTGTGAGATTGAGGTCCAGCACTCTCGACAGCGTTTAGGTGGTCTACCTGGTTGTCTTCTCGCACTTGGCAATGCTATCTTCGCCCATTTTGCCATCCGATCATGGTTCATCCGCTCAACATGGTCTATCCATTGTCGTCTCCTTGCCCTTGTGAATCTGACTACATCCTGTACATCACACACCGCCCGTGTGTCCTCGTTCCTTATCCTGTCCCAACGGGTCACTCCTCTGATTGACCTGAGTGTCTTCATCTCCGTAGTGCGGGTAATCCTCTTGGTAGCTGCTGTCTCAGCTCTAGTTTCAGCAGCGTAAGTAAGAATTGGTCTCACGCAGGTTTTGTAAATCCTGGTTTTGCTGGTGATGGACATGAACTTGTTCTTCCAAATAGTGTCTCTCAGACAGTCAGAAGTCGTACCTCGTTTAGGATGTGTCTACTGCTTGAAATTTCCACACCTAGGTAAATAAAGCTCATAAATTGTTCTACAAGTTTTTCATACACCACCAGCTTGCATCTGATCGGTTCCTTAGCTATAACCATGGCTTTAGTTTTCTCTACTGAGATTTCCATATTTAGTTCTTTAGCTGCTCTGATGAATTCGAAGAGCAGTCTCTGTAGTTGGTCTTCATTCTCTGCCATCAAAACCGCATCATCAGCATAACACAGTATTTTGCCAGTCTTCTGGTTCATCCTGTACCCTGCGTCGACTTGCTTGACCCGTCGCACTATCTCATCCATAACCCTGTCTTATTCCTACTGATACAGGTACCTCCTCGGGCAGTGTGTTACCTGCCTTTACCCTGGTGGTATTGTTGGTGTTGAGTTGTTTTACCAGCTTTATGTATTTTGGGTGAATGTTGTGCTGTCTTAGGATTCTTTGGACGTCCTTCAGTCTCACACGATCGGATGCCTGTTTAAGGCCAACAAAACACAGAAACAGGGGCCCGCTGTACTCCAAGGATTTTTCGACGAGTTGTCTCAATATGAAGATAGCGTCTAGAGTTGAACGGTTCTTTCGAATACCCTGTTGTTCTTCATTGATATCAACAGATTCTGTAACTTTGATCCCATGATCTTGTTCCGGTATTCTCACAACCGGCTCTTCCTGTTGATCCTCTCCTGCGGGTTGGTATAGACTTCTGAAGTAATTCACCCAGGTGTCCGGTGATATAGATCTGATCTCTACTTCCTCGTTAACAGATCTCTTCTTCCTCCTCAGCATTTTCCAAATTCTCTTCTGACCCCCATACAGATCATTTTCCATATCGCTCGAGAACTTCTCCAGTAGGATTTTTTCAATTCCTTGATGGCGTTAGTAGTTCTGTTTCGGACATTCTTATATCGCTCGTGATCTTCCTGAGTCGGATTACCTTTGTAAGCTATGTATGCTTCTTTCTTCTCCAGTGACAGCGATTTGATTTCATCCGTGAACCAGGGCTTCAGCTTAAAAAGCAGTGTAATCTCGATAAACCGAATCCGCGCAAATCCAAACTCCCCGTAATCCGAACTTTTCCAAAAATAAATTTAAAAATTTTATTTATAACTTGCAATGCGAATTACTAAAACATTCGATTGCACAAGAATGTAATTTATTTGTAGGCACCGTTTGGTCTGCTTTATAATATACATAATCTCGTATTATTTTGAATAAATTACTTTTATAATTATATGTCATAAATAGTTTTGGTAGTTAATCAAATTGAATTTGGTGATTTAGTCCCGAAGGTTAGAAAGAACGTCACTTTCGGACAATGATAACTAGTTAAAAAATATTAATTGCACAACCAGACGTGCATAAAATAAATATAATTAGATTAATGTGAAAATCAATGTAATGTCGATTGTATAACTTTTCGTCAATATTAATTCAATGTTAAAAATAATTATTTAATTTGTAAAGTCGATAATAATTCATCGTTCATTATAATTAATAAAAACTTGTCACTTATATTAACATTAATTTGCACATATGCAAATTAGTCGCCGTTCTTTTACAGCGCTTGATTTAATATTAGGTCAATTTTTACTGCTGAGTGTCAGAGTCAGTGCAACTTACCTCATTATAAGCAATTCGGTTCAATCCACCATTATATTCCGAAGGAGGCTCTATTTGTACGGATATCTTCAACGCTGCCACATTACACATTAACCTAGGTCAATTACCTGTGACTCTCAGTGACCCCAAATAATCAAATTAAAATGTTTAAAACTGGAGCCATTCTCGTGAGTGCTGTTGACTGAAACAATAATTTGAAATCGTTTTTTTATTGTAATTTTTTTAACAAATTTGCATTGCTTTAAATTTTATGCGACCAAAAATTTGAAAAAAATAGTAGGGGGCATATATATTCCCTATTCTTAATTAATAGATGTAACAAATTGGCATCAATATACAATTACAAATTCTCTATTAGATCAACATCTTCCTAATCATGTTTGATACTTGTATAAATAACAAACTCAAAAAAATAATATACTGTGATAAAAAGGTCGACTTAGAGTCCTTTTTGCATTCGTCATACCCACGAGCTATTTGTAGCTCATGGGCAAATCCTGATTGAAGTCGATGCTTTCCTCCGAAAAGTCAAACAGCGGTGGAAGTATAAAAGTGTCTTGTGGGCGAGAGCTCTAAATCTCTAAAATAAAAACAAAACTACCGGAGGGGAAATGAACGTAAAGTGCCAAATTCCCCTCATAAATTCAAAGGTTTGTGAATTAATACATATTTTATATTGACATGATTAGTATTTATATATACATAAAACATTTCATTTACTTGTCCTTTTTTTTAAAATGTGACGTTCTTTCTGTTTTTAACGTCATGGATAAATAATGTATTCAATAAATGTTGACGCGTTCCTTTTTGGGTCATTCCAAATTATGAGATCAACCAATTTTTTGCAATTATTTTCATGTCCCTCTTCGATTTTGCTAAAATTTGGTATACTTCTAAGTTATGTCAAATAAACGGACCCGGGTTTTTTCGCATACAGAAGTTTTTTTTTATAAATTAAAGTAATAAGTATTTTATATTATAACATTATAATATTAACATCCAGTATAGTGGCGGCTCGTGACCTCTTCCAATGGAAGGGTACCAGATTCAAATAATAAGAAGGGAAAAATATAAATTCATTTATTTACTTACAAAATAATTTAATCCCAAAACAGCTTTATTTTATACTATTATTTTAATTGGGGGGGGTCGAGGGGTTACAGAATCCTCCCAGCAGAAAAGTAACGCATAAAACATTTTTTAATATTTCACCGCCTGATCACCAACTGCTGGAGACTAATCCATGGTCTCTGCAATTTCCTATTTTTTAAAACCTCATTTGCAGCGGCGGATCGAGACTTTTTTCAATGGAACGGATGGATTTTACATAATAGCCTAAATGTATCTGTGTCTTTGTGTCTGTCTGTTACGTCAAATGGAGCAATCGCGTGTCAGAGTGGCCTTAGAACACCATTTTTGCCTATCTGTTTGTTCACAACGCATCCTCATTGGTTTATTATTTGGTTACTAACTTTAAATGGTTTCAGTGCGGCCATTAGGCCGCATAACTATGACAATCCTGCACGAGTAAAGAAATAATGAGTGAGAAAATAATTTATATCAAAATAATGAAAACTATATTAATATGAATATTACATTCTATTGATGTTGATTCTGAAAAGCGGAAATATTTTTAATGTGGTCCATGGCCTGCATATTATTAGACTCGAACTTTTAAAATTTTAAATCATTTTTTGGTGTTAAGGTTAGACAATCTGTAATATATTTTACAATAAATTTATAAAGAATTGTCATTATTATAGACTAAATAATTTTACCTGAAATAACAAAATTTTAGGTATTTATTTGTAACAATTTTACATAGAAGTTCTTGAAAACTTGAACTTCTATAACTTAAGGTTAAATTTTTGTGTTAATAACTAACTTATTGTGATCGGAATATTGAATTAAAATTTTAATTTGGGGGTGGGAGTTAAAAAACAATTTAATTTCACGAATCTGTTACATCGGGACGGCGTATTCGATTTTAAAATATTATTCTGAATTATTCCGTTTTGGGAGGGCGGCGCCCCGTCGGCGTCGGCGGCGCCCCATAATACAATATGCACAATTCTTTCATTATGGCATTTATAATTTCCTACCCAACAAATTATTAATTTTTTGTACATACCTATAACAAACATGAAAAATAAAGAAATACATAATTATTCAACTTTAATTTAACATTAAAAAATTAACAGGATAAAAAAATTTATTCGTTTTCAGATACATTCAGCAATGAATATTATGCATTGTTGTATTTGACAAACTTGTTAAAATCATTTTCATTACTGATTAAGCTAAGCATAAGCTGATAGCTTATGAAAATAAGCTAATTTTGTATATTTATGGAGTGTCAGTGGCAAATACCCCCAACCCTTCAAATTTGTATAAAATTGAATTTATTATTTTTTTTAATGAACAGGATTTTATTAAGAGTAAACAGCAATTTTTGATCCCTTTGTAATTTTTAAAATGCCAAAACGAAAAATTGAAAAATCGGTTTACGTTGATTTTATTAATAAAGTGTTTTTCAGGATTTTACAATGATTTTTTTAAATCCCCCGTTGAACACGAAATTTCGCTTAACGCGACCATGTCCAAAAAGAATCCCGCGTTACCTGTATATTTAATACAAGAATTTTTTGGAGAAACCTAAAAATAAATTACAAAACATAACACGTCATTGTATAGCGATCATTTCAAAGTTTAACACATTTCAATAACAAAAACTCAAATTTTATGTTAATAATTCACGTTCAAGGTTTCATGGCTAAATAATTTTTTTATAACTTTAAGATGCATTATTAAAATTAATATTTACTTACACTCCCCTATTCCTTGAACTATAATTACTATTTGTAAAAAATCTGATGTGGCCATCGCATAACTTTCCGAACAGACGCAAATTTTTATATTACATTTTTAAATAAAATGGTTACATAATTTCAGCAGTAAATCGATGAAAAATTTCATATTTTGCCAAAATAGGAAGAAAAAAACTTTTGAATGCCTATATCTTGCAAACGAAGATTTTTTGGACCCATGTTATTAGAAACTTTTCATCTTATTTTCATTAGTAGAATGCGTTTTACTATTTTATTTACAAATATAAAATTTTTTGAAACGCCCTGTATATTTTAGAGAAAAACTTGTAGGACAAAAAATGTAGGAAATTCTATAGCGGTAATTTTTTGTTATTAATATTTTTACATATTTAATTTCGTTTCGAAGTTATGACGCATAATGTCGTAATAGCTCCAGGTAAACCCCCCTTTCTCAGGGGACCTCAAAACGTGAACATCTGTAAAAAAATTGGGGGGTCAAATTTTGCCTGATAACAAAAATGTAGATATTGTAATTAAATTAAAACATCAACTTCTCAATTTATTTTAGACTATGGGTATACAATTAACAATTAATTTTTATTTTACGTAAACCTTGCCTAAGTTTTCAGTTACTATTGCAATTAATTGGGCACGTGCTCAATTTTATTTATTCTATTGAAATAAAAAATTAAAAATCATCCTTAATATTATTTTGGAAATTTGAAAACTTACTCCATAAAATAGGAACTATTCAAGTGATGGATACGCTGGAAAGAACCATTTCCAAATTAATTTTTGCGTAACTTAAAAATATTATCTAACAATAATTACAAACAATTAAAAAATATCTTTTAAATTTCCTTATTTTTTTAACAATTATTGCTCTCCAAAATGATTTCCTATAAGATTAACTATTGCAAGAATGATGTAAATTATTAAACCACCCTGAAAAATTGTGATTGCGTTATTGATGGCACTTGTAAAAAAAATGTTCTGAAGCTGAACCAAACTTTTTTTTTCTATTAGGATGTGATTATTTCCGTATTTTTCAATACTGCATATTTAAGATTTAAATGGTATTGAATTGCAATTTACACATTAATTAATTACTACTACTGTCGACATTTGTATTAATTCTAATTAGATTATTATTTTATGTCTTATTAACATTTCTGTATGTCCCAAATAGGTACGTCTTAACATTTTACAACAAAGCAATTTTAAATGATAGTTTGTAAGAATTAATTACATGATTATTAAACATAACTGTAAGGACGGTACTTAAATTTTAATTTAGTACACTGACTCGAATCTTTGCGCTATTTTGTTTTCTCAATTTTGCTCATAGCAAAACCGTACCAATTTAAGGTAATTTCAAAACTACTAGCGCAAGTTTAGTAAAATGATTTATTTTTATATAATGGAACCAAAGCTTTGTGTGGTATTTAGTAAGGTAATAAAATGAAGTTCCATTATTTTTAAAAAAATTATAGAAGCAGTTTTATAAGGAAAACACACGATGAGCTACCCCTAAATTATAATAATTTTTAAGTTTATAATAATTAGACGTGAGGGTCAAATATTACATAATAATTTATATACATTTTACATATTTTATTATGCAACTGCAATAACTTAACTTTATTGTTTCTAATTGAAGTTCTTAAATAATAACAATAAAATAAGATTCAAAATTTAATTTACCTACATGTATAAAAATTGTTGAATCATCTTGTAAATTTACATCATCGCAATACAGAAAACTGGAAACCCATATATAGATTTTTATTGCCAATTAAAACAACTTTTTTTGATTTTCTGTCATCTTGTACAATTTCAGAAACAAACCTATATATAAAAAAAATTAAGTGTTGGCACTGAAAAGTTTGAATCCTTGAATCGCAAAAAGGATATAATTCAAGTTTTATAATTATACTATTTCTGGTTTTCAAGGTTTCAATTTGATTCAAACTTAAAATAACCCAATAAACTCGTAAATTTTAATTAACTTATTGTTAAACTTTCGTTTCTTTTCAGGTATATTTATAATTTCGATTTTGGGTTTGATCATCTTCGGAAGCGGTATCCTGGTTTTATTTTTTCAACCTTACGATATGCTATTTAAAATGGTGAGCAAAATATTATATGTACATTATTTCTCCTCTTTCAGGAATTTATTTATGCATCTTAACAATTTATCAGCGTTATCGATAGAATATTATTTTTAAAATTTCGTTAGATCTGTTCTCTATCAACAACATAAAAGTTAAATAACTTGTGAAATATTAACATTACTAAATTAAAAATTTTCAATGAATTTCCTGGGAAGATACGTAAAATGGCACCAGGAATTTGAAAATTTCCTATAGAGATTCGGAAAGCTGAACGTTTTTATAATAGATTTTAAAAAAATTTAGGAATATTCACATTAAAAACAACCCCGTAGTGCTCAGAATTTTTGTACTAGTTTTAGTATATTCGCAGATTAATAATAATTTATTATTGCTTATACGATAGTAAAATTTAAATTGAGCGTTAATAAGGGAGTTTCGGATCTCGTGAAGAAATAATGATTTCTAGGTAAACTTAGGGGGTGCTAGATTTAATATTTGGGTGCTAAGCGATGCTAGCTCTAAGGAATCGGGAGCTAACTATTGGAAAAAAATATCAACTGAAGGGGGCTGCGTTACTTTGCCCCCCCCCCCCAAATTTTCAACATTGAAAAACCAGAGCAAAATTCAACATTGATTTTTGGACAAACCTGCTAGGGGGTGCTAGCTTTAATATTTGGATGCTAGCCGGTGCTAGCTCTTAGAAATCTGGAGGTAAATTTTTGAGACAAAATTTTCAACGCAGGGAGGGGGCAAAGTTTGAAAAACCAAAAAAAATTGATTCGTGTACAAACCCAGGGGTGCTAGTTTGAATATTTGGTAGCTAGTCGGTGTTAGCTTTTTAAGAAAAAATATTAATTGGGGGCGGGGAGAAACGGTCCCCGGATTTGAGTAATTCGCTATAGATATTCGGAAAACTGAAGGTTTTTATAGTAGATTTAAAAAAAATGCGGAGTATTCACATTTACCCTTTAAAAACAACCCTTGAAGTTAATAGAAAATTGTTAATTTTAAAGAGCTCAACCAATCAAAAGCTCCCAGTCAATTTGTCGGTGTTTTCCTATAGTCTATCACCTCAGAAGTATAGTGTATTTCAAATTAATTGGAATTAAAAAAAGTCTAGCATCAAATTACGTTGTTATAAAAACATACAAACTTACTGTACACCTGGTACACGCGTCCACGTGGAGTCGCAAAGAGAATTTTCGTAATAGAAATATTATCCAATAATAAGTCCTTATTATATATATTAACCAATTAGAACTACACTACTCCACGTGGAGTATGAAATGCGGGCTTTCGTTGGCGCGATAATCTTATCTCTTATATTGTTTTTCCTTGCATAGTTTGTATGTTTTTATAACAACGTAATTTGATGCTAGACTTTTTTTAATTCCAATTAATTTGAAATACACTATACATCGTTAGATCGGTCCGTAGGTTAGTGTTAGGACACGATATTTTTTTAGCAAAAAACTAAATCCCGTTTTTTTAAAATATGTCGGATTTCGGGTCTTTCGAATCTGTCGCGCTCTTGGATTTTTTCAAGTTGATCGCAAAAAGTGAGATGGATACAAAAATAACATAAACCCAATTCTGAAATTATGTGGGTTCTAAAAAGAATCGACATCGCAATGTCATCAAGGGAACGTATTGATGCCATGATGCGTTAGCTACTAAAGTGAAATTGTTCTTTAGTGATGTTTCTATATAAGTCCGGGGTGGGCGTGGCCTATGAGGACTAAGAGCCAACGGATGATCCCTATTCTACTACCCTTTTAAAAGCTCTTTATTGGGGTTAAATATGAATTTACCGAAAATTTTATTTTTTATTTCTACTATAAATACGTTCAGCTTTCCAAATCTTTATAGGAAATTTTCAAATTCCGAGTAACACGATTTTACGTGTTACTCCCACATTTCCTCGTATTATTATTTTTTTTAGGGTTAATCATGTACTTATCATAAATAAATGCAATGATCATACAGATAGTAGCTGCCTCCCTTTTTATCGATTGTGTACCATCTCTTCATTCATATCCCGATCTCTTATAGCCTTCTTGACCCTTTTACTCCTAAATTTGCGGGGCCTACCTCTTTTGTTTTTACCCTGTGGCTTCTTAAGAGATAGCCTAACCACCTAAGACCCAAGGCATCTTTACTCCACTTTCTAGATGACAGACTCTGTTGGGCACGTCATATTTCTTTATTCCTTATACGTTGCAACCTTGACACCACAGCATTCTTACGTAAACGGTTCATTTCTATGGCCAAAATTCTTCATTTGTTCTCCTCTTTAATCCAAAGAAAAAGGCACGTGAGGGTTCGCATATGCGGACGACATAGCGACGATCACCAAGGGGAAATTAAGGAATGACCTCTCGAGGAAGCTCCAACAATGCGTAAATTCTATCAGAAACGAAGACCAAGATTACCCGAGAGTGCATAACTACGATTTGCACATCATCCTGAACGGTAAAAAAATTAAAGTCACAAGGGAAACTAAATATTTGAGAGTTTTCTTAGATAAATATTTATCATCTTTGGTAATTACATCTATGGTAAAGCCACAACGTTAGTAGATGTGCCCTGCATCAAATGGCAAAAGATGGATGGAACCTGGGCACCTATAACTCTATGCGAAAGATCTACCAGGGGGCAATAATTCTCATCAAGGCTTATGAAAGCAAGATCTGGCTACATAGAATCAAAGACAAACACGGGGATGGAAGGCTCTCAAAATGTTATAAACGACATTGGCCTTGGCCTTTGGCGTTATGGCAGGTATTCACTCACTGGACATTGGATATCCAATTGAAATTGAAAATTAGGAGAATACAAGCTTGGTTGAATATCAAAAATGGAAAGACAACAACATTTCTGGGGACCGAAATAAACCCCAGGAACTTCAAATACAGGGTGGAAATCAAAAGGAGAATACTTGAACCGATCATGGACGAATGGCAAAATGGATGGGAGGAAGAGACAATGGAAAGAATCACCCACCAATTCACAAATATACACTAATATTGACAGGAAAACATCTTTTGAAATGGCCGAAATCCTCACCGCACTGGCAAGTCCGGCCCACACCACAAGAGATTGGGAAAATCCGAGGAGAGACTGTGCGGCATGTGGGGTATTGGATAAACGCGTACACAGAATACAGAAGTACGAGGAGGATTTGTACAGGCAGATGTTTCCACCTTTTATGGTAAAAACCTCCCTACACGTCTGCATGAATTGTACAACCAAACACCACCTGATCTAATTTGCCGGTTCCTTCAAACTAAAATAATAGCAACACAGATCGAAAACGGGGATTGAACCCCCCCCCTCCCCGAAGTAGACCCATTCGGAATTTAGCCGTAACAAAATAAGAACAGATTATTGAAATAGCGCGAACTCTTTATAACATAGAAAAACCATTGCAACGCAAATAAGGAAAATACCTCTCTTCACCACAAGAAGGAAAAGCATTGGAAAACAAATGGAACATAGAAGAAATTTAGTTTTAAATCTACTGCAAAATTACCCTTTGGTGGATACCCGGTATATGAATTATTCTTGAAATTTATTTTATATTTTTTTTTAAACGGAATTCCTGTCAATTTGAAGATTGGTATCTGTTATTTAATATTTTTATAATTTGTACATAAATAAAAAACTTTCATTGTCCTCCTCTTTAATGGCCCCATACTTCACTACCATAGCACAGCACTGTTTCCACCATTGGTTGTCCTATTCCTTTTTTTTATTTCTTATACTTATATGTTTATTCCGCCAAATGAAGTTGAGCGAAAGAGGGGGGCTTTCAAAACCAATATTGTTTGAATTTTAAGTTTACCCCCTCCCCACCAGCTATCCTTCCTTTGAAATTTTAAATACTAGCACTCCTTCCATTTATTAGTTTGCACCCACGTGTTTTTTAAAATTTACTAAGGCTACTTTTGAAATGAACCCTTGGTATAAAATGTAAAAGACTCACTCACTAATAAAAATAATCATTAAATCAAATATGTATGTGCTAGGTACTAAATAATTTGAACTATTTTGGATACAAATTGAAAAAGGGGTGGGTTGTTGACGAAATGCAAATATAAATAATTAAGCGCACTTAAATCAAACCAAACTGTTCTAATGAAAATTTTTTATTTCAGAAATGTGTATTTTCAGACGGCGGTGAAATTTTTGAATTGTGGAGAAAACCTCCAATCGACCTGTATTTAAAAGTTTATCTATTTAATGTTACCAACAGGGATGCATTTTTAAGCGGAAAAGAAAAACTTAAAGTGAAAGAAGTTGGTCCTTACGTCTATCGGTAAGTAAATATTTTTGTAGTAGGTATTCTTACTATTATTAGGTATTACAGTGGCGAATCTAAATGCATTAAGGGGCCTTCAAAAAATGGCCCCATAATATATTAAGATTGCCGCTCTAGTTGTAACAAACGACATAAAAAAGGTCACCTACCTGCGATGCAAGTAAGAATATCATTAATAAAATTTATAATAATTATTATTAAGGGTCTGAAATTAGAATTGCGAAACGACCGGCTTTTCAGGAACTTTCAGCCCCGCTCTTCTTAATACTTCCTGTTCTATTTATATTTCTATTTTTGTGAAATTATTTTTACCCATATAAATAATTCTATATCCATAATATTATAATCGTATACATAGTCAATACGATATTTAGCATAATTATTTTAAATTGAATACATGTGCATAAATACAGGTAAAAAATTATGTAGATATGCGACCTTGTCAGTCATCTTTCTTTATGGTATGTACATTTCCTAGGCTCGTTATTTCCGTTGCCATATTTTAAATTTCAGAAACGCGTCAGCTCGCCCAAACTCTTTTAAAGCACGAAGTAATAATTTCTATTCGCTAATCGACAAGTAAATAACACTACTATATCTGTGTACATCATTTTTTGTAAGGCGATATTACCGATCGTTTTTTGTTTCTCTTAAGTCATCGACTAAGTAATAGGATTCGCTTTTTGTTTTTCTAGTTTTCAACGAAGTAAATGTTGTTGCATCATTTTGTATTTAATCGGTACGAATAAAATATTTTACTAAAATTCGAACGGTAGTTGTTTTACTAATCTCGAATGAATTACAACTCGAGACATGAAGATTTTCTTGAGTGCAAATCAACTTTACCGCCCTTGTGTGATAATATTTTTATTTGTTTCTCATTTGTAAACGTCAGTTTCCAAAAACACAATATTAATCAAGAAAGTTTATTTTATCAAGTCACTAACTTGTAAAACTGACAGTTAACTTGCAACATTTTTACAAGTTAGTAGTATTATTTACATTAGGAAATTTTGTTTTATCGTCATATATGTTGAAAATCATGGTACAATTGTTATTTCCAGTAACACAGATTTTTGATGATGAAAGAGTTGATACTGATGATGATGAACCATCTGTTGACTCAGAAACTGCTGAACTCGAGGACTGCAGAACATTTGTACTCTCCTTACTACCAAATAATTTGCTAGACATTTCGATTTTTTTTTTGACCGAATCATCGACATAACTCATCGCAATTTCGGTGCTCTTCCACCCTCCTGCACGCTTTAGTGCTAAAATATCTCCACCCGAATCCGCAACCATAGTGGCTCCAGTTCTGCGAAAAGAGTGGCCGGTGTATAACTCTGGGTTTTTTAAACCTAAATATTTCGCTATTTGCTTTGGGACACCACCAATAGTGTGCTGGCCAGCATTAAGGGAAATGCACTTTCCATGTCGGTATGTCAAAAAAAATCTTAGGCTTTCTGTTCCAGGAGGCCGAAGATTTACATATTTTCTGTATAACATGCAGGGCTTGAAGCTGCAGCCATCATCGGTTATGGTGAATCTTCTTGTTGTTAAATTTTTTGTTTGCCGCAATGTCACAATAACGTATTTTCCCATATCTTCTACATCATTCATGTTTAAGGAGAGAATTTCGTCACATCGACAACATCCAAAAATCCCAAATATTGTTACAATTTTCGCCAGCAACCACTGGTCATCAGGAGCATGTAAAAGAAATTGTTCAACCTCTTCTTTACTTAATACCTTGGCCTTTTTTGGCGCATAACGCTCATTTTTTCGTTTCAGAAACGCTATTACCTTTTGAAATCTGCAAATGACAACTAAACGTCATATTTTTCAATAAATTTTTTAAGGAAAACAAACCTGCGAACAGGGGCATTTTCTTTCATTTCCAAGCAGCTTTTCAGCATAGACCATTTTGCCCATAAAGTATTAGGGCTGAATCTAGCTGATAGTTGATTCAAGTATACCAACAAAACATCTTCAGTTACCCCAATCACACTATTTTTGTTTTGCCACTTTTTGAAGTCGTCGTATTCTCGCTCGTACCTTGAAGCTGATTTTGCAGGTAATAAACTTGAAGCTACACTGCTGGCTGCCTCAATAATTTCTTTTGGTACATTCATTTTCGCTTTCGCCAAAACAAATGTAAAGAAAAATAAACAGACATGTTCATGGCAACGCTTCCATAGCTTACGACATTTGCGACAAATTATTGAGATTTTTTTGGAATTTATCTAACCTTTTTACAAATGAGAAACAAATAAAATATAAAACAATGCACGCAAGGTAACGGGTTTTACTGGCTCAAGGAGGTAACTGACTCGCCTGCGGCTCGTCAGTTATATCCTCCATTCGCCAGTAAAAACCCTCTTACCTTGCTAGTAATGTTATATACTATATTACTATCTCTTATAATTTATTGCTGTCCTGAAAAATAACTTTTGTTGAAGTTTTATACCACATAAATCCGAACAGTAGACTTGAATCATAATAATTCCTTCATCGAAGCTTTATTTACCATGTTCCCATATGTAGTATATGGACTAAACGAGAGTGACTCCAGACCAGTCGGACGTGTCTTCTTCTTCTTCTTAATCTAGGACTACGTCCTGTACTTCCCAACTATAGTGCCTCTGTTCAAGGCACTGTTGGTTCTATGAGCAGTTTGGTTTTTACATCTCAGGTAGCTTGCTAGGCTTGCCTTTCGATATGCCTGCACCCTGTTTTTCATTGTTATGATGGCAAATCATTAACACAGGGGGACCGCCTGTTTAACGTGCCCTCCGAAACACGGAAGACGGTCAAGAAATTTTTAGACAATACCCAGAGTCGAACCGGGGCGCCTTGCGTTAGCAGTTGATCGCGCTAACGTTCAGACCATGACCGTCTTCAGTCGGACGTGTCGTGTATTTAAATTAGAGAGATGTCGGATTGGTCGCGTAGTTAAAGAGGATACATGTCGGACCGACAAACTTATTATTTTTCTTCTAAATATTTTTTAAGCCCAAAATTTTTGAGTCCATGAAGTTGGCCTCCCATTTTTTGAATTAAAAAATTTAAATAATTGTGCCAGGTTGTTCTAAGGTTGTGCCGGTGTAACCGTGAATTTTTACCGCCGGTAATTAGGGATATTTTACCCCAGGGGGGTAAATTTTCACTAGGGTATATTTATCGAGGGGGTAAAATTTCACCAATGTTGAAAATTATTCCGAACCAAAAACCGCGGCAAAAACCTAAATGCAGTGGACTATTCATAATAATATTTTTTATTAAATTTTAAATAAAATTATTCATATTAATTGAAGATCAACTCTGTCTTTTCGTGTGGTTCTTTATCTTTGGCTAGTTTTTTTTTCACCTCAACTACGACCTCAAAATGATTTCCATTTTTATGGTTTAAATACAAAGTTAGCTTTTGGTAATCGGATTCGTTTAATAATTGTAGTATACTGGGAAAACGTATCCAACCAAAAGATTTGTGTATTTATAATTACATTATATTACAAAAATATTTTAATTTAAAAAAAAAGTGCTTGAACGTCCAAAATAAAAGTTCGACATGTCTTCAGTTTAACTACTCGACCCGTCCGACGTGTCTCTAATTTAAATACATGACACGTCAGACGTGTCTGGAATCATTCTCAACTCTCATACCATGATGTCATCAATAACTCATTTTTTCATAAAATGTTATTGTTAAAAATACCTAAACTCGAATAAATTTTTAAAATTTGGAAATCCTGCCAATTGTTAATTATTAAAACTAAATTTAATAATCTTTATTTAAGTTTAAACTTTATTTAAGTCAAAAATATGTATCTGTAACGCTAAATTGATCAGGCAATCAGTGCAGCCTTCAGGCTGCACAACCAAGGAAATTATGTTCTTGTGAAGTTTTGTACTCAGAATCCATATCAAAAGCACATAATATATTTATCGTTTCATTATTTTGATTTAAATTATTTTCCCATTCATTGCTATTTTACTCGCGCAGGATTGTCATGATTGTGCGGCCTACAGGCCGCATCAAAACTTTTGGTGGTGGTGTTTTAAGGCAGTGCTAATTCGTAATTGCCCATGTTTGAGACTTTTGAGACTGCTAGAAAAAATTTTTAATATAACGGACCAGCCTTCGAAAAAATTCTATTATTAAATAAATAGGAGTAATATTAAAAATAAGACGTAAAAAAATTATAGATATTTAGTGCGAGAATCGCTTACAAACGCCAGGCGATTTTTGACTTTAAAGATTTATGGACACGCCGCCCAAGCTATTCAACTTATTTATGTTTATTGTAAAAATTATAGGTGAAGAATCGGTTTTTATAACCTAAAATATACATAATATATACGAGGGCGGATTATTAAGTACTTAGAATGAAACAGAGATGTCACCACTCTGGCCAATTTAGTGTTATTTTTGAGAAGTACCAACCTTGGAAAGTTAAAGTTTCTAATTTCATCCATTTATGTCAAATCGTTGAATTTTGATAGTCATTTAAAGTGAACAATTTGTATAAATTTGCTAAAATGGAGAAAAACGAAAATCGTGCGGTTATCAAGTACTTGTATCTCAAGGGCTTAACGCCTTCAGAAATAGTTACTGATATGAACTCAGTGTTGGGTGAATCTGCTCCGTCGACTGCAACTGTTTACAATTGGTATAATGAATTTAAACGTGGTCGTAAAAGCACAAATGATGAACAAAGGCCAGGACGTCCAAAAGACGTTGTTACTCCAGCCATTGTCAAAAAAATCCATCGTACTGTATTAAATGATCGAAGAGTGAAATTGCGTGAGCTAGCTGACTTATGTGGAATAACGTATAAAAGTGTTTGGGATGTTTTACATAAAACACTGCATATGAAAAAGTTGTCTGCGAGATGGGTGCCGCGTTTGCTTTCAAACGATCAGAAACGCAATCGAATGGATCTTTCAAAGCAAAGTTTGGAATTATTTCAGCGTAATCCCAAAGAATTTTTGCGCCGATTCATAACCGTCGATGAAACATGGATTCACTACTATACCCCAGAAACGAAAGAACAATCAAAACAATGGATGGAAGCTGGTGAAAGTGCTCCAAAGAAAGCAAGGACAGTTCCATCAGCTGGAAAGGTTATGGCAACTGTTTTTTGGGATGCTCATGGAATAGTGTTAATTGACTTCCTCCAGAAAGGAAAAACAATAACAGGGAAATACTATGCTGAATTATTGGACAAATTAAATACTGCTATCCAAGAAAAAAGACCTCATTTAAACAAGAAAAAAATCCTGTTTCATCACGACAATGCACCAGCTCACACATCAAGAATTGCAATGGCAAAATTGCATGAATTAAGCTACGAATTGCTTCCACATCCACCATATTCACCAGATTTAGCTCCTAGTGATTTCTACTTGTTTCCAAACTTGAAGAGATGGCTCGGAGGAAGAAGATTTACGTCAAATGAAGAAGTGATAGATGCAACAAATGCTTATTTTGGAGAGTTTGAGAAATCTTACTTTACCGATGGCATCCAAAAACTTGAACCGCGTTGGATCAAGTGTGTCGACCTAAAAGGAGACTATATTGAAAAATAAAATGAAATTTTCCCAAAAAAATTGTTTTTACTTTCTCATTCTAAGGACTTAATAATCCGCCCTCGTATTTCTACTTAATATGTACATATTATGCACATCGAAAAGAACATTAAACGGCAATGGCCATCTTCAGAATCAACATTAAATAAAAAACTAGTACGAAGCACCATGAAATTAAAAAGAACCTCAACGAATGACATGTTCCGATCTCATTCATAATTTTATTCCTGAAAATAATCACATCATGAAAATAAGTATTTCGAAAATATTCATATCGCCACGGATAAAATCGTGAATAAGATCGAAACATGTCATTCGTTAAAGGTTATTTGATTTTATGGATTTTCTTGCTAGTTTTTCAATTATTAATGTTGATTCTGAATACGGTCCTTGATATTTAATGTTATTTTCAATGTATATTTTTATAAATATATTTATTTATAGATTATAAAGACCGCATACTCAAGTGTAATTTTTTTAATATTACTGTTGACTATCACTACTCATTAAAATTTTGAATCCTAACAAATTCACAATTTTGAACTATTATTCATGCTTTTTGAATGAAAAACATTAACACATGCGAACCTACGGCTTTACGTGCCCTCCGAAGCACGGAGACGGTTGAGAAACGTTTACGCTCAAACCCAGGGTCGAAATGGGAAGCCCTACGTTAACAATAATTGATCGTGCTAATTCTCAGGCCATGATCGCTGTCAACTGAGAGTCTATTAATAAAATATTCACAGCACACCGCTGTATACCTTATAAATCATAAAACTTGTTTTTACTACAAGTCACGTAACATCTTACTACTTATTTTGTATTTTCAGTCGTTCGGGTTAGTACTAGGAAATAAATTCTAAAGCAAACCTGTAATTACTACATATGCGTATTTACCATTGATTCATCAGCAATAAGAGGTGATATCTGACATAATGAAACAAGAATTATTATACTAACGATTCAAATATGCAGTTAATATCGTTGTAATTTGTAATTACAGTGCCAATAATGTAGATAATTGTAGTAATTAATTAAAAATATTCCTGTTGTTATTATGAAGAAAAAAAATTGAAGGTTTATTCTATAATAAAAATCAAATTTTGTGTAATATCCTCAATATTATATTTATTTTTATATTAACAAAAGTGCAAGTTCAAATTTTCAGAATCTATGTAAATCGGTTAATGGTGGCAGTAAGGGAATGAATTTCTTTGCGACGTAGATCCTACGTGTTTCACACAAGATTTTTTCTACTATTGTTAGAAAAAGAGACTAAAATATTTATAAGTAGATAAAATAGGTAATAGAAGTACTGACCCGTTAGTTTATCGTTAGTCAAAATAGGACCTGGGATTTCCAGGTACCAGTGGACGTTTGTGCTATGAGTTCTACAAGAATCATAAGACAAAGTATTTATATAGGCTACTAAAGCAATAACAGCCAATCGGCCCTTCTTTTGTTCTTCAAATATTTGTTTTTAATTCAAAGTCAAGAGGCTATAACAATAATTGTGTAAAATCAATCTAATGTTATTATTGTTCTTATCTACATTTTTCGCAGTTCAGAAAAATTAAAATCTGCAATCCCAAATTTCAAAATAACGTATTCTAGGTCATTCTTATCGAAATTTGGTAAATATTTGTGCATTGTTGAGTCAATATTGTACTGATATATTCTAGTTTTACAAAAAAAATTGAGCTGTTCAGATATAATAATCAAAATAGCACAAATAAAAACCGTAATTACCTATTTCAGTTCATTGACTGCAAATATTGAATTTTGCTTTCAGATCTCACATGCAATATTAAACACCCAAACATGGTATATATATATATAACATTTTAATGTATTAACTCTAATTTTTTTCATATAAAAAGTAAATTACTGAATCGAACTTCTTAACTAAAAAATTGTAATTTTTAATTAAAATAATTTAAAATTTTATTACGTCATAATATTACCTTAATGGGTATAAACAACTTGGAATTTTATAGTAAATTAGTATTATTACCTAATTTGTTTATTTAATTTTACAATTCTGCTTTAGTGCAGTAGGTCGTTTCCGCAAGTATGTTTATCTTTTTTCTGCTATTATCGTATAAGACACCATTCGATTAAATTCTTTAAAAAAAATTTTTCAGGGAATATATGAGTCACGAAAATGTAACATTCAACGATAATGGTACCATTTCCGCAACGCCGTTCCATCCACTGGAATGGGTGCCAGAATTATCAGAAGGTCATGAAGAAGGTGACCAACTAATTTTGCCAAACATTGCTTTATTGGTAAGTTCAAACTTAAACTTGATATTTAATAATAATGTTTTACCTTCACACTAAACTTTAACATCTTGTTTTCCCTAATCAGGATGCAAGGTAAAAATATTTAGCAAGCACTATAAATATTAACTATTTTAGTTTTTATGTAAGTGCATAAAATATTGAATTCTATTTAGTTTGTTTCTAATTTTATGGTATATTTTAGTCAAAGTATATTTGCCTTAGGGAAATTATCGGGGACTTCACTGGCGATGCCAACAACAAAAGTTGTAACTGAAAATCTTTCCTGTATTAGGATAATATGCTATGTTGTAACGAACGATTAGCTTAATAAGTCAAGTTTTTAAAGCACTCGAATTAATCGTGATAAATTTATTTAATACTTTGTTATCAGTCTGGCATTGAATGCTTGATTAAAGTTCACAGAACTCGAAATTTTACATAATAAAAATTAAAATAAAGTAAATTAAATGTGCCACGTCGATACTAATTTTATTATATAATTGATAAGTTTCTCTTAATTGATGTTGAGTTTAGTTTTAAATTTGCAATAATATATTGTTATCTGGTGATGGCAGTTCTATTGCCGAAATGCGTCGCAATTAAATAATTACCGTATGCTAATAAATATTAATTATATAATAGTTGAATATACAATATATAATATATTGAAATGTTATTTTCCTCCTTACCATAGTTCTAATATTCAAAGTCTAAGCTAGTAGGGTTATCCTAATTTAGAAGTCTAACGAAAACATTATGCACGCTCAATTTCCGTTTTCAGACGCAATATTGGTCCATGCTACACTCGCGACACACAGTACGATTGATAAAATCGAACATCCTTCTTCTTCTTCTTCATAGTTCCTCTCCACGTTGGAGGTTGGCTATCATCATGGCTATCTTGACTTTATCCGCGGCGGCTCTAAACAGGGACCTTGTACTGGTATGAAACCACTCTCTTAGGTTTTTCAACCAAGAGATTCTTCTTCTACCCACACCACGTCTTCCCCGAATCTTTCCTTGCAATATCAGTCTCAAAACTCCATACCTCTCTCCCCTCATGAAGTGTCCCAAATACTCCAATTTTCTTCTCTTGACTGTGTTCAACACCTCTTTCTCCTTTTCCATACGCTCCAGAACTTCTTCATTTCTTACTCTGTCTACCCATGAAATGTTCAACATTCTCCTATAACACCACATCTCAAAGGCCTCGACTCTCCTTGTGGTATTCTGTGTCAGTGTCCAAGCCTCTACTCCGTACAGCAACACCGGGAAGATGTAGCATCGCATAATACGGGTCCTTAACTGTAAATTAAAATCTCTATTACTGAGAAGATTTCGCATCTTAAGGAAGCAGCTTCTTGCTAGTTCTATTCTGCACTTTATTTCTCGAGAATGGTCCCACTAGTCCATTCAGCCAACAACCCAAATACTTATATTGGTGCACTCGTTCTATTTCTACATCTCCTATTATTAATGGTGCAGCGGGTATTTGACCATTCTTACTGACTATCATTAGTTTGGTCTTTTTTAGATTCATCTTAAGTCCGTACCTTTCACTGGCCCTGTTTACTCTGCACACTAACTCTTGCAACCCCTGCATGTTGTCAGCCAAAATAACCGTGTCATCCGCGTATCTGATGTTATTTATTATCTGTCCGTTTATAATTATTCCTGGTTCTTCTCCTTCTAGTGCTTCTCTAAAAATGGCCTCAGAGTAGGTGTTGAACAAAAGAGGGGAGAGTATGCATCCCTGTCTAACTCCACGACATACATATATCTATTTCCTCCGTAATACTTCCTTCGACTCTGACTGAAGCTCTCTGGTTCCAATAGAGATTTCCAATTATTCTTATATACATATCTACTGTCCAATCCAATATTTTTCAAGATATCTATCAGTTTTTGATGTTTTACTCTGTCAAACGCTTTCTCGAAGTCTACAAAACAAGCATACACATCCACGTTCATGTCACGACACATCCTTCTTCAGATTTTATTAATTATGTATGTGCGTAAAATAATTGAGTTCATTTATTGAGAGTTAAATTTTATAAGTGCGGAACTACGGTTCAAGTAGGTAGAAGATTAACATTATCTGGAAATTAATGCGTAATTCGACTTCATCATGGTATGAAATAAAACGTCGAGGTCGAATGGAGCCATGCACAGGCAGTTGCAATTGAGTTGCGATCAAACATACGTCGAGTTTGATGATTAAAATTACGCAGGTGATTTTGCGTTTAGGGTAGGGTTACGCTAATTTTTGAGAAAGTCGGCCCAAATTGGGACCTGTCATAGTTTTTGATAGTCGTGCGAAGCCTAAATTTTGTGGAAGTTCGTAAAAATACTTCTGATCAGTTGATAGTGGTACCACATGGTAAATTCTCATACACATGCTTGATGATATTTTAGATTTGAAGTTATGTTCGAGCTGTGAAATATTTTACGTTTCTCAAAAATAAGAACTTCGTTTATGCAAGACAGACGGCCATTCCTGTGTATTATGAAAAATGATGGAAGTGTCAAATAATAACGAAGAGATTTATGAAAACGTGTCGATGAGTAAGAAAAACTTATTCATTAAGTAACCAGCTTATATCTAAACAGTGGCGGAACTTACAAAACGGGCTCAAATATTAAAGTAACGAAACATTTTGATTTCTTTATTTTTCTTTATTTTTACAAATACATTACATTATTAATAAAATTGTACGGGTTGCATTTCATTTGTACGCTTGGCTGTCCTTCATTTTGTATTTTTTTAAATACATGTTTGTGTTTGAATATTTCTGGTGTTCAATAAAATCATCATTAGTTTATTCGAGTTATGAGATTTTATGTGTTGAGCCATGGCAACTAATTATCAAAGAGGGATTGATTTTTGGTTTAAAATTTCATGCCTTGGCAAATTTGCAAGAAAAACATAGTATATAATAATATACTAATATTTTATCGGCCTGTTGAGCTGAATTTTTTTCAAAAAACAATATATTTGTTTTGTAAAATACAAATAACATTATTGTAAAATACCAGAGAATCATAATAGATTATAAAGAATATGAATGGGACAAGGAAAACGAGCAACCAGCGGCAAAAAACTGATACCACAAAAATACAACCCGTCGGAAAATTCATAACGAACATTGCAATGGACATGAATAAGGAGACGGATTACGATAAGGAAGATGAATAAAAAAAGTGAATGCAAAGAAAATAATTAGAGTAGACATGTGGAACGTAAGGACCTTGTTGATGAAAGGGAAAATGGAAGAAGTGACAAGAGAATTGAGTAAAATATAGGATGGACCTGGTGGTTATACAGGAAATAAATTTATTGAGCTTGTAGCCCATGTCCCGGGTGATTTTTGGTTCCAATAATTGCCGGAGTGATGAAACTTTCAGAGATGGTGTTTTCCGATGTGAAAACAGGTAATTCATGTTTTGCATACAAAATTTTGATCGGGAACGGTCGCCATATTGAAAAAACGTTGAAAAAATCGCTTATTTTGGAGTTATCCGGAAATAGCTCTAAAACTTTTCATTTTTCGAACTTGGACGTTAAATACGAAAATGTCGGTGCTGAAATTCTGCACAATTTCGTTTTTTATTCATCTTTCTACGTCTAATAGAACCGAAGATAGAATTTTTTGAAAAATGGTCAATTTTTTCACTTTTCGAACAACTGCGATCTCTTTGCTTTTTTACGCGCAAATTACTGTATGATCGCGGCTCGTAGGCAAAAAATGCTTTCAATAACATCGATGGACAATTAATGTATCTACAAAATGCTTTTTTATACAACCTCGTACGACCAAAACTTGCTGAGATACGGCCGATTGGAACAAATTTTGACGCAAAATTTTATGAAAAATTTTCATTTCCTCTGGTAAAAAGTGGACAACGGCTACTTCTACGGCACAAATCATTCTTAGATAATCGAAAGGTATTTAAATTTGCTACATTTTGCGCCCTGTCACGTTTCTTTGCTTAGCCGTATATTTCCGAAATGTACCTACATTAGCTAAATACGATGGTTTATCCGTATGTATATATTCAATTATTTACATTCGGGTGATTATTTAAATGGCAAATTGAATATTTGCATAATACTAAATGTACAAAAGTAAAAAAAATTGTAGTACCGTCTACGTCTGAATATTGTCGATTTATAGCCTTTACAAATTCGTTAATTTCTTTAATACATTTAACAAAAACGGAGTCATCTGTAAAATAAAGTGTAATAATGTCGTTGGAAAAATTATGTTCTATACTTTTTTACTACTTTAAACAACTGTCTAAACGACCCCGAAGTTTAAAACGAGCCAGATGTAATCGGATTTTACATATTGTCATTGAATAAATGCCACTTTTTGGCCAAATTGTTAAAAAACCGGATATTTTTTCGTTTTTTTCGATATAGCTCTGTTTCTATGAGGTTTACGTCAAAAATGCTCTGAAGCAAAGTTGAAGCTTAGAAAATTTCCGATAAAATGGTCCCTGTGTCATTTAATTTCCGTACTTAACTGATGAGCTACAGCCGTGCAACAGAAGTATATTTTCCGATGATTTTTACTGCACAATTTTAACACGTACGAAAGTGTTAAAAAAAGAACATAACAATTTTTTTTTTGGAAATGTAAAGTATGGAACTCAATCTATATAATATTGAGATACATTTGCCACAATTTCAGATTTTTCTAGGTGATATTACTCGAGAAATGGTAGAATGTTCCCTCTGCGGCGTGGCACCGCTGGGCACCGCGTACTGTGAGGGTCGCCCAGGTAGCTTCAAAAATTGACCATTTTTCAAAAAATTCTATCTTCGGTTCTATTAGTCGTAGAAAGATGAATAAAAAACGAAATTGTGCAGAATTTCAGCACCAACATTTTCGTACTTAACGTCCAAGTTCGAAAAATGAAAAGTTTTAGAGCTATTTCCGGATAACTCCAAAATAAACGATTTTTTCAACGTTTTTTCAATATGGCGACCGTTCCCGATCAAAATTTTGTATGCAAAACATGAATTACCTGTTTTCACATCGGAAAACACCATCTCTGGAAGTTTCATCACTCCGGCAATTATTGGAACCAACAGTGGCAAAAAATCACCCGGGACATGGGCTATTGGGGAAATTCATTAGAATCATAAATTTAATAATAAATTTATGTATTTGGGTAAAAATAAACAGGAGAGAAACGAATTTGGGTTCTTTATTTATTAATGGAGAGATAGCATATCTAAGAATAAAAGCAAAGCCTCATAATTTGTCAATCATAAATGTGTACACACCAACGGAAGATAAAGATGAAATCGTAAAGGAATAGGAAGGAATAGGAGAATAGACATCAAAACATGACACCTTATTTGTCATGGGTAACATTAATTCCCAGATTGAGAGAGAGGAAAGCCAACAAGTAGAATTAGCAGTACGAACTTTGAACATAAACCCCTATCCCTGCTCCATAAGATTACATAGATGAAATCGGATAGAAAAAATCAAGATGGAAATCCAATAGATCATATAGAGGAGCAAACGCGGATTCTGATCATTGCCTGGTAGTGATGACAACAATAAAATAGAAATTCACAACATCAAATAAAAAACGGGACAATAGCAAGAACAGATGAGCAATGGAAAGGTTCTGTGAAAAAACACAGAATAAAGAAATATGTTTGGAAATAAACAGAGCAATACACAGCGAATACGAAAATGAAGATCTTCTTCTCCTTCTATTCTTATTACGAAGTCTTCTCTTAATTAACGTCCCTCCGTCTTTACATGCCCTCCGAAGCACGAAAGTCACAAGGTCACAAAGTCACATTTTACAATGTAAAAAAATATATTAGTTTCAAAAATAATCTGATCAAGAATGCGAAAATTAAATTGAAAAGAAAATTAAAGTAAGAGAAAAATGGATAAGAACGTGAAAACAAAAAGATATGGAGGAATATACAAGTTCAAAGAAGATAGCATTTAAAGCGTATGTAGAATCAAAAAGTAAAAGTGGTTACAGGAAAAGATGGAAGTATTTGAGAATGACAACGAAGTAAACAAATCAAAGTAGTTCTAATGAAGATAAAACAACAAAGTAAAAAGAATAAGGCCCAAATGAAAACAACTAAATAAGAACTTGAATGACGAAAAGATAAAGAGGGACTTGCAAGAGAAGTATGGAGCAGTGGCGGCTGGTACGAGGAGGGCGACGGGGCGCCGCCTTTCCAAAATGGAACAACAACACATAATAAAAAATAATATTGTTTAATGCGAATGCACCGCTCGAATTGCACAGATTTAAAACAGTTGACTAAAAAGTGAAATTCTTTGATGTTTGGTATAAAGGACTTAAGTCAAAAAACACAACTTTACAGTAGAAGCAAATTAAGTTGTTTTTACCGTACAAAAAACCGTTTTGTGATTTGATATTATCTAATCACAAAAATAAGAGTGTGAGAGAGAAAATATTATAAACTTGGTTCGAAATTTATCTTTTTTAAACGGCAAAAACAACTTAATTTTCCTCTACTGTAAACTTGTGATTTTTGACTTAAGTCCTTTATACCAAACATCAAAGAATTATAGTAGCAAATCACGTCCAAATAATTATTAATAAAAGGGATATCGGGTTTGTGGACAGAAATAAATCAAACAATTGTTTTTAAAGTTTACGTTTCGGCCTCAAAATGAAAGCCATCTTCAGAACTATAATATAAAACATATAACGTGAGAATACATAATCATAAGGGTCAGCATTAGATATACCTTAAAAACATAGATTTTAACAATATAAGTAGTGGGTACAAGAACATTTTAAACAATTTCGTTGACAAGATTGGTGGTATCATTTGAACAACCTCGGATGTCGTGCGGGAAGTTTAAATGGAATTTAAAACTGAGCGGTGTGCGTATGTCAGTCTAATCGCTGTCAACGGTTTCTGTTTTAGTTTATGCATGTTATTGTATTTAACTGTATTTTAATATTGTACATGGAGGTTATTATTTTTTGAAGATCTATTAGTTACTGACTAATTCGCTATTTAGATTTTACAACGCTTAAATTTTACGCCACCGATTGTTCCGTTTTTATTTACATGTGACACCAGTGCAGGTCCCTTCATTTTTATGTAAATAATTTCCACCTATGTTTTTAAGGTATGTCTAATGCTGACCCTTGTGATTATGTATTCTCACGTTATATGTTTTATATTATAGTTCTGAAGATGGCTTTCATTTTGAGGCCGAAACGTAAACTTTAAAAACAATTGTTTGATTTATTTCTGTCCACAAACCCGATATCCCTTTTATCAAAGAATTATAATTTTAGCCCCCCCCCCCCCCCATTATACTGCAAATGACAAGTTTCCAATGATGAGCAGGTTAGTTAAACAACCCCATCCTAGGTAGTAGATTTGCGAAATTAAATTGTTTTAACCCACTCTCAATCGAAAGAAACAACTCTGTTCATCGCAACGCCTGGGTTCTGTTGCAAGCTTATTTTATCGCACTTATACACCGTGTTCCGAAGAAATACCTAAAGTTACTCTTCTATTCGTCTCTCTATGTGTGTTTATAACCCTAAATTCGCTATTAATATCGTATAAACCAATAAGAGAGATGTGCGATGAACAAACAAATAAGCAGAAGTATTATTTTAAGACTGCACTGATTTGTGATTGCCTCAGACAAGAGGATTTGCCGCCAAAAACACTACTTCGGGTACTGGGTGAGTCCTGCGTCCACACAAATACCTAATAACGACGTCAACTTTCCTTGCAATCACGGGAAAAAACTATTGGAGAGAAGCTGTCAAGGATACACGTTCTTCTATCCAAAAACAAAACAACAACTATCTGGAAATAAATTTAAAAATAATAATTTTGCCATAACCTAAAAATTAAGATTGCTGCCGATTGGGAGATTATGAAAATGATCTATTCCTCTTCTTCAAGTGCCGTGCCTGATTTCAGACGTAGGCGACCTCTCTCCTAATGCACCTGACATTGGTTTATTTCGTAGTTACCAATATAAAAAAAGTTTCTGTGCAGCCTTTAGGCCGCACAACCATAACCTTCTAGTAATATATACGGTACTAACCAATTGGTGGCTGCGTTGACCGGGGGGTCTGGGGGGTATGGAATACCCCCCAGCTTATGGTGATCAGGAAGGCCATGAAAAGAAGTTGGCTGACTTTTCTGGATTTTCGATCATTTATGGTCAGCATTTGGAATACTGCATTTCGTTAAAGTTTGCGTTTATTCTAAGGATTGGTAAATTTATATTTTTCCTTGTGTCATCCCATTGAAACAAGTCACGAGCCACTACTGGTATGGAAATGATATTTCAACGATTAACTTAACAACAAGGAACCAGAACAAAACTCTCAAGAAGCCTAAACCAGACAATGAAGGAACCAACGTACCCCGAAATTGAAAAAAATATATACAAGATCAAAAATGGAAAATCGGAGAATTGATTAAGTATGGAGGTTTAGCAAGATGGTATGCTGAAAAATATGTTCCTCAATCTGGATTCGAACCCAAGCGTATTAGTTTTTAGAAACGATTAGTTTATATTGCGAGGAACTTTTATATTAGGACCGCTATTACAGAGAAGAGAATATAAAAACTGATGAAAAAAGTTTGGAAAAAGAAAAAAAGGGGACGGTTACCTATTATTGGTGACCACCCCAAAAAAATTGAAAATTTCCTATAGCAAAGAGGAAGGTTTATAGAGTATACTGTAAACATTTCACTTGCGAAAGTATATATAAAATTTCGAGAAAAATCAATTTGAATAAAGTACGTAAATTTAGCGAATTTTCTTCGATTTTTGGGGTGTGCATTCGATAGGGAGGTTTATCCATCGTCAAAACCTACCCTGCCGCTCCGCTCCGCTCTGCACCCCTCCAGGGCGGTTTTGACTCTGGTTACTATGCTAAACATACGAGAAGGCGCCTCCCATCAAAAAAACCGGGATAAATGAAACCGGGAGCTTAGAGACCCTTGAAATAGCATTAAAAAGTATAGTTGCGGTATGGGGCAGTAAACTATTACGTTTCACCTCCAAAAAATCGCGTAAAAACAAAAAATAATCGATGTTACATGTACGAGCGACGAGCTACATCTGCCGGTGCGAAATACTCTAAAGCCCGTCTTACATCAGGTTATTTCTGGCGCCATTTCTTGAGCCATATTTCTGGCGTCATTTCTTGGGCCAGAAATGACGCCATTTCTTACTCCAAAAATAAAGCCTGTATTATATCAGGCCATTTCACGCGCCATTTCTTGCGCTGATCTTGCGCAGTAGGTAATTTTAGCAAATTACCTGTCACATTTTGTAGGCCAAATATATAGAACCTGTTCTATTTTTCAACGCCAATTGACCTGCGAGCGTGCGCAGTAAAATTAAACGAACGATAAATTGTGAAAAATTGTGTTACACATAAAAATTGAAATGAATAAAGAAAGCGATTTAATTGCAGAAAATGTTATTGCAGCAAACATAATAGTATTAAAAAAATTACTGAAAAGACGTTTGAAAAACAAACCAAAACTGAGGGTGCGAAAGAATTGGCAGGAAAAGTGGCTACATAGAAGAGATGAAGGACGTGGAACATTGAATATGCTTCGTAATGAATTGGCAAGCGAAGATCCAAATTCATACAAGAATTACCTTCGAATGGATGATAGAACTTTTGAAGAACTATTGTCGAAGATACAAAATAAAATTAAAAGAAAAGATACTGTGTTCCGTGAGTGTATATCGGCTGAAAAAAGGTTTGTTACATTTATCGCATTATTTTTATACGAAAATAATTGAACCCATTATTAGACTTACACAAAATCTTACCAACACAAAAAAATTTAAAAAAATATTTTTCTTCAAAAATCTGTACTGCGCACGCTCACAGGTAAATTGTTCAAAAATAGAGCACGTGCCAGGACAATCCGAGCCAGGACATTTTCCAAGACATTTGCTGTTTTAAACTGTTTTAAAATTTATTTGGCTCAAGAAATGGCGCCAGAAATGACCTGATGTAAGACGGGCTTAAGTGTTAGGGTCATTCAAACTGCACGGACTGTCAACAGAATGAGCGACGCGCGGAATCTCGTTAAATTTTACATGTAAATTTGCAAAGTTCAAATTCGATTTACTCAAAATTTTGATAATACTTTAGCATGTTTAAATTATATCAGTATACTATATAAACCTTCCTCTTTGCAATAGGAAATTTTCAATTTATTTGGAGTGGTCACCAATAGGTTACTCGACCCGAAAAAAAATCTAGACAGTGGCAAATCCACAAATAAGCAAATAATTTTTCATGTGCAAGACCTGAATAGATTCCAGCTGTTTCAACATAAAACGCGACTTTTCAAACGTGATATCGGTATACGAGTCGGTATATAATTTTTCAGTTATAATAATTTTGGATGCGGTCCTGAAACAATCATTGCTTGTATAATTCTCGTCTACTTGTATAGATCGCATTCTTGCCTGTATTTTAGAAATCGTAAAAAAAATTTAAATGTTTTGTTTAACAATCGGTCAGCTATAATTAATAAATTTCGATTTTTCGACATTCAAAATTTAAACTACTTAAAACAAAAAATCTCGGCGATTGGTCAATACATAATCGCTTACACTGTGATTAAAAATGCACTTAAGTGCCTTATTATTTATAATACTATGGTACAATGCAATTGTTTATTTTTTAATAGTCACGCTAATTTTAGCTACCAGTAGCGGAAAATTGAGGCAAAATTTATAAATATTCTTCTTTTATTCATAATCGGTATTTTTTCATCTCCTATTTGTTCTATTTCTATTATTTATTTTTCCATATTCCTAATATATCTGAAAAAAAATCGGTTCAAAATAAAATAAAACTCTGGTTTAGAACCACTGTGCACTGTTTTACAAGATTCAATTCTTTTCTTTATCTCGTTACAGTAACCGACTGTTATTATGCAATTTAAAAGAGAGTAAAGATTGCAATATCACAATTCCATTGTAGAAACCAAGTGGTCAACTTATTAAATGTTCAAGTAATAATGAGGAAAATTTCTACGCTTGGCTAAGTTGTAATGATTTAAATTCTAAAACGCAAATTTAAAAAAATTCAGAAACGCTAGATTCTTGAAGTAATTAATCAAATACTTCTATCAAGGTTTGTCTTACTATAGAACGTGAATTCCTCAAAATTGACGCTAAATTTTGTGTTTGCATTAAATGTTAACACATTTTTCGTTTTATTTATTGTCAGAGAATACCGAAACTTTGGTAAATTATTTGGAAATTTTTGAACAAGGTTATTTTTACGTCACTTTTTTAAAGATCAACAGTAATTATTGAGATTTAAAAAAAAAGCGGTAACGTTAACATGTTTTACAAATTATTTCATAAAAAAAACTTACGTTTTTATTTCCTGAAATATAAAATTTGCCATAATCTCATTTAAATGTGCAATGGCGCGCATTATTACTGACCTGTTGAGCTACATTATTGATTTTTAATATATAATTGGGTTATGATATGAGTTAATAATTTGGTTTTTTCATTCAATAAATGTTAACAATAATGATTTATATTCGCATTGACCTTGGATTTCGTTTCTTCTTTTTTGACTGGTTTTATACTTTTTTCATGTGGTGGTAATCTCATATGTTACAAGCAATTAACATTACAGATAGATAATTGTCCTTTCTTATTTCTATTTCAGTAATTTTTTATCTTAAAAGTGACGAAACACGACATATTTGGGAAAAATTGGCGAGTTCTGCAGTGCGCGCCATATTTGACTTTCATTATTTATATGACGATTCTATGAAAACTGTAACTCGTATGAAAAAATCCTAAGAACCTTTTTTGTTTAAAATTCAATTATGAATTTATTTGCTCTGATGTATTTTTATCGTATTATGAACCGTTTAATAAATAAACAGGATAAACTAATTTGGAGGTGTTTTTGCGTCTGGGGGTTGAAGGGGGCGGCGACCGGCGTGGCATCTTGTTTTGTAAGGGAGGCTAGCATCTACACTTGTGCCAAGTTTTATCCTTCTATTATAAAGTTCAAGGTTCTCTAGTAATTTTGTTCTTTACGGTCCGGCTTATTTTTATACAATAGTGCTTAAAAACTTTTGAAAAATACATTTTGACGAACAAGCAATTAACACTACAGATAGATAATTGTCCGTTCTTAATTTTCTATTTCAGTAATTTTTGTGTACGAGTGGTGCAACATGTGGTGCAACATGCAGTGCTCGCCATATTTGACCTAAATTTACGTGATGATTCTATGGAAACCGTAAGTCGTATCAAAAATATCCTAAGAACCTTTTTTGTTTAAAATTTAATTATAAATTTATTTGCTCTGATGTATTTTTATCGTATGATGAACGGTTTACGAAATAAATAGGATAAACTAAAATTTGGGGGGTGGTTTTGCGTCTAGGGGTTGAAGGGGGCGGGGGTTGGCGTGGCGTCACATCTTGTTTTGCAAAGGAGGTTTACATCTACACTTGTACCAAATTTCATGCTTCTATCACAAAGTGCAAGGTTGTGTTCCATAACGTCCGGACTATTTGTGGGCATTTGCAAATTATGTAGGAAAGAAATTCTAAGAAAAAACCAGCAATTATAAATTAGATCATTTAAATTTCCTTAAAAATTAACATAGTAACGTAATAACATAAATAACATTTAAATTTTAATCCCCAATGACCTTAAAATTTTTCGTAAAAAGAAAACAACAACAAAAGTAATCATTGACTCATTATTTTTAGTTTTTAATGTTTTTATTATAAATTAATTTTATTATCTAACCCTTATTTAAAGATTTACTCTCAAGAGATTATGTGAAGATATACAAGGTGTTGCCACAACAACAAAAAATATCAAAGTAAAAATAAAATAATATTGTTTATTATTAAAACATTTTTCATCATTAATTATTTTTATTTCAAAATTTACGGCCACGCGTGAATAAAATAGCGCCTATGACACGGGATTAGACTAAAGTCTAATAATTAGACCAAATATGCACTTTAGTCCCTTATTATAAAATGTACTACATATTATTACACAGCATATCTTGCCGATTTATTGACCTATTATATCATTATTATCGATTTAAAAATGCATAATTTTAATTTATCGATTTTTTTATTGAAAAAACAACTGTTTTGTTTGCCGACAAACATAGGATAAAGTTTATTACAAAGTAGCAGTTTGTATTATTGGATTTAGTTATTGTAAAACTGTTAATAATCTTAATCTCTATGAATTTCCTATATGTGTATATAATTATGATACATACTGTATATAAGGTATGTACATCCAAGAATACAATCGTTAAAAGTAACAGATGCCGTTTGGAGACAGTGACAATATTTTTGCGATAAAACAGATAATAGAAAGACGAAGAGAGCTCAACCTCGAAACTCATCCCAGGTAGCACAAAATATTGCGCAATATCGGCGCAACATTGTGCCAATATTGGAAAATTGTGCAATATTGGCAACGACCAGTCAATATTGGTGCAATATTTATTATCATTATTGCGGCGATAATGGCTAACATTATTGGTGCAATATTGGTTGCTGATATTGGGGCAATATTGTATATCCATGTTGGGACAATAATTATTAAAAACTTCATTAATATCTAAATAGTACTGAATATATTCTCCCAAATAACTTCAAAGTTATATTATTAGTGATTTTCATCATTGGAAAATGCATTGCTAACACGTAGCTAAAATTTTCATGTTTTATTGATATCCAATATTGGTACAAGATTGCGTAGCCAATATTGCGGCATTAGTGCGCAGCGATATCGGGATAATATTGCATAGCGATATTGGTGCAATATTTACTACCATTATTGCGGCGATCATGGCTAACATTATTGGTGCAATATTGTTTGCCTATATTTGGGCAATAAAGTATATCCATGTTGGGACAATAATTATTAAAAACTTCATTAATATATAAATAGTACTGAATATATTCTCCCAAATAACTTCAAAGTTATATTATTAGTGATTTTCATCATTGGAAAATGCATTGCTAACACGTAGCTAAACTTTTCATGTTTTATTGATATCCAATATTGGTACAAGATTGCGTAGCCAATATTGCGGCATTAGTGCGCAGCGATATCGGGAAAATATTGCTTAGCAGTATTGGAGCAATATTTACTACCATTATTGCGGCGATCATGGCTAACATTATTGGTGCAATATTGTTTGCCTATATTTGGGCAATATTGTATATCAATGTTGGGACAATAATTATTAAAAACTTCATTAATATATAAATAGTACTGAATATATTCTCCCAAATAACTTCAAAGTTATATTATTAGTGATTTTCATCATTGGAAAATGCATTGCTAACACGTAGCTAAACTTTTCATGTTTTATTGACATCCAATATTGGTACAAGATTGCGTAGCCAATATTGCGGCATTAGTGCGCAGCGATATCGGGACCATTTTGCTTAGCAGTATTGGAGCAATATTTACTACCATTATTGCGGCGATCATGGCTAACATTATTGGTGCAATATTGGTTGCTGATATTGGGGCAATATTGTATATCCATGTTGGGACAATAATTATTAAAAACTTCATTAATATCTAAATAGTACTGAATATATTCTCCCAAATAACTTTAAAGTTATATTATTAGTGATTTTCATCATTGGAAAATGCATTGCTAACACGTAGCTAAAATTTTCATGTTTTATTGATATCCAATATTGGTACAAGATTGCGTAGCCAATATTGCGGCATTAGTGCGCAGCGATATCGGGACAATTTTGCTTAGCAGTATTGGAGCAATATTTACTACCATTATTGCGGCGATCATGGCTAACATTATTGGTGCAATATTGTTTGCCTATATTTGGGCAATATTGTATATCCATGTTGGGACAATAATTATTAAAAACTTCATTAATATATAAAGAGTAGTGAATATATTCTCCCAAATAACTTCAAAGTTATATTATTAGTGATTTTCATCATTGGAAAATGCATTGCTAACACGTAGCTAAAATTTTCATGTTTTATTGATATCCAATATTGGTACAAGATTGCGTAGCCAATATTGCGGCATTAGTGCGCAGCAATATTGGGTTAATATTGATAACAGACGTACTTCTACCAGATCTTGATTTAGGCATACGGAAATCTATAAAATTATATATTAGTATTAAAATTATTGAACCGAAAACCGAAACCGAATTAAAAACAAATAAGCAAACCTTTTACGCATTTATTTATTATTTCAAAATTAGCAACATTGTGTAACTAAAATGTTATTTAGTTACTATACAACACCCCTATATAATTATCTATTAATCTATTAATATTAATAATATATTATAAAAAAATTAATAATATAATATATAAAAATGGATGTACGGTATGTTAGACCGTTCTACCGATTTGAGCCAAATTTTGCACACTTACTCAATAAGGGTCAGAATAGGTTTCTGTTAGAAGAAAACTTTACTTCCCCCCCCAAAGGGTTTTCGCCAAAATTACGCATGGAGAACTGATTTTAGGTATACACACAGAGCATCCCATGACACTCTGTTATTTCACCATTTTACCTTCCACCCACTACCGCACCCCTTCCTCCCCCCCCCCAAGGTTTTCTCTTAATTGCTTAAATATTATCGCAGAAACTCGAAATTCGATTGTTACCTTGCGCACCTAGATCAACTTTTAAATTCCCAAAGATTTCTTCCCACCCCAGGTTTTACATGTAGGTTAGTTAAGAATACTATTTTTTTATTAAAATGTATTGAGATAAATTTAATAGTAAACATAAGCAAAAAGCTTATGTAAAGGTTTTTAGCTTTTTAGATAGACCAGTGTGACATAAAAATTAATTTAGGGCAAAACAGTGTTTGCCGGGTCAGCTAGTAATTTATATTAATAATAATAAGTTTTTTTTTTAATTTGAAATTCAAGAAAATTCGAAACATAATTTAATATTACAAATTATTTTACCTCCCCCCCCCCCCATGTTATGTAAATAAACTTTCCAAATTTAAGGAAATTTCATTTAACCGTCTTAATTGGTTAAAAGGTTTATTTTACCCCCCCCTCCCCCCATGTTATCTTGTATGGTATAATTCACGTTATATTATAAATAATATGTCCTTTACAGGCAAGAAAACATACTGTTTAAGAATTTTTTTAAACTGAAAAACTTCTATCCATGGCAATAAAACCAAAATCAGCACTAACTCGTTCCTGGTTTCTGCATATTGTTATTTGTTGTAACTGTTTATTTGGAGTTCTGTAACCAAAAAAATTTTCAAACGGAAATAAACTTATTGCTTATAACTTTAAATTTGAGTTGGCGAAATCTGAAACTAAATTTTATGGAATGAACGTTCTAAACCATTTCACATAAAATATTTTTGATTATTTTCTACTTGTTTGTGGGCGGTGACTTCTTAATTATTTATTTTAAATCTTATTTTATGCGCGTCATCCCTAATTTTTTTTACAAACTTATCATTAATATAAATTATAATTATATAGGGGCGTTGTATTATAACTAACTAAATAAACGTGTTTAGTTACATTTTGTAACTAAACACGTTATTTTAGTTACATTTTGTAACTAAACACATGTTATTTTAGTTACACAATGTTACTAATTTTGAAATAATAAGAAAATGCGTAAAAGTTTTGGTTATTTATTTTTAATTCGCTTTCGGTTCGGAGATGCTAAAACTATACAAATTGGGGAAAATCCAGAACAGAACGCATTTTACGGAGTTCGATCGAAACCTACATTGAATGTAATAATAAATTTTAATTTAAATATTCAAAATTATTTTATTTAAAGTTGTAAGATTCCACAAAAAATGATTTTACTACACGGTTTTGCTATAAATATGTTGTATGTATAAGAAACTTTGTGTAATTTAAACAACAAAATACGTGTTTGCAGGGACGGACGGTTTGAAAATATTGAATATTTTTAAAATAAGGAACAAATTTAAAAGAAATATATTATACAATAATTTTATTGCTAATAATTACATTTAGTTGAAATTTGCGAGGTTCTTTAAAATTAATAAATTGCACTTTCTCGTAATATAATGGAACCTGAACATCATTTACGAACATCGCCTTTAGCTAAAATTAAAGATTTTAAATTTATCACCTATATACCTCAATGCATCTTGTGTTCTTGGGGGTGACAAGAAAATTAATAAATTTTTGGATTAAAACATCATCGCAGTTTAGACTTAGTCCAAATCTTAGAAAAATTATGTCTGAAAGATCAGCAAGTTATGCTGAAACTGTTCCAAAAGCCACGAACATTTGATGAAATAGATAGATGGAAAGCTACCGAGTTCCGTTTCTTTTTATTTTACAGCGGTCCACTAATTTTAAAAGATTTAATATGCCCTGAACAGTATATCAATTTTTTACACCTAAATATTGTGTTCAGAATGCTAAGTACAGGAAAATACGAAAAGCAGATCAAACGTCAAGACGCTAATGAATTAATCAAAAAGTTCTGTCTGAAATTTGAAAAACTTTATGGACTTTGTGAAATGGTTTACAATGTTCATTCCATAAAACATTTAGTTTCAGATACCGTCGATTCAAATTTAAAGTTGGAAGCGATAAGTTGTTTTCCATTTGAAAATTTACTAGGTTCATTATTAAAATTAATAAGAACTCCGAACAAACAGTTACAACAAATAGTATGCAGGATCCAGGAACGAGGTAGTGCTAATTTCGATTTTATTGCCACTGACAGAAGTTTTATGAAAGCAATCAAACCGGACAAAAAAAATTGCTTCATATTAACGCACCATAATAAGATTGCGAAAGTAATAAGAATTAAAAATGAAATTTTTATAAGTAATATGTTCTCTAGTATAACTAATTTTTTTACTAAACCTTTTCCATCAATGCAAGTTGGAATTTATAAAATTTTTAATTTAGGCCAATATGAATATGAAATACCATTAAAAGAAATAAAATCCAAATTTTGGGTAACACCATATAATGATTACTTTGTTGCGGTGGAGTTATTACATCATGTTTAACTTTTTTCTTAAAAATAAAATATAATTTTTGTTAATAATTTAATTTTTATAAATAAAATATAATGTAATCATACATAAAACTTTAATAAGTTGTCATTATTTAACTTAATTGATAAATTATCAATTATTTACTATAATTTGTTAATAATCTCAATCTAGAAATTAAGTTTCTACAAGAAGGCGTCGTAGGTCTAACGGTAGAGCGGAGGGTTTCAAATCCAAAAAGGACGGTCCGGTTCAGGTTCGAATCCCACCCAGGTCAGTAAAAAAAAAGTGTAATTTATATTTCAGTTTAATTTCAGATTCAGATTGAGAAGAAATAACTAAGCCAATATACATATAAATCAAATTTAAGGAATAGAGAAGAAATAAGTATATATAAATATAAAATTAAGGAAGCAAATTTGTAAATTAAAATAATAAATAATTATCAAAATTTTTTTTTATTTGCAATCGTGGTAAAATATTGGAAGCGATATTGAGCAATATTGTCTGCAATATTGAGCAACATTGCAAATTGTTCTCATTAGTATATTGCGCTATATTGACATCAATATTGGGCGCGATATGGCCCCAATATTGAAGGAAATATTGCTTCAATATTGCTATCAATATTGCGAAATATTGACTGCAATATTGTGCAACATTGCAATTTGTTCTCATTAGTATATTGCGCTATATTGACCGCAATATTGGGCCAATATTTAAACTATGAAGGACCAATATTGCCTCAATATTGCGTGCTACCTGGGATATGGCATTTGTAGATCTTACTGAAGCTTTTGATAACAGGGACAATAACATGGTTTGATAAAAAAAGTGGACATTGAAGGCAGACGGTAGAAGACGAGTTGAAGCCTTTGAGATGTGGGCATACCAGCGCATGCTGAGAATACCTTGGTAGGCCCACCGCACAAATGTGTCTATTTTGTATGAGCTAAAGGTCGAAACGCGACTATCAACTAAGATCAGCCAGTCATTCTTATGATATTTCGGACACATTGCAAGAAGACCAGACACAATGGAAAAATTGATGATCCAATCCAGGGTAAGATCGAAGGAAAGCGTCCGAGGGAAAGGTCCCCAACAAGATGGGTAGACCAGTTCAAAGCCCTAACTGGACAAACACTACATGTGGCGACTCACGCAGCGCATGACCGGGGAGCATAGAGCACCTCACTGAAGACGCTGCCGTCATGATGCCACTATGTCCTTACGTAGGACGAAGGAATCTGAGAGAGTACTGGGAAATCTAATTTTTCTTATTCGGTTCAACATTCATTTGGATGTGGAAGATGTGTGTGACATCGAAAATCGCGTTTTTTGGGGCATCTCCTTGATGGATATCATGATTTGTTGGAGGGGCTTCTTATCCCGCCCTCGGTACATCCCACTGTTGAACTCAGTAGAAAAACCTTAAATCATCTTCACGACTAGGACATCCGGATCTTGATGGATGCCCCTAATGACGATTCGAAGTGGCATTTCGTTCTATAGTTGGTGGGTGAAAAAGGCCCCCTTCTAACGCTGTGTCCTGGTTGGTTTTGAATAACTTGAACATGGTTCGATAATCCCCTCGTGTTTTTAGGAAATGCCCTCCACGACATTTGTAACTTTGGAAAAATTAATCTTCTCGAATTTTAATAATGTCCAACGAGATGAGGCAACTCGTTGACGTCCTTCAGGACCAGCGGGAGGTCTAGTTCGATTTGGTCGGTCGGTAGAGGTCGGCGTAAGAGTGATCTTGGATGGGGGGGGGTAATGAAAATCATCGATGCATCTCTAGATTGGTCGGATTGGTTACTGCACCCTGGCACCGCATTTTGGTGGTCTTGATCGTCCAAATTTGAGCCAAGTTGGCAAACTTTATGCACCCGTTTCTCCCGACAGGTGGGGAAAAGTCGTTCTTTACTGGCTAAATTTCTGGTTAGAGGACCAATTTCGAAAGCTTCGTCGCTGCAATAATTTCGTTTCATTGATCTTCGAGTTTGTTCCGCAATTGGACTGTTCCATCATTTCCTTGGCCAACTTGTCAAGGAAATACTGAACATCCTCCAATTGTTTGCCTAGATCCAGCAAAAGTGTTCTAGTACTTATCTCTTTTGGCGGTTTTATAACCGATATAAGCAAGTTAGTTAACCCTCTCTAAAGCAATAGATTCGCGAAATGAAATTTTTTACCCCCCCCCTCCCCAATCGGAAGCAACAAATGCGTTCGTTATGACGCTAGCGTTCGGCTGAAAACTTATTTTACCGCACGTATACAAGGTATTCCGAAGGTGACTTCCTTACTAGTAAATAAGAATTCTAATGTGATACTGAATCAAGTTTTTACATGCTAATATAATATAATATTTTATAATTAGAACTGTTATATTATATAATTCATTATAATATTAAATTTAAATATAACAACCAGGAATCATTGAAAATCTAATTTTTTCAGAAGCTTTCTAAATTTAATATTACATATTATGATTTGAAATGAATTTGAATAATTAATACTTATTGCAAATTTTTAATGCTTTGTCCGATGATGGCAGTTTGTTGCCGAAACGCGTAACAAATAAATTAATATTTAATTTACGAGAAGATTGCATTTAATTATTATAATTTTATTATAAAATAAAATTTGTACTTTCTATCAATATTATTCAATTTTACTAAGGTGAAAATAATATATTTCAACATAGTTTAAGGTTTTAATGTGGTTTTGTTAAATATCACTATTATTATTAACACTTAAATTTACTTAAATAATAATTTCAAATGTATAAACAATTACTTTTCGAAAAATAGCAGTAAATGGTTCAATTCACATATCATATTTATTAAATTTAATAACCTCAAGAGGGTTTTATATTTGGCAATGTATATGTAGCCGGTACCGGTCACTATATTGAGAGCCGGTAGTTTACGTTGCATTGCCGGTAATAAGTCACTAGCTAAAATTTGAAATATAAAATAAAAAATAGGTAACGATTTTAATTTTATGCATTCGGTAACTATCATAATAAGAATTCTTAAGGGGGTCCTTTCTAAATTATTTTCTCAATGAAAAAACTAAGATTACTTTTACGATTAACTATAAATTTATGTTTATGTCGTGCGCTAATCGTCTTCGGCTTTTTAAATTAAAAGTTTTTAAATATTCATAAATTTTCAGAAAACATGAAAATTTATATAGGCTAAAACCGAGTAACAAGGATTTGGGAAAATCCAAATACGCATGAACACAAAAAGAAACTATAAATTTATAATTTTAATTATAAATTTCCATCAAGTAACTAAAATTAAAGGCACTGGAATTTTAATATAACCACTTGTAGATTTTACTATCCTCCCCCCTTGTAGCTGTTCAGCACTTTTCAAATATTTTGTATTTTAAATGGAGATTTTTAATTTAAATAGAGATATTAATTGCTCTCTAATAATCTATATATATATAAAAATGGATGTATGTATGTTCCCTATAGACTCCTAAACCGTTTGACCGATCGGAACCAAATTTGGCACAGTTATTATGTAGGTCCCTGCGCATGTTTTTGTATTGAAATAGTGCAAAAATTCGCAAAGTAAAGGAAAGTTGATTTTGAGTAGCCTGCCTTCTTTTAAGGAATCTCTATAATCCATTCATGCGCGTCCCTATGGACGCATGAATGGATTATCGAGATTCCTTAAAAGAAGGCAGGCTACTCAAAATCAACTTTAAAAACAATAATGAATGCTGTCAAGCTGTCAACCGATCGACAATGCAAATACGCGGGCACGTGCTTTACGTTTCTATTTGACCAATCTTAACCAAATTTGGTGTATTAGAAGTTATTTACAAAGCTACGAAAAACATAGGCTACTTTAGAACCTTAGAGTGAGGCCGAAGGCCGAACAACCACATCCGACACGGTCTAGATGGCTAAAGGCGGCCGGTAGGCCGACTGTGCTAGCTAGTAATAGATAAAATATTTAATATTATACTACGAGCATCAAAAATCATATTCCCAATTTTAGAGTTAATTAATAAATTAATAAATAAAATTCAGCCTTTTTTCTTCAAAGTCCTTTAATTATAAAATACAAGACGCGTTTCGAAAATCTATATATTATTCTCACCTTCGGTCTTTCAAAAAAATTACTGAATTTTATTTTTCATTTATTTCATATTATAATAATATTGAAAGAAATTACGAGGTTTTTTTTACAATAAAATTATAATAAATGCACTCTTCTGGTAAATACAATTTATTATTTATTATAATATATTATATGAATTTGAAAACTACGACGACGACGGTCATGGCCAGATAGTTAGCGCGATCAACTGATCCCCGGTCCGACTCCGGGTACAGTTGTTACGAAATTTTTTTCACTTTCGCAACGACTTTGAATTTATTAAATTCAAACAATAACATTTAGCGACATATTTCGTAGCGCCCTGTATAGCGAACGTACTTGACGGAGATTAGACTCGCGCATGTTAGATAGAAAGGTCATGGGTGAGCTCTCAAGCGAACTGGTCGATTTTTAAGGTGCTATGAAGTGATTATTGGTTTTGATTCCGAATTTTGACAGGGGATAGTTACGATTTTGTGAGGGTTACCGTCCAACAATGCGAATTATTTTGGAATTGTTTGCGCTCCAACCCAGTAGGGGATTATTTAGTTCGTTGTTGAAGGATGGTTAATTTTTCCCGTATCGTACTTTTTTGGTCGGACCCCATGGTTAGTACTTCCTGTGAAAGATTTGTTTCCTTTCACCTTGGTAAGTTAACTAATTTTTGCTAATTGCTTCACAGTTACCTGTTAATTCAATTTGGCCGATTTTTTGCTCCGAACACCAGGAGCTCAATGCCGATGAAATTCACCCTTGGCTGCTTCATGTATTTTTTTATGTCTTACATTTTGGCTTCTTTTTTTTGCGTTGCATTTTTATTGACAGAGTGGTTGCCGAGATTACGATTGCGTTGCAGGTTTTCGTATTGCTGCATTGAGGAGATATACTGCAATCTAATCTCGTTTACATTTGCAAGTATGAAATGGATCGAGTATTTAAGTTTGATATTCGATAAACTTATTAATTATTAATTACATGATATTATTATGTTTTGTTTAATTGACTTGACCTGAGTATCATTTCCACTAGTTAACATCGATCGACGTTAGTAGAATGCATTGGCGAAGGGACTCCGAAGTGGTCGACATGAGTTCAAATCTTGCATTTGAAATTTTATGTTCGACATTTGTTTATTTTTGGTTTTATATTACTTTTTTATGAAGGCGGCGATGTGCGACCTATGTACAGGGTGCTACATTTCACCGAGGTCGCTACCGGTTGGTTTTATCGTCGGAAGCTCGATGTGGTTACCTTTGTGGGATTTTTATATGACCATTCGAGCGTTCCGTTGGTTGATTGTTTGGGGGGTGATTCTTGGTGGCAATGTAGTTGCTTCTGTACCCAGTTTGGTCGGCTAATGCACTTAACATCCGACATCGCTTATATTCTTGCCTTCTGACAATGACCATCTTATTGTTTATTTTGTTTTATTGTTAATTTTATTTTTGTGTGTGTTAGCAAAGCTGCTTCCTTGATGTTCTCCGGGGCGTTCCTTTGACACGACCCACGGCTCTCGCCGCCGCAATAACGAGCTAGTTTATACCCAAGATCAGGGCCCCACGCAAATTAAAGTAGATGGTTTATCCTTCTGCGTGGACATTATCTGTTCCGAGCTATCTTCTCATTAGAGATAGTGAGGACAGATTTTGTTTCACAGTCTAAAATTTCTTGACCGTCTTCCGTGCTTTCGGAGGGCACGTAAAGCCGTCGGTCCCCCTGTGTTATCGATTTGCCATCATAACAATAAAAAACAGGGTCAGGCACATCGAAAGGCAAGCCTAGCAAGAGCTACCTGAGATGTAAAATCAAAAATGCTCACAGAACTAATTGCAAAAATTAGTGAAGAACAGGTCCTGGACCTATATTAAGAGGGAAACTTCTTAATAAAAGTAGAAGAAGAAGAAATTTAAAAAAAATTCTCCCCTGGAAGACATTGTCCAAATTGATAAAAAATTATGCCATCAGTTTGCATATTGTAGTATTAATACAATGTTAGTTTTCCGTTTTATTGCTCATTAAATTTAAAATATTACTAAATTTTCCAATAAGAAAAGTTATAAACACGTTTTATTATAGCTCATCTTTTTACCAGAGGCGTTCGAATCAGTAATAAGGATAATTAACAATTAAAATTGCAAAAGAAGTTTACATTGTTGCTTGTTTATGAGTTATCATAAATATAAGCATCCAGAAAGCATTTAGCAAAATTTTCCGCTGGATATTGATTAATTTTTTATTGATTTTATATTCTTATAAGAATACGAGTATAAAGAAAATCTTAATTTAATGTAATAATTAATAAATAAATATTTAAAAAAATTCCAGTCAGTTAAAATATTATATTTTTCTTTTTTTTAAATTTATTAATATAATTAGATCTTTGCCAAAATTTTAAATTAAGTTTTAAAATTACACACAAAGAAGATAAACTACTTAAATAATTAAGTACTGCCTAAGTAATTCCTATTCCGCATTTACTACGACAATAATTCAAGGACTAAAATATCAACTTTCATTTTCTGTATGTAATTATTAATTATTTTCAGATAAAAAAAACTAACAAAAATTATCGATGAACTAAAGGTAAATACTTCATCTCGAATTTTCATTCATAAATATTATAGTAATTATTCCGGATTACCTAACTTACAATTTACTACAGCAAAACTTGTTTTTTCTTATCAAGTTCAGTGTTCACTCATTATTAGTGTTAAAAACCCGTTTTTACCAATTTTAATAAATTAATATAGAGGTAATTAATTAAATTTTTGATAAACGGAAATTTAAATTTTTTTTTTTTATTTTAAATTTAAATTTAAATTCTAATTTAAAGTTTAACTTTAGTTTTTATTATTTACATAATTTAATTAAACAATTAAATCATTGTTTACAAGTTCAGTTAACTTAAATTTTATACTGAAAAAAGGAAATTAAAGCGTCATTTAGAGCAAACATCCTGGCAATTTCTCTGTGTGACAACCCTTCATCTCGACTTGCTTTCCAATTACAATTTATTTGTAACGCATGATTGTTAAAAATCTCGGTGTCTCTTCAGTAACGCTAGTTAATTTTCATTTCTACCTTAAATGAGATGAAATTAGTTGCATTAAGTTTTCCTCGCCAACATTAGAGAGCTAAACAAACGAAGCCATTGTAAATTTCCAATTAGGAGCTGCACTTTTTTCCATTGTATCTTGCTTTGATATAAGTGAATGGGATCACAGATGCAATACAACAAAATTATGATTACAATATAATTGATGATAAAAGCAATTTAAAAATCAAAAATGGGTTAATAATATAATTGAAAATTGTTTCCCTTGAGTAATTTTGATGTTGCTCGTTAAAAAGATCTACCATATTATACAGAAACACTTTGCTCAAATTACAAATTGTGCAAGAAATTTTGTTCATACATTGCGATGAAAATCTCACGTTTATTGATGAAATAAATTTGATCACATTATTGATTACGATTAATTATTATTAATTTCAAATGTCTTGACATTTACTGCATTCGCTTGACTATTAACTTCTTATTTGGAAAATAATTATTTTATTTCACAATTTCAATTCAGAACCTCTAAATTGGGGATAAAAATTAATATTTACAATTAACATATCGTATAGTAAAGCATAAATATGTAATAATATATCAAGTTGATGAAATTTGGGATTCGAACCCACTCTCATAATTGGTACTTGTGCTTAACACTGGCGCCTTAGCCAGCTCGGCCACGCAACCTTATGTAATAATATATCAGAACTAGTGCACTTTGACTGAAATTTTATTAGTGAATTAAAGTTTGATTGACATTTTTATCAAAATTTTTTTACGAATTATTTTAAACTAAGTTTCGTTTAGTATAATTTCTTCATAATTATAATAAATCGATCAATTTGATTGACCCAACAACAACTAAATCCTTTCTTACTTCTTTACAGAGTATTGGACAAGTCACCGCAAAAGATTCTGCTTTCACTCAATTTGGAGTAAACCTACTTATACGTCAGCTCGACGCGCAACCGTTGGTGCAAATGTCAGCAAGAGAATTTATGTTTGGATACGAAAGCAGCCTCATGACACTGGGTTATCAATTTTTACCCAACTGGATTTCCTTCGACAAGCTAGGCTTAATTGACAGGGTAAGGTTCACTAAAACTTCCACTTGCGATAGCTGACTTCTAGCTTTCAGATGTACGACTTTGATGGAGATTTTGAAACCGTATTTACCGGAGAAAACGACATTCAAATGACCGGTTTGATCGACACTTACCGTGGATCTAAAGATCTTCCTCATTGGGAAGGACAGTGTGCAAATATAAATAACGCATCGGATGGTACAAAATTCAGCTCTTATATACCAAGTAACAGCAGTTTGTTGTTTTACCGGAAAAGTACGTGTCGACCTTACAACCTGGTAAGTCTTTCAATTTTTCGTCAACTTTTTTAAGTTGTAATATATTCAAGGTTCAAGTAAATACGACTATCACGTCTGGACTAAACGCTAACGTGTATAATTTTGAACAAAATTCGAACGATAACGGAAAGCATGAAAAGAAAAATTCTTGTTATTGTAGACAAGGCAACTGTTTCCCCGAAGGACTTGTGGACGTCCACGAATGCTACTACGGTTTTCCAATCGCGACCAGCTTCCCACACTTCCTCGATGCTGATCCTTCATTACGAGATCAAGTCGACGGTAGTAATCCGGATCCGGAAAAGCACGGCTCTTACTTTATTATTCAACCTGTAAGTTGAAGACTTCAAAGGTGACTTTATTTTAATTTTATTTTGATAGGAATCCGGGTTACCGTTAAAAGTAGCTGCGCGTTTCCAAATCAACATGATCTTTGAGGATTTGAGTTCGATAGCAAATATTGAGATGTTCTCAAATATGGTTTTACCAATGTTGTGGACCGAAATAGTAATGTGAAATTTGTGTAACCTTAAATCATTTTAACGAACCAATTTCTTTTTAGTCAATGCAGTCGCTTCCGGACTCACTTGCAAATCGATTCAAACTTTATTTAAATGTACTCCCAGTTATGGAAGATGTAATTATGTACCTGCTCTTCGTGTTAGGAATAACGTTTCTGACTATTGCAATATACAAATATTTACAGAAGATGAAAAGTCTAACAAATTTTAGCGATAATAATTGGATGGATCACCACACAGAAGATGCCATACATCGAAAATTATCATCCTACTACGTTCCCGAAAAACGTTCCAGTTTAACTCCAAAAGAATTGGATATTTATTTTGACAGTTTGATCACCCCTCTTAATCAAGAATTTGTGATCAACGAACACGAACTATTGAAATCAGGAAAAGTGTGATAGACGAACGCTTTAATCTTTGTATGGTCAAATTGCATTACAAAGATGGCGCAAAATAACACCATGTGTTTATTTGATAATTGTGATAATTGTGTTTGTTGATGTGTCTTAACAGCAATCCAATACCTACCTACCTAATATTTCTAAGTTATACTAGTAAAACCATTGCTCAATTTTTTTTAATTCAAAACCATGTATATAATTGTTAGTAATAAGTAAGTAATTTTGTTCAGAATAATTATAAATAAAATGACGGCAAGTGCGCGTTTGAAAATGATGGTAGCATCAAAATGTTTTTAAAATCGCAGTATTATACAATTTTTTGAAGGTTAAAGCGTTTTTAAATATTATGAACTATTGTAAAGTTTAGGTTTAATGAGAATAAATACTGTAATTAAAATTTTCTTTTTTTTTTCTTCATTGTAGTAATTTACTCATTTAGATTTTGGAACTCAAAAATGAAGGTATATTGATAGGAATTTTCAATAGGAACTACAACTTTGGTCTAGTAAATTTTAAAAAAACTCAATCCATTTTAAAGAAAAACTTAAGTAAGATGGTAAAAATGTAGGTTTTTTAATAAAAGTCACGCAGAAAGAAAATACAAATAATTATTATTAAGTTAAAAAATATTAAATATAATTTTTTTCATTTATCATTTTTCAATGAAATCGACTAAATTCAGATTTTGCCGATTCAATTTCAATTTTTCCGAATTTTCAACCCCCCCTGTCTAAATTGGCCACAATCTTCGGACACCCTCCCCTAGGAACGTCCTATGGTCACAAATCAAAGACCCCCCCTCATTTGTCTAATCGCCACAGAAACAGAATCAGATTTATGAGTTTTACAGTGGACCAGACAAGTAACCTTATTAACTGTAAAAGATCATAATATGAAAAGAATTAACGTTTTAAATCAAACTTTCAAGTTTCTATGCATCCCTAACGTTTATACATATCAAGCTTTAACATAAAATAATTCAGTAAGGGCTGTAATAACACACTAATCAACAAGATATTAAAGTAAATTGTTTAACATACTTTTGTATTATAACTAATCGCTTCATTCTGACTTTTAAATGTAAAAAGTCCGAAACTTTGCCAAGTCATAGCTTGCAATGCCCATAGACACATATTTTTCAGAATCACAAAAATTCAGAGGCTGAGTGGTTAAACCGTCGGCTTCAAAATTTCAAAAATTCCTAACTTCCACCAAACATTTTGCTACACCATGAAACTTTGCCAAAAGATAGCTTGTAATACCCAAAGACACATATTTTTCAGAATCACAAAAATTCAGAGGCTGAGTGGTTAAACCGTCGGCTTCAAAATTTCAAAAATTCCTAACTTCCACCAAACATTTTGCTACACCATGAAACTTTGCCAAAAGATAGCTTGTAATACCCAAAGACACATATTTTTCAGAATCACAAAAATTCAGAGGCTGAGTGGTTAAACCGTCGGCTTCAAAATTTCAAAAATTCCTAACTTCCACCAAACATTTTGCTACACCATGAAACTTTGCCAAAAGATAGCTTGTAATACCCAAAGACACATATTTTTCAGAATCACAAAAATTCAGAGGCTGAGTGGCTAAACCGTCGGCTTCAAAATTTCAAAAATTCCTAACTTCCACCAAACATTTTGCTACACCATGAAACTTTGCCAAAAGATAGCTTGTAATACCCAAAGACACATATTTTTCAGAATCACAAAAATTCAGAGGCTGAGTGGTTAAACCGTCGGCTTCAAAATTTCAAAAATTCCTAACTTCCACCAAACATTTTGCTACACCATGAAACTTTGCAAAAGATAGTTTGTAATACCCAAACACACATATTTTTCAGAATCACAAAAATTCAGAGGCTGAGTGGTTAAACCGTCGGCTTCAAAATTTCAAAAAATCCTAACTTCCACTAAACAATTAATTAAGAAAAGATTAATTTTCCTCAGGAAATATTTTAACGGTATTTTATATAAACCGTCAGCTTTCCTAATTTAAATAAGGCATTGGGATATGAGAGGTGGATTTTAGCTTGTTACTCCCACGCAGCCGATTGCAAATTCTATGGGACACTTTGAAGGCTATGGAAAACATCATAATAGCAAATGGCAGATGTATAATGATTTGTTAAGAAGTAAAGAAGATGTTTCACCTAGTCACGGCGTTAAGTGTCATTTCCTTTTGTGCATTCTTAAATTTATGTTATGTACTATGCAATATGTTTTATGTTACTTTGTTTTGGTTTTTCTTTTACATACAATCAATAATAAAAACATATGATAAATTATTTTTTAATTATAGATATACGAAATTTATGAACTCCGAGCAAGTTGCGCTTCTGACTTCCTGAATAAATACTGATTTGCAAAGAAACTATAATAGAGCTAGCTTTCACATGCTATCTTTAATCGATTGGATATCGGATTTTGAACGCTTCTTTCCCATTCTGTGCTTACGAATATCGTCTTGAATTAATCATTTTCATTACTTTATTAAAAAATCAGTTCCTTTTATAATTATATAGGAATTACTTGTAATGGTAATGTGGATTATAGTATTTAAAAAGATTACCATTTTAATCCGATTACAATGTTAACCTTTTTTGAACTCCGAGCAAGTTGCACCTCGGACTTCGATGATTTATGGAAAAACGGTAATGCAGCTAACTTTCATCTTTGGGAGCTAGCTGATGCTATCTCTAAAGAATCGGAAGCTAACTTTTTGAGAAAAAATATCAACGCGGGGGGGGGGGTGTGGCTAGCGATTGTGATTGATTGTGATGATTTATGGAAAAACGGTAATGGAACTAGCTTTGATATTTGGGAGCTAGGAAGGAACCTTCGAAGGAATCGGGAGCTAGCTTTGTGAGAAAAAATTTTAACTGGGGGGTGAGGTAACGGGCCCAAAAATAAGTGTCTTTGGGTATTACAAACTATCTTTTGGCAAAGTTTGAAGGTGTACCAAAATGTTTAGTAGAAGTTAGGATTTTTTGAAATTTTGAAGCCGACGGTTTAACCACTCAGCCTCTGAATTTTTGTGATTCTGAAAAATATGTGTCTATGGACACTACAAACTATCTTTTGGCTAAATTTGAAGTTGTATCAAAATGTTTGGTGGAAGTTACGATTTTTTGAAATTTTGAAGCCGACGGTTTAACCACTCAGCCTCTGAATTTTTGTGATTCTGAAAAATATGTGTCTTTGGACACTAGAAAATATCTTTTGGCAAAGTTTCAAGGTGTATCAAAATGTTTGGTGGAAGTTACGATTTTTTGAAATTTTGAAGCCGACGGTTTAACCACTCAGCCTCTGAATTTTTGTGATTCTGAAAAATATGTGTCTTTGGGTATTACAAGCTATCATTTGCCAAAGTTTCATGGTGTAGCAAAATGTTTGGTGGAAGTTAGGAATTTTTGAAATTTTGAAGCCGACGGTTTAACCACTCAGCCTCTGAATTTTTGTGATTCTGAAAAATATGTGTCTTTGGGTATTACAAGCTATCTTTTGGCAAAGTTTCATGGTGTAGCAAAATGTTTGGTGGAAGTTAGGAATTTTTGAAATTTTGAATCCGACGGTTTAACCACTCAGCCTCTGAATTTTTGTGATTCTGAAAAATATGTGTCTTTGGGTATTACAAGCTATCTTTTGGCAAAGTTTCATGGTGTAGCAAAATGTTTGGTGGAAGTTAGGAATTTTTGAAATTTTGAAGCCGACGGTTTAACCACTCAGCCTCTGAATTTTTGTGATTCTGAAAAATATGTGTCTTTGGGTATTACAAGCTATCTTTTGGCAAAGTTTCATGGTGTAGCAAAATGTTTGGTGGAAGTTAGGAAGTTTTGAAATTTTGAATCCGACGGTTTAACCACTCAGCCTCTGAATTTTTGAGATTCTGAAAAATATGTGTCTTTGAGTATTACAAGCTATCTTTTGGCAAAGTTTCATGGTGTAGCAAAATGTTTGGTGGAAGTTAGGAATTTTTGAAATTTTGAAGCCGACGGTTTAACCACTCAGCCTCTGAATTTTTGTGATTCTGAAAAATATGTGTCTATGGGCATTGCAAGCTATGACTTGGCAAAGTTTCAGACTTTTTACATTTAAAAGTCAGAATGAAGCGATTAGTTATAATACAAAAGTATGTTAAACAATTTACTTTAATATCTTGTTGATTAGTGTGTTATTACAGCCCTTACTGAATTATTTTATGTTAAAGCTTGATATGTATAAACGTTAGGGATGCAGAGAAACTTGATAGTTTGATTTAAAACGTTAATTCTTTTCATATTATGATCTTTTACAATTAATAAGGTTACTTGTCTGGTCCACTGTAAAACTCATAAATCTGATTCTGTTTCTGTGGCTGTCTTCAGGCACATATATTTGATCACATTTTCTAAAGCCCCCCTCCCCATCAGACGTGGACGTTCTTTATGGACGACCTCTTAAGCTTAAACAAAAAAAATGGAAGCTCATTGAGTCTCAAACGTTTAAAACCAATTTTATTCAAATTTGATTTGGGAAGGGAGCCACTGTTCCCAAAGGAACCCACTGAAGAGTTCCACAAATTTTAGATATTATGGAAGGGTTTCGAGACCAAAAATAGGGAAACGCTGAGATATTTATACAAACTTTAGCGGAGTTTTGGAAACATCTGGTGGAGTACAAAGGGATATCAACAAATAGCGTTATCAAATTGGAAGGAATTGGAATTGGAAAAAAGCAATTTTTTAAGACTTATAATTTAGTAACATCATCAGTTGAACCTTTTGAGATGTGTATCCAAAACTCCCATACACAAATAACACAAAATGAAGGTACTTGTTATGAAAATATTTTCATAACATAAAGCGTATCATATAGCAATTGAAGTAAAACATCGCTTGGTAATATAATTTAACACAAATTCGTAAATATTGATTTCAATATTTGAATTCAAAAACTTAAGAAATTTAAAATTGTATCATGTAATTCTTTCCTCCACTTCTGTAGCAGAAGCCACTCATGAGAGAAGAATCCGTTAACCAAACCTCGAAGGATTTGCTTAAAAAAGGTAGGGAAATCAATGCCGGTTCTCTTCTTCTAGATCGTAGACGGTGTGCGAGGGTTGTAGATTAGCTTAACTACGGGTAGATCACTTCAAAATAAAATCACCGTGTCAATAATAGCAAATATATTTAATCATATAACTGAAGCAAACAATTGTACAGGAATGCGATAACGATGGACGATAGTATCAAAATGGTTTAACACAAAATTTCAATAAAAATCAATTTAAAGTAAAACCTTACAAAAAGATAAATGTGACTCAACATCGACTCCTTGCAGTGACACACAGAATTCAATTAAGGTTACTCGCCCCCAACGCTGTTACTATCAATAGATTGCGTTATTGGGACATGTTGACAAATTTTTTTTGGCCTATTATTGATGATATGGATGTGAGTGATACGTGGTTTCAATAAAACAGCGCCAGACAGCCTCTGAAACATTGAAATTATTGCGAACGAAATTTCCCGATTTAATAAATTCAGGTAGGTACATTTCGCAAAATTTTTAATAAAATTAGTGTCAAACCTTTGAGCTTCGTTTAAAAAACCGTTTTCTTCGAAATATTTTGGGGGACGGGTTGAATTTTTGTATAAAATTGGTGTCAATCGATCGAGAATCATTTGAGATCCAATGAGTTTTCATAAAAATCGTTGACACAATTTCTTATTGACATCAGTTCTATAAAAAAAATAGGGTGGGAGGAACGTGAAATGGTACTCAATTTTAAATTCTTTCAAACGTTCCCACCTTTTTACTTTTGGGGTACAAATGATTTTATGGAAGCTCAAACGATTCTCGATCGATTGACACTAATTTCATCACAAAAAAACGCGATTGACACAAATTGCATAAAAAATTCTTAATGAGGGGGGGGGGGGAGCGGTGAAATGTCACTCAATTTTACACTCTTTCAAGCGCTGCAGCTTTTTTACTTTTGGGGTTCAAACGAGTTTTAAGGAAGCTCATTAGAACTCAAACGATTCTCGATTAATTGACACCAATTTTATACAAAAATTTGCGATGAAGGGCTTCAGTTTCTACAAGCCTCCTAAAAGTTTTCGCAAATAACTTCGCGGTGCGTGTGGTACAAACGATTTTTATGGAAGCTCATCGGAGCTTAAACGAAGCTCAAAGGTTTGACAGTAATTTCATTAAAAAGTTCGCGATGGGGGGGGGGGAATGTACCTAATAATTTTGAGTAATTCTGCAGTCAATTGATAGCCTAGATCGTGTGATTTAACGCTGTTAGACTATTTCTCGTGATGTTATGTGAAAGATCAAGTCTACGCACATAATCCAGAATTCACTGAAGCCTCTTGTAAAAACCAACATCCGACGCGTAATTGGTGAGAGAAAGCCGCAATTATGCAAAACTTTAATCGAAAATTTTGACAAGGGATCGATGAAGAAATACAGAACTTTAATCCAAAACGTATTTTATTTAAAATTAAAAAATAAAGTCATTGTTGAAGCCCTTTAGTAGCGTTGGAATTTGTTTCATTTCTTGAGGAATCGTTTTGAGCTCAGGCGGGGTCTTGTGTTTTTTGTAATGTTTGGTGTGCCGATTCTGTTAACATTCGGCAAATCTTGGTGTCATCTGACAGTAATTGTATGTGTGTCCCAACCTTTGACAATTATGGCACTATGGAATCCCTTGTAGTTTCCGTCTAACAAGATCCCAATTTTTTGGCGATTCTAGCCAAAAAAAATTATGACGGTCTTTGGATTTTTGGAAAATATGGTTATTCCATCTATAATCAACTGAAGAATTTACTCGACCCTCGCCAAATTTGACGAAACTTGGTACACACCATTTTTTAGTAAGAAATAAAAAATACAAATTTAAGGATTTGTCTAAAAGGACATTTGTTTCCTTGTTTTGGTCCTTCAAAAAGTAAAAAAGTTGATGTGTAGACTTGTATGAAAACGACTGCAACTTCATCCACAGTGGTCTAAATTCAAAAATACAAAAAATGTTCTGTAAAGGTAAAGTCTTGGGCTTAACAATGAACCTGGAAAAAAACCAAAATTATGGTTATAGATAGAGGTGGCACCTTGGCAGCGGGTAATCAACTAACACACATAGAAAAAGTTAATGAATTTCTGTACCTGGGTTCATTGGTGGCCGGCGAAGGTGGAACCGAAAAAGAAATTAAGAGACGCGCTACAATGGCATGTGGAGCCATGACTAAACTAAAGAAGATATGGACCGACAAACAAATCACCACAAATACCAAGATTCATCTAGTAAAGATTTTAATCTTCTCAATCTTCCTGTATGGCGTGGAGTCGTGGACCATCAAGATGGCGGATGGACGTCGCATCGACGCTTTCGAGATGTGGTGCTGGAGACGTATGTTAAGAATACCATGGACAGCGAAGAGAACGAACGTGTCAATACTGAGGGAGCTGAAAATAAAAGATAGACTATCAACCATAAGTATTATGTAGACGACGCATCCTGCAGTATTTTGGACATGTGATGCGCAGAGATGGGGCAAGCCTGGAGAAGCTGGTTGTTCAGGGAAAGGTGCAAGGCAAGAGACCTAGGGGTAGATCACCCAACAGATGGATAGACCAGGTGAAACAAATAACGAAGCGCCCCCTACAAACAACAATAAGAGATGCGGAAGACCGGCAAGTATGGAAGACCATAGTGAACAACTGCGAGTGAGCTTTTGGATCACGATTCCTCAGTCATGAGGATACGACTAGAGAGAGAGAGAAAGGTAAATTAACATTCTATTCAAATATTCAGCCATATTGAACTTTATTAACCACATATATAGGTATTAACCCTATTTCAACCCCTATTTCTAAAAGGAACTTTTTTGTTCATGTTTTTTGTGCAATTGTGCAGAGAATACGTATCAAATTTGATCAAGGGATGAGCATGGGTTCGGTTACTAAAAATAAATTAAGTATAGCGAGAGACGGACAAAAACAAGGAAAAATACCCTTTTGGACAAACCCTTAAATTTGTATTTTTTACGTCAAATTTGGCGGGGGTCGAGTAAATTCTTCAGTTGATTTGAGATGGAATTACCCTATTTTCAAAAAAGCAAGCAACATTGGCGAAAATCCAAAGACCGTCATAATTTTTTTGGCGTTTAGAATCACCAAAAAAATTGCGATCTTGGAAGTCGAGTCTAAATTTACGCCCAACCTATTAATTTTAATATTGGGAATTGTTTTGATTTCAAATCTTCAGAAAGGTCATCTATTGGTGCAAATTTTTGATAACATCTAATCTTTTGTTGTTTGGATTTTGACAAGGATTGACGTAGTATTTGGTTAAGTCCATGGTTAAATCTCTATAACCATAAGCTTCTCCTAAACCAGCAGCTACCCTACTCTGAAATTTGATGTGGAATTAACCAAAAGTGTGATCAAGATAAGATTTTTTGAAAAATTTTAAATTACATCTTTTATCGGAAGGGGGGGGCACTCAAAGTCAAAATTTGGTAAGGGCCCTTATTTTTCATCTTAAATATTTACGCAATAATACTCGCCAAAAAAGTGTCTTCAATATCTATACATTAAACAAAAATAGAACGGCAAATTTGAATTATTTTGAAGGGCTGTACAACGTGGAACGGCGCACTTTATGGGCAAACAAAAAAATAAGAGTACAGTAGAACCCCGATTATCCGTGCGCGCATTATCCGGGCGGCGGATTTTCCGTGCGGCATTTTAAAATTTCATCCGTGCGCGGATTATCCGTGGCCGACGGCCAGAGGTTGTCGCATGAACGCTGAATGCACGTGCAGGCGTTCGTCTCGGGGAATACCCAAGTTCGGCTCAGGAAATCCTCCGTTTATGTGTTTACTTATTATTTTCGCAAACTGCCGACCGACTCGTTAGTTAAACGTCAGTTAAACGTAAACAGACGCACAAAATGCAGCGTACCGGTGCTAATGAAAAGCGTAAACGCAATGTTTACACATGTATTTGTCTGAATAAATTATTAAAAGAATAAAAATGATGTCTTTGGATTATCCGTGTTTTCGATTATCCGGCGAAGGCTCGGTCCCGACTGGCCCGGATAATTGAGGTTCTACTGTATGTTTATTTGATATAACTTAACCCTAAAACGGTACACTGGGGTCTTAGAGGCCCCAACCGTCATATTAGTTAATGTCACATGTGCTGTAATGCTTTTTTTTTAAATTACCTTCTTGTAAATTAAGTTCAAAGTTATCTGAGTAAGTGTGAATATCTGTTGGTGCCTTGTAGTCATAGAGTGCAGTACAACAATTGAAAATAAATTTTTATGGGTATCTCAGAGGGGTAATGTAAACTCCCCTCCAAATTGACCTGTTTTTATGGGGTAATGTAAACTCCCCTCCAAATTGACCTGTTTTTATTTTCTTCAATTTTGGTTTTTAAGTCGGCATGTAAATTCCCCTCGAACCGTATAATCCCTAGTTATACGTAAGTAGGAGATTATAACAATTAGAATTTAAGTACGGCTTGTTAAATGGACAGGGCCGGTTTAGACAATTTCGTTAATTCAAAATTATTTAAATAATCGAATTTGAAAAGTACGGAAAAGTACCATGTGCATGGTGCACAACCGGTCGAATGCCACTCCATCGCTCGGCGGGCGCGCATTTTGTTGACGGTACGTGCAAATCGATATACTCTTACACTTAGAAAATTTCGCAGCAGCAAATGCACCTCGAGCGTCGTACATGCAACATCGATTATTTTTAGTTTTTACGCGATTTTTTGGGGGGGGTCTCTCGCATTCCGGTTGCATAGATCCCGGTGTTCTTGATGGATGGCGCCTTCTCGTATGTTTAGCCTAGTAACCAGAGTCAAATCCGCCCTGGAGGGGTGCAGAGCGGAGCGGAGCGCAGCGGCGCCCCGTAAGGGTAGGATTTGACGATGGATTACCCTCCTTTTCGAATGCACACCCCTAAAATTCGAAGGCAAAAAAAATTTAATTTTTTCACTTTTTTGGCTATACACGAGTATGGCCGAATATTTTTTTAGTTTTTACGCGATTTTTGGGGGGGGGTCTCTCGCATTCCGGTTGCATAGATCCCGGTGTTCTTGATGGATGGCGCCTTCTCGTATGTTTAGCCTAGTAACCAGAGTCAAATCCGCCCTGGAGGGGTGCAGAGCGGAGCGGAGCGCAGCGGCGCCCCGTAAGGGTAGGATTTGACGATGGATTACCCTCCTTTTCGAATGCACACCCCTAAAATTCGAAGGCAAAAAAAATTTAATTTTTTCACTTTTTTGGCTATACACGAGTATGGCCGAATATTTTTTTAGTTTTTACGCGATTTTTTGGGGGGGGTCTCTCGCATTCCGGTTGCATAGATCCCGGTGTTCTTGATGGATGGCGCCTTCTCGTATGTTTAGCCTAGTAACCAGAGTCAAATCCGCCCTGGAGGGGTGCAGAGCGGAGCGGAGCGCAGCGGCGCCCCGTAAGGGTAGGATTTGACGATGGATTACCCTCCTTTTCGAATGCACACCCCTAAAATTCGAAGGCAAAAAAAATTTAATTTTTTCACTTTTTTGGCTATACACGAGTATAGCCAAATATTTTTTTAGTTTTTACGCGATTTTTTGGGGGGGGTCTCTCGCATTCCGGTTGCATAGATCCCGGTGTTCTTGATGGATGGCGCCTTCTCGTATGTTTAGCCTAGTAACCAGAGTCAAATCCGCCCTGGAGGGGTGCAGAGCGGAGCGGAGCGCAGCGGCGCCCCGTAAGGGTAGGATTTGACGATGGATTACCCTCCTTTTCGAATGCACACCCCTAAAATTCGAAGGCAAAAAAAATTTAATTTTTTCACTTTTTTGGCTATACTCGTGTATAGCCAAATATTTTTTTAGTTTTTACGCGATTTTTTGGGGGGGGTCTCTCGCATTCCGGTTGCATAGATCCCGGTGTTCTTGATGGATGGCGCCTTCTCGTATGTTTAGCCTAGTAACCAGAGTCAAATCCGCCCTGGAGGGGTGCAGAGCGGAGCGGAGCGCAGCGGCGCCCCGTAAGGGTAGGATTTGACGATGGATTACCCTCCTTTTCGAATGCACACCCCTAAAATTCGAAGGCAAAAAAAATTTAATTTTTTCACTTTTTTGGCTATACACGAGTATGGCCGAATATTTTTTTAGTTTTTATGCGATTTTTTGGGGGGGGTCTCTCGCATTCCGGTTGCATAGATCCCGGTGTTCTTGATGGATGGCGCCTTCTCGTATGTTTAGCCTAGTAACCAGAGTCAAATCCGCCCTGGAGGGGTGCAGAGCGGAGCGGAGCGCAGCGGCGCCCCGTAAGGGTAGGATTTGACGATGGATTACCCTCCTTTTCGAATGCACACCCCTAAAATTCGAAGGCAAAAAAAATTTAATTTTTTCACTTTTTTGGCTATACACGAGTTATTTTCCATTTTTTTTATTATATTTATTACTAATATCCACTAATCACACCCCCCTCTATCCGAATTTCAAAGAAAAATTCAAATCGGACCGAAAAAATTTCACTCCATTTGAAGGGACTGTAACCCGATACCCGTGCAGACCCCGTGTTCGACCGGCTACATGAATTTACTTTCCCTTATTAAATAAGTAGGTTATATTTTGTAATTTTTCAAATACAATTTTATTGTATACTGTTCGCCCCCCCCCCCTTTCCGGGCACAAATATTAACTTAAAAACTCAAAAATGTAGGTTTCAAGTTTTTCGCTAATTACATATTAGGTAGGAAAATGATATGCAAGATCGTGAATTTCAATCGTTCAACAAAAACGCCGTCCGGAAAGAAATCCTGCGTACGGTCCTGAGTTGTTAACGGGAATTTCAATTTATTGGTTTGATTCTGCATGTAAACTCCCCTCATTCTTAATTGCTTAGGAGGGGAGTTTACATGTGAGTTTAAGTGTTGGCCTTTTGCTCGGAGGGGAGTTTACATGCTTTTTTGAAATTTACCTGGCGCATTAGGGGAGTTTACACCTACCCATCTCAGACCCCAGTATATTTTTAAAAGTCTACATTAAATTTGTTTAATGTAATATTATCTTTATTTATTGCTAAATAATTACTGATTTATATCAAAGGGAGTTTTAGAAATACGACTTCTTTAAAAAAATGTAATTTTGATAAATTTTTAAATTTGACGATACTCAGTCACACCTAATAAATCAGTCATAAATCCTAAACAATTCGTTGTAAATATGTAGAATAATACAAATAAACTCCAAGTTAGTTGATCCTAATGTTTTTTAGCTTTATTTATGGTCAATAAATATGTTAATAATTATTGGTGATTTATAACAATAAAATTTTTGAAACATGATTTCTTTGAAGAAGTTAAATTTGAAGTGATGTTGGAGTTTAATAACAATAAACTGCAAGTTAGTTGTTACAAAGGGGTACAAAATTTTTGCCATAATAGGCATTATTAGGCAGAACCTGATAAAATAAAAACGAATACAAAAAACAACATTACGTACATCGCTTCGCCAAAAAATTGCCGAAATTTTGGAAATTGAAATTCCTCAAGCCGAAAATGTTGATGTAGTAAATTTACCCTGAAAGGTTAAATGTGGTTCTGCCAAAAAAGAAAGGACAGAAAACCCAGTTTTCTTTATTCAATATGCCACAAGCCGTATTGTTAAGGGCTAAGGGTAGTCAGCACATTTATTAGCACACAAAATTTTTTTTTGTTAAATGTATTCCTTCTCCATAACCATGTCAATAGACAATTAATTTAATAAACTTAATTTTTTCATATTAAAATGTTGAGAATTATTTCATAAAATTTATCCCATTATTTAAGTTTCTAATAATAATTTGTCAAAAATGGCCAAAAATTACTATATAATATATCCTACCAGTAGTAGTTGTATTGTTGAAGAGTATTAAAAAATTCCTTTTGTTTAAATTGGTTGTTTACTTATAAATATCATAAAAAGAATGGTGGGGTCTCTAAGATCCCAGTGTGCCGGACACGTTAGAAAAATTAAGTGTGCTGTTTCAAGGTTAAAAGTACACCAGGTTTGAACAAAATCAAAAAAGATCATGAAAATAATTGCAAAAAATTGCTTGCTATAAATGGAATGGATTTTCTGACGAAAAAAAGCGGCTGAAGGTTTTTGGCCCATCCGGAAGTTGTTCAAATGCCCGTCACATTCAAATTACACATCCACAAAAGATTTTTAAAAAAATTTTAATAGAAACAAAAATAAATTAATTATTTATTAAATGTACCTATACACAACTCAATTTCATTTACATTTCCTTACATAGTACCAAATTGTCTATAGCGAAAAGCTTGAGGTGAACACTTGTATGTGTTGTTCATTATTACTGTTCATTATTAAAATTAATAATTTAAACTGTACATTTAAAAAAGTGTTTATGTATAAACCACACTAAATAAAATACTTTTACAAATTCTTTGGCAAAACATTTATTGACAACTTTCATCAACCAATGAACAAAATAATAATAATAATAACAAATAAAATAAATATACACATTAAAATGTACACATAAATTTCAATAATAATAAATAAATCTAAAATAATAAATACAAATACGTTACAAGATCTCTAAATGTTAATTTTAGCAAAAATGTGATTATTTATTATTTACAAAAAATAAAAACTTCCATTTTATTTACACCGCAATCGAAATCAAATGTAAAATCTAATTTATAAAATTGCGTCAATATTTATTGCAGCATAAATATAAAGTAGGTATGTGATAAAATGATAACTCTATTAACATAGAATAATTTGTCAAGGATTATCAAATTCAGGAAGACCAATATGGTAATAATTAGTAATAGTTATGCCAAAATGTGGCAAAATATCATGCAACAATCAAAAACTGTACAGTTTGGAGGCACGAGGAAGAAGAAGAAGAATTAAAATATATTTAAAAATATAAAATCGAATCTTTTGATTATTGTTGAGTTGAAGGGCCAAAAAGTGCACAAAACGGCTTTTCTATCAAATATAAAAACAACTCTAATAATACGTGGTGAAAAAACAAAAAAATTGTATTTTGTGCAATTCAACCTTGGACCATCTAAAAACTAACATCAATATTTTTGTATATAAACCTATTATTATAATTGCAAAACATCGTTATTAAAAAAATCAATAATCCATGTATAATATAGAAACAGCAGATATTTATATATTTATATTCAATGTAAATATATTTATTATTATTATTAAGTATAATAATATATAATTTTCTACCTAAAGCTAATTTTCGCTACGTATTTTTTTAATTAAATAGAAAAATGACTTCAAGTTTTCATTTCGACTAACATACACATTTTTACACGATCAACCACGCATTCAAGTTTTTAAAATTTATTATTTACATTTTCTATTGATACAATTTACAAAACAAACAAACTTATGTCATAATAAATAAATTTAAATATCCTAAATATTATTCCTATACAATGATGCTATACATTGTTGTACATAAGCTTGTTGATATCTGCAAAAAAAATAAATTTATTATATTTACGTTACTCTTTTATGCAATTTTGGAGATAAAATTTCCTAAATTTGAAAAATAGCGTAGCTTTAAAATCGATAATCTTGGCAAAAATGCAAATTTTTTATTTTACGTTAAAATAATTGTGCTCTACCCACTGTTACATTTTCAAAAATTTTCTGTAAAAAAATCGCTAAAATAATTTCAACTATTAGCGATTGGTTGCATGCACAAAGCTACTGGAAATGCGGTTAAAAAGTTAGATGTGGTTTTACAAAACATATATTAAGCGTGTTAGAAAAGGAAAGACTTGTGTGATTAAAAAAACTTGCTCACAATTCGCCGTATGCGAGGAAGGAGTCGATGTTAAAAATCAAACTTACACATATCTACAGAACGATTGATTGGTAGTAAACTGCTCTACCTGTCTCTAGACTGTCAAAAAAAAGATTTACACAATATAAATAGTTAGAAGCTTATACGATAAAGCGTACAGCATTTTCGGTTTCAAGTTCTCCGCACTTACAGTTCCATCGGGTTGACTTGACCCACTGTGCCCCTAAAATATCCTCCATCCAATACACAGTATTTTTTAGGGAACATAAGTCAAGTTTTCTTTTTTTAAATGTTCACCTTGAATAAAAGCTGCAGTTTAAGCTTAACAATTTTTTGGTAAATTGCAACAAAACTCTTAAAGCGTTTTAATTGTTAATAAAATAAAAGTCATCTGTTTGAATGAATGATACGAACCGTGGTGCAAGCGTAAAAAGGGTTCAATTGGATACGGACTATCACGAAATTTATTAAATGGTATCCATCTCTACATTTTGTCTACAGTTGCTCTGACTTGTCATTCGCTCCAGGTGATTATTCCGGATTATTCTATCTCTTATTGTTATCTATAGTTTGATTCTATAGCTTAATATGTTTAGTTCTTCTCTAAAATCTTCGTTTTTAAGTAAACTTCTGATTTGCAATTCGGCCTAGTCCAGTCAAATTCCAAATGTATATGGAAGAAGCTGTTCGGAGTTCATTACAGTACAAGTTGTTGAGGTTGTCCACAATAGTACGTTTTCTTACATGATACAGAGAGGTTGTAATATTACATTCAGTCGCCGTTAAGAACGGATTACGAATTGAAGTTATTGTTATATCATTCCAAAGATGTTGTAAATATTGGTTAGATTTGTAATTTTTTTAATATCGGTTTTGGTTGCTGAAGGTTTTCTCTAATATGGCAGTATGTTGACAGATAGCTTATCCGATACTTTTCATTATCATTTTTCAATGTTAGGTTTCTATGTGCAGTATAGCAGGAAGCTTTATTTTAATCCCCAGTTCGTTAAAATTCCATCATTCAAACTGAACAGTCGTCACACCAACCCACTACTGTGTTCTTTCCAATATCTTAAAAATTACTTTTCTTATCTGCCATCAAATATGCTTCCCTTCTCTGGCGGATTTTGGATATTGTACCTATCCACATACTTAGGTAAAGAAAACACTCAAAAATTATGGGGATGAGCCTGTGGCTACTACAAATTGTGATCAAGAGGAACCACGTTCATGGAAACTCTACATAGCAACCCAATAGCGGTCATATTGAACTAATTTAAGGGTTTAACCCTCCAATTAGTTTTCCCAGGTAGAAACAAAAACAATAAGGACCAGTTAAATTTACCTGTCAGACAAATCTAACATGTGAAGTCTTTTGGACATGGAATTGATTATGTTAACAACAAAATTTGACTTCCTTAGTTTTTTTGCTGTTTTCATGTCTGATAAGTCATTTGAGAAGAATTTTATTGGGGACAAAATTCTAACCAAAAACGACACGTGAACGCAGAATTCTTTAAACTTATTTTGTGCCCAATAAGATGGACTTCAAAAAGTCCAATCTTTTTGTTCAGATAGCAACAAAATAGATAAAGGTTGAAAAATTGGTTGCATCACGAAAAGTATTCTTTGAAGTTCTCAGATTATGTGTGATTTTTTGGAATTTTAATTCCACCCTAAATGGCCGAAAAAAATTACCAGCGCACACTTCGTTTGGAGTTTGACGGTCCGTGGAAGCTAAACTACTGAATTGATGATAAATATTATTTAAATGATTATTGTAGATAATTTTATGCTCTACAAAAAAGGTAGGTATAGTTTATTAACGTATTAGTTTTGGAGATATTTAAGAGAAAAACAGATAATGTGAATGTGATTTCGGGAGAGAAGCAAGTATAAACTTGCGCATACTTGGGCCACTCTACCAGGCCTCCACTTTGTTGCTCACATCCAGCCTGACCCACAATGCCAACACTGCTAGGTATAACCACAGTCGTTAGGCAGTCTCTCCACCTGACCAGAACTCCCCAACAAAGGCCGGGCGCTGTGAACCAGGGACGTCCGTTCGATGACCGAGCTCTGAGAAGTCCTGTGATTCGCATCCCACACGTGTTAAGTTCAGCCCGAAGCCCCAACAAATCCAAGCATTGCGTAGTAGATGGGGGGGGGTGAATTTTATTACCCTATTTGACATATTGGATCAGGTCAAATCAGGGGGACCTCCGGCTTAACGTGCCCTCCGAAGCACGGAGACGGTAATTGAAGGAAAGAAAGTTCGCAAGGAGATCGACTTCTGCTGGATTCGAACCAATGCCTTTAGCATCAGTGGTCAATCTCTAAACTAGTTGGTCAATGACCGCCTCAAACAGATAATGTTAATAACTTTTTACTTCGCGATAATTTTTCGAAACAAAACGAATCTCTGTGAAAACCAATTGAAGGGTTCGATATCTAATATGACTGGCCTAAGTAAACTATGGTTGCTTTCATTTAAGATTACCCAACAATTATAATTTTCCGTTACCGTAACGTCGTTAAAAAAAACAATTTACATAATGTAAACGCGAAAAAACCAATGGCAGTTAATAAATTAACTCTTCCACCCAGGTTCTTCCTGGGTCAAGTCAAAACCTAGGTCAGGTTTTTATTTGAGGGGGCACTCGCGGTTTATGCAGACAGGGACGGACTTCGGCAACTTTTTTTGAAGACTAAGAAACCTCCCAGAAAAAGCGGTTTCGAGGTTTTCCCACATTTTCGTACATGGATTAATTGATAAAATACGAAATGGATGTATTAAATGGGTGCATCATTTCTCAGAATTTATTGATATTTTTCTCAACATCCGATGATGGAAAAGAAAATAAATTACCTATGAACCTAAGAATTATGGAACGTGGTCACCGTCACTTAAAGAACGATTTACATAGGCTAATTCGAACAAAATTTAATTCTCAAGCGTCAAAATTTTCAGCGACAATTAAAACTATTTTCAGTACAACAGTTAGTTACTTTGAGTTCCGTAGTCGGATCGGGGGGGGGGGGGGGGGTTGATATACCACAAGCTCTTTTCCGCGCTTAGTTTTCAGAATAATTTCGCGAAGAACCCCGTTCGAACAAGTCTCGATCCGTCGTCATAAATGAGTATTTCCCTAAAAAAAAACCTGGCAACAGGGCAGATTACAGTTCATAAAATTACGCTAGTGTAAATTTATGAAAATGTTGTCACTTTTTTATAAAATTAACCAATCACGAATGAGGTTTAATTTTAGTACGGAATTTATCTCAATAATTTAAATTGAGAGCAATATCAAAGACAAATCGCCACTATTCATGTTAGGGGCCGCCCAGAAAGGACGTCCACCCCTGGGGGGAGGGGAGGGGGGTTACAAAATGTGACCAAGTGTGACTGGGGGAGGGGACAAATGTGACTTTCCCATCAGAATCGCATTTTTGAGATTTCTCAAAAAAATGTGTTTGGATACTTTTTGATGTAATATTTTGTAAAAAAAATTAATTTACTCCTTAAATTCCAAATGTCGTGTAAACAATGTCGGGTCAAGTTCGATATTAGACGAATGAGGGGATCTTTGATTTGAGACCAAACGTTCCGGGGTAGGGGGGCGAAGATTGTGATCAATTACGACAAGGCGGGGAGAGGTTGAAAAGTCGGATAAAATTGCGGACGTCCTTTATGGACGACCACTTATCTGATTTTAAGGTTACTAAAGACACCATTTTAATCAGCATTCTAATTTGAATTGTAATCATGAAATTATTGTAACTGCTTCCAAGTGCAGTTCTCAGGATATGAAATTCCGAAAAATCTGTTAAAAAATCTTAACTTTAAGGTTATGAATTATTCCGGTGACCGAAACCACCCAAAAGCCAAAAACGCCCTGCGATATTAAATTGCACTAACCGCCAAAATCTTCTAGGAGAAGATCCGCAATAGGGAAAAACCGGGAAAATCTTCTAGGAGAAGATCCACAATAGGAAAAAACCGATTCACTACTATGAATACGAAATTCAAACTGACCTCGTCTTTGATATTCTCAATTGTGACTTACGCCTCAAAAACATTGACACTCAAGACAGTTTTGTAGATGAAGGATCGACACTTTCGAAATGTGGTGCTATAGAAGAATTTTCGCAATGCCTCGGACACGTGGCAGGAAAAAATCGATGTCATAGAGGGTATCAACGCAGGAGGTAACCCGTAAGGAAAATCACCAACATACTGATCGATCGCACATTCACGAGTCGATAAGAGCGTTAATGACGGAAATATGTTGAATTATCACAGGTTGTCTGAAGCTCACATCCACTGATCCAAGTTTGGTATTGCCTTACAGGATATTCGTCACGAGGTCATAACAAGCAATGTGAAAAACAACTTAGCAACTCCAAATTTATATGGTCAACAACCTCGAGTTGTAGCCCGGAAATTCTGGGCTCAAATTGCCAACTTCACGAAATTTTTTAGAGAGTTCCTCTGGTCAATTTAATTTACACCGTTATGGATTTAAGAATTAGACATTTAGAGCTAAAGAGGAAGAGCTTCCTGCACAGAACCACTGATCTGAAATGGTCTCAGCAATAGGCTCGCATTGACTCATGGAGGAAGCAAACCGCTCATTTAGCAGACTGGATGATTGCTTGGAAAAGATCTTCCCAGAACAAGATACAGGTTGGTATATCTGGAAAATCATAAAACAGACTTTGAAGGGATGCCACAACAATCTATAAATGTAACCTGCATAATGGCTAACTTCATCAACAGTCAAAACAACGTAATAGAAGTAGCCAGTAGAGCAAGAGTACTAAAAAAATTTGTGCTGTGTGAGTTATGTAGGGTTTGTCCAGTTAGGCCTTAGATTTAGTATATCCATCTTATGGGGGATTCCTTCGACCTTGCCCTTGATCATCAATTTTTCCGTTGTTCCTAGCCTTCGTGCAATGTGGTCAAAATATCGTAAGGACTGGCTGATCTTAGTTGATAACCACGTTTTAACCTTGAGCTCCTTTAGGATGGACACATTTGTGCAATGGGGTCCAAGGTATTCTCAACACACGCCGGTACGCCCACAATTCAAAGGCTTCTACCTTCATTGTTCACGTTTTGGCTGCATGTGTGGGCTCAGGAGCCTCATTTTTGTTGTTCTGGTAACGGTTGTGTCTCTCCATATATTAATGAGTTTAGTGCTCGCCGTTCTTGCCATAGCCTCTTAACAAATTCCGACATCAAAATTTTAAGTTTTTATATTCTTTCTTTCTAATGCCCGTTTCATTTTCATTGAGGATATTTCCATACCTTAATTATTTTGCAGGAGGATCAACATGTTTATCCAATTCGCCATAACTTAGTTTTTTGTCAAGATTCACTGATTCAAAAGTTTCAGGCTTATTTCTGCAATGCAGGAACGTGAACGTATTCGCAAATCATTTTGACTTGATAGCCACCATAGAGATAACACGATCATGCCATCCACGATTTTCTCAAAATAGCCTCTAGGTGATTAATTAAGAAGTTGTGATCTATATTGATTTTTCTTCCATGTTACTTTTTCACGAAGATTGCCACAGCTATTTATGAGCATAAGCATGATAACGCAACTACGTTTCCACTGAAACCACACACTTGAAGAAAACCAAGACTTACTTTTTAATTTTGATATACGCAACAAAAGCTGTGACGTTACAAAATATAAATTTTCCCACCACTTTCCATTGCACTGTTTTATAGTATGAGATTTCACCAGGATTAATATGACCTTTATTTACACATAGGTACGTACAATCATACATCGTTTATTGCTTTCATATTTTTTAGATTTAAGAATCATTTTAGGCTTACTTTGTTTTATTTGATTTATTTTAAGAACATTACAAAAATTTTAATAATAGCGTTTTAGCGTCAAACTTCACACCTGAAATAATTCTGATTTACTCATAGCAACATGGCATAAAAAGAAATTCGTGGTTTTGGGAATCCCCGAATGGAACATTTCCCCAAATGTCTTTTTACGCGATGTACCTAGACGCAATTTATTTTTTTACATTTAACAAACAAGAATGTAAAATTAACAGCGCTAAAAAGTGATTATTTTAATTTTCGTTATATTCTGGAATAAAACTTATAAAACCTAAATAAAATTTAAATGGACCCTTAATGCTCAAACGAGAATAACCTCTCTTGTATACGTAAAATAAGGGTAATACTCGCCCTGACAAAATCAGAAAACACAGTGCAATAACACTTTCATCGCGTATTCTACTTCTGTTTTTTTTCCAATTTGTGGAAATTTTGGATAATTAGTTTCATCATGTAAAGGCTTTCTAGTATAACTCGTCACAATGGGGTACTGATACATAAAAGATTTTTATGAGAAATTGGATTCTCAGGATTCCTTGGTCATGTGATATGTTCAGAATTATTTAGCATAACTTATTTACATTATGTAATTAAATAGTTAAATTCAAACTTAAAAAATTCGCCGAAAACCAGCGTATGATGTTAAAGTGCAACGAGCGGTAGCACCCTTAATATTAAACTAATTAATGAAATGTAATGGCGTGCTGTTTGAATTAAATCTAACAGTTATTATTACAAAAACAACCGTAATAGGGAAATAAAACTTTTGCAGGGACGTTAATGCGCTATAAAAAAAAGTCCCTGCCAACATATTTCGATCTTTAACAGTTTAGGTATGGAAGGCATTCCAAGTCGCGGATAAGTGGAAAGTCAAAATCTACGCTTAGGATCTAAACTTTTGAAGATGAAATATGCTGTCACAAACTTTCCTGTAGGAAATATAAGTCCCTACAAAAAATTGACTAGGTATATAATTTTTTACGTAATTGGTCCAGTTTTGCAACGTTTGGAGTGAAAGCTCCCAGAAATTTACATCTCAGTTAATTCCATTATTGAGTAGAAAAAGTTTTAGAATTAATCTCACTTGCGGAGCTTTAATATGATCGTGACGTCACAGGTTGTTTTTTTTTAATTTGAATAAAAATTATTTAATTACATGTAAATAAATTCCGCTAATAAAAATCTGACCGTATCGCATGGCAAAGGACATCCTAAAAATTTAATTTTCGCAAATTTCGCATAAAATAAGTGTTTGTGTCGGTGCCCCATTTAAAATTAATTTGTTATTTCCTTAATCTTTCAAGTCTTAACTTTTCAAACATGCATTTTAGTAAAATTACTTTCAATGTATAAATTTTGATATAGCAAGGCATGGATCAAACTTCTACTTCAAATCTACCATTAATTGGTTAGAGTTAGATATCACACCATGTAAGCAAGCATTAAATCGCTATCATTACAAAAAATTAGTTTCAATCAGCTTGATTCAAGCTAATTGTGATTTGAGATATTCAAAACTCAAAATTTGATTGAAAACGCGTAAAAATTATATTATCAAGATTGAATCAAACCAAAATATTGAAACCACTTTAAGAAAATAGAAAATCTAACCTTTAAGGCCTAGATCCTCTAGCGGCTTCTTCCAACGCCCTGACTTTAAGTTCTCTTTCTCTTTGTTGTCTGGAAAGGTAAAAAGTCTTAAAACCAAGTATGCCTTAATATTAGAAAAACTTATTTTTACGAGTTAGAATCGTCATACAACTCTACTTTTTATGATTTGGAGGTAGAGTCGATCGTAAAAGGTACCTATGGAAAATACAATAAGAAATAAATTAATTAAAGTACATTTTAAACTTGCTGTATTGCGCAGGCGTGGGATATGCTTGTTAGTGCATTTCAGAATAATAATTGGCATCTTGTAACTCAGAGCACATCAATATAACACACAATAAAATTTAAGCAATTTAGACAATAAATTAGTAAATAATAAAGCACGTAAAAAGTAGTAAATAAAAATAAATGTTAAATAAAACGTTAATATTTACCTAATGTATTCTTCGTGTTGGGCAACTAACGAAGGATGAGGCGGAAACCGATCTCTCTCCAGCAACATTTGCCTTTGTAACTGTTCATGTGCAGCAGCCTGGAGGTGAAAAATAAAATTAAAAAAATTCCAACTTTTTAATAGTAGTTATCTTACTTGATGAGCCAATTGGTCCGCGTACGGCCGACCCAAGAGATCTGGATGGTGCAACCCTAAAGGACCGTCCCTTCCGGGTATTAAACTGGGTCTTGGGTAACCGGGAGTTCCTGAAGCTATTAAATGAGTTAAAATTCACAACAAAGTCAAAAATAATTATTTACCTGGTAATGGAAATCCGGCTGCAGCAGCTGCTGCTTCCTGTTGGGCTTGTTGCTGTTGGGAATGTAGGTGTAGGTGTGTGTGAGCATGCGTATGCGCATGAGTGTGAGCGTGATATTCGGGAGATATGCCTGCCATTTGCAATCTCACCTTCAACAAAAGAAAACGAAAGAAAGTTTCAATCGAAAATTGAAAGTAATAATAGCTACCATTGGGTCAGTAGCAAGGGCGAGTCTCTCGGCGGCTTCCAATTGTGCAGCATGTGCAGGATGGTGCGGATGTCCGCCGGGAGGGCCTCCAGGTGGTCCCTGTGGGCCTGGTGGTGGTATACCCAATCTATCCAAGCGATCGCGTTCTAATGGTGTTAATTGAGCACCACCACCTCCGCCAGGATATAGAGCAAAATGATGTAGTGGAAGACCACCAGGTCCTGTCAAGTAATCAAACACTAACAAATTAAAAAATAAACTGTATTAGAAATCACTATTATACAAAACAATAATGAACTATGAGTGATTCAATCATAGGCGTTTTTAGAGGGGGCAGTTACCCAAAAATAGGAGGTTTTGGTATTAATCCTGTCCTGTACCAAGCGCCAAACTTTTTTTCTTGGCGCAAGACAATTCGCAATTTATATTAAGCAAACGCCACCATACGGGAGAAGTTCAAATTAATAAATGAAGTATTATATGAAAATAAAAATTCGTTCTTCAGACTCAAAACACAATAAATTCAACTAATTAACAAAACATATTAAAATAAATTTAACACCATACTGAAATGTTTGCAAATTTTCACTAGACTATGACTTTGAATTTCAAAATATACGTCTGAACACAGCCATATTATTGGTGTTGCTGCCAATATTTTATAACAAATTCTATCTATCTATCTACGATCATGATCTGAATAATATTTATAGGGCAAGGCAGTCGTTTTACTTGTACTTGCCGCCCAACTCCGAAACTCGGGTTCCAAAAACCCTAAACACCAGTAATTTCTTCAGTCATTTACACCGGTATAAAAACAAAAACAAAATACTTTTAGGGGTCGTCCATAAATTACGTCACGCAATTTTAAGCTATTTTTAACCCCTCCCCCCATCGTCACAGAAACCTAGACCCTCCTCCAAATATTACGTCACATATTCTTGAACCCCCCCCCCCCAAACTTTTCAAATTTCTATAATAAAAAGAAACTTATAAAAAATCATCAATCTATATTTGTGACGTCACAATTTTTGTAACCCCCCACATCGTCACAATGGTTGGAACCCCCCCCCCCTAGGGGCGTGACGTAATTTATGGACGACCCCTTTAATGATGCAGCCGATTGTTGGACCGTTTTTCGTTTATTTTGTCGCTATACATAAGCAAAAAAATTAAATTTTTGTAGTAATCCGTTTTTGTTGTTTTCGGATGTTATTTAAGAGCGCGCTGCGGAAAGAGAGAGAGGGAAGCAGTAGATATGATGTTGAAAGAAGCCTCTAATCTTTTGTAGGGATTTAAAAAATTTTAAAAAATTATTTGCGCCATATCTAAGGGAACCGTTGAACCCTTTGTGCAGAAGGCAATAACGAAGTTTCATTAAGATCGGTTGTCATAAAAATTCAAAATTGTCCTTTTTCATAAATTAAATTAACCTATTTACTTTTAATTTAAAGCGCTCAAAATTGGTTATTGCCTTCAATAGTCTTTTCTTATTAATATAAAAAAAGAATTACATTGATACGACGTTTAGTTTTTTAAATTTGTACAAAAGATTAGAGGCTTCTTTCAACATCATTCCCTCTCTCTCTTTCCGCAGCGCGCTCTTAAGAGAATTATTTAAGAAGCAACTTATCGTAGCATTATTGTAAAAATTTTGTTATTTTCGATAAAAAATAATTCGTTTCACACTTTCAAAACTTTTATATTTCTTCTAATTTATGACATCCTGTTTTTAAAATTTGTTCAATGTCATTTTTATTATTTTATTCACTTCAAATTATTTTCTTAAGGTTTCGAAATTTGACAGTTATTTTAATTTATTATCGTTCAGCTTCGGATGCTGTTTCAATTAGTTTGAATTTCGTGATTGGGTATATACAATCATCACCATAAAATTTTAAGTAGTTTTTATGAAGAAGGACAAAGTCGGCTATTTCTCAAGTTTGTTAAAGCAGTAAATTCCGGAATGTTTTCCCAGAAAGATTTTGATCCCAAACGTTCATCGAGCAAAGACAGTTTTTTGCGATAAGTTATTTTGAAAATGATCAATTCTTTGTGCACCAGTTTAATTTTTCTTAATAAATTCTAGTTTTGTGATTACTGAAAGTGGCATTGAGTTACCAGCTTTATATAATATCTCAATTGGGAAGATAATAGTGAAATTTTTTTACATTTCATCCCCCCCCCCAAAGCAATTTTTTAAAAATAAAATTGGTGTCAATCTTTTGAGCTTCAACGATTTTTAATAGAAATTCAATTCTTTAGAACAATTTTGGGAGGTTCTTTAAAAATGGCAAAAAGAAACATCGCTCCGAGCAAGTAGCGCGCAGAATTTTTGTGTTTCTGATATTATTCTGAAATCTGAAATAATTAAATAGTTTCTATTTTGTAATATTAAAAAAAAAACAAGCATCATCGCCGATAAAAATAAATTAAATTAGAATTTTGGATAAAATTTGTGTCAATCATTTGGAACTTCAGTGAGCTTCTATTCGCGTCGTTTGAGCTTTAAAGGTTCTTTGACGGTACTCATCGGTTTTAAAAGATGGGAATAGAAACTTATTAAAGCTCAAACAATTCGTCATGTGAATGCAGAACTAACTTACGTCCAAATTTCTTGATCTACATTTTATTACAGAAAATTATAGTTTGAGAATTGTTTTACAATGCAGAAAAATCGTAAGTCCAAAATTATTATAAAATGTTATTAGGATTTTCGACTTACGATTTTTCTGCAATGTAAAACACATCTCATACTATAATTTTCTGTAATAAAATAAAAATTAACAAATTGTGACTTAGATTAGTTCTGCATTCACATGACGAATTCTTAATCGATTGGTATTAATTTAATTTAAAAAAATTACGATGGGGAGGGGGGCAGCAGAGAGACTCCCTCCCAAAATTGTTCTACAGAATTTTATGTTTACTAAAAACCTTTACAGCTCAAACGCTAAAAACAATCGCGATGGGAGGCTGTAGAAACGACAGCCCCCCCCCCCAAAAGCTTTTCGCAAGTAACTTCGCGATGCGTGAGGTTCAAACAATTTTAATAGAACCTCAAGGGGGGGGGGCGAAATTTACCTTCAAATAAATACGCGATATTAATGAATGGTTGTGAGAAATCCAAAATCACAGTAAGAATTCGTTGGGTGGTGATCTCGGACCTTCAAAATAGTGATGATGAACTATTTTTTAAGTGACTGTGAGGTCCAATTATTATCTTCTAAATTTCCAACCATCTGGCATCAAAGTAATTACAATTTTTGAATTGGTAAGAAATTTTGTATCATTTTTGTGGTAATTTTTTTATTGGATGTTTATTGATTTTTGGTTTTTTATAAACATTTTATTTTTATAATAAAGTGCGCAATGATTATAATTTCAATTTTAAATTTAACACAAGAGATTTTATAAAGTGAGCACTAAATTTTACAAACTTGCAAATTAATAAATTAATGATTTTTTATATTCTTGTTTTTCTAGAATTTAATTAGTTTGTTTACACGTTTTATTTCCTAATTATTACTTCATTTTTAATGGCTGTAAGTTATTTACCATGCTCTTTTATTATCAAAGCCTAATTTCCCAACAGGTAAGCCAAAATAATTAATGTAAAGGCCCTCAAATTCATGCTCTCCGTTTAATTGGTCTTGACTTACGCCCTTGTTTTAGTTATTATTAAATTTTCCGGTGAGATTTATTTTTCATTTTTTAAATTAATCTTCAATTAAAATAACCAAAGGACGTACTAACAGCATCTTGTTGGGGGGCGAAATATGCAGCAAAAATTAATCCTTTCTTAACGGTTATTCTAATAAAATAATTACAGGTAAGTCGTTTTTACGCCGATTCACAATTACGCCGGTTGGTGCCGGCGTGGGATTCCCCGGTTCGGCCGACAGTAGGCGCCGCGATTCCAATAGCAGACACACTTTTACACGTTGTTTTATTTTATTACCGTGTACGCGAGCAGCCTATTGTGTGTGTGAAATTGTTTCAGAGTTAGTTTTCGTTTTATTTTTAAGAAAAAAAAAAAAGAAATTGGATGCATTTTTCAAAAAAGTGTGAGAATTTATCGTCCATTATATTTGTGTTCATTTTACGCCGATTTTTTTTACGCCGGTGTCTCTCGGAACGGAACCCCGGCGTAAAACGACGTTTACCTGTAGAATACTTATTTTATTTTGTGTTTATGTACAAAATCAAAACCCCCGCTCCTCAAAAAACCCTCTTATAGACGCCTATGATAAAAATGACAACTAGAAAAAAAATCCTGAAATGAATTCAAGTATATAGAGCAAGTAGATAAACCATGACGATTCTAATCCACTATTGATCAAAACTTTTCCAAGTCCAAATTTAATTAAAATCATGAAACGTACAGTTAAACAAATTTGGACTTCCATTTCGCTCAAAAGTGATTAGAACCTCCATAGTACACCAACTTGAAGCAACACCCTGTATACTTAAAAAGAATGAATTACAAAATACCAAATAATTTTAGAACGTACCTGCAGGTCCCGCTAATCCGGCTGCAGCATACCGCCGTTGAATTTCCAACCAGTGTGGGTCCATAGGATTAGGTGGTGCACGCATTCCACCACTTTTCATAATTTCCTCCTTTAACCGATCGTTCAACTCCCTCTCCCGAAGTTCTCGAATCTCTCGTTCTCTTTTCTCTCTCTCCAAGTGTTCCAATTCCATCCGTTCTCGTGCGCCTGGACCATACATACTATTCAATTGATACTGCAGCATAGGATCCATACAGTGCGCTGGCGGCATCAACGAACGAGGCATGTGACCTGGACTAAATCCAGCATGTGGTCTTGCATACTCAGAAAGCTGCCTCAAAGCTGGAGTGTCGGTAAAACCAGCTCTTGGGAAACGATCATAAGGTGATGAGACAGATTCCAGAGGACCTCTGGAAGGAGGTTTAATATCGGGTTTATCGGGGGTTGTAATTTTACGTGTTTGTGCTTGTTGAGCTCTATCGCGCTCCTCTCTTTCTCTTTCGGCTTGTTTACGAATTCTTTCTTCTCTTTTACGAGCTAATTTTGAGTCGGCTACTGGTTTAAAAGTGAGATCAGTTCGTGAGCAAGAATTATAATCGCCGCGGTTCCAGTGCCTCAAGAATCTGCAAAAAAATATGGTTAAAAAAAAATTAGTAAGAGAGGAAACCAAAATTACATTGCGGACTGGCTGCGGTGACATTCGGAATCTTCAATACGTGGTTCTGGTGATGGAACCCTTGTTGGTGCTAGAGGACTTGTTTGGTTATCCTCTTCTGGTGGAGGTATTACTGGTGGTTCAGGTTCTGGTTCAACCTTAATAACTTCATCGGAAATAATACGAGGTGGATGGCTGGGCGGTACTTGCATTGGAGAAGAGGGGGGCGGATGCATGGGAGTACCTTGGAGGTTAGCCACCGCTTGAGCTGCATGAGCTCTTAATGCATCTAAATGTCCGTGGTGACCCATACTTGGTGGTTGGATCATCAGGTGATGTGGATTTGTAGGGGTCGGTTTGGAATGTGAACTGTGCCTCATTCCCATTAATTGATTTGTGGCAGGAGAAAGCTGTTCATGATGGTGGGTGTGATGATGGGTGTGTTGATTTGAAGAGCCGGAGTGATTCACAGAACTGGAACTGGAAGTCTGTGCGATTGGAACGTGTGGTGAATTGGCACGAATTTGCTTTTGGTTTACTTTCATTTGTAAAGATTGACTTGAACTTGAACTGGTTGAATGAGAAATACTGATAGTGTGATTGGTACCTCCACCATAACTTTGTTTATCCGTGGTTGTGTGAATTGCGCTATGATGAGCGAGGGATTGGTGATGGGTTAGGGTCGTTTCGTGGGTTGCACTTCGTTCTCCTAATTCATCTGGTTCTCTAATTTCTCTTCTGGTTGTTACAGAACTTGTGGTGCTGTGTTGACTGCTGGATAATGTTTGTGAATCTACTTTTAATGTACTTTCTGCTCTAAGAGCACCCTGGGGAGGTGGAATAGCTTGTGGTTGGTGCGGTATTGGTCCATAAGGATAAGGGTACGAAAATGGATAACTGGAGTAGGGGTGGGAATGAAATAAGAAGGAATGAGGCATGAGTGGATGAGGTGGTGGCATGTGACCGCCAAAATGTTGATTGGGATGCATTATGGGTTGAGGAGCAGATGTGTGAGGAGATGAATTTGATGTTGGACTTATAAGATTCATTGCAGAGTGGCCCATCAATACAGGTGGAGTTCCAGAATTGGATTGACGTAAAGGCGGGGTTCGAGACACCAAAGCACCTAAATAAAACAATAAATGTTAATAATACAATTTTTCTCGTTTACTTCCTGTTCAACATAAAAAACATTTTCACTTTTTCCCCCACCTCTCTATTATTCCCCTTTTTCTCATACACTTCAAACCTCCCTCCCCCCTTTCTCTACTCTCGCACTTAATCGTACCATATACTACAAGAAGTTCCTTCTTTATATTTTCATACAATCATTATTACATTCCTTGGCCATTTTCTCTCTTTCATAACTTTGTTTACCTGATCCTCCTGAACTTGAAGAATGCTTGGGCGCCGGACTCTTTTCTGTTGGGGGATGTAGTGGACTACTACTGGTACGCTGGGAAGGTTGACTGGTTGGCGGAAACTCTGGTTCCTTTTTAATATTCTCAACGGTAGGACAGGACGGTGGTCGTTCATTTGTATTCTGTGAGCTTACAACTGAAGGTAATGAAAATCCTGGTACTTTTACATCTTTCAGACTTTGCAAAGGATCCGGTCCTGGCGGTGGTATATGACTGGTAGGAATACCTACACCGTAACTGTTACTTAGAGAAGGTGCAACAGAACTGTGAGATCCAGACTGTTGTAAATGTGAATGAGATCCTGTGGAACTTTGTGATGGTGGTTGTGAAAACGAGGGCATACCAACCATATGGGCAGAATGCGCGCTAGGCGATTGAATATTGGCAGAATTATCGGTAACTTCTTGTTTGATTTTCAAATTTTGTGGTTCATTTTGCGAACTGTTGTAAATTGGTTGTGACGACGGCGGTAACGATTGACTATGAGAGGACGTTTGGGAATTTGGTGGCAGTGGTTGGTTTAAATGGGTAAATTGATTTTTCTCTAGATTTCTAAGTGGTTGGGTAGAATAAGGATTGTTGGACATAAAACCATAGTGATTTATTGATGGTTGACCACCAATTGTCACTAAATTACTCGATTGCATCAGATTAGGAAGAGGTGGATGACCACCAATTGAGGAACTTAAATTTACTAGATCTGATTTTTCTAACCGTTCATTTTTGTCTATTCTATCCGGTCTTTCCACTCTTTCAGGCCTCTCTGGTGGTCTCTCATTCTCTATCCTTTCAGTTTTTTCGACCCTCTCTTTCTTTTCTTCTTCGAACAAATTTTCTGTTGTCCTATTCATTGGTATAATTGTGGGTATATTTAAAGGTTGACCGAAGCTTTCACTTCGAGATGGATTGGTAAGTTCTATGGGTTCATCATGTGGTTCCATTTTGATGACTGTGTTAAGTGGATGCGTAATCAACTCTTTGTTTTGCATGTCAGGTCTGAATTGATCCTTCAAATACGACAAAACAGGCTGGTCTTTGCTATCCTTTTGCGAATCTTTAAGATTTAATGGATGATTTGACTGATGTAAGGTATTTAAATTGTAACCACCCATAGGATCTTTCAAATTCAAATTATGAGGCATGAAAATATTGTCCTTGTATAAGCTCAAATCTTCCTTCGAATTCATATTAATCGCTTCATTACTACTCTCAGTTTCCTCCTTAATCACCACCTTATCCATCGTGACAACTTTCGGTATAATCAGCTCCGTTTTTGGCTTTTCTGGTTCACGACTTTCCTCTTTAAACTCTTTAGTTTCCAGTTTAACTGGACTCTCTTCTGTTTTCTCTTTTTTAACGTCTACGTTAAATTTATTAGGTTCAGGATTAAATTTAATTTCTTTGTGGTCAGAAACGTGATCAATGTTTCTTTTTATTAAATTTTTACGCTCGTTTATATCGTCTGGTAGACGTATTGAAACGTTTAACGGTTTTGGTTCAATTGTTGAAGCCAGTTTATTTTTAGTTATCACAGGAACTGTTGGAATAACAGCAGTAGAAGAAGTCGTCGTTTTATCGACTGCACAAGTATAAAAATTGTCAAAAAAAAATAATATACTCCATGTGAAATAAACCATGAGTCTGGTACCTTATGGCTCAGTTTGGTCATATACTCCAAGCACATGAATAACCCAAATTGGTAGATTTTTTAATAGTTCCTTGTAATAAATTTTTGAAAGAAAAATTTTCCATAATTTCCAACTTTAAAGTTTTTATATAAAAATGTAGTTTGTAATATTAATCAGTAAATAAATAAAAACCAAATACTTCACCACATTTTCAAAATTTTAACAATCTTAAATTTGTTTAAAAACAATTTATATTTATGAAGTAGGAACGTTTCATCAGTCTCCTTGCATAATTTTAGAATAGAATGAAAACGGGATGGCATTAAAAAAATTATAAATAATGTTGTGATGAATATTATAGTCGCCGCGCCGTCGCTAAAAGGACGATTTGCATAGGTCGAAGTGGATAAATTTCAATTTTTAAATACATAAGTAAACTTTTATGACAATTCAATCATTATTGAGGCATCCGCCGTTGGGTGGGGTGCGAAAAGAAATTGTCTTTCCATTAATACGTTTGGTGATTTTTTACGTCTTTGAGTTAAGGAGGAGATAGCGGACACAGAAAAATCATAGGATTTTATTATGTATAGATATGATCGGTTTTTTAAGTTTTCATTAATTGAAGGACCTAGAGGAAAAAGTAGTTAAGTCACTTTTTTTCAATTTGTAGTTGAGCACATTTTCACATTGCGGCATTTATTCTCTACAAATTAGTATAAAAATCAACAAATTGAAAAAAAAAGTGACTTAACTACTTTTTCCACTAGGCCCTTCAATTTTAACCCTTTCCCCTTTAAAAATTCATAATTTTCGTTGTTTGGGGATTTTTCAAATTTTGTTTTGGTTCAAGAATTTGTTTGCATTTAGCTAACTGTAGAAATTAAATTATTTTCAAAATTACCGCTACGTTATTTTAAATTTTATTATTTCTGGTCAATTTGTTAAAATTTTTGTAATAAAACAGTTTATTAATATACTTTCTGAATTACTATTGTGCCAAATATGTCGGATAATGTCTATAAATGGACGTTTGTGGTTATGACATATTTTCATTTTCACATTTCAGATGTTTTCAATAAATTTTAAGCAAATTTTGGAAAAACCATTCAATTTGTTGTGCCATGTAAAATCATCAGGTTAAAGGTTAAAACTTAATTTTCTACAAACATTAAAAATTTATATAATTTTAGTGATTACATTTATCTGTCCATATATTATAGTACCTACATAGTACTTTTATTATAATTATAATTTAATGCTATCAGTAAGTATTACGATAAATTACTTCAAGCTGTCAATTGTAGAGATTATTAGGTTATCGTTAACCTTTCGCGAGTTTACATGAACTTAATCAATCACTTCAGAGTCCTGGGTACGACCATATTATTCTCGTCATTTAGTATGGCTATTCTTGGCCAGTAAGTGATTATCCCAGGATATGATGCCGTGGTTTGGATTTCACGTTACCTAAATCCGCCTCAATAAAAGAGGAATTACTCTACAGTGCCATGAAGACAAGGCATAAATTTAATAACATTTGTATAAGGTATAGACTAGTAATTATTTCTTTACGAATAGTAGCTGGTAAAATAATTTGTGTACAATTTTTTTAATTCCATACTTTTATTAATGTTGAAAAATATAGTGCCAAACCTTTTTTTTTTTAATTAATGAAGTTCCGAAGTCATGGAAACCCACGACATTATGTTATGACGGTCATAAAAACAAGATTTTCCTTTAAAATAGTATTTTTTCGTATTTTTGTTAAATTAAAATTGCACGATTGCAAAACTATGCAATATTCTAAACATCACAATAAGTAATGAATTTGTGGAATTTACACATTACACTCTTAACGTGTGCTATTTATGCGGAATTTGTGTGTGCATGTGTGCAGTTTAATTGTTGATTAAATAAAACAGTACGAGTTTTTCTAACAACATTTTACGAGTATGAAAACTTGGCGCTTCAACAGTCTTAAAATTTAATTTAAGCTTTCATAAAGAAGTAGCATTTCGCAGGATATTTTAATGAACCTAGATTCCGATGCCGTTATTGATAAACTTTGTGAAAACAGTAAACTTTTACAAAATATACTACTAATTCCATAAAATCTTCTTGAAAAGTATTAATTTTCTTTTAACTAAAATGGTGTAGACGTGCGGAGAGGTTTAAAAATAAAATGTTACAAAATATAGTTATTTTTTAAATATTTGTACGGCGCGTTTATCTACAAGGTCATTTTGATGCACAGGATATTGTTGCCACGGCCGGAGGGCCGAGCTAAGAAATTCCGCGAGGTCTGTTATTTGAATCCGGAATTGTCGCTCTGGAACTCGACCAGTGTTCACAAGCCACTGCTGTGGAATTAAAAGGTGTTTAAATTTTTAAATTTAAGATTATTGAAAATTTAAACATTGTATTAGGGTGATCGTTATTTGGCACCGGATTGATTTTTATCCTGACGCCCCCCCCCCAAGAAGCTCCATATAAATAAAAGCAAACCCTGTAATTATTTCAGATTTAAAATAAATGGGGTTTTACGGTTTTTGCAGTTAGTATTTTATTATGGGACTAATTATGGCTTATAAAACTTGAAATTTAAAAAAATTAGTCTATGAGAATACTCTTGCAGGGAAAAAAATTGCCAACCCCTACCCATAAAATTTTGTATGGATTATTCGATATTATCCGGATTTTTCCATAATGCGATATACAGTTAATTTATATTGATGGTTATCGATGTTTTCTCGGTATCTTTAGGTTTTAAGGTGCATACACATTAGAACATGTTTGCGCGCAAAAAAACCTATGCAGGCATTAAAAAATTCTGTTTGACGTGCGCAGATTTCCTGCCAAAGGAAGTTGGAACCGATTTTCTTTATGGTGGAAGAAAAAATCATTATACCATCACAATCGGCAAGTGCTGGGTGTCAACATTGAAAAACCGTCGTACGGTCAACATCTAAAGCTGCGTCTTCAACATTTTTGCGCGCACAAAAACGGCTTCTGTGCGCGTAAAAACGCATCTAAACGACGTCGTCAGCCGCGACGCTCTTGCCGAAAAGGGACCGAATGACTTTAAGAGGCTGATGTGTAGCGTGGCAGACTCCATCACGCTCTATGCGGCACCGATCTGGATAGAGGCAAAAACTACGCATCGGATAAAATTAGCAAAAAGGTACAAAGAAAGAACCTGATTAAAATTTGTAGGGTCTATAGGACAGCGTCAACAGATGCAGTGCTAGTCCTCGCGTCACAAATGCCAATCAAACTAACGGCAGATGAGAGGGATGCAAAGTTTAGCTCCGACATACAAGATCTCAACTACACCTTTTCCACCAGTAATTCAGAAATCGTCAACCGTTATTCAGATTTGTCAATTGATATTTAGAAATCGTCAACCGTTATTCAGATTTGTCAATTAATATTCAGAAATCGTCAACGGTTATTCAGATTTGTCAATTGCAATTCACGATTTCTGAATATCAGTTGACAAATCTGAATTACAATTCACAATTTCTGAATATCAGTTGACAAATCTGAATTACAATTCACGATTTCTGAATATCAGTTGACAAATCTGAATTACAATTCACGATTTCTGAACAGCAGGTGAGGTTTTCTGAATTACTGCTGGAAAAGGTGTAGAAAAACTACGAAATAATGGCAAAATGGCAAAACAGATGGGACTCAACTGAAAATGGGAAGTGGGCATATAAGCTAATATTGAACATAGAGCCATGGCTATCGAGGAAAGGTCGGGTGTTGTTTGTGTGTACAACTCATTCAAGTTTATTGGGGGGGGGGTCACCAAAAAAAGATTCCACCTCGGTTCGCTGGTCGAACGAGAAACAGTGGAATGATCTTGAACAAATGCTAATATGGATTCACATCAAGTGGGCAGCCTACGGAAATAATTGTGCAATAGCGGTTCCCGGTGCATCTAACCGAAGGGGACGTTTTAATTAGTGGGAATCTGACATGCCCACCCAGCTACCCCTTCCTACGCAAAGAAAGGCTAACGCTATTAGGAGAATTGATTTATAATGAATCTAGGTATAACTTTAGTATTTGTATTCTCGATGGGGCTCACCTGCCCTATGGATAACAATCCCAAGACACCCCCTTCCCAATGGACTCTGCGCAGATTTTTTCACTGATTTGCGAACCGTTAGTTTTCCGAAAAAATGAAACAGAATGAAAATATTTATCATTCAATTCTATGTTAAAAGTGTTATATTAACCGTTCGGCTAATTGTCCGCCAAACTCGAGCAATTAAGAGTTTTCCGTTCGAAAAACCATTTGGTAGCAATTTACGTCACAGAATGCGCAATTTATGCACACACTCCCCACTTTTAAGCTCTATACCACTGGGACTATTGCTATTACGTTAAGCTCAGTGTTGCCATTTTGTTTCCATCAATTTTACCCCATTAAAATTTTCGAAATATTTGCGAAAATACACATATATTCACTATTTAGGGGATAGTCGAATTTTAAGGAATGAAGCCCCACGATGAAGAGGAAATCGACGGAAATTCAACTCTACAATACTCAAGATGTCGATCAAATTTCAATACTGTATAAATTATTTTCGCCAAAAAGTGAACTGTTACTTTTACTGTCTGCGAACTGTTAATTTTAAGAGTAAGGGGTTGTTAATTTTTTCCCTACAGCAGCATTCTCGTCGATTTATTTTTAAGAATTTCAAATTTTTAGAGCTACAATAAAATACTAACTGCAATGATTATTATAATAAATATCAAAATAAAAATCTGACGTAATACAGGGTTTGTCTTTATTTATTAGCAGTCTATTTGGGGGGGGGGCAGAATAAAAATTCGGTAAGACCTTAAATAATGACCACCCTAATATGTATATACTTGACCCCTTATAGTTTTAAAATCATTCTTGCGGTATGGTACAATACGGAATACATACCAAAAAATATTTGGAATTCGATAGTTTTCATTTAACGCCGATTCTGAAGACGGCCCTGACCGTTGCGTTTTTTTGGAATGCACGCGATGTAGACACTTATCTACTTCTACTTGGTAAATTGCAATGACCTATTTATTCTTCAATTATAGTTGTAATTAAAATATCGCTAATTATTTCAAAATTTTATCTTTTTTTTTTAATTTCATTTTTATAAGTATTATCTTCATTGCTAATAATAATATTATGATACGTAAAAATTAAAGGATTTATATCAAAACTATGTCTGATTACGGAAAAAGTTTCAACATAATATACAAAATTGTATTTACAGCGGTATTAAATTTTAATAGGATTTTTTTTTAGAAATTCCAAATAAATTTTTCCACGGAGCCTTTCAACAGCTTCTTCTTAATTCAAATTGCCAAAGGCATAATGTAGCAATAATTGTTAAGTTAAATAATCGGTCACGCCGCAAATTAAGGGGTAAACGAAACTTTTAGTAAAACTGTAACTGCAAAGTTTTGAACTTGGGCGATTATTAATAACTTAATTTAAAATAGTTACAAACTGAGTACATATCTTTAAGACATCTTGACACCTAACAGTCCATTAAAATTAAAAACTTATTATAGTAATATTCATCGCAACATTATTTATACCAATTTTTGCAGGAAACTGATTAAATATCTATTTAATTTCTTTTAAAAAAGTTGAACTAATGTTTAAGAGACAATCCAAAACCAAAATTTTCTTTTTTTGCAAATTAATTTACGTTACAAAATACATTAAAGTTCCTGTATCTTTAAAAAAAAAGACCTAAACAGACTCATTAGAACAAAGGGTAACGAATCTACCACTACTGTTACAAATCAGTTTTTTAGTTTTCTCAATGTTTAAAAATTTGTTAATTATGCGGAAAAAACTTATTCAAAAAACTACACATTTGGATTATTCATCTGCTCTATCAGTAGTACCAGTAGCGTAACCAGGGGGGCTATGGGGATTCGAGCCCCCTCCCGAAGTTTTTGAGAAGACATAAACATTTTATTTTTGAGATTTCAGCCCCCCTTCTCTTGGTTACGCCACAGGTTAATGAACCGAATATTATTGAAGTCTTGAGACATGACGGTTCAAAGCACGGTTAATTCGACATGGAAATGTCCAAAAAATAATAACTGAATGATAAAAAAACTTACCCACTTCATTATCAACTTTAGGTTTGGCAGTGTCTTGTGGGACTACGTTAGTAATGGTCGCACACGTGGAAGTTAATACCGTTGTGCTAACAGTCGGAATTGAAAGACTAGTAGTTATTTCCATTGGTTCAGATTCCGGTTCGTTATTGTCTCCCTCGTCATTTATAGATCCAGAATCGGTCGTAACACTCGAAGGACTCTGAAATAGTAAAACAAAAAGTTAATTTATTTTAAAATTATAACCACCACAACAAACCTCTGCTCTTTCCCGCTTCTTCTTGAAAATTGTGGGTTCTTTATCTTCCGTTTCCGATTCTTCAATCTTCTCTTGGCCTCTTTTCCGGTTCTTTTGTGTAGTTTCAGCTTTTTCTGCTTTCGCCTTTTTACCATTTTTCACTGGAGTGGTCGACGTATTTGAAGATGCCTTTTCACTGGTATTATTGTTGAAATTATTTTTGGAGGGTGTTTTAGGTTCGGGGGTACCGGATTCGCCACGTTTTGGTCGAACGCGGCTTGTGGTTTGTTCTTTGGCAGCTTTATTTCTCGTCCGCATACGTTGGGGACTTGCGTCGGGACTTTCAGCAACAGGCCTAAACAGGTACGATTCCTTGTTATCCTTTTCGTTATTTTTGCTGTCTTTATTTCCATTTCCTGAATCTTTATTGTTCGTTTCTTTGTTTTCTTTGGAAGCCTGTTCCTTTATGCCGATGTTTGGAATATTTCCACCAGCCGCGGGTGCCGTGAGGGGCGGCAATTCGTTTGTTTTTTTTAAATGCATTCTACAGTCCCAACAGAGGAGCAGTCGATCTTTTCCTCCGGTTTGCCAATCGCGTGAATCTAGAAGAGGTTGGTTACGTTTTTTTGATGATTTCAGTTTTATGGAAGACTTACTGGTGGTAAAGCAGTGTTGACAACGAGATTGCGACTCTCTTGAATCGCTATCGTCTTCCGAATTATCGTCTTCCGTTACTGAACTAGTCTCGCCTGGTTCTTTTCCCGGTTGCGGCGACGGCCGGCTAGTTTCGGTTTCCGTTGTTGCTCCTCCACGACCTAAGTGTTGAATTTTTAATTTTTGCTTGGATTTAATTAAGAACTCTAATTTACCTGCATTTGGTGGTGTACTTGCAACTCCTCTACTGTTTCTTGTGTTACGTATTCTACGAAGTGAACCCTGCCTTCTGCGTCTGTGTGGTCTGTTATTATTAGCACCTGGTGTTTTTTTCCAAAGGTAATAGAATTCGACAAGTTCCGGCTTAAAAAAAATTAATTACACCGATTGCCTGATTTATTAAAAAAAGCTTACTGTATCTTTATGTGGTAATAAATCTTTCCGAATTCTGTAAAAGTTTTTACCAAATTGCCTCAAGCCCTTAACAAAACGTTTCGTTTCTTCTTCAGACCACTTTTTATCTATTCCTTTTGGAACTGGGTATTTGACCAATGCTTGGAGAGCACGGCCAGGATCGTAACCCGAATCGTGCAACTAATAATTTATCGTTAGATTGTGGTTTTCACATGGAGGTGTTATACATACCACATCGAGAGCATTAATTGTCGTGTCGTCCCTAGAGGCAGCCGATGCACCATCTTCAGGACAACCACCGTCACACATACCGGCAAACGCAGCCATAGAACGTGCAGCCCGTAAATACATCAACAAATCAGAATCTAAAGTCATAGCTGGTACCCATCTTAATTCTTCACGCGTACGCGTGTGCTCCGGATCTGGTGGTAACAATTCAGGTGCAATACCAGGTCGATAATCGGGCAATCGTGCCTAAACAATGTTACTCATCTTAAATACATTGTAAATCTTACATCTCAAGAAATCGTTTTACGAGACATAGAATCTAACTACCACGCTGAAGTCAATTACAAACCAAATAAAATAATAAGACTACTTTAATTGAACGTAGATAACACGAAAATAATAAGTTTGGTCTAAATAATTTTACGTCTGTAGTATTTTTTTTTGAAAGAAAATAAGTCTACCGTGCATGTCGTGCAGTCTTCCCAAAGTCATGCCACAATTATCAAAATATCGACATTTTGATCATAAAAAAGTATAAACAAAAAATTTTGACTTGTTACCGTCCCCTTAACGTACATAAACATCCTTTACCTGGCTGGCAGGCCCAACCCTGATCTCACCCTGAGTAGCTGCGGCCATTTCTTTCTTCTAGATTAATTTAACTAATAGATACAAAATTAGCTGTAACAAAAAAGCGTAAATAATAAAAAAACTCACAAAGTTTGTTAAGATATTACAAAAAAGCTTCTAAGCTTAGACATTTTGATTCTAATAAATGTATTTAATTTATTAGATACGTAAAGGTTATACGGTTATACAAACATAATAATTATACCCATTTCGAATATGAATATAATTTTAATTGTTTACATAAAATTTATAAACACAAATTATTTTTAAATTTATAAATAGATACGTTAAACAAGTCATTCGAAGTTATACAGTCGATTATGATTATTATATTATATTACTCGCATAAAAACATACTTACATACAACATGTTATAACTCAAAAATTACCTAATAAATAATGTAATATTTCTCTAATTTTTCATTATAATTTTTAAGTGCCATCAAGTACCACCCGTTAGCATTAAAATTACTTTGAATAGTAAAAGAAAAATAACCAACTTCTTAAGTACCCCCCGATTACTTATTGATTAATCCATCAAAAATTTGAGGATTATTATTTGCGGAAATTATTTAAATAATACTGAGGATAAAAGATTAAACCGGTAACTTGTTCAAAATGGCGGGTTATAATATTCATAATAATAAAGTTAGAACCAGTGGCGAATCCAGACTAAGGGCCGGTTCCACCAACTCTGATTAAATCGTTGGTTAACTAATTACGATTAATTATTAACCGTGATTAAGTTCAGGATTTAACCGACATTAATTTCAAAGCGTTCCACCAAGCGCTTAGTATCTATGATTAGTTGACTGCTTTTATTTCGTGTATACTCGGGTATAAACTTGCAAAAGCTGCTCTGATTGGTTGATATGCAGTTACATTAAACTTGTACTAATGGTAATTGGTAGTAGTACTATTTATGATATTTTAAGAAGGAAAAATTAACAGAAAATATAACCTCTAATTTTATTATTTGCAAATTTTTAAAGCTGTTTTTATTGTAAAATGAGTGCATAAAATCACAATCAAAATTACAATATCTTCATCATCTGCAGAAGATAAGATATTATTGTAAAACATTATTGTAAATAATATCCAAAAATAATCACTTTAACTAATTTTTTAACACATAAATACGATGTTCACGTTTTGCTTTTAAGGCTATGTGTATTCAAACTGTCAACATTATCTTTACTCAATTGAAAGAAATGCGCATGCACCGGCCATTAACCGTGATTAAACTCGTCTAATAGCCCAAAATCTGTTAATTAGTTTGAAGTCTAGTTAACCATGATTAAACGGCTTTAACCAAGATTGAAAAGATGGTGGAACGCTCTTTTTCATTTAACCGTGATTAACTCCAACTAATCATGATTAAAGTATTTAATCAGAGTTGGTGGAACCGGCCCTAATTCTAGCTCAAATAAAAAATATTTAAATGAAATATAAAAATTTATAAATATTTTTTTAAATAATTATTTCGGATTCAAATATACCCCCCTTCCCCAGGATCCGCCACTGACTACGACTACTGAAGTGGGGAAAAATTATCATTTAATTTTCTAACTATAGATTGCAATTCCCAGATACCATCCATCCGTCAAGATTACATATTATACACCCCGTATAAATAAAAAAAATTTCTAAAGCAACGCTTAGGTTAGTGACACGCTATATAAGTTTAGTTTCAAGCCATCAACGGTTAATGTTATTATAATGAACACTTTTAGTAAAGAATTTTTTTAATAATAAGGGAATTTTGAGTGCAGCAAATTATATAGATGAATTAATGATACATTAGTTGCTCTAATATACATACATTAGCACATCCGAATAGCAAATAACCATAATTTTACGATGCAATTAAATCGCAGAACATTTAAACCCATTTAGATAATTAACTGCAGAAAAAGTAAAAATGTCTGCACAGTTTAGAATTAAAACAATCTTCTTATGCAATGCACAACCGTAAAGTGGGTCCCACATTTAATATGAATAAAATGAATAGTCGGCGTTTTAGAACCACTGATTTACGTGTTAACTCACCAGAAACACATAATAAAGCAAATACGGTAAACTAGTAATTACATATGATTTATCTAATTACATTTACCATTTCCCAACAATTACATTTGCGCAAAAATCCACCAATATAGCAAAATTAGCATAATTATCCAGCCCAGTGTGGGTTATACCAAAAGTAAAATGGAATTATTGTCCTGTTATCGTAAAAAAAAAATTTTAACTTTAATTTGGAAAATAGTTAATTGATGAACAATCAGCCCGGGCACAATCAAAAATGCATAAATTTGGTATACATGCATATTATACCTGATACACACGTTGTGACCCGTATGAATAATTTAAATGTTCGTCAGCGAAGTCAGAAATTAACTGAAAATAATTTATTTTAAGTTAATGTGTTGTCCGATAACCTTCAATGACAAGCTCGTTAGGCTTTAGTCGTCGGCATAGTAAATTATTATTATAAACAATTTAAAACATTTTTGATTAACGATACCAGCATTATTTATTTTAACCTAACTTGATAAACGTAATGGATCAATTTAATTAAATAATGTAACTGAATATTCTAATTATTATTATTATTAGTTTATAATAAATTGCTATTTACTACTGTGGAATTCGTAGTCGTCAACTTGCACTCGAACTGGCTGTGGACTGGTGGAAAATTGTGAAAATGCAATGTTTTAGATTCCTTTCTTGTTTAATAAAAATGCGCAATAAAAAATGGAATTATAAGTTTCAATAGAATCATATTATCTTTTTGCCTGAATTTCGCCGACCACAGTTGAACCGCAGCTCTAGTCGAGATTACAGCCCACCAAGCCCCACGCCTAACGGGAAAGCAAAACATAAATCAAGAATATTTTATAATAAACATCCTCTGATTGCTGATTGAGCAAGTTATTTTAATATTATTGTGTGCACAAATCTTCCGATATTATTTCCAATCAGTCTGGTGTGGATTAGTCACTCGGTTGAGGTTTTTTAAAAAATTCAGAAAATAATTTAAGGGGGCAATCCCCTTTATAAGTGCCCACCGAATGCTGGAACATTTTTAAAGTTATAAATCCGGGCTTTAGTTAAACCCCACGAAAACAGTTTTGATAAGAGACAATAGCCCCCACACCCCAATGTAGAAGATAAGGCAGCTACCGGTTGGGAGAATACAAGGGGTTAACCGCAATTGAATATGTACGCAGTATTTTCAACTTCCGATACTTGAAAAGTATTTCAAATACCCAAGCATACTTCACAAACGACAAAGAGGATGTATATACATATAGGGGGCCAGAAATATTTTAAGAATTTTTCAATGCAATAGACAGGCCCGGACTGGGCAACCAGGCGAATTCCCGGTGGGCCCTCGAAAAAAAATTTTTAAGTGTACTTAAAGAATGAAGTTAAATTATTAATCTGAAAAGAAATTTGATCTTTCATTTTTGTTTTGAAAATATTAAAAGAAAGAGTTGATAATGTATAAATGATTGATGGTAATCAAAACTGGGCGGTGTTATGCAGAAAGCTACCAAGCCACGTCTGCATAAATCCGAGATAATTAACAATTAGTACAGTATTAAATTAAAAAAATAAGGAGGTAACTTCCTGAAGAAATTAATAAGTTATCCTGTGGCTTGGATGTTTTCAGCAGAATGTATAATGAACCTTACTGGCTCCGTACCTTCAATAATTGAAAAAAAAAAAAATGTGGCTTGGTAGCTTTCTGCATAACACCGCCCAACTGTGCTTCATCATTTCTTGTATCTTCAAAACTGAATGATTGGTTAAATTTCTTTTCAGATTATTGGTCAGAATAAAAATACGCGATTTTTGTCTGCTTGAACGAACTTCGTATCTCTTAAAATAGCTGAGATCCTCATACTGAAGGTCGAAAAATTATCGCCCTGAATACCCGCAATTTACATTAAGAAAACGCCACCGTGCGGGAGAATTTCAAATTAGTAAGGGACGTATTAAATAAAAATAAGAATACAATCTTAAAATTAAAATATAACCATATTTGGAATTTCTAAGATAATTCTATTTGAATATTTTTAAAAGTTTATAAAAAGAAGTTTACCTAAATTCTTGCTTGTTTACTTCCAATTTTTATTACAGCCATAAAAATTAAATACACAAAATTAAAAACTAATGAATAGGGTTATTAGTTTTTTACTTTTTGTTTAGGGTTTTTAGGGTTTTAGTTAGAATGTCGATTATGGCCCTCCCCCTGTGAGGCCGAAGGCCGAACAACTATGGCCTTCACGGATCTATTATGGGTCTAGATGGCTAAAGGCGGCCAACGGCCGCCCGTGCCAGCTAGTATAATTTAAAAATAAAACACTAGATTTTGAAAACATTAAAATTTAGATGATTTGGCAGTTGAGAATACGTTCTTGTTTATCCATTCATGCGCGTCAGTGGCGGCCAAAATAATAGGAATTATTATTTAGATATTGTATTTCGTTGTAAAAATTACTTGAAAGATGGAGTTCCTCAGTAACTACATTATATTTAGTAACTAAAGTCCGGGCCTGGTAATAGATAGCTTTTTTATGTTTCCTGGTCTGGTCGACAGATTATCTGGAAGCTATTTATACAACTGATAAAGTGATAATATTATCGGCTATTGTAAACAGCTGTAAATACCCTGTCCAACAGTAGAGTAAGTAGCAAATCTAATTTATGACATTGAAATATATTGTACAGGTAGGTATGTAGAGATAATTTCAAAGGTCAAGAACCCTAAAAATGTATGTATTTCGCCCTCTTGCGAACCTTGCGCAGATTAAGGTTCTTAAGCTTTGAATAAAAATCGACGCAGAAAGCTCCAATTCGTATATGTATGTATTTCGCCTCCTTGACTCCTCCTCGCACAGATTAGGGTTCGTGACCTTTGAAACTATCTCTACATAAGCAGTGGCGTAGCTAGAACTAAAATTCTATTTAATTCTACTATATTTAAGTATGTAATACAAAAAAAAATCCTGATTTTTCCAGCGTTTTCAAAAAAGCTTGGTAAGTTTTAAAAATAAATGTAGATCGACTAAACGTATATAGTATATAACATTACTAGCAAGGTAAGAGGGTTTTTACTGGCGAATGGAGGATATAACTGACGAGCCGCAGGCGAGTCAGTTACCTCCTTGAGCCAGTAAAGCCCGTTACTTGCGTGCATTGTTTTATATTTTATTTGTTTCTCATTTGTAAAAAGGTTAGATAAATTCCAAAAAAATCTCAATAATTTGTCGCAAATGTCGTAAGCTATGGAAGCGTTGCCATGAACATGTCAGTTTATATGACGTTTAGTTGTCATTTGCAGATTTCAAAAGGTAATAGCGTTTCTGAAACGAAAAAATGAGCGTTATGCGCCAAAAAAGGCCAAGGTATTAAGTAAAGAAGAGGTTTATTTTACTGGAAATAACAATTGTACCATGATTTTCAACATATATGACGATAAAACAAAATTTCCTAATGTAAATAATACTACTAACTTGTAAAAATTTTGCAAGTTAACTGTCAGTTTTACAAGTTAGTGACTTGATAAAATAAACTTTCTTGATTAATATTGTGTTTTTGGAAACTGACGTTTACAAATGAGAAACAAATAAAATTATGAAAAGATCATTGAATTTGAATAAATTAAAACTGTGATTTTGTTATCATTTTTTTTCAGTTTCGAAGAGTTTTCCCGAACTTTCGCTTAAAAATCAAAAATTCCCTGACTTTCCGTAAGGAAGCGTTCTTTAATTACATAATATTTTTACGTGGAGGATAACCTTAAAACATCAAAAAATCAGAAGTATCCGAACTTAAAATTGTTTATTAATGATAAATATAAGCGGGGGGGGGGGGGGATTCAAGCATTTCCAGAATAATTCCTAAGTAAGGTGGGAGGGGGGCTAAAAAATCTTACAGGCTTGATTCCAATTCTGAAGATCTTGCGCGAAAGACATCAACTAATGTAAGAAACTAATTTATACTTTGTTGTTATAGGACGGCCAGTCTAATAAGGTTATGCACATTATATCGTACTGCTCAGTTTAGGACCGCGAGATATGGAATATGATGAGGGGGTTCTACCCGAATTGCACCACAGTTTATCAGGGATAATTTTTTTACCCAGGTAACTGTAATCTCTTGACCGTACTGCACCACTGTCGAATATCGTTCCGTAATCCCTATGCTGAATTGCACCACGCGCAACCCGAGCGTGTATGACAAGTTAACAAATAATATAAACCATGATAAATATAAAAATTCCTTGAAATTTAAATTTTGAGTTCATTATGTTCATGTTATTGGCAACTCCAAGGCTTTTGTAGAACTGTAATATAGGTGGTTAAAATAAAACCGCTATTTATTTGTCTGTGTTTTCGTAGTCGTTTCGAGTGATAAATGTGATATTTAAAGTAATAATTATTGTGGTATTATTTGGACTCTTTCACAGCACCTTGCAGTGGCGTAGCTAGGGGGAGACTGGTGACACCCGACCCCAAATTATTTAAATTTCCTGACTAAAATTACCTCGGTTTTTGGTTTTTTAGGTTTCTAGGGGGTAACACATTAATAAAAAAAAAGGTCGTCAGCCTAGGTGGGGGCGACATCCATGAAATCCGCCCCGGGTGTTACCCGTCTGGGGTATCACCCGACCCCAAATTCTTTGAATTTCCTGACTAAAATTACCTCTAGGTTTTCAGGGGATAACACATTAAAAAAAAACGTTTTTAACGGTCCGAAACATAACGGTTTGAGTTGTAACGCCCCTATTCACTAACTGACAGGATCCTTCTAGATTTTAAAGTATTTTGTATTTTGTGATGTATTTTGTAATTAGTATTTGAAATACAAAATACATTTGTTTTGGGTATTTGAAATACAAAATACAAATATATTGAAAAATTGTATTTGAAATACAAATTACAAAATACAAAATGTATTTCAAATACATGTACAGTCGACTCTCGATAAATTGAAACTCAAGGGACCAGAGCAAAATTTCAAATTACCATTAATTATTACTAAATTATCGAGAGATTCAAATTAACGAGTGTTCAAATTATCGAGAGTCGACTGTATTTCAAATACTGCCCAACCCTGTTGGTAGATAGGTAGTGTTGAAGACAGGAAGGATTTTCAGTGGCGGGTCTTGGGGGGGGGGGGCTTAAAAATTAGAAAAGCTGTAATATTCATTTTATCACAGTAATCCTGAAATATTAATTAATCGTGCACCTGGACTCGTAGCCCAGTAGTGCCTTGATAGTCACGCATTAGATTGACAAATCTTATGGTAGTTTTGGCAACACCTGTTGTAGTTGAAAAAATAATCAACAGATGGTGCTGCTTAATTTGACGGCATTCTTCATTTGTATTGGTGCCATGGATGTTTAAGAAGTCCTTTATTTAGCTTTCCAATTTAGTAGCGCTATCTATTGATAGCCTTTTGATCTCCATTGGTATTTCCAAAACTCCGGCGTGTCATCTTTCCGCGTTTAGAAAAAAGTCAAGTTAATTATAAGATAGAGACTTCCGAGTCTAGACGAAAATCAATCGATAGATCAAATTAACTATTAAGGTTCCGAAAAATTTAATTATTGTTAAATTAGAAGTAATTGATTTAATTTTTAAGGATAACAATCATTAGTTTAAAGTTGGAGAGTATAAAATTCTCTACAAAGTAGATTTTTTTCAAATTTATTTATTTATTTATTCCAGGCAAGGAAGCCGAAGAAGTTGATTATTAAAACTTGCAAAAAAATCCGGACAAACTGAAATTAATATCTTAATGAACTCTCAAAAGTTTCCTAAAATTCCCTGTCGGTTTCTTTCTCAATTAGAAATTTATGTGACGTGATTTTGCGACAATTACACGCTTAATTTCATTTTTACGGAAAATTACCTCACACCGAAATTGAAGAGTATAAAATTCTCTACTATAAAAAATGTTCAAAATTTTCCTAAGTCTTACTGTTCCTGAAATATAAATTAATACCTGAAGGGCGAAATGAGTTTATATTTTAAATAGTAATTTAATTAAATTGTGGCCAAGGATTTAAATAATTTTTATTCGTGAACAATTTTAACAGTGAACAAATCGAAAGACAAAATACCGTTCAAGAGGAAGAAGTATAGAATATTTCAAAATTTAACAGGGTTTCCCACTGAACTTCAAAGCAAATTTCTTTGCAGGTTTTCCTTAACTGTTTCTGTAAATTGGAATAGCAAAACCGAATCATTATTCTATAACCAGAATTGATCGGTGCACAATAACAACATAAAAAATTATTGGAAAATTTCTAAATCGATATTAAAATATTTCCCTGGTCAAAGTTGAAATTTTCCTGACTTTTCCTAACCAAATTTGAAAAATTTTATAATTCCTGACTTATTACCAGGTTTTCGATACGAGTGGTAACCCAGTTTTAAATAACAATTTACGTGCAACAAAATTAAAAAACATTGGTGCAAGGACTTGAAGGTACAGCTGCACGCGACGATAAGACAAATTGTAAAACATGGTTCCTATAAAATTGTAAATTTAAATAAAAACTGACAAAAGTAAACCAAATTCTTAAAAACAACTTTTTCACATCTGTATCATAGCAATATAATTTTATATAATATTATGTCCGCCTTGCCAAGGGTTAATTATTATCGGAGAAAATCCAGTATACGTACAAAATGTCTAAACCACACAGAAGCCCTATGTAAACCTATGCGAAGAAACAACTTTTGAATTTTACGATTGAATAAAATAAATTTTGAATTTTTTTATAAAATTAATATCGAGGAAATACAGACGTAAACTTTTGGAGTTTTACCAAAAATAACAACTATTCGCATTTATGGCGACATGTTTGTTTTATATCATCGCTGCTTGCAAGTAAATAGCACGTCTGTGAACAATTTTCGTTGATGAAGTTACTCAAGATGGTAGACAGAGTCGGGAATAATGTAGTAAATTATTACTATAATCGGCTTAAAAATGCATTCAAATTGGTATAATAATTGAACATCAAATTCAGAAATTTATTTTAGAAGAAAAAATCCCGCACCCGATTGAACTGGTCCTTTGATTCGTGGTCACGTTGATTTAATGTAATTTCACATTTCATCCCTTATTACTTTGCCTCGATAATTGCATTTGCCATATTTCAATATTCTATATGCTTAGTAAAGGAAATCGCTTTGGACGCCAACAGGATGGGGGGAAAATTATGCGGACTTAATTTTGCACGACAGGAGCGGACGATCTAGAAAGAATTTCGGTGATTGGGAATGGTGAGCTACTGGGAGAACTGGATAAGACCGTAATCTATGGAGATGGAACATTTGACAAAGCCCCCAGCATGTTTTACCAACTATGTATGTATATACATGACATGCTAAGGTCGGAAACTCCTATCCACCTTGCATTTATTTCCTGCTGCAAAAGAAGACCAGTGATACGTACCATCGCATGTTCACAATTTTGAAAGAATTGGTGCCCAACATCGCACCCCAGAAGATTTTAATTGATTTTGAGAAAGCATGCATTTCTGCTGCTAGGACTGCATTCCCGGAAGTGGAAATTAAGGGTTGCTACTTCCATCAATCTGTGTCAAAGTTTGCTAAGAAGGATTAACAGTGCTGGTTTGAAAATCGAATATGAATCTGACATTGACGTTAAATTAAAACTTACATCATTGGCTGCTCTATCGTTTGTACCAGCACAGGACTTTTTTTTTTATTGCAAAATTTTACAAATTTAGTAATATGATTATTATGTAGTAGGTATATTAATTACTATTATTTATTATACTGATCACATAATTAATTTCGCGTTTTAAATTTTCCCGTCGTTCTGAATTTTCAATGTTCTGTTTTGTCAATGTTCTGTTTTTTCATTGTTCTGTTTTTTCACTGTTCTGTTTTTTCACTGTTCTGTTTTTTCACTGTTCTGTTTTTTCACTGTTCTGTTTTTTCATGTTCTGTTCTGTCATGGAATCATATTCTTCATCAGTCGCTTTGTCGCAAACCTTTCTCCTATATCTGTGATGTGCATTTCAAGTCAAGGGAACCTACTGTTCCTGTTCCCTAAGTTATACGCGATAGGCTAGGTAATTTAAAACAAATAACCGCAGCGTCTTGAATTTTCAAAGGTTTCCAAGAGTATTCAGCACAAATTAATTGGAATCGTTTTTCTACACGTAGTGTAGCAGAACTCAAAGTGGCCTAGATGAGATATTGAAGATGACCTCCTTAAACAAAAACGCATTGTTGAATTGTAGCACTCTCCGTGTGAAGTGCGCGCTCAAAAAGCTCTTTGATGTTTATTAGTTGGCTGGCATCCACTGACATCGTGAACTAGAATATATTGCACGGTTATTGATTTTTTATTAGCCAAAACTAAGAATGAATAAAACTCCGAAATAACGTATTTAAAGCAAATGTTGCCATAAAATTTTTTAATCGTTTCAGTAAATATACAACTCCCATCTTGTTCATACACTCTATAGATATCAAGTTTTCATCAAATGTGCATTCGTATCGATCATGCCAATTAAAAAGAGAGCATTTATACGTTCGTAGCTACTCGTAACATCTTAATCATAAAATGGATCTTTGTCCGCAATTAATTTTAATGTTGAAATTTTATAAAAATTTATTTACAGTTGGGGTAGTATCCGGGCAATATGGTGTACAAGCATGCGTTGGTACCAGTAAACCGTCACGACTGACTGAACACCCACATGCAGTCAAGCAATAATAATTACACTTTGTTTATTTACAGTGTTAAGATCAAAATATATAAACTTTTTTAATTGATGGTGCTAAATTCTCTTCACGCATGGATTGTAATTTCTTCCACAAAACCGCCTGCGGCTTCGTACCTCTAAAAGACCACGCGTGGGTGTGGCACTCGACAATTTTAATAAAACTTCATTGGGATTGACCAAAATTATGAAAATGACGTTACGCATGTTATTGTACATTTTGCTCTACCTACAATTCTATTTCAAACGCAAAGCGCCATCTGTAGTTCGGAACTATGCAATTGGACCGGTTGTACCTCCCAATAAACTTATCAGTCAAAGCGTATGGAAAATTTTCTGCCGTTAATTATTATGAAAATAATGTATGTATTATGTATATTATTATAATATTTATTTAAAAATTATGCAATAATATTAAACATTTTTGTTGACAGTTTTGTACAGTATTGTAAAAATAAAGTCTTGAAAAACATTTTCTCGGGCTGTGGCCCGCACGAACTTTTTATATCTTGAAATAACCTTTCGAAGGAAAAGGGTTGCGCATCGTTGCTGCACAAGGTAAACCAAGTTTTTTTCATATCTATCTGCTCAACTAGGCGTGAACGATCTCTTAATTAGTGAACAATGATTGTGAAACTACACTTGGTAACTTGGATCTCGATAAAAATGTTCGATTGATATCAGGATGTCAAAATGACAATTAATTAATTCTAAGAAACCCTCACGAGATTATTGGTTTTCTTAAACATTTGGAATTTCATGTTCGAGTGCTTCCAATATTTGCTGTACTTCCGCCAAATTTCAACTTTCTACATTGTACAACCATTACCAGAACTGCTTGCTTTGTGTAAATTTTATGTTTTGTTAAGAGCAGGGAAAAATTGTTTGTAAACAACACGAGGACAACTATTTGGACAACAAAATTTAATGATATCAAGTGACTGATTTATAATTTGTTTATTTTTGTTACATAAGTTTTAAATGATGTCGTAAAATTTTGTGTATCTGATCAAATTAGTCTAAAGGCCGTATGACACGATACTCATTTTCATCCTTAATTGTATCTAATTCTGCGCAGTAACGAACTTAATGCGTTTGAGCAATGCGCACTGCGTTCTACGCAAAATTGGATACAATTAAAAAAGAAAATAAAGACAATATCATACGCCCCTAAACCATTGATTACAGATTTAGAAAAAAATACGTATTTTTTAATAATTATTTATACCGAAAAATAGATGGCAGTACTAATGATTTTTTGTACTGATATAAAGCTGCGTTGAGACTTACAGAACTAAAGCCAACTAATAGCGTCCAGCCATCTATTTTTCGAAATAAATTGAAGGGCAAAATTTCGAACCAATGTCAAAACTAATACAGTCGACTCTCGATAATTTGAACACTCGTTAATTTGAATCTCTCGATAATTTGGTAATAATTAATGGTAATTTGAAATTTTTCTCTGGTCCTTCTCTGGTCCCTTGAGTTTCAATTTATCGAGAGTCGACTGTAGTTTAAAAATTCATTCCACCTAACATTAAATCACTAGCATACGGGACGTTTTTATAAAAACACTGGTCTAGAATCGATTAGAAAGCATTTTATATTATAAAATCATTTTAAAAAGTGGAGAATAAAAAGGGGACGTGAAGGAAATCGAAATACCCTCAAGCAGAACATTTTTCAATAACACCGGCGCAGGTGTCAATCAACCAGGAAAATCAGATTCGTAGGAGAAAGTGAAATAACCAATATCTCGATTATTTACTGGAAAATTTCCGGGCTTCTGGTATTTTTCGTAATATCTTTCTGTTTTCGATTTCCAAACGATGCTGATAATAATTAAAATCGCTCTTTGATAATGAATAATTTAAAAAAAATTAACGACATTATCAGACAAATTTCATGTGGGGGGGGGGGTTAAATTTCCCCTTTTAGAGCTTATAACCGTCACAAAAACAATTTTTGCTTATAATTTCGATATTTATTTTTTATCGTTTTGGACTCCTTTTTGAAGGAAGATTTTCAGGCTCTCAGTTTTTCTGAATCGACTCATTTTTGGAACATGGTCACTACAAAAATGTATGAGTCAAGATTCAAAGTAAATGAAATTTTGCGTAGAACAAAGTAAAAGAAGAAAAAAATGTCCCTTTTTATTACGTTTTTTCATAGAAATCTGAGGGAAAAAACTACATAAATTTTAATACAATTTTCAGCAAAAACTGCATGAAAATTAGGGTTTTTTGGAAAATCATATCCAGAACTATTCGGATTACAACATTTTCCTTTTTGTCGGTTCTTTTTATTAGTTTTACGTACAGTTTTATTCTCTATACTAAAAGTTGTGTTCAATTTCCACTTCGATGCACCGAAATTGAAGCATTTGTAAAATTGTGGTATGGCAGAAAAGGTTAAAAAACTGTCAACTTTTAAAGCAAGAGCGGATCGTCATGGGGAGGGGTCATTGCACAATAATGCAAATAAAGAGAATTTTAGTGCATTTAATCGTGTTTTTCGATGAATGAAAAGTTGGGAGGCAGTTAACCTCTTTCTCCTTTCTTTTAAAGTTTACAACTATTGAGAACTATTAGGACTATAAAATGGGAAGAGCAGGTTAAATGGAACCCGGATTTTAAAAATTCTCTGTAGATATTCGGAAAGCTGAAGGTAAACAAAAAATTGCGGAATATTCGCATTTAACCCTCCAAAACAACCCTGGAATTTGTTTAAAATTGGTAATTTTCCATAGCTCAACCGTTCAGAAGCTCGCTGTCGATGAGGGGCGGATTACGTCACGCATTCTGTTGACAGTCCGTGTGCTTTTGGTATACTCTTGACACTTCCGTTTTTTATCAATTTTTTTCTTAATGCTCCGCAAATACTTTTGGTTATATCTACTATATAAACCTTCAGCTTTCCGAATATCTATAGGAAATTTTTTAATTCGAGGTGCCATTTTACGTGCTATTCCCCTATAATATTGTTCTATAATATGGGAATTTCAAGATTATAAAAGATAAAAGGTCCAATATCGATCAGTGGCCTATGGGAAAGGCAATGCGATTATTGAAGTAAATAATGCTTTCTGCTCGATTTCACCTTTCTTAAACACAAGATGTAACTTGAAACAGAAAGTAACACTTTCTGTTCATGTTATATCCGGTTACATATTTTCTGTCGATGTTATATCAGAGTACGTTCGTGAATTTGAGTGTTACCTATGGGAGGTAGCTATGAGACGGTCATAGCTCAGCAGTTAAATGTATTTGACTTACGTGGTTCAGAACCCACGTTAAACAAGTAGGTCCTCTATGTATGTGAAAATAATTCGCACGCATATTCGCATACATCACGACTAAAAAAGTAAGTTGAACGTTTACTTAGATTAGGGTGACGAGTGTTTCTTTATACTTTAAATTATAGCAACGAAATTAAATTATGTTAAAGTATTCATTATTTAATTTTATTGTAATAATGCAATTTATTGTTCTTTGTTTATTTCGGATATTACTGTCCCTGGAGAAAAAACTGCATAATTCGCATAAAAACAATTCCTTACGTAATTTGCAAGCTACCAGAACTCGCCTTTTCCCGAAAATTATTTGTTTCTGTTGCTTACCCGTAAATAGCTACTCCGTAGTTAGTCATCTTGGCTTCGGTCAAAAATTCGCTGAGCGGATGCGACACTTCAAGAAGTCGTTAACATATTGTTAGATTGGAGCGTTCATATCGACTCTGAATCATGCGGACGGACACGGAGCCGGATCATAAGCCTTATTGCTATACTGCGTATAGAAGCCTAAAACAACCATATTTTGAGAAAAAATCCAACAATAAGTTTTTAGTTAATGCTTAGAATTGATTTTGATAAATTTTGCTAATACCTATTTTGCCCAATCAACGCCTTGGAAATTTTTAGGGTTTTCTTCGACAGATATACCCTTATTCCATTCGACCCTGATGTCGAAAACTGACTGGTTCCCCATTCCAAATTACCGGATTTAAGCAAAGTAAATTGCATTTCTGGGGGTGAGCGAATGGCTGAAATGCTAGCGTGTTAGCTTTCAAGCCAAGATTCACGGGTTTAAATCCTGTGAGGTGCTATCTATAGAAGAAATTTTCGCTCACCAAATGTCTATCTGCTGGCCCCAGATAACATTATATATGGCTAAAAAACTTCCCTGATCGGAGTAGGCGGTGTAAAAATCGTCTATTCCCGTGGTTCGGAATCCACGTTAAGCTGTAGGTCCTCTGTGCTCGTCACACATTTTCAACACGCAACGAGCAGAGACAGGGAGGTATCGGGAAAATGTCGCAAGACGTTCAAAACCGAATATACATACAAATTGCATTTCTGAATTATTGACAGACAAAAATATTTAATGACTGGACTATAATAAGTAACATTATTTTATCGATATGACTTCCGCACATTTCATTAAATTCCAAAGCACTGCCGCTTTTTATTATTTCACATAACTTAAATTAAACTAGGTATTGAAACTTTGTTTGTAATAATAATATACTTAGGCAGACCTGACGACCATCAAGATTGAACTATTGAATTTGATATGAATGTTTCATATTTACAAGGTTTCAAAAATGTCTATACCATATACAGGGTGGTCCGTAACGCGATAGCGATAGAAAATATGAAGCATCCCAACTTAATGCAAACAACTGATCGTGATCATTTTTATATTGACGAATAGAAACGACAAGGTAACAAAGATCTATTTATCAATATAAATTACTACTTCTATTCGTCAATGCCAGGTTAGAAGATTACAATAATTATAAGTACCTATTGAGGTCATTAAAAAAGTTTCAATAAATGTACTTATATCTTAAAGTGCACTGTTTTAGAGTTATGGATCAATCAAAATTTTAAGTGGTTTTAATCAAGATAACGTACATGTGTTTTTATAAGTTTACTAAATGTCAGTTTAGTGCTTACAAAGTTGACCAGTTACGATGGCTATATTTTCAAATCAAGACTTACGCCGACATTTTATTGGTATATTGCTTTTATGAGGTAACGTTAACATACAACAGTTAGAAGATATCACAAAAAGTTCTTATCAGACGATAAGGTCACTTTGAATACATTTGCATTAAATCTAATTAAAAATATTTACGATAATATAATACATGTTTTGTATATAATTGCAATTTTATACATTTAATTTAACCATAACTCCGACACGGTGTACTTTTGAATATCCATAACATATAATTAATATTATACAGGCTTATTGAACCTGAATAGCCTCATAAGTACGTAGGTATGTATATTTAATATGGCCCTTAATGGTAGAGTATAATTATAATCCCCCCCCCCCCCCCGATAAAAATAGTAATTAAGTAGTGGTATTTAAGGGGTTTCTTATATGACCTCACAATAAAAATTAACAAAAACATACCCATTGTTTATATTTTTCAAGTTCGTTGGAAAGACCTTGATAGTTTTTATTTAAAAATTGTTTGTTTAATTGCAAGGTATAATTAAACACGGAGCCAGATCATAAGGCTTCTTGTTATTCTTTGTATAGAAGCCTAAAACTGGGAGAGAAGAGGAATTTATCCTACCCTTAAGAGTAAAATCAAAGATATATTGGGTATCCGAATACAAAACAGATTTTTCAGAATTTACTTCAGATAATGCAAGAAAATTTTATTCGAAATACGAGTTATTCAAAAACCTGGTTCCAATTTAAATTTTTTAAAATAAAGTCTTTTTGCCTTTTCGGAATTGACTTTTAATTCAGGAATGATGTAGACAAATTTCTCATCATTTTTTCGCTTTGGTGCCCGCCTGGACCATCATACAAATTTCTGTTATTAGTTGGCTTACAGTAGAAATCCCCGAGTTAAAACTATGATCTTCTCGCGTCCGTGAAGTTGGACCCCCCATTTTTTGAATTTTAAGATTTAAATTGTTGTGCCGGTTTTAAAATTAATTTTCCGTTCTTAAATTCCGCTAAAAACAAAAAATTGCTTTTCACTCTAGCCCCCACTTTTGAAAAATTTAATTTATTTTGGATTCAATAGATTGTACTAGTTGTTCTGAACATTGTGCTCGAGTTTCAATTTAAAATTGTGAACCGATTTCTGGAAAATCGAAAAAAACAATTTTATGAATGCCCCCCATTTTTGAAAAATGTGATTTTTTTTTGATTCAATAGATTGTGCTAGAGTTCCAATTTAAAATTGTGAACTTATTCAGACATCTAATTATTGAAATTATTTCTGACATCAGCACTGAAAAATCCCACCGGTGGCCCACTTATGGCCAAGCATTTAGGTATAATCTGAAGAAATCACGCAGATGACAAACTGGCAACTAACAAACCATATCTACGAGAAAAAGAAAAAGTACGGCTATCAACAATTCTGATTACTTGAACACCGTAGATCTAAACTGTCGTCCTTAGTTAAAACGTCCTAACTAACAAATTGGTTTTTTGGCGAAAAATGACTTTGTGTACATGTTATAAAATATTAATAAAAAAGAAAATAATGCTTTCTTTTCTAGTATATTTATTGCTATTGCAGAGAATGGTCTCCTTTCTTAAATACAAGATGTAACCTGATATAACATGAACAGAAAGTGTTACTTTCTACACTTACATATTTCCTATCGATGTTATATCAGGGTCACTTTTGACTAAAGTGATGAGTGTTTCCATATTCTTTAAATTATAACGACGAAATCATTACCCCCTTAAAGTTAGACAACATGCAAACACGACCCGCAGCAAAATGTTGCTTATGGGAATTTATATTGTGGTTTGTTCAAAGTGTATTATTTAGTTTAATTAATTACAAATTTTTAAATAATTCTAATAAGCAGCATCCATTTATATAAGGTAGCTAAGTAAAAAACATAAAGTAAAATATTTAATTATGATGTTTTTTTTACTTACCTAAGCTCTTATATAAATAAATCCTGCGATTAGAATTTCTTAAAAATTGTAATTAAATGAAATAACCCATCATCACTAATATTATGGTCTATTAACTATTGTAATAGTGCAGTTTGTTCTTTTTTTTATACCGAATGTAACTCTGTTCTGGAGAAAAAGCAACATAGAAAAACAATTCTTTACGTAATTTGCAAGCTATCAGAACTCGCCCTTCGGGCTTATTTCGGCTATTTACTTGCTCCTTCCGTAAAACATCCATTTCTGTTGCTTACCCGTAAATAAGTATTAAAACATCCATATAAATTCATTTTTCTCCCGAAAACCAATTTGTTAATTAGGACGTTTTAATTAAAGACGGCAGAAAAGTCATTCTGGAATCACCACAACATTGACCTTTCCCCCCCCCCCCACGTCAGCATATTTATTTCAGTCAGACAATCAATGAGTGTTTAGGAATCACCTCATCTGGATGTCATCTCATCCTCATCCTCCAGCGCAACTAACAGATTGGTTCATGATCGCGAATCAGGGGTGAATACAATGAGGTAGTTCCCCCCCGTAGGAATTCTTGATTTTCAAAAATTAAAAAAATGATTTAAAAATTTGAAATCTGCAATTCCTTATTTTACGTTTGAAATGCAATGATTGAACCTTCTTATCTCTAAACCGGTGTCCCTCGAACGAAATTATGATTTATTATTTTATTGCAATCTATAATTTGTAATTAGGATTGTTTACAGATCATAAATATTTGATTTCAATTTTACGACCTTGTAGTTCAAGTAATTTATATTTTTAGTTAGCAAAACATGAGAGTTTTTTGACAAAAATAGGGGTCTTTGAGTGTCCAAATTAACCCTCCAAAATTCCCTGTCGACTTGACTTCCAATTGGAAATTTTAGTTCCTTAAAGTGTTTCTCGCCTATAACTAGCTTTATTTAATTTTTAAGAAAAATTATCATCAGGCCCTAGGGCACAAGGGCGGATACAAGGGGGGCGTAAGGAGGATAACTACCCCCACGAATGTTCAAACTTCAGAAAAAAAAAGTATTAAATGCAAAAATAAAGTTAAAAAATTTACCTTTTTGTGTTATTATACAACCTATATCCGCCGCTACAAGGCTTATGATAATATTCGGATATAACCCGATGACAAGTCATTTTGAGACTGCATGAGGAACAATCTCCTAGTATTTATCATTACTAAGGTCTATTTGGTGAATTATGCAACTCGTGCAGTGTAGCGGCCAATGAGAGCGCTTCATTGTCACTCTGTCTATTGGGGGTGACAGGTGCTACGAAACGCAAGGAGACCCGCAAACCTGTCACCGTTCGACACAACCCTTGGGCTCTGTTACCGCATGTGTGCAATTACAAAAATTGTAAAATTAACACTATTTTCATTTGCTCCGAGCAACATGCGTTGCACTTGGAAAAATGAAATTTCGGTGTGTAATCGGACCCCATCATACAATAAAGAACCAACCGACATTTTCGGGAACAATAAGTTATAGTACATGCAGTTAAAATTACATTTATTATTTTACGTTGTGTAAAAAAAATAAAAATTTAGTAGAAGTAGGTGGAACAGTTAAATTCTTTTGGCTTCACAATAAACAGAGGCAAGCCTATACTTTCCATATATCTTAGTAAATCAGAAGAGATAGTAATTAAGAAAAAGTTAACTGGTACACATTAATGAAATTAAAGTGGTAAAAGAAAGGCCTTCCAGTATTTTCAATAAGAACACCTACAATTATGAAGAAAACTACAATGCGATTGATATTCATAAATAACAAGGTAGACTGCCATCTATGGTCCTTAGCCGAGGGGGGGGCAGTGAAGTTACCTGCCCTACCTCCCTCATGAAAAATAAATCATTAACATAACTTCCGATTTTCTACCGGAGTCGTCTTCATCAAGATATCACGTAAAATAATTTCTACCCTTATTTTTAAAAAATAGGGGAAGTCAGGCTCAAATTGTCATCCCTGCGGCCCTGAACCGATGATTGTGCCAACCGTCAAAACCCTAGATACTCTTCTAAAACATCATACCCTAGGACTGCATTCCAGCAGGTGGGCCAATGAAACTGAATATAGACAAGCAAGGGCAGCGATAAAAGCACCCTCCAGTAAACATTCAAAATACTACTTGAAGTTGTCCAGAGTCAATATACGGATAATTGCAGGGATATTAACTGGACACTGCAAACTGAACAAACACCTTAACACGCTGGGGATCGTAGATGAGCCAACGTGCCGGGGTTGTAATGAATCAGACGAAACAGCGGAGCACGTGCTCTGTCACTGCCCAGCTCTAGGGTCAAAAAGAGGTACCATGTTGGGGGACTTCTGGCCTGACATGGCCAGAATTAAGGGCATCTCGCCCGCCAGGATCCTGGAGTTCATCCTTCAGCTGGGATGGCTCGGGGAATGATGGGGCGGAGGCCACTAAAATGGAGTACAATGGGCCCGGTCTAGTGGCCTAATAGATTGTTTACCAATCTCAAGAAAAAATAAACCCCGCAAATTGGCGGGGATTTCAGGTTTTCAAATAATAATAATAATATTTTTCAGAACTTCGTTATTTTGTTTTCCAGGCTGTTTCATAGATGATTTTTTTCCGGGATTCAAACCGTATATCAATTGTGGCGTACTGTTATCTGCCTTTTATTAGTTCTTCATTTTATCTCGATTTTATCTGTGTATGTTTTTCCAAGTTTTCCAATTAGTTTGGCTAGGTGTTTATTTCTTGTCTTCAGTTTTCTTTAGGTTTCGTGTCCGTTTTTATTTTTGTTTTCAGGATTTGACTTTTTGTGGATGGTTACACCTAGTCTTTTTACTTTCCGAACCCCTAGTTAAGGAAAGTATTGTTATCAGGCAAAATTTGACCCCCCAATTTTTTGACAGAAGATGTTCACGTTTTGAGGTCCCCTGAATCCATTTTTATCATTTTTGGAAGGATGTCTGTATGTATGTGTGTATGTACGTCTGTGAACACGGTAGCGTCTAAACAAAGCAAGCAAATCATTCCAAATTTTGCATATAAGCTTTTTCCTGTCGTAGGACGAAGCCAGATGAAAATAAATTAAATCGTGTAACGGGAAAGGGGAGTTTACCTGGAGCTATTATGACATTATGCGTCATAACTTCGAAACGAAATTAAATATGTAAAAATATTAATAACAAAAAATTAGCGCTATGGAATTTCCTACATTTTTTGTCCTACAAGTTTCTCTCTAAAATATACAGGGCGTTTCAAAAAATTTTGTATTTGTAAAAAATTTTTGTATTTGTAAATAAAATAGTAAACCGCATTCTACTAACGAAAATAAGATGAAAAGTTTCTAATAACATGGGTCCAAAAATGCTTCGTTTGCAAGATATAGGCATTCAAAGGTTTTTTTCTTCCTATTTTGGCAAAATATGAAATTTTTCATCGATTTACTGTTGAAATTATGTAACCACTTTATTTAAAAATATAATATAAAAATTTGCGTCTGTTCGGAAAGTTATGCGATGGCCACATCAGATTTTTTTTGTTGGTTTGGTTTTGGTTTTTTGATTATGCCCATCGGTAATTATTGTTAACCTCTTGTTCTCGAGGAATCTACACATCAGGTCGGGTGGTGTTTCCTCATACAGTTCGTCCAGGCGTGCAGGGAGAAGGATGCCATGGTAGGCCTCCAACTCCGCCTGTTCCTCCCTGTATAATTCGCACTGGGGCCAGGGTCTGACAGGTCTCCTCGGACTGCTACTAACTTGATTGAAGTTGAAACCAACCATTTCAAAGAATATCGCAGGTATAAAAAGGGGCGGCTTTTATTAATTTTTAGACCGGGGGGGGGGTGTATCTGGAAATATGTTTTTGAAGGCCCAAAATAATGAAAATACATATTTTGTGACAATATTCTCGAAAATAGAAAATTAAAATAATTGAGAAAAATATTATGAAAACAAATAATTAAAAACTTATAGATTATTAAAATAATAGTGGTTAGTGCCCCCCATCCCCTTGATGACCATTATGATATTATTATGTTCTGAGTTGGTATAAGCAAAAAGGAACCATATGCATTATTTTTTAATTTTGAAAAATTCACAAATTTTAATGTGTTAGTCAAATTTTTCTATCCATACTTCTTTAATTAAATAAACTAAAATAGAATTGAATTGGATTTCTTTTATTTAATGGTTAATTAATTAGAAAATAAATTGCAACTTTCGAGTACCTATAACTCGAAATGGTGTTTATGTTACTGGTGTATATTGGGGAAGGGGGTCCAATTGTGACGAATATGCGGTGACAGCGCCCAAGGGCTATTTTCGAACGGTGACAGGTTTTTGTGAAGTTTCGTGCTGTTCGGGTGACTGTCACCCCGGATAGACAGTCGTAAAAATAAAGTCTTCTCATTGGCTGATGCACCGCACGAGTTCAGTAATCTACAAAAAGGACTGCAGAATCACAGAAACACTTCAGATGATGATGCAAATTTTTAGTCGGAATATACGTTCTTCAAAAACTATTTCCATTTTTAAAATCAAACACATTTCGCCTCTCAAGAAATTGATTTTTATTTCAGGGCTAGTTTAACGTAGACTAATTTTGAAAAGATCTATTTTGTAAAAAAAAAATTATGCTCTTCAATTTTGGTCTAATGATAATTTTCCGTAAAATTAAAATTAAGGGGGTTAACCCTTCGGAGAGCTAATATCCTCAATGGGATTACAGGAGCCTAAAAAGGATTTTAGGACTTGAGGGGGGAAAAAAATTTGTGCACCAAAATTTGCATATTTGCAAAAAAATGGAAATAAAAATTACGACACCTTCTAGGCACACCAAAATTGAAGAGCGAGAGTGGTTAATTTCTTGTTACAAATTTGCCCTTCACGGTGAAATTCATGAACGCCTATGAAATATTGAACCATTTCGCGAAAACGTGCTTGCTTAAGAATTTGATAACCTACAATTTGGTGGTTTTTCGCTGAAACATTTACATTTTTTGTATTATCACTTTATTGTTGTCTCTAGACAAAATATATAAAATTGAAAATGGAACTACCTAATAATTAGTTGACCAATTTAAATTTGCGGTAACAGGTGGTATGAATACTTTTCGATCTCGTGGATAATGAGTCATACATACGCGTTTCTTGATTGGACCGAGCGCTTGTTTCGGCTCTGCCTCTTCAGGTTATTTTAGCACTAATTGTAAAACGTCAGTCAGCTTTTGTTTTTATTAAACAAATGATACTTAAGGCTTGTGTATTTAGGTGTAAAAACTTAACGACTTCTACTTTGGACCTCCGAGTCCAAACCGTTGATGTCACGAAAGTGGGTTTAAAAAATATTATAAAATGGGGTGGCGTTTTCGAGAATAATTGTTGAATTAGTATAATGCAAATTACAGGCTTCGAAAGATTAACATCGGTGATTGTAAAGTCATAAACCCCTAAATTATTTAAACATCAGGTATATTTATTACCAAACAACATCTGGGTGGTAATTCCCAAATTTAAGTGATTTTAAAATGTGGTTCGCACGATTAAGATTTGACTGTAAGTGAAATAAAATTGTAAGTGCATAATAAAAAGTTATTACGCTCAGAATTTATTTGAAATATGAATAATAAAAACAAATTTAAAACAATAATAAAAAAGCACATGCGTAATAATTTCGTATGGTCTTGGTAATCGCGATGTTAATTAAATTTATAAATAACGATTATAATTAAATCCGACTTATATGGTAATATACACATTTATGACCAATAAATAGCAAGAATGTAAAATTTATACGACAGAACAAAAAAGTACTTAAAAACCGAAAAACTTGTGTAAAGTTCACATCCGCCCTTAGAATGATAAAGTAATAGCAGCAAAATATATTTAAACAAATCGCACGAAAAATAAAACAATCGCGATTAAAGAAAAAAGAAACAAACGCAAATGGCGACTCGGGTATATTTCCTTATAATGTAGGTAAATTAAACATTAATAAAAGAAACACACTTCACTTGTTCATTAAGTGAGTGGAAACGAACGACCTATACCTGATCACCAATAAATTGAATAAATTAGCAAATGCCCCCACCTAACTGGGAGTTGTATACATAACAATTAACTTGTCAATCATGGCAATTAGTAAGGCAAATAATTAACTTCCGAGGCGTAGAAATGTTTCAAACGAAAGATAACAGAATAACGTAAATCACCAATTAAAGATACACAAAAATAACAAAAGAACATCGTATGAAAACATACACGTACTCACCAATAATAAAACAATCGCAACATAATAAATTCTATTCACAGTTATTTAAATACACACAAAACAAAATAAATAATTCGACTAACATCACCAGCACGCACACCGACACAAACGCATCAAAAATTTTCGTTTTCCAGTTATTTTTTTGGCCGAAATCATATAAACTGAAGGAAAATACGGCTTCGGAATTATCGATCTTTGACGGCCATCTTACTATCTTTCAATTTTCCACTACTTCTCTCTTCGTTCATTCAACAAAACCCACCAAACTGCCATCTGTTGTCGAACGAATCGAAATAATCCATTATTTTTTTAATTATTTATTCCTCCGAATCAAATTTTCGCAACTTTTTTTATAAAACAATCGAATTATCGGTTCGCAGGGAACGAAGCACCTTTTTGTAAAATGAAACTTTTTTCAAGGTTATAAACGTCAAGTGTCACCTGTCAAGCAACATAAATAAACATTATTTCACTCGCGCCGTAATTTTAAGGAAAATGGTAAAATAAATTGTAATAGCAAAATGGACGAAATAAAATACAAAATTTTGGGGCTCCTCCACAAACAGGTGAACGTTCGAAAATATTATTTTTAGGTTATGCTTATTCAAAACTCTTGCAGAACACGAAAATTCCTTCCATGGGATTTTCGGACGCGAATTACCAGTTGACTCAGCCTGATAATTTGTCGATTAACAGCAAGACGGTGACCGAAAGTGATAGGCCCGCAGATCAAGACATCTTGGAGAGCATAGAGGCGGCCTATTTTTCTTTAGATGAAACTTTCGATATTTGCAAGTTTGAATTAAGTGTAAGTTTGCGAGAGGACTGTTTTTGAGTGTTTGTGTTATGTTGATGGTTTTAGAAATTACCCGAATATTTGGACTGTGATAATATTCAACGGGACTTTAAAACGCTTAAGCAGCAACATCAGGTGGTTTCTAAGAAGGTTTTGCAACTGATACTTGAGCATCAGACGAGATGTAGTGAGGAGTTCCAATCGGTGGTGGAAATACGCGATAAGTTGGAGGAAATACTGGAATTGTGTCGGAGTAGTCGATCAAATTTGAATGTGTCACAAAAGCAGTTTAGCACAAGTTTAAGTATACTTGCTAATTATCGTAAGAGGAAATTGGTACAAAATTTATTGAATAATTTGAATACTATAAAAACTTTGGTGAGTACAAGAATTGATATTTTGAGCATAAATTTATTGAAAACTTTAGCATCGTACGGAATTTAGACTACAAGAATTATTAAATGAGGAAAATTATGCCGGGGCAATCGAATTGTTGCAAGAATGTCAGGCGGTGGCAAATACATATCGACATTTCACTTGTGTTGCTGCTCTGACAAATAAATTGCAGGAAACTTTGGAAAATACGGAAGAAAAGCTGGATAAAGTTTTGGCTCAGGTATTTATTTAGCGGCTTTCTATGGCGAATTCTTTCATAGCATTCTTAATAGTACAATTTAGAAATAATTTCGTCGATCCAGAGTGTTCTGGTAAACATGGTAATGTACAACTACCAGCGGTGCGGATCATGACTTTGTGAGACCTCCTAAAAATAATCTCTGTCGGTTTTTTTTCTGAAATGTGGCATGGCCTCAGGCGCAACCTTCCTAGAAGGCCCCCTGAAAAAACAACTTCTTTCATATGGAGGCCCCCTAATACAAAAAAAAACCTTTAGTTCCTTTTTCAAGCGAAAATTTCAATAGTTCATACAATTTCAACGATTCTGAGGCCCCCTTGAATGCGAGGCCCCAGGCGCGCGCCTCATGCGCCTGTACGGTGATCTGCCACTGACAACTACCTAAAATTCTTAACCTTTTTAATAATAAAATGTTTGTTTACATCATGTATGGTAAAAATATTACGTAAGTAAATAACAAATATTGATAGAAATACTCGCTGTATTTTGTCCTTGTGGTATTTTATTGTAACTCCGGTTTCTGGCTTGCGGTATTTCGGCCGCGGTCAAATGTCCGATCCCGGCAAACACAATGAATTGTAGTGGTTTGAGTTTTTATACCTAGGATTCATTTTGCTTCGAAAGATTACCACGGACTAAAAAGTTATTAACACTCTTCTGAAGAAGGAACGCGACGCTGTCTGTTTTTTCTCAAATATCTCGAAAACCAAGCAAGATAGGGTTACAAACTATATGTATCTTTTTTGTAGAGCGTAATCTTATGTATAATAATGACTTGAACAACATTTATCGGAAAATTAGTTGTTTGACTTGCGCGTGCCGTCAAACTCCGAAACTCGGATCCTAAAAATCGTCGATTTCGTCGGGTTTTGGATGTTGCGTCGATAGTCTTTTTCGGCCATTTAGAATGGAATTAAAAATCGCACATCATCTGAAAACTTCAAAGAATTTTTGTTTGTGGTACAGCCAATTTTTCCACCCTTTTTGTTTATTTTAGAGCTATGTTAAGAAAAAAATTTAAATTTTTAGAGTAGTCTTAGGTTTTTACTGTTTTCATGCCTGAGAATTAATTTGAAACAAATCTTATTATTTATTATACTCATTGTATTGTGGACAAAATACTGACTAAAAAAAGACCCTTGTGGTTTTTCCTACAATTAATGTAAAATTTTTTATTGACGTCGAAATTTATCCGTTATCCAACCTGTGTGCAATTGGTAACTTCGTGCGTTAGTACAAAATTCTACATTTGTCGCGGTAAAAAACGCAAAGGTGTTCTTTGGGGTTATAATTTTGTCCCTAATAAAATCCATATAAGATTCTTCTAAAATGAATTCCAAGGCATAAAAAATAGTGAAAACCGGGTCCGTTACTTTGTCCCCCCTCCCGTTAATATTTTAACATGGAACATGTTTTTACGGTCGTTACCTCGCAAAAATTTAGACCAAAAATCGGCATGTGTAATTCAAATTTATATATTTTTTTTCATAAAGCTAGCTCCCGATTCCTTAGAGCTAGTACCGGCTAGCTCTCATATATTAAAGCTACCACGCCCTAGGTTTGTTCACAAATCAATGTTTCTACGGTGGGGGGGGGGAAGTAACGCTAGCACCCCCCAGTTGATACTTTTACTTGAAAACTTAGCTCTCGATTCCTAAGAGCTAACACCGGCCACCTTCCAAATATTAAAGCTAGCACCCCCTAGCTAACTTTTTCGGTGGGGGAGGGGCTTCGCGAAGTATAGTATATTTCACTTTAAATGGAATTAAAAAAAGTCATAGCATCTAATTACGTTGATATAAAAACATTTAATGCGACGAAATATAATATAGATAAGATAACGTATATAACAAGATAACGAATGCATTGCTAAAGGCACGTATTCAGGAAATTGTAAAACTTTTAAATTGAAAGAATAAAATACAAGAACTAACTTACATTTGAACTAGTCACAAGCTTCCATTTCCATGTTGGTATGTAATTCCAAAACTTATAAGAGATTTACATGTCATTATCAAAGAAATCTGTATCACTGTCACTATCGGAATTTACATTTATAACCATTTCTGGAACAATGTTTTGAATGTTTAAATAAGTATTTTCTACTTTAATAGCATGGTCTACATAGTTCTGCCAATTGTGAGGGGAAACGTTATCTATGCTATTTCTTATGAGTTGCAAGACACTACTACTAATTATTGGTGAAACATTCACTGCTCTCACTCCAGATTTTACCTGATGCCAAACTTGCTCAATGGGATTAAAAATACAATAATAGGGTGGAAGCCATAAAACAGTGTGTCCCATAGTGTTAGCCATATTATCGCAAATATATTCCTTTGTGAGATTTACACTTTTCAAAACTTCTAATAATTGCTTTTTATTATAACTTTCTTCAAAATATATGTCATTGGTATTAAAAAAATCTTGAATTGTGTTTTTTCTACTGCTGGCACCAGGTACTTTATTATGTTCTCGGCTATGGTATTTAGCATTGTCCATGACAATAACACTGTTTGGTGGTATATTAGGCAGTAACTGATTTTTAAACCAATTTTCAAAAAGCTCCCCAGTGGTATCTTCATGGTAATCCAAACTAGAATCTTTTATATTTTTGGCTGATAACAATAGAGCGTTGGGTACCCATCCGTTTTTGGAACCAGCATGCAATATTGTTATCCTTTTTCCTTTGTTTGATGGCGCTTTCGTTACGCATTTATTAGAGGCATCTACCCAACCTTTCGAAACGGTGTCGTGGGTGTCGTACCAGGTCTCATCCAAGTAATAAATTATAGTCCGATTTTCTGATCTATATTTTTTTATCGACGTGAGATATTCGTAGCGCCATTTTAGTAGTCTAGGCGTTTCCATTAATACCTGCCGTTTATTAATTTTTTGATATTTGAAACCAATCCTTTGAAGACAACGCCATAAGCTGGTCCTTGAACACTTTATCTCACATTCATCACTAATTAATCTTTTGTATAACATGTCCAAAGTCGGTATAAGCTGATCACCATACATAGCATAAACCTTACGACGTATTAGTTCTTCATCCCAATGGCTCAACGTTCTTGAAATACCTACATCTTTACGTGTTTCACTCTTTTCCACTAATTTATTCACAATTCTCCAAACGGTCGTTTTGGAGATTTTTGTTAACTCTGAAGTTTCTTCTAGAGCTCTCGTTAAATTGTATTTTTTGTTTCTGAGACCATTATAAACGTTTTTCACGATTTCTTTTGCATCGACAGACAGATGATGCTTAACTTGAACACTAGAAGAAGCATTATCGTTCCATGGTCGCCACATTTTGGACTTATAATAAATTAATAAAATAGAGTATTTCACTAAGCACCTAACTCCTACACTGTATAGCAATTACTGTACACCTGGTACACGCGTTCACGTGGAGTCGCAAAGAGAATTTTCGTAATAGAAATATTATCCAATAATAAGTCCTTATTATAAATATTAACCAATTAGAACTACACTACTCCACGTGGAGTATGAAATGCGGGCTTTCGTTGGCGCGATAATCTTATCTCTTATATTATTTTTCCTTGCATAGTTTGTATGTTTTTATAACAACGTAATTTGATGCTAGACTTTTTTTAATTCCAATTAATTTGAAATACACTATACTTCCATAGAAACGCATATATTATGTATCTCCCAAACCGTTTTAGCTAGCAACCTGCGGTTTATTCGAGTCGGTAGCTAAACATAAAGCCCGTGTCTCATTATAAAATTTTCATCCATATTTTTATAAAAATTTGCATACAAACGATTTTGATAGTGTGACAGCGCACTAGTTTTATAAAAATGACGAAACGTCAAAATATTTTATGGTGCTTCTATTTTCATGACGTCACAAAAACGTTTTTATAAAAACTTTCGTTTTGCCGAGGAAGGTTGGTTGCATAACCTTTGGTTTTCTTTGGTTTTCTTTAAAACATTTTTAGACAAAAGTTACGGATTTATAAGGTATTTAAGTATTAATTGGGTAGGTATATAACATTGCATTATAATGTTGTTTCTCGGTAGGTACGTATGAACGTAAAAACGTTTAAATTGATCAAATTTTAAAAATTAATAACGAGATGTTTAATTTTCGAAAAATTATACTATATAATAGTTAATTTATTGCTACATTTTATTATACAATTTAAAATTACCTTAATTATTAAACTTAAAATTAACAAATCTTCTATAAAGCATCTAAAGCCCATGTCTGACTATAAAAATTTCATCCAAATTTTTATAAAAGTTTGCATGCAAACGATTTTGATAGTGTGATAGCGCAGTAGGTTTATAAAAATGACAAACGTCAAAATATTTTTATGGTATTTGTATTTTCAGACGTCACAAAAACGTTTTTATAAAAACTTTCGATTTTAGAACTGTTTCTATAATTTTTATAAAAGCAGGCATCCTATTGGCTGTTGACCCCCACCCAACTTGTAAATAGACATTCGGTGTACTAATGGATGCCAACAGCTGATCGTGTTTTTCTAAAAACTGCATCAAATTTAGTAAATTGTGATTATTGATTAAATTTTGTAACTAAATTATGATTATTTCTTTCCATTGTAGTATATCAAATAATACAAACGATAAACCTAACTCAAAATTACTTTTCACAGCTGATCTTGTTTTTATAAAAACTTTGCATCAAATATTTTATAGTGAGACAAGACGAATATTTAAGCTAGCAACCTCCTAGGTTTATCCACTAATCAATGTTTCTACCGGGGGGGGGGGCAGTAACGCTGGTCCCCCAGTTGATATTTTTACTCAAAAAGCTAGCTCCCGATTCCTTACAGCTAGTACTTGCTAGCACCCCCTAGGTTTATTCATAAATCAATGTTGATTTTTGCTTTTCTTTTGTTTTTCAATCTTGATTTGTGTAGAAATACCTAGGGGTTACTAGCTTTAATATGTGAGAGTCGGGAGTAAGGATTCGGTAGCTAGCTTTCTGAGAAAAAATATCAACTGTGGGTGAGGGGAAAAGTAACGAAGGCCCCCCCCCCGTTTATATTTTTTCTCAAATAGCAAACTCCCGATTGCTTAGAGCTAGCATCGACTAGCATCCCATTAAAGCTAGGACCCCCTAGGTTTGTCCTATGGAATCGGGAGCTAGCTTTTTGAGACAAAATATTAACTTGGGGGGGGGCAAAGTAACGGACCTGATTAATATCCCTACGACAAGAGTCCATGTTTTCGAGCTGCACGAGATCGACGCGCACCACGAGATTCTTTTCGGGAAGTAATTCAAGGAAAGACACGTAAAAGCCCTGTCACACTATAAAAATTTGTATAAAATTGTTTTATAAAAATTTGTATACAAATTTTTATAAAACAATTTTATACAAACTTATTTTTAAGACTTATTTTATAAAACCAGGGCCTAACCCACCATCTACGTTTATTATTCTTTTTTCAATTTTTAATAACCGCATATCCTACCAAACTTGTTATGCAGGCCAATAATAAGCGATTTGTTAATAATCTTTCCATTGCATGTCAAATAATACAACAAACGATAAACACAACAAACGATAAACACAACTTACCTTGATCTTGTTTTTATAAAAACTTTGCACCAAATATTTTATAGTGTGACAGGGCTTTTAGTGTTCTTAGCTGGTTTACCGAATTACCTAGAAATGTCCGAAAAACCGTCTTTATTCTTTAAACCATTTTATATGTTTAAAATCTGATTTCTCGCAAGACTTTCCTTCATTGTTCAAAATATATAATTCCCACGTACTTCAAAATTTAACTCTACCATAGGATAGGCCTTTTTACATGTTTTTAAAATTGGAGAAAACCACGTGCCCAAACAAAATTTTTTTTTCCAATTTTGACAGCATTTCATAACCCATACGTGCATATAAACCGTTGAAATACAAAATTCGCAAATGCAGCAATAAATTAGTACAAAATTATACTTAGTTTATTTAATTTTGAAAAAAATGTTATTTTCGAGGTGGGGGTCCGTTTTAAGAATGCAGAACTAAATTGTACTAAAACTGTGACCTTCGAGCGTGATTGGATAAAATTTCTACACGTTTACACTGCCAAAATTTTACTTGCGATTGATAACTCACGAATATTTTTTTCTAAAAGTTTCTGGCAAATTAAAATAATTTGTACAAGATAAATTGCTATTTGATAAAAATATACTTTTAACTCGATTTTTTCAAGCATCAAATAAGTGACATTTGATTTTTGTCGCTCATACACTTTAATTATTTGACGTTTCCCTGTGTAAATATGACTTGCCGTTCAAGGCGACCTCTACTGCAATCCAAAACCAGATGGACTATAGGTTTATTTCAACTCAGCACCCCCCACCAAAGATATACTTTGTTTTACTGCGAAACCGTTGAAGTGCAAAATTCGCGAATGCAGCACAAAATGAGTACAAAATTATGGCATTATTCCTCTTTTGTTTTTAAAAGGTGGGGGGGTGCTAGCTTTACCCGGGTCTATTATGAACAACGCCCGAGTGCTTAAATTTTTTTCAACTATTTTTGGTGTATTCGTAACGTTATTATCGGTATACTGAGTATAATATACAAAGTTTCAAATTTTTTAAACAAAATTTATTTTTCGCCCCTCCTTAAAAGCCGGGATCGGACATTTCACCACGGCCGAATTACCGCAAGACATTTTACCGTAGGGACATATTACCGCAAAATGTTCATACTTTTCATTATTTCATCATTTACGAATGAGTCTTCAGCTTTTGTGTAATAATATAATTGGGAGTTGGGAATAGGACTTTTCGGCGCGACTTTTTCGGAGCAGCCGTTTCGGCGCCAACCCTGTTCGGCGCAATCCCTTTCGGCGCCAGTTTATTCGGCGCGACGCTCATTCGGCGTGAGGCTTATTCGGTGTGAGGTTTATTCAGAGCAGATTTGGTGCTAGATTTGTTATTGATATTAATAAATCTCCGCGTAAAGTTAAATCTGCCGCAAAGAGGTGGATCTGCCGCGAAGAGGTGGATCTGCCGTTAGGTTAGTGTTAGTTTTTGAACGTGAAGACTTCGCAGAGGAACAAAGTAACAATATTCGGAATGGAATGGATAAGCTCGAATGAATGAATAAATAAGTTTCTCGCTAAAAATGTTTGTATCGAAATGACTTGGACCTTTGCGCCGAAACGGCTTTGCGCCGTAAGTGGTATGCCGCCGAAAAAGACGTGCACCGAATAGTCATGCGCCGTATCGGACCCGCGTCGAATCGGCTCTGTGCCGAAAAATCTTGCGTCGGATAGCTCGCGCCGAATAGTACCTAATCCTAGGAAGTTACGTTGTTTCTTATTATATATAATCTCATCAAGGACCATTTGAATTAGCTTGGTCGAGCTTAGGTTAGAGTTGGGAAACGATATTTTTTTGCAAATTGAATATTAAAAGTTAAAACGTTATAACGAAAAGGTAAATTGACCGCTCAGAGGTGAATCAGCCGGGTCGAGCTTAGATTATCGGTAATATGGCCGCGGTAATACGGTCGCGGTCAAATGTCCTAGACCGCTTATAAACAACCCCGTAGTTCTCAGAATTTTTGTAATAGTTCTGGTATATTCGCAAGTTTCATATTAATAATTTAATATTACTTATGGTAAAATTAAAATTGAACGTTAAGAAGCGTAAGTTGCTCGGAGTTTTGGAACTCTCAGGGGCTTCGTTACTTTGCCCCCCCCCGTTGATATTTTTTCTCAAAAAGTTAGCTACCGATTCCTTAGAGCTAACATCGGCTAGAACCGAAAGATTATAGCTAGCAACCCCTAGGTTTGTCCACAAATCAACATTGAAAACCAAAAAAACATTCAACATTGATTTGTGGACAAACCTAGGGGGTGCTCCTAAATATTAAAACTAGCAACCCCTAAATTTGTCCACAAATCAACATTGAAAACCAAAAGAAAACAAAAATCAACATTCATTTTTAGACAGCTAGCTTTAATATTTGGGAGCTAGCCGGTGCTAGCTATAAGGAATCGAGAGCTAGGTTTTTGAGCAAAAATATTAACGGAGGGGCGGTACTCTCCCCCCGGAAAAAACATTGATTTGTGGATAAACTTAGGGGGTGCTAGCTTTAATATTTGGGAGATAGCCGGTGCTAGCTCTGAGGAATCGGTAGCTAGCTTTTTAAGAAAAAATTTCAACGGGGGGGGGGTATAGTAACGGACCCGCTTAAACCATACCAGATACAAAAAAATAATATATCGAATTTTGTAGAGAATCTGATTTCCTACAAAAAGGTCTACACAATATTTTTATCTTTAATAGTTTAGGCGTTGAAGGCATTCACCATAACGGATAACAAGTAAAAAGTCAAAATCTGCAACTTTGAATTGCTCCACCGCCCAAGTTTTTTAAGATAAAAATATGCTGCAGGGGACTTTTAATGGGAAATTATTTTCTCTACAAAATATTTACGTTATATATAACTTTTTCGTATCTGATATGGTTTTAGCGGAATCCAGTGGAGACTCACGGATATTTATAACTCATCCAATAAATGTTTGATTCCTAGTAAATAACAATAATGATTGCGCAAAATTGTTATGTCTTTGATTGTTGATATCTGTTTGTTTCCATAGCTACAAAATAAACAAAGAGCGTAAAAATTTATTACACTTTGGAAAGTATCCTTTGAAGTTCTGAGATAATGTGTGAAAATTTTTGGATTTTTAATGCCATTCTATCCGGCTGAAAAAAATTTCCAGAGCAACATCATCTAACAACAAAATTGAGTTGTTACGCCCTCAAGGATATTAAACTTTTTGAGTGCTTGCAACACTGAACTAAAAGTGCAAAACAGACAACTGTGCGTGCAACGGTCAGACCGTTCTTGAATGAAACCATTTTGGCCGGTCGGACTCTGCAGCAGTCACTCCCTGATTTTAAATACGCTGCTGCGATTTATCCCGACAAGCGGTGCACGTTAGAAAAATAACTAATTTTTGTGAATCAAATTCTTTTTATTATAGAAAATTAAAGAATTTAAACATGCTAAATTTGTGGCAAAAACATTACCCGATTTTAATAATGGAACTAACTCATTCTATGCATCACTTGACAATCAAAATACAATTATTCTTGAATTTCAGGATTGTAGTAAGAATTTTTTTTATAAAAATATAAAGAACGCTATAATAAGGCTACTACGAACACATTGCCCTGCGTATCTACGTTTACTTTTATGATGTGAAATTTCTTTTCTAATCTGCGCTTTTAAAAACAGAAGTTTTTCTTCTAGCCCAAGGTCTGGACTTAGGGGTCGTCCATAAAGGACGTTTCCAGCTTTTCAACCCCCGCCCCCCCCCCCCGTTCTTTGTTTTCTATATTTTTTCCTCTGTAGGTGCATTAACCTTGAGTATACTCGTACTTATCTTTCTTTTGTGCCCTCGTACTCTTAATACACAGATTCTATCAGTTACTGGTTTAAAATCGATTACCATATCTTTGTTCTTTTCGCTCACCATAAAACCAATTCCCATCCTTCTGTCTCCCCCACCACTCTTAAAATTCGTGTATCCCTCTATATCCACTATACCACACTCTCTCTCTGCTTCGTCTCTTGTAATGCCAAAATATCCACTTTACACTTTTTCATATCTTTATTAACTGTTTCAATGCCCCTGCCACACAAATTCTCCTTACATTCCAAGTTGCCAAAAATAATGTATCATTTATCTTTCCCCCACCGTTTAGAGACCATTTCCGTTATCTTTTTCATGTCTGCTGGTCTTAAATGTTTTCCTACCGGTTTCTTTACTCAGTTTTTTGCCCTTTCGGACCTCTCCTGAAGCTCCAGGAGCTGATTTTGTCTCTCGATTCCAGTAATATTCCTTATCTTTAACCGTTAGTTTCATATAGCCAGCCTTCACGTGGTTTCCCTCTTCTTTCTCTTCTCTTGCCACTTTTATTATCTCCGATTGAATTCTTCTCTCTTGAACAGTAAGATCATCGTTTATGTACAGTTAACTACCTTTTAGCCTGTTTTTATTCTTTATGGTTTTAACCTTTTCCTCGACATTTTCCATCTCTACCACGCAGTTATTTCGGCTTACCCTATACGCTTTCTGGATCTTCACCTCTATATCAAGTTTTTTTTCTTGTGATATCCTTTATTTGTTCCTTTGTGTCTCAGTTATTGTTCATAAGATCATCTATTCCCGTTATTACTATGTTATTTCTTCTTGTCTTTTTCTCCATTCAGTCTCTTTTCTACCATGACAAGTCGACCCTCCAATTCTTTCTTTCCATCTTCCTATTCCTTCTTTTCGATTTTGTGGCTTTCCCATTGGAATTTCACTTATTCTACTGTCTGTTTCAGTTCTTCTTTTACATTGTTTATTTCTTTTATGAACTCTCTGTTTCACCTGGATCGACTCCTCGAAAGTTAACGTCTTTTTATTTTTAAACTTTATTTCCGTTAACTTTATCTAGTTACACCACTGGATTTTATTACATTTATCGCATACATGCGCGCGTACTGCAATAATGGCCGTCTATTTTGGTTATTTTCAATATTAATTTTTTAATCTTTCAATAGTAGACCTACTTGTGATTGTAAACTTTTATCTCCTCTGCTAACTGCAATTTACTACAACACGCTCTTCAAATGAGGGGGTTAAAGCCATAGTGGTGTAAGTCACATTTTTGTAAAATTGAAGTTGCCTTTCAATAAATTGACTTTTAAAGATATGCCTACAATACATAACTCAAATTTTACAAAAATGTGACTTACACCACTATGGCTTTAACCCCCTCAAATTATACTTTACTTAAATAATTCAATCTATTTTACTATTTCACTTTTAAACTTCACCAGATTAACTCTAATCTGGTCGACACTCAATAATAACCCATTATAATAGGTGGCTTAAATAATTGACAGAGTGTTCTGATTTTGAGAAGCAGAATTTTAATTTTAATTATGCAAGAAACAACTTGAAAACTTCTGTGCTCATTTGTTTTAACATAATGTATGTATAATATTTTAATTATTTCTATTTTTAAATGTAATTGCGCCAAATATGGTGTTTTTATTTTACTTAAATAGGAGAGAAGATAATCTTACTGAAACTCTTTCATTCAGAATAGTCTTGAATGAACGAATATTTATTCGCGAGTTACAAATTACTTTTACCGCCCGCGTATAGTAATATACTATAAAACATTCTTCAGCTTTGAAGTTCTTTAGATTATAAAAGAATTATAAATTTATTATTGTTAATGAACACCTGAAATAAATTACATAAAACATCAATTACTCTTAAGAACGCCCATCATGAAAGAATTGGCTATAACTGTGCCATTTTGCATGGGACTTTCTTCCAACTAATACTTTTTAATTTAGATGTGTTTCTACTTCGATAATGTGCGCTACAGCAAACTGCAAGCTGCATACAAGTTGCTTGGCAAAACGCAAATCGCAATGGACCATCTTCACATGCACTTCACCAGTGCAATTTATAATACAGCATTGAACATAGTGCGCATTTATGCCACTTCGCACGATCTAACCGAAGCAAACGACAGTGATAAGAAACCCTATGACAAATTATGTGTGGTCATTGATCAGGATTCTTTTATTGCTTGCCTGGTCGATCTTTGTAAGGCTCTCTTTAAAATTGTTTTAAGCTATCAACAACTCAATAAGTGGCATATTAGATTAGGAAACGAGAACGATGTTACGAACGATATAGAGGACAACATGAATAAACAGTACATCAGGCAAAAGTTAGAAAGTGGACTGTTGAAGATATGGCACGATGTGCAAAGCAAGGTTTCCACCCTTTTACTCAACGCTAATTTGGCTTCGTACAAGTTTGATCAATTTGTTCAAATTTTGAGTGTTGTTCATAGGTAAAAAAAATTTTAATTTCTAATCTTTGATTAATAATTTTTTTTTTGTGTTTTACCCCAAGATTAATAGAAGTGGGTGAAGAATTTTGTAATAGTAAATCTGAGGAGTTGCAGGAATCAATACGTAAACAAAGCGTAAATTATTTTAAAAACTATCATGTGCAAAGATTGGAGGAGTTGAAAATATTTTTGGAAAACGAAAGTTGGGAAATATGTCCCGTGAAACTGACTTTTGATATTTTACAGTTGCAGGTGATTTTTATACTTACAAAGAAATTCGATTTATTATTTTGTGTCCTAACAGGAATTCAAATCGCTGCGACATACTTTAAGTAATTATAAGTCAAAATCGCACATCATAACTTCATATTCTCATTCGCCTGAAAACAGCTCTTCAAGTCACTCACAAGACGGTAGCAGTATCACAGGTATGTTGCTGATTTCCAGTGTTTAAGGTTATTTTTAATTTGCTTCTGAAATAGGAAATTATTTTTTGCGCTATGCCGATCATGGTAGTCCTTTTGATAAAAGTTTAGATGAAACTTTAGTGGAGGAAGATATTTTGGTGGCGGTTGGAGATGAAACTTCATGCTATTTCTCCGACGAAAGTGACGACGAATCGGACGAATTAAAACAAGACTTTGTTGACGAATTTTCAGACGGCATTCATAAGTACTTTTGTTGGATTGGCTGTTAGGTAAATTTGTAACGAGAAACTTATTTTAGATCAAATCATGAAAATAAGGAGAAGCATGGACCCAAAGCCCTCATATTGACAAATACAGCTTTAACGGTTTTGAGGCAAATTGGGAAGTATTTGCAGATGTCACGATTACTCCGCCCGATTTCCTTTAACATCATCATGAGCATGATGCAACTTTTTGATTTCTATCTTTATGCTGTTCATAGTTTCTTTGCTTCTGATTTGGTAAGTAACGAATTATTTTTGTTTAGTCCGGTTAATTAACTTAATAAGGGAAAGCTGAATTTCTTCAAAGCTCGCTTTTTATTACCCCTGAATGTTTAATTTAGGGTATTAAGGGGGTTACCTACTGTGAACAGTCGTTTTCAAGCTGATTTTTAGGAATTAAATTTGAGAAAATTGTTACAGCTATTGAACTAAAATTTAGGATATTTATTTATTCACATTTAAACTAACACCTAAAATTTTTGTAAAGCTTTTTATTGAAAATTGTACAAGGTACAGATCGACGAGTAACTCATGTTTCGAAATGACTGTCCAATCGGGCGCATCGTTTCCGACCGATCCAGTTATCTGAAATAAATGAATTTTTTTAATTCTTGTTCTATATGAATGTGGCTCCAGTTGGAACATCGAAAATTTAGTTTAAACAAAAATAGACAAAATGGCGAGGATTTAAAAAAAAATTTCGATTTTTACAACAAAATATTTACTTTTCACGGCCTGCAAAATGGTAATTTTAAATATATTGTATATTTTAGGTTCTGACTGTAGCCTGAAATATATTCTAAATGCTTAAAAAAAATCAAGTTAATCCGCCAAGTAGTTTGTTTGGAAAATGTGCGCCCGACTTGAGAAATGTAGTTTTGTGATAAATCGCTTCAAACTTTTTCGTGCTGTAATGAAGTGGATAGTGGTTGATATTCGTAACCTACCCTTAATCGCGTATACTAGGGCCATACGAATACATTCTTCGCCTTCGAAGAAGTGAAATTCGGCACTTATTTCTTCTTTTGTCGCAGTTCTCGCCTCTTTAGAATAGTAAGACGCTCGGTGATTAGACAGTATGATGCGCTCGCCGTCTCATATGCGTAAATTTTGGCCTTCTCGCCGATTTTTACATAATATATGTACGAATACCTCGGTTTTTATCCCGTCTTTATTTACAAAAAGACGTGTATTTTTTAGGAGCTGAAAAGTCACTGAAATTTTCCTATCAAAACTTTTATTTTTATTAAAGAAGCAACATATTTTTGTAACTCATATTATTTTGTCAGGTTTTACTGAAAGTAGTTTATTTTGAAAACTTTTAAAATAAAAATTAGCATAATAAATTAGTCAAAATAGATTTAAAAAACAAACAATTTTAGGGATTTTGTACCTAACATTATTTGTTTGTGTAAGAAATGTGTCATCTAACTGTACTCATAAAAAACATAGCAGTAAATTAGTTAACAACCCCAGATGTTCCTGGGGGGGTTTCAATTTGTAAGGAAAAACTTGCAAGCTCCTTTTTCACAATCAATTCGATTTTAAGGGTGGACTAAAACGTCAATTTTTAATAATTTTCTTTTTTAACAATTTTTTAAAATTTTTTTTGGTTTTTTTTTTCTCCTAAAGACAATTACAAACAGCTACAACTTATATTTGTTAAATTTATTTTTGTATATTTTGTATAAAGTACAAAATACAAAAAGTAATTCCGTTTTGAAATGTAATCATGATTGAAAAAGTTTTAATAATGAACTCCATTACAGAAAATCCGTTATAATTCGGGTAATTTGATGAATTTTACTTTAATATTTTTTGGACACATTTGCAAGACCCCAAACTATAAAAATATGTAATAAAAAAAAATCGAAAAATTTATCGGTCACAGTCTTCAGTTTAGGGTAGGGTAGGCAGTTAAACTTCTGATATAAAGGTCAAATCATGTCTATTCCAAAATTATTTGTGCCGCATAGTAACATTTCTTGTGAAGTTACACCATTTTAAAGCAACTTTTATTTTCAACAATACTCAGATCATTTTCAAGTGTTAGCAATCAAATAATTGATTTGAAATGGATTGTTTTATTATCTTAAGTGATAGTGGAGTGCACATGTTTATCACTGCAAACGTGATTTTCGTAAAAATAAAATAACTTCCGAATAAAATCACTTTTTGTTGTAGCTCTCAATGTTTACCTCCCCACTCATAAACAGAGCCTTTAAATCCAATTTTTTAATGTGGATTTATTCCACCTTTAAAATGATGTACCGCAAGGCAGGAGGTGCTATTTAAAATTTCAATGTGGGGCAGCTGGAGGGAAGGGAGTTAAACTTAAAATTCAATCAATATTGGTTTTGAACGTCCTCTTTGCTATCTAAACCGACGTGTTTTTGTTTTTCTCAAATTTACTCAAAAAAAAGTTATTTTGACTGGCTACTTTTTAAATAAATACCCGGTATTAAACAAAATAAAATTTCGAGTAAGTGTTAAAAAAATGTGTTCTAGCCCATTTCCTTCATTTTCGATTTTTTTTCACCGAAAAACGTAATTTTCAGATTTTGCTGTAGGTTTTTTACTTCACAATACAAAGTATGGAAAAATATTGTAATCGTGCAGAAAAAAAATGAGATTTTAATCGATTTACACTTTTTGACATCACAGAAGTCGAAGATGAGCATTTTCAAAAAAAAACGAAAAAAAACTATGTGTGTGTGCGCGTCTGTAGTCAAATTTGTGTACGCTCTAGCTCAAAAACTAACAGATGGTTTAAAACTAAATTTCATTCTTAGCAATATTATAGTGAGACTAAGAACTGATTAGATTTTGGTTGAAATCGGTTCGCGGTAAACAATTTTTTTTGATCAAATTTGATCCTTGAGATGTCTTTTGCCAGGTGATATGATTAGATTTTTTCTGCGTAACTCATTTCCATGTAATTAAATAATCAAAAAAAAGCCATTGAAATGGCGCGTGACATCACTATTGTTGAAATTGTATGTCGTTAAAACTAAATCAAACATTTAATAGATGAGCTGTAAATATCCGTGAGATTTCATTGTAAACTCCGCTAGAACCATACCAGATCCGAAAAAAAATAGATAATAAATTTTGAATAATTTCCTATTAAAAAAGTCATTGCCAGCGTATTTTTCTCTTAAAAAACTTGGACGCTGGGGCAATTGAAAGTTGCAGAGTTTTGACTTTATAACTATGTACTTGTTATCTGCGACTGCCTTCAACGCTTAAACTATTAAAGATAAATATTTTCTGTTAGGGGTCATCCATTAATTACGTAAGGGTTTGGGGGGGAGGGGGTATTGGATATCTTACGGACCTTTACGTAGAGGGGGCGTCCGACGTATTCCTTACGTAAGTTTCTTAAAATATTTTTTTAAATTAAATTTAAAAATCAAATATAATTTTCTATATAACAATCTATATCGGAATGGGTAGCTCCTACATGTACTGACCTTTAATTTTATTTCAATTTTTTGTATTAATTTTTTTATGTAATTAATTATCTATATTAACTTTTATCTATGTATATAAAAATTTAATTTAAATGTTTGTATTATTATCTATATAATATATTATTATTCATATTTTATAAATGTAAGGGGCAGAGGGGGGGGGGTCAAAATTAATTTTCTTTTAAATAATCCTTACGCAAGATGCGGGGGGGGGTTGCCACAATCTTACGTACCCTTACGTGGGGGCGGTAGGGGTCCAAAATTACAAAAATTATCCTTACGTAATTAATGGACGGCCCCTTACGAACTTTCTTGTAGGAAATCAAATTCTCTGCAAAATTCGATATAAATATATCATTTTTTTGTATCTGGTACGGTTTTAGCAAGGTTTCCAGTGAAAGCTCACGGATATTTATTTTGATTTTATTATTTAATTAAACAGAAATTGATTCTAAAAAAGACTAATCATGTTGTGGCAATGGACATCGTAAGGATCGAATTTTCGAATAAAAATCGCACATAATTTTTTTTCTGTCAGTACCCCATTTTATTTATTTTTTTTTAATTTAAATCATTTTTTTATTTAAGTCATTTTTAAAAGAGTCAAGTATGGGAAAGTCGTTTGGATGGCCAAAACACATCTTTTTCTGTTTATCCGATACCGCCAATAAAAAGTAGACCGCACATGAGTTCAACTCAGTGGCGGTTCTTTACTTCTTTCAATGGGAAGGCACAAAATTTGAAATAAAATCGAAAAATATAAATACAATAATATAATTTTTTTGTTACTTTGAAAACATATTACTCTTCATTGTCAAATTAAATAATCCGTGGGGGGGGGGGATTTATGGCATACCCCCAGCATATCAAGATGGCCATTCTGATCAGCATGTGCTCCCTCGGTCGCTGCAGCCGACAATTTTTTATAACTTCATTTGCAATATCAACAATTTTTAAAAGTTACAATTTACAAGTTACAAATTTTAATGGGGCGCCACAAGCCGGTATTTGTTTACTTAAGTAAATCGCTTGGGAGGGGGGGGGGCGAATAAAATAAACCGAAAGCGTTTCTTCAAAGTTTTTTTTACGGAGTAGTGGGGAAAGCTGACGTTGTTATTAGGTACTTGTCGGGGGTCAGGGCTGCGTCAAGGGAGAGTAACAGTGATAATAAATTTATCTATTTGTCTGTCTGTAACTCTAAATTGAGCTGATAATCCGGCCTTTAGGCTGTACAACCTAGGCATTGAAAAATCAGTGCGGCTTAAGACATCGCTTATGTCGATGTATTTGTTCATAAACCATCTTTCATTGGTTCATTTTTGTCACCAACGTGAAGAAGTTGCAGTGCGGCCTTTAGGCCGCACAATCATAATTCACACATACTAGTAGCAAAGTAATGAATCAGTAAATGAGAAATTAATTCATATAAAAATAATTAGTTCTGAATCCAAAAGAGAAATTGATTTCTATTGATTTCCTTGATTGTGAGGAAGACTCCACTTGAGAGGAGACTAACGGATTAATTTAGCGTTATAGGCACACAGATAGATAGATAAATTAATAGAAAGATAACTTTGACTTAAATAATTGGAGGCTGTTAATAATTTCATTATGAAATAAAGATTAAAACAAAATTTAAAAATTGACAATCTAGCAACACCCTGTGTTTGCGTCATTTTTTTCTTACGATTAGGAAGGGAGGGGGTTTACACAATTTAATTTTGGTGTTTAACTAACTTGCTCATCAACAGCGACTCGTGGTTTGCTATAATTTACGGCGAGGTTGCAAATTAAAGTTTTCACTTTTTAGTTAAATGTTTTAAATCCGTGCAACCGTTACAGTACTAGCGGCGTCGGATTGCCCAATATTCTGCAGCGTAACTACATTCGCATTATACAAATTTTTCTTAGTTGCTATTTTGGGAGGGCGGTGTCCCGTCGCTCGTCCCGTGCCAAAAAGAAGGTACTTTGAAGGACTGTATCTGGAAATCCACAGAGGCTAGAACCACTATTTTTTGGTATAAGCTCGAAATTTTGTTTAAATTTATTTTGGACTTGGGATGCATATTTGAAACAACCACTTCACAATTTTGTTATTGTTGAGACATCCTTCGAGTTTATTTACCTTTGTTCCGGTCCCAGCCCGATGTTGAAAACGTACTAATTGTTTTCCAATGCAAACTCTAAGAGTTTAAGCAAAAAATTGCAGATACGTTAGTACCAAGCTGTTCTGTACAGTTCTGTGAAAATCTTAGGATTCTCGTGGCTATAGCACGGAAAGGGTCGATTTTCCAAAAAATATTCTAAGAACTTTTTTGGTAGAGAATTTTACCTCGAATAATATTGATAATAGAGAGGTTCAGTGACCAACCAACGCCGGCGTCAACGTGGACGTCAACTTGGCGTTTTTGAAGTTTTTTCGGTTCAGAAACCACATTTTAAAATTTACGAACGTGAAAGCGTACGTGAGATAGAGCATGCGCACTTTTCCAAAATTTTCTTGAATTTCAATAGTAAAAATTTACCTCGACGTTTATCATTATATTAAATTATGAATTAATAATTTAATTATTTGCAGAAAAAATTATTAAGTTTTTTGCATCGTAGTTTTTGACACTTGTTTACAGGAAAGGGGAGGAGTAAAGTCGACGGACGTACATATCTACGTCAACTAGCCAGATCTCACGTTCAAACGTCGGCAAAATAAACGATATAACGTCGACTTGACGTCAAAGTCGACGTGTTTAGTTGTCGTTTGTGGTTTCTGAACCTTTCTAATAAGTCACTTTGCCGTAAAATCAATGTGTAACGAGATATTTGCGAAAACTCTCATTTTGGCGTTTTCGTTCCAATATGGCATCGAATGCAGACCTCGTTAAATGGGGAAAACTTAAGATGTCGATTACAGACTCGAAATAAAACAATTTCCAGCTTTCCTAGAATTATTTCCGAATTTGGGCTTATTTTACGAGCTGTTCATCATTAGAATGATGCACTTTTTGCTACTCATAGTCCGGACGTTATGGAACACAACCTTGCACTTTGTGATAGAAGCATGAAATTTGGCACAAGTGTAGATACAAACCTCCTTTACAAAACAAGATGTGACGCCACGCCGACCCCTTCAACCCCTAGACGCAAAAACACCCCCCAAATTTTAGTTTTTCCTATTTATTTCGTAAACGGTTCATCATATGATCAAAATACATCAGAGCAAATAAATTTATAATTAAATTTTAAACAAAAAAGGTTCTTGGGATGTTTTTGATACGACTTAGGGTTTCCATAGAATCATCACGTAAATGTAGGTCAAATATGGCGCGCACTGCAGAACTCGCGGATTTTCTCCAAATTCCTCATGTTGCACCACTCGTACACAAAAATTACTGAAATTGAAAATTAAGAACGGACAATTATCTATCTGTAGTGTTAATTGCTTATTTGTCAAAATGTATTTTACATAATTTTTTAAGCACTATTGTAATATTTCTTGAAGAACACAGAAAATTTTTTATAAATTAATAATAATGTTCACGAATATTAAAATTTAAAACATTTTTCTTAATTACACTATGGATTTGCTACAACTTTTCTCAGCAAGTGTTTTCTCTAAATTCAGTATTTCCAATATTTCTTGAGGAACACAGAAAATAATTTTTATTAAATTGTTAATAATAATGTTCACGAATATTAAAATTTAAAACATTTTCTTAATTACACTATGGATTTGCTACAACTTTTCTCAGCAAGTGTTTTCTCTAAATTCAGTATTTCCAATATTTCTTGACGAACACAGAAAATTTTTTATAAATTGTTAAGAATAATTTTCACGAATATTAAAATTAAAATTTTTTTTCTTAATTACACTATGGATTTGCTACAACTTTTCTCAGCAAGTGTTTTCTCTAAATTCAGTATTTCATTTCCAATATTTCTTGAGGAACACAGAAAATTTTTTATAAATTGTTAATAATAAAGAAATTTGGCAAAAAGTTGGCACAAAAAGAAATCGAACTAGAAAAGAATTTAAAAGAAATGAGAATAGATTTTGCAGCTAGTACAGAAACCAAAAAGAAACTGAGAGGAATAAAATATATCGGAGATTACATAATGATCTACAGCGGTGTGCAAAAGGAAGAAAGAGCTAGTAAAGGAATCGCGCTATATATACATAAGAAATGGGAGGATAATATAAAAGACTACAGGTATATAAATGAGCGCATACTCACAGCAAAACTCCAGATTGAAAGAGGATGTGTAACAATAATAGGCACATATGCACCAGAAGACGGAAAAATTGACGAATCCAAGTCCTTTTATGAAGAATTACAAGCAATCATCAAAAAGGCCAAGTAATTCTACTAGGCGATTTAAATGCAAGGGTTGGAAATATCCCAATTCCAAATATAGTGGGCCCCTATGGAGAAAATACCTGTAATGAAAATGGAAGAATTTTAAGAGACTTCGTCACCTATAACGACCTCAAAATAACAAATGGATTCTTCAGAAAACGCGATATTCATAAATACGCTTCTGATTATGAACCGTCTGACGATGAATAGGAAATAGACAATGAACAGGAGATAATTGTAACAAGGAGTGATAGTGGCAGTGACGAAAGTGAAATAGATGAAGTGCCAAATTCGAACCTTTTTTTATCGAAAAATAACCTCCAAAAATTCCAATGCAGTGCAATCAGGGGCGTGCTAACAAAAAAAGTATGTTGGGGACTGAAACAGGACCGACAAGATTTGTCAATCGAGAAATAGATTCAGTACAATCTGCTTTTAGATTATTTTTTCTAAATGCATTATTGGAAGAACTATGCCGATGGTCAAATAAGGAAGGGATAATAGCTTACAAGGTAAGTTGGGAACCAATCACTGTAAAGGGACTTCTGCAGTTTATTGGCGTTGTGATTCTTATTGGAGTTTACAAATCCAAAAACGAAGTCGTGAAAGTTCTATGGAGCTTGGAAAACGGTAGAAAATTGTTTTGTGATATAATGTCGAGAAATATGTAGGTTTTAACAGATTTTAAGAATTTTACGGTTTGACCACGTATCTTATCGCCGTGTGCACAGATCTCCTGATAAATTACAACCCATTAGAGCATGTTTTGAAATGTGGAATGAATATTTACTTGATGTTTTTATACCGGGTTGGTGCATGACGGTGGATGAGAGAAGTTGTAGCTACTTAGTTGTTCCAGAAAACGTCCTAATGAAAATGAAATTCCTAGCTAAAACGAAGAAAAGATGTTTTGTATACCCTTCTCCAAAAGAAAGAAAAAGTAATACTGTTTGTTGTAAATGTTCTAAAAATGTGTGCAGCAATCATTCAAATATTATTTGTAACAAATGTGAATAAATTATTTACGTAATTAAATAATTATTTTTTATAATATTATGACAATGTTTACATTTTTTCAAATATAAGTACAATTTAATACAATGTGCCTATGTATTATATCTTTATTTATTTATGTAGTGTCAATCAAAGCCATTATTAGTAATGAACAAATTTTCTAAATTTTTTGCATTTAAATACTGCGCATATAATATAGTTGCGTATAATTTACATACGGGTCCGCTGGACCCGGCTGGTACTTGGTGCGTCGCTTATTTTTTGGTACTCTAAGGGTTAAGGAAACCGGGAGCTTAGAGACCCTTGAAATAGCATTAAAAAGTATAGTCGCGGTATGCGGCAGTTATCTTTTACGTTTAACCCCCAAAAAACCGCGTAAAACAAAAAATAATGGAAAAATAGTAAAATTTCATCGAAGTTACTCGTAAGGGAGACGTGTTGCATGTGCCGGGTGTGCACCTTACCTTACCTTACCTGATATGTATTTGATGGAGCATCCCGGCGCAGCCGGCCTTCTCCTTCATCTGAAAGAATACATTAGTGACATTGGAATTTATAGAGACCGGTGGGTCTCTGGGAATTGGCGCTTGGCGGACTGACTGGTAAAAACCTGAGCTGTGACTGTGAATATGTAATATGAGAAGAAAAAGAAAATTTTTACGTTTGCCGATATAGTAGAGTCCCTAATTCGAAGAAAGAAATTATGAATTAATTTCTATTGATGACCTCGGAGTGAGTAGCTTCTACTTGGAACTAGTCAGAATTGGCGACTAGTGGGATTATAGTGATGCTATGGGGGGTGATTTAACGAAGCTTGTGATAATTGATCGAAAAATTACACAAATCTAGTGAATAAATTCACTTTCGAAGAGAATTTGTGTAAGTTAAACCTATGAACATACATTAGTCTGTGTGGGGGTGAGTTATGGTCAGGAGTTGTCCGTGGTCAGGAGTGATTTGGGACGGGGAATGAGAAAGTCAGCTGGGTTGTATTGACCTAGTTGGTTTACTAGTGGGTTTTCTGAGAATTTGGATTTGTTGTAGAGATTGGTGGCATGTTTACGATTAAGAGTGTTAATTAGGTCTAGTTTGGCGTCTGCATGTAGTCGTCTGTTAGTGACGTAGTAGGGGGCGCTGAAAATAGCTCGGAGATTTTTGTTTTGAATGACTTGAAGTTTATTTATGGCCCTGGGGCGTGCATATCCCCAGACAGGGGAGGCGTAAATCATTGTCGGGCGGATTATGGCTTTGTATAATCTTAGTTTGTTAGCGGGGGACATGGTACTTTTTGCGTTCATGAGGACGAACAGTCTATTGAAGAGGCATTTGGCTTTACCGGCTGCGGAGGAAATGTGAGCGTCCCATTTGAGGCGCCGGTCCATGGTAATGCCAAGGTACTTGACCTTGGTTTTCCAGGGGATTTGCTCCTCGAACATCCAGACACTGGAGTTGTGAGGCTTGCAACGATTTCGAAACATGATCGCGGAACTTTTGATCGAGTTAACCTCGATGCGCCAAGTTTCGTACCACCTTCCGAGATCGGTGATCGCCTCCTGGAGGCGGGTTGTGGCTATGTCCGGGTGGATTGAGGATGTGTATATTGCAGTGTCATCTGCATATAGTGAAATTTTTGTTGCGGGATCTAAGGGGGTTGGAATGTCACTCATGAAGATGTTAAACAGTGAAGCTGCAAGGATCGAACCCTGGGGGACCCCGGAGGTAATGGGGCGCTTTGTGGATCTGGTGTTCATGAGTTTGACTTGGAGATTTCTGTCGTGAAGGTAGGAGGCAATAAGTCGGACTAGTGGAATTTGAATTTTAGATTGAAGCATTTTGAACAGGAGGCCTTCGTGCCAGACCTTATCGAAAGCTTTCGATACGTCGAGTAGTACTAGGCCGGTGAATTCTTTTTTGTTGAGTGCCTGCGTGACGTGCTCAACTAATCGGAGGGCTTGGTGGGTCGTGCTGTGTCCAGCACGGAAGCCGAATTGTTCGTTTTGAATAATACTGTTATCGAACATGGCTTCTTGGAGACGGATGAGAATGACTTTTTCAACTACTTTTCCGATGGAAGGGAGCAGGCTGATTGGTCTATAGCTTTTCGGAAGTTTGAGATTTTGACCGGGTTTGGGGATTACCACTACGTCAGCGGTTTTCCATATTTGTGGGTAGTAGTTGAGTCGAAAACATGCGTTAATTATGCCGGTGATGGCAACTTTGGCTTTTTGGGGGAGTTCTTTGAGGGTAGTATTGGTGATGCCATCGGGACCTGGGGCTTTCCTCTTTTTGAGGCGTTTAATGGCAATGGTGACCTCCAGAAGGGAGGCGGGGGTGATATGTGTGTCATCGGAGGTGTTTAGGGTGGTGGTGACATAATTTTCGACCGAATTAATATGGTCTTGGTCTAATCTTGTGGTGTTGGGGGAGCATTGAGCTTGGAGGCTGTCGGCGAAGATTTCAGCCTTTTCAAGATCGCTCCGGGCAATAGTGCCGTCAGGGCGGGAGAGAATTGGGATGGTGACTTTCTTTTTTCCCTGGAGGGCGGCGGCCATGCGCCATGCGGACATGTCTTTAAATGAAAGGGAGTTAATGGTGTCTAACCATTCATTGTCATGAAATTCTTTGACTTTAACGTCTACTTGCTCTTTGAGCCGGTTGTATGACCTTTGGTCATCAGGGTTGCGAGTTCGCCGAGCGAGTTTCCTCGCTCGGTTTTTGGCTCTGATAAGATCTTTGAGGGAGGGAGTGAGTTTGTCTCTGACGTCCGTGGTGTTAACTTGAAAAGAGGTTTCGTCAACGGATTTTTTGATGTTGTCTTGGAATTTGGCAATGAATTGGTCTAGGTCAGTGGGGGACTCAAAGAATGGGATTGGTCCAAGGTTTTTTGACAGATTGTCTTTGAAAGAGGTCCAGTCTGTTGTCGTTCTCGTGGGAGGGCCCTTTGGGGGTAACAACGGTCCGAGTGTCAGAAGGACCGGGTAGTGATCTGAGTTTAGTTCTTCGCTGGTGGAGATATCGTATTGGAGTTGTACGTCTTTGAAAATGGCTATGTCCAAGATGGACGGCGTACCTGCGTTAGAAAAGTGGGTGGGGGAGGTGGGAGCGATGATCGCGAAGTCCAGCTCGTCTGCTAGTGAAAGACCAGTTCATTCTGCACGGACCGTCAACAAAATGCAGTGAGATTCCACCCGCGCGTCGGTGAAACATGTAAAATTTACGACTTTCAAAGTAATTTTTTTAATATGAAAATGCCCTCATCCGCAAATTTTATAATTTAAAGTCACAATATAATCCTTAAACTTCACCATAGTTAATAGGAAAAAATCAACTCGGTGGTCAGTGTTATAGTACTCGACCCCTAAAAAGAACCGATTTAATATGCTCCAACATGTTCAAGAGCACGATTAGCACGTGTCGAGTGCTAGAGGTTAACTGCGGCACCTCCCACCCATCCTCCCACCGATGTGTCGTATTTAGGGTCGGGTACAGTTCGGCGCAGCCGTTTCGCCGCAGGTACAGTTCGGCGCAGCCGGTTCGGCGCAGCCGTTTCGGCGCGAGTACGGTTCGGCGCAGACCCCATTCGGCGCGAGTACAGTTCGGCGCAGTCCCTATTCGGCGCGAAGCCTATTCGGCGCGAAGCCGGTTCGGCGCAAACCCGTTTCGGCGCAAACCTGTTTCGGCGCGAGATTTCCAGATTTTATCAGGCTCAGAAAACCTGAATATTTTAATTTACCAACCAACCCGAATCATCGAGGTTTTATGGCCATTCCCAAAAAAAAATAGATTCCGGTGGTTTACATCCCGGTGGTTAGATCAGCCGCGCCTCAATGATGTTTTTACCGAGTTGAACGCAAATTAGAGATTCCGGAAATATTCAAAACCAGGCATGCCGCATCAAACGGGACCTGATATTAATTTAACTAGCTGATAGCCCGTCCGAGGACGGGTAGCTAGAAGGACGGGCAGGCAGCCAAGGTAACTTAAGTTGAATGAAGATTAAGGAAAGCTCTCAGTGCAATCCAAAAGCCATATGACCTTGGCTGCCTGCCCGTCCTTCTAGCTACCCGTCCTCGGACGGGCTATCAGCTAGTTTTGAATATGATCGGATAGACCTTGATACAATTCAGTACGCAATTTACTTTGTTGATATCGTATGTAGTTCAAATTATTGCCTTCCACTTGCAAATATGAGTCGACAATCCACTGTTGCGTAAGTTTTCCCGCACCCATGATCAGATTGAAATCGTTTCTAATTGCTGTTTGCGCAACTTTAAATTGTAACATGCTGATTTTATTACGGGATTGCCGATATCCTTCGCAACTCCAATTGGGTTGCCACCCCGGTTCGCCAAACGGATAAAGAATGCCATAAGTCATAGGGTCAAGATTTGCACTGAGAATATTGATACGAATGAATTGTTGTGCATTGTCGACGGGATTTCGAGGATAGATACGGATATCACGTTCAAAAGGAGGTTCGCCGTCATCATTTACGAACACCATTGCAATTTCATTGGACGTTGGAGCATTGTAACGTCTTTGATCAGACTGCCGATCGCGCCGCATCACCATATTGACGACCGGAACTGGTTGTCCTTCTTCTTCGGCTCGTACACGCTCTTGTTGCTCAATTTCTTTCATCAGGCAATATGAAGCTGCGATACGATTGTTGACGCGGAAGAAACGATCGATTTTCTCAATCACTTCAGGTAGACAACCTCTATTCTCAGGCAGATTTACTCGTTCATTGACCGCTTCTGTCGTGTCCATTACATACAGTTGTGCAAACTTTCTTGTTTGTCCTTCAGGTGGATACAGGTTTGTGGTTCTGTGGTACGTCTGTCCATGAATTTTGAAAACGTATGGTCCGTTACCCGGCATTGAAACAATCTCTGCTCCCATTGAAGCGAAAGAAACCGAGGAATTGTAAGAGCGGATGTGCTGACGAAAGTTCTTGTAGTAAGGATTATCTGAATCTGAAAGCATAGAGCGAAGAAATTCGGGATATAACAATAGATTCCCATGTTGATCGAGCGGTTGAGGAATCTTCACTTTTCCTTTATGACAGCAGTTGTTAAATTGTTTATCAACTGGACGCTCCTTGGCGAAATTCTTGGAGCCGCAGAACTGACAGATGGAATTCATTTCTCCACAATCGTGTCGAGTAACGTGAGATTCATCAAATCTCAATGCTCTTATTTGGAGTTGAATTGCTTGACTTTGGTATCGATTTTCTTTCTGTCGATGTATCGCATGGGACCGAGCGTCAGCAGCTTGCCGCGCTTGAGTTTCTTCTAAAGTTTCACGTTGTTAACGTATCGCATGGGACCGAGCGTCAGCAGCTTGCCGCGCTTGAGTTTGTTCCAAAGTTTCACGTTGTCGACGTATCGCATGAGACCGAGCGTCAGCTTGTCGCTGTGATCGAAGCTGTTCTTCTGTGTTATTAGCTCTTGTACGTGCTTTTCTCTCACGATTCAATCGCCGTCGCTTTGCAGCAGGATTTTCAAAATTTTCATTATCCATTATGGAAGTTCACATAATGCTTTTTTGGAAATAGCTGTCCTATATAGACAAAATGATACGTTGATACGATGATACGTTGATCCGATGATACGTTGATCCGATGATACGTTGTGCGTTCGGTTCGGTTCGGTTTGCTTCGGGTATTTCCGTGGGACAGACAGAAAGAAAGAAAGAAAGACTTGGCCTTTTATAATAAGAGATACCAATGTGGCCATCCACTTTTTATTTAAATTACTTAAATCCGTTGATCCGGATTATCGGATCATCCGGTAAAATACACTATATAAGTGTAACTTTTATGTCTAATAAAACAACAATTATGGCTGGCGAAATTGTAAGTAAACGTGGTAAACAAAAATTTCATGAAAGTGGATATATTTATATATTTGATCGTTTAAGTAGAAATGAATTGACCGAATTTTACCACTGCGAACTAAAAGACCGTTGCAAGGCACGCATTCACGTGCGCGATGGAGAAATCGTGAAGAGATTAAATGTTCATCTTCACGATCCTTCAGCATCGAAAATTCTTGTAAGTCAAGCGGTCACAAAAATTAAAAACAGATCAGAAAATGGCATGGAAGGAACAGCACAAATAGTCAACGAGTGTATACACGGACTTCCAGCAGGTGCGCAGGGAATATTGCCAAGTTTTCAAGCGTTAAAGAAAGTTGTCCGAAGAACGCGCAACGCGAATAACATAGCCCCACCAAATCCCGAATCATTAACGGATTTAATAATACCCATCTATGATAATACCACATGAATATCGTACATATACGCAAAATGGAATGGAAGAAAACTTTCTTTTGATGGATTCGGGAGAAAATTTTGAACGCATATTAATTTTTGGCAGGCAGCAAAGACTTAATATTTTACGAGAATCTAAGCATTGGTTTGTTGACGGAACATTTAAAATAGCTCCCTTGTTGTTTAATCAATTGTACATAGTTATGGCTGAGAGATACGAAGGAGTTCATCCGATCTTATACGCTTTGCTCCCAAACAAAACTAGAGCTACATAATATGTTCGGTTATTCCAACTAATATTAGAATTGGTACCTGAAGTTAATCCGGAAAGTGTTTCATGTGACTACGAATTAGCAGCGATTAGAGCTCTTCAAGAATGTTTTCCAGGAGTGAGAATACACGGATGTTTTTTCCATCTTTCCCAAAATATGCATAAACATTTAGCCAGTTTAGGTTTAAGAACAACTTACTGTGATGATGATGAATTTGCATTGAAAGCACGAATGATAATCTCTATAGCATTCGTACCTTACCAGCATTTATATCGGGCCGTACAAAGGTTAGCAACAGAATTGCCGGCCTCTCTACAACCTATTCTGGAGTGGTTCGAAGTAAACTACGTGGGTGTACAAAATAGAAGAGACCCATTATTTTCGCATGATGTGTGGAATTTATATGAACGTACGCTAAATAATTTTAACCGAACTAATAACCATGCTGAAGCTGGAAATAGACGTATTCAGTGTGAATTAGGAATGACACATCCTAATATATGGCAGTTCATTAATGGGCTAAAAAAAATTCAAACACGTCAAGATGTTGCTTATGAGCGACTTGTTGCTGGAAATCCTCCACCCTTGAAATTGAAAAAATACAGAGACGCGGACAGAAGAATCGCAACACTGGTGGAAGATTTTGAGAATCGGGATATTATCGATTATTTACGCGGATTGGCGCATAATTTTGCTATGCGCGAATAATTTTGTTTTTATATATATTTTTTTTATTAAAATAATAATTTTTTTTTTTAAATAATAATTATTTTTTTTAAATAAAAAGTAAGGGTGGCGTAGCGGGTAAAATGGAGAGTAAAATTTTAAGTCTACCAATAATAGATCTCAAAGCTGACTGATAATCGAGGTTTTTCTGTAGTAATAAATTTAAATATTCAGGTTTTCTTAACCTGAAAAAATCTGGGGAAAAAATCTTGCGCCGAACCGGCCTCGCGCCGAATCGGGACTGCACCGAACTGTACTCGCGCCGAATCGGGACTGCGCCGAACTGTACTCGCGCCGAATAGGGTCTACGCCGAACCGTACTCGCGCCGAATCGGGTTTGCGCCGAACCGTACTCGGGCCGAATCGGGTCTGCGCCGAACCGGGTCTGCGCCGAACCGGCCTCGCGCCGAATCGGCTGCGCCGAAAGAGCTGCGCCGAAAAGGCTACGCCGAAACGGCTGCGCTGAACTGGGCCATTCCCCGTATTTACGTGATTTTTATGGGCGTGGTCTTAATTTCCGTGATTTCATAGGCCGCAGTCAACCCAAACGATGCATTTAGTTTTCCCTTAAATTATGGTTGTTTTTTCAATTAAAACTTAAGGATCCGCTATTTATATTAAAGCTAATGACTTTTTTGATCGAAATATTAAGCCATTTCTATAGGGAAATTTCAATTTCCGAGTCCTTGTTAGAAAACTGAACCCGTATTTTTATCGTATTATGAACCGTTTAAGAAATAAACAGGATAAACTAATTTAAGGGTGTTTTTGCGTCTGGCGGTTGAAAGGGCCGGCGACCGGCGTGGCGTCACATCTTATTTTGTAAAGGAGGTTCGCATCTACACTTTGGCCAAATTTTATGCTTCTATTACAAAGTTCAAGGTTCTATACTAAATTTGTTCTTTATGTCCGGCTTATTTATTATACAATAGTGCTTAAAAACTTATGAAAAATACATTTTCACGAATAGCAATTAATACTACAGATAGATAATTGTCCGTTCTTAATATTCTATTTGAGTAATTTTTGTGTACGAGTGGCGCAACATGGGGAATTTGGAGAAAATCCGCGAGTGCGCGCCATATTTGACCTACATTTACGTGATGATTCTATGGAAACCGTAAGTCGTATCAAAAACATCCTAAGAACCTTTTTTGTTTAAAATTTAATTATAAATTTATTTGCTCTGATGTATTTTTATCATATTTATGATGAACCTTTTACGAAATAAATAGGATAAACTAAAATTTGGGGGGTGTTTTTGCGTCTAGAGGTTGAAGGGGGTGGGGGTCGGTGTGGCGTCACATCTTGATTTGTAAAGGAGTATACTTGTGCCAAATTTCATGCTTCTATCACAAAGTGCAAGGTTGTGTTCCGTAACATCCGGACTAATAGGCATTTGTATTTTGAAGAGATTACTCCTTATTATGTTCTCCTTGAAGAGCAAGGAATTCAACTTCTTGACCACTAATTTGGTTAGGCTAATAAATAATAGAACCCCCTTCCCGTTAATATCCCTGTGTGCATACATATTTTTTAACTGGATTATTGCAACATGACTATGTAAAAATTGTTCATTTGTTTATTTAAATATTTTTTTGTTACAGCCAATGGCGGGTGCATCCCTGTACTCATTAAAATTAAATGGAACTTTAAAAAGAATCTCGGACAATTTAATAATTACCAATAACTTCGATAGTAGCGACTTAACAGCAAATCAAATGAAAATAACAAAACCAGAGTTATCGCCAATCGTGAATTTAAGAATATCAGAAAAACTAAACGGCTTAGCCGAACGAGTAGCAGGCGTTGAAAGTTTGGTATTTTTGTCCAAACAGTACGAAATTTTGCACGATTATCTGGAACATCTTTTGCCTACCAGCAACAAAATAATTTTACAACAATTTTTTAGTCAGGTATGCCAAACAAAACTCTTTATTCTTATAAACCTATTACATAAAAAATATATTTCAATTTACAACTTTAAAACCGCTTAAAATGTATCCACCCGAATTCATGCTTATTTCAGGATGAGTTCGTTCAGGTAAAATTTGGTAATTCCTTACGAAATTATTCGATAAATTTATTGCAATAAAATCAGTACGTTTCTTCAAATGGAAGTACAGATCCTGTAAAGGCTCCTTTATCAAACTAAAAACCACCAACGGCCTACCGCCTTTTAAAAAGGGCACTAATTCGTCGACAATACTGATTGGATATTCTTTCGATACAATTACAATCCCGTCTACTTTGTCCTGCAGAATTTTACAAGCTTTTTCGTTCTCCACCTGCCAGCATAGCTTTTTAGCGGGGTTTGGTACGACACCATCGACTTCATCAATTTTGCGTTTTTTTGTTGTTGCAGTTTCGTCGATATCACATCTTTCATCACTCTTTTCGTTTTCAACAAAACTCTCTTTATTTTGATAGAAACAACGCAACACCGAATACAAATTAACGTTAATGCAACGTTCCTCCTGTTCTTTCGGAAATTGCATTGCTATAAAAGCGTTTTTCTGGCACTCGTTTCCAGGATGCGTATGGATGAGCCGACCTTTTGTGTTAGCACCTATAGCATTAACGATAGCAGCCGTTAGGAGTCCAGATGTGCCACTATCATACAACAAGTAATTTCCATCAGCTTGAATGTTCGAGTACATTAAAATTTGTGACAAATCGTCAATACGTATTCCCAAAGTTTTAGAGGGATCCAACCTATAAAACGTTTGTGCTAGTAATCGTATCGACGGTCTACGAATTTGAATAAATTCGAAATACTTTTTCTCCTTCTTTTTGACATACTTTTCCTGACTAAACTCAGTTTTAGCGTTGAAAGTCTTGGAATTTTCTATAAGTTTTTCGACTATCGACGACGAACTTAACGCTTGATCTCTAAATTCTTCGATTTGCTCTTTCGTGAGAGTTTGAGACAAACCGTCGTCGATAATGTCACGATTGTCGAACCCCGATTGTTCTACATTTACTTGATCTTTTACCATTATTTGTTGTGCTACTTGTAATTCGTACACCCGCTTACTTTTAGGTTTAAGGACCATCTTGAAGGTTTCGTAATACCGTTGATTTTGCACATTATCCAACTCGACTTCGTCTTTCCCTAGTTTGATGGTACCATGCTTTTTTAGTTTTGCCAGTTTCGTGTAATCTTGACGTTGCACTATCACGTAATCTCCACATTTTATCAAATGTTGGTCCATTTTAATTTTTATTCTTCAATCGTCTAAACGAAATGTGTGCCGATCACGTTTATCATAACAAAGTTTGAGGTTATGTTGGTAGGTTTTTGAAAATAATTGTAGTACCGGTTTTATTAATGAAGAATTTACCGGGTGGAAATTTTATTAAAGTTGGAATGAATTTTCGGATTGGTATTTAAGTACAGGTTTGCTGTAGTGTAAAAATTGTTTTTTTACTGTGCGATGTATAGGGTGATTCAAAAGTTAGTCACTTTTTTTACCATTTATGAAAAGCCGATAGTTAGACCAATCAGAAACTCAAATTAGGGTTTCAAACACCAACTAATGTCAAATTGGATCAAACCTGCACTGTGCAAAAAAAAGTCCACATAAATTAGACGTAACAAATGCGAATAAAGAAATCTACATAATTCTATTAAGGGTGTTCACGAGGCCGTCATAGTTTCGTAGTTTCCATGGCAGTTTCGTACTTGCGTATGACAGCCATGTGACATTCGTACTTTAAACAACATGGCTGTCATACGCAAGTACGAAACTACCATGGAAACTACGACGGCCTCGTGAACACCCTTATTATAAAACTAGCCACTTGAAAATCGGCCTTGGCGCGCGGCCTGTGGCCTCGTTGTCGGCCTATCGGCCTCCCGATTGTTTATGGGCTTACCGACCGGTTTTTGGAACTTTTAAGGCTTCCTTTGTCGAGTGTTGGTTTGCATGTGAGATCCCGGGTTTCTTTGGTCCGGATTTGGCGTCTCAATGGTGAAGCGAACCCGAGTCGGCCTTCGGCCTCCCGATTGCTTTTAATAATAAGGGTCGGCCTTCGGCCTCCCGCTTGTTATTCCTGTTACGGGTCGGCCTTCGGCCTCCTATTTACTTTCGAATATTGCAGATCCGACATCCCATTGCATATCCGCGGTACAAATTCAAAATTCGATTTGGCGGCAAATTTCGGCCTTAAAAATAATTTTCAAGGTAACGTGTCTTGGAACAATTTAAAGCCAACGACGGTGTCGATCGAGAACCTTAATTTGGGCAATTTTGTAAAATTTCAAAAATTCGCCTTAAGGGCCGTAACTGGGCCCTCGAAAGAGAATTCAAGGTCAAAATGATGGTGCTTTTAATATCTGCGCGAGGGCAATAAGATGTCGCACATTTCAAGGCCTCCCAGATCCGGGGTAACCGTCGGAAGGACACGTAAGCGTCACCGCGCTGTCGCACGAAAAACATCCAACGACCTAATCGGGGTCGCCCAACAAATCTGCACACGATTACGCAATATCGTCATTTGCCCTTGTGGACTTAAAAATAAAATAAATAAAAAAAAAAAAAAGCTTACTTACTTAGTTACCTGTCGAATACTTTATCTACGACCTACGTATTGCTTTGCGGAAACACGAATCCAAATTTGAGGCCGTCGCGATGCGATCCAAAAATCGAAATTTTAATCTCCACCAAAAAGGTTAATCGAAATTTTTCAAAATTTGCATTTCTGCAATTTGCCGGATTATCGGACGTCCGACGAAAAAAAGTGTTACTTTCGAAAAGGCGGGGCTCGCAATTTGTCGCCCGAAACCGTTTTCCAAATTAAAAATTTTTTCGCGCTCGTCGCGCCAGGACGGCATCAAGGTGGAAATTTTGAGAATCCTTCAAACGGCCACAGGGTCCTTATTTACGGGAGGATTTTTAATTTTTTACCGGCAGCCGAGGCAGATTCCGGGGATGCACGAAATTGCATTTATAGCTTTTTTTCGTATCTCGCACCGTACGACTATATAATGAAAAAGTAGTTTTCCAAAATAATTTGCCTTCAAAACCGAATAGCAAAAAGTTTTTTTTATATAAAATTTTAACGTCGGAATCGGATTTGGCGAGCTATTTTAATAATTTTTGATGCAAAACTTGTTGGGAAATAATTCTTCCTCAATCAAAAAAAATCAATTCAAAGTTGTCGGCGTACCTGCAGGACTTGAGTTTGTTTGCTCCGGCTTTGGCTTCTCGACAACGATGAAATAAACACGAGTCGGCCTTCGGCCTCCCAACGGGGGAGGCCGACCCCCCGTTTTTTACGAGTACGGGTCGGCCTTCGGCCTCCAACTTGCTTATAAGTATATACGGGTCGGCATTGGGCCTCCCGCTTGCCTTTATGGATACGGGTCGGCCTACGGCCTCCCACTTGCTTTTAGAAACACGGGTCGGCCTGCGGCCTCCACATTTTTGCTCCATCAAAATTTCATTGGCACGGACCAATCGATTTTACCGAAATTATGTGAGAGGTCAAAATGTAATTAAAACGAATTTTTAAAATATGCCGTTTTTTAATTTGTATATCACGATTACTCGAAACCGGTCCATTTTTCGAGAAAAAGTATTTCTACAAATTTTGTCGGGCATACGGTCGGCTCGACGACCGCGTATTTTTTTCCGCGATTCGTTCGACGCCGTCCGGCGTAGTGCAAAAAACGGAAAAAAAATGTAATTAAAATCGTCGTCTCGCTTAGCGGTCTAAATCGATCTATGACCTACGTATTTTTTTTGCAGAAATGCAAATCTAAATTCGGGCGGATCCGAATGAGACCAAAAAATCGAAACTTTAATCTGAAAATAAGCGAGCCAGGCGCAAAAAACTATTAAATTTTTGACCCCCACTCAAACGGAAACGGGACAAAATTTCGAAAATTTGGCCCCAGACGGGTGTCCGTTTTCGCCGCCCCCACCCCTCTCGAAAATTTGAAGTCGATCGGACGAAAACCCCGGAAAAAGTGTCAAAAATACGAAAAACCGCGCTGAGCCGTTTTGCCGAGCGCTCGGAAAAAAATTGTAAAAAAAAAAATTTGTTTCGCCCCGTCGACCGTCGCCCGGGGCTGCCTGCAAAATTTCAACTCTCCACGACGTCCGTAGATATGCCCTGTAAATGGTAAGTCAATGAGTGAGTGTCACGGTGAGCTCAAAAATGAACGGTGACGCGTTAGTTTCTGACCGATTTTTACGCGCGACATCTTAAAATGACCGATGCAACGGGCCCGAGGTGGTGGCGTAAACAAAATTGGAGGGGGATAGAGGAGGCGGCGTGGAGGAACGCAAAAGAGACCGTTTTTCGCCGAAATTCCTATCCGAGAACCCCAGAAGAACCCACCGGATCGATTTTTGCACACTTGGTGGCGATCGACGCCGGAAGGTCCGAAATTATGCACAAACTTATTGCCTTTTCTCGGAAATGAACCGGCACTCCACGGTGAATTTTCAAAAATGAACAACTTTTAACGTGAAAATTCTTGTGAAAATGCCTCTGGAGCGTAAACCCGATGTGATAAATTGGCCGGAAAAGTCTTAAAATGTCGACGCCGAAAAAATCCATCCGATGACGGCGAAAAATTTGAAATGGCGGTTACAGGGGCGGCGGAGAGAGCGGAAAAGCCTTCTCCGCGCGGTAACGCGAGTACTTCCGACCCGCGTGACGGATTTCGACCGGACCGGCGCCGATCGACGGCCAAAGGTCCAAACTTGCATTTAGGTTTGGTGCAGAATTTTTAAAATACCGCGGGACGCCGCACCGCCTTCCCCAAAAACAAAGAATTTTTAAATTGCGTTTTTTTCTTAAAATATCGGTTCAAACTAGATGAAATTGTCGACGACTTGGAAATTTTACAGTCTAAAGACGTAAAGCGTGAAATTGTGATGGTTAAATGTAAAGGCGACGAATAAATTAAGTCAATATTGGACGTGGTAAATAGCGAAACGTTTTCTAAAATTTGCAAAATTTGACAAATTTAATTTTTTTTTTTCGTTTAATACGTCGAGGGGACAAATATAAATCGAAAATGTCTAATAAAATTTTCGCGGAACAATTTGCTTTACGACGAAAATACACATTTTTGAATATTTTCAATTTTGCCCCCGAAATTGCCTTCGATTTTGATCGGAAATTTTGTGAACGATATTAATTTGAAAATGCTGCCGTTATTTGTCGTTTTTAGTCCACCATCGTCATATACTAAATCAAAGACCGTCTAAAACCGCATCCGACTCTTCCATAAGTTTTACTAAATTATCGACGGTTCTCGCGCCGGGGATGAATTAAGGCGAAAATTGTGGAAAAACTTTCAAGGTCTGTGGAGCTCTTATTTACCAACCGATCTTTAATTTTTAAGATGCAACGAAAGCCTATCGCGAAGGTCTATGAGAGCCCTTATATAACCTTTCTTCGTATTTTCAACACCAAAGGCGTGAAATCGAATTTAAATTTCAAAAAAAATTTCCCTTTGAAGATTTTCAAAAATTTAATAATAAATTAAACCTAAATTTAATATGTCCAACGTGTATTCATCGGCAATCGACGAGCGTGATTGCTAAAAATCCATCCACAACGTAACGTTCCTTTTGAAGGGCTCAAATTGAAAAATACGTAACATTTTTTGAAGAAATTTTCCAATTTCAAATTTTTTTCCTTTCAATCGATAAAGTGAGCAAATCTAAAGCGAAATGTAGAATAACATTTTTTTCGAGAAACCCTTCCCTTGCCTTCAAAATTAATTTTAGATTTATCGAAATTATTAAATTTACCAAAGGCGCTTTTAATTTCGGGCCCCTTCATCTATATTATAAAATAATAAGGAATTTTAAAAAAAGCGTCTCAAAAATGAACGGTGACGCGTTAGTTTCGGACCGATTTTTACGCGCGACATCTTAATATGACCGGTTCGACGGGCCCGAGGTGGTGGCATAAAAAAATTGGAGGGGAGTGTCGGAGGCGGCGTGGAGGAGCTCAAAAGAGGCCGTTTTACGCCGAAATTCCTATCCGAGAACCCCAGAAGAACCCACCGGGCCGATTTTTGCACACTTGGTGGCGATCGACGCCGGAAGGTCCGAAATTATGCACAAACTTATTGCCTTTTCTCGGAAATGAACCGGCACTCCACGGTGAATTTTCAAAAATGAAGAACTTTTAACGTGAAAATTCCTACTTTTTCCGCTTTTTTTTTAATTTGTAGTCCCCAAGGTCAAGTGATTTTATTGCAAATTCGAACACTGCTATATTAGACGACTTCGGGAGGGTAAAAATCACGATACACTTACAACGGTATGCTTATTATTTTTCTCAAACACGTATACTATCGCGCATTACGTCACATGCGAATTAAATTACAAACGATGGTATACGAACGTGGTACGAAATGTACTCGTGAACTCAAATTATCTGTCGAATTCTAATTATTTGAAATTATTCGAATTTGTGAAAATTCTATTATTAAATTCGAAAATGCCGGGTTGTGCAGTTGCGAAATGTGGTAATAATAATAAAACGACAAAAGGGACGAAAATCAAATACTTCCGATTTCCACAAATTGAAGACATTTCTAAAATAAAATGGATTGTTGCATGTCATCGTGAGGATAAAATAAACCTATGGTATGTTGTTTTATGAAACAAAAATTTTCGAGAACCGTTGAAAAACAACCCCAAAATCGACTTTTTAAAAGTAGGGAAAATGAACATCGAACATGCCGCGGCTCCCAAGGCAAACGCGGGGAAATGCATCACACGTTCCCTTCGAATCGAGTGAAATTTTTTTGCTCCGATTTGAATTTTTCTTTGAAATTCGGATAGGTGGGGGTGTGATTAGTAGATATTAATAATAAATATTATGAAAAAAATGGAAAATAACCGGTGTATTTGCGCAAAAGCGCAAGATGGTTCGCATCACAATTCCAATTCGCACGTGACGTCACACAACCTGCGTATGAGCATACCGTTATAAGTGTATCGTGGTAAAAATAAAGTTTTTTTCTGCGACCGCGCGGCCACGCTTACGTATTCTTCCGACAGTTTTTCTAAATCTGGGGGAACGTGAAATACAGTATTTCTTAGAGGTCTTATGTAGTTGTTAACTATCCATCCATTGTAACCTTGAAAAACTGTTGAAGGTCATAGTTATGGCGGTAATAGCAAAATTTACAAATTTTACAAAATTGCCATGCAATTAAAGATCTCGATAGATACCGTCGATAGCTTTGATTTGTTCCAAAACATGTGACCTTGAAAATTTATTTGAAGACCAAAATTTTTCCCGAGGTCGAATTGTGGATTGGCACGACGAATAAGAAATGAGATGATACTTGTATGCCATGTGATTGTTATGAATGGAAAAAATTCAAATGGCAGAATTTTATCATAGACAGATCTTAAATACGTAGTCGCTGTCCGTATAGCTGGCAATGCTGGTTTGACGTCACTTAGGGCCCGAAATGGCAGGGTATGCAAGTGAATTAATTAAATACAGGAAAAAGTGGCAGAGTTTTCGCGTATGAGTGGCAAGGTCGAGATTCCTTCGGCCGGACTTTCCGTTTCGGAGGAGTGTCAGTCGCTCCGATGTCGGAAGCCCACCTCCGTCGTGTCGTACCCGGCCTGACCGCTTTCCAGGGGGGGTTGCCCCCCCTTTGGAGCCTGAGCCTGCGTGCTGGCACCGTGAAAGCGGCCTGAGATCAAGGTCTTCCGCATACATCCACCCTTCATCCCATCCCGACCCCCCCCAAGGGCGAGTCGTTGAACAAAATACCCTCAAGGTGTCACCCAACTGAGGTGTGCAAAACCTTCCAATGACTGAAGGTCACTGGTCTAGGCTGGTATACCGCGCCTCAAGAACAATTTACGTCCTTGAGGCTGGTAAGGCAGCCATCGAAAAATATCACGTGATGTGGAATGCCTAATATAACCAGATTGTTATACAACCATATTGTTATGGAAAATCAGAATCGCACCGACTAATTACGTTTTAACGTTTGATTCGTAATTTCGGTAAACCAGTTAGCTTTTGCTAATAATAATCGTATTAAATTCGCATTTTCAATTGCATTTTACTGTTATGATTAATAACTCATTAACTATTTAATTAATTACGTTGAATTAAGTTTATTAATTAAGACTCACATTCTTACAAGTTGAAGACCGAAGCCTGATACGTATTCTAAAAACAAGTTTGAGGCCGCAGGCCGACCCGTATTCACAAAAGCAACAGGGCGGCCGCAGGCCGAACGTATTCATAAAAGCAATCGGGAAGCCGAAGGCCGACTCGTTAGGAATCCGCATAGCGGATGCATAATATTATGCACTGTCAATGTGGTCACGAATAAGGATTCTAAAAGTCCTACTTCTGCGGTGGATGAAACAGCCCCTTTTTCGCGAAAACCTACACCCAATGGGGACTTGACGCTGGTTTTTCTTATTTTTCTTCCGAACCGTCTTGGCTCTGCTGTTGTCGTTATTTGGCTCCATTATAATAATATAAGAATGCTAAAAAATTTCATCACTTAAAAATGTTTGTAATGATAATTAATTTTATACATCGAGATTATTCGAAAACCGTTAACGTTACGAAGAAAAACTCGGGACACTTATTTTGTTCATCTCATCGTTTGGTTGACGACGGTCACCTTGTTTTTCACCTCTATTCAAAAATAATCCTTGTCGGAAATAAAATTTCAAAAATGCAGGTATGAAGTCTCTGACGATAAGATATTTTTTTTATAAAAACGGTAAATCTAGATTCGAAACGAAAAAATTAAAGATCCTTTAATATATAGGGAGTTATGGGATCACAATAGTAAAATCTTTGGCCCCCCTAAAATGGAAGCGGGCCGACTTTTTCGATTTTCTCCGTCTAACACGAAACCTACTTCCGTGCAAAATTTCCATAGTGTTTGCAGTTTTGGCCAGTAATTATGATGCATGAGTGATTGAGCGCCATCAGCTTTAGTAATATATGGGAATTAATTTATGTTTAAATGGCTTTTGGAAGCTTAGGAACGTTGTTTGCGAGAATTGGGCGAGGATTAGCCGAACGGTCAATGTAACATTTTTAACATAGAATTTAATAATAAATTTTTTCATTCCCATACTTTTCTTCGTCCGATTAACGGTTCGGAAGAAAGCCCACTTCTCAAAAAGAAATAGTCCATTTAGTGTAAGAAAATTGGACACATTTTGATCAAAAAATTCCAAAATCGGTTTTCTGCGATTTTTCTACGGATTTCGTTAGGTAATTGTTCGTACTTTACCATACTAAAAAACGTCCTCTCGAAACCTTGAGCTTCTTACCAAATTCTTCGTCTTAAGTAGAAATTTTTTATGAAGGAGTGAACATTATGTTTTTCGGCAAAATATTTTTAAACAAATTTCTATTTTAGCTATATTGTTATCATATAACTCATTAAAAAAATTAAAAACACTTAAAATATTTTAACATCCTCGAAATCATGAAAAGAAGAGTTTCCTAAAAATGGTCAGGGGGTTCTGATTTTTGGATATGTTTTAAGGTTTGGGGTCCTAATAAAAACTCTGAGTTGGCGACCGCCCGGAAGTGCCGCCATTTAAAAAAAATGGCAAAAGTAAAATGTTTCTTTGCAATATTTCCTTACCAGTTGACTTTACGACGAAAATGACTGCTATAAATCTTATGGAGAACAAAATTTACTACAACTTTTATCTAAGGTATTTTTCTCTAAGTCGAATAGTTGCTGAGCGCCAGCACTGTTAAATAGAGAACATTTTAGAAAATTTCAAAAACGCTCGAATTTAATCTGACTTTTTTTATAATTTTTGGTTACTCTCTCTAAAATTGTCTATAATATGATCAAGTCTATTAATATATTATACTCTATTATAAAAAAAAGTCAGATCAAAATCGAGCGTTTTTGAAATTTTCAAAAATATAACAACAGATGTTACAACAAATTCAAAAATTTAACAGTGCTGGCGCTCAGCAACTATTCGACTTTGAGAAAAATAGCTTAGATAGAAGTTGTAGTAAATTTTATTTTTATAAGATTTATAGAAGTCATTTTCGTCCTAAAGTCAACTGGTAAGGAAATATTGCGAAGAAATATTCTGTTTTTGCCATTTTTTAAAGATGGCGGCACTTCCGGGCGGTCGCCGAGGTCGCCAACTCAGAGTTTTTAATAGGACCCCAAACCTTAAAACATATCCAAAAATCAGAACCCCCTGATCATTTTTAGGAAGCTCTTCTTTTCATGATTTCGAGGATGTTGTTAAAATATTTTAAGTGTTTTTAATATTTTTAATGAGTTATATGATAAAAATATAGCTGAAATAGAAATTTGTTTAAAAATATTTTGCCGAGAAACATAATTTTCACTCCTTCATAAAAAATTTCAACTTCAGACGAAGAATTTGGTAAGAAGCTCAGGGTTCCGAGAGGACGTTTTTTAGTATGGTAAAGTACGAACAATTACCTAACGAAATTCGTCGAAAAATCGCAGAAAACCGATTTTGGATTTTTTTTTCGCAATTTTCTTACACTAATTGGGAGAGGTTCATGACAAAAAAAAGTTGTTTCAACCCCCGGGCAGGTAAGAAGTTTACGGACAAAAAAATTGAGTAATTATATGAACTTGCACTCAAAACGCTGCAAAAATGGTTATATAACGCTAAAAAGAAATTTGACCAAATGGGTCTAAATCCAAAGGTTTCTGTTACTGATTGTGTTTATCCTTTTAGACCATCTCCTGTGTAACTGATTTAAGGAAACCCATCTATATGTGTGTAGCAGCACAGACCTTTGATTTGCGACAAATTTTAATATCGATGTCGAAAGTTAATTGGGAAGTCAAGGACGTAATGTCTCAACACAACTCATATATCGATGTATTGTTAAGGGTTAGTTTACTGCAGTTAGAATAAAATAAATTTCTTACTTTTAACAACTATTACAGGAAATACAAATTTTTACCATGCGTTTGGAAACCGAAAGTTCTCGCGTATTTATATCGTCCGATGTTCTTAATGTGCTTTGGGAAAGCATTGCCCATATAGTCACGCACACTTTGGTACAAGGGTAAGATTATTAAAATATGATTTTGTTTAAAATCTACGATTGAATTTTTTTTTAGTTTTTCTGAAGCTAAAAAATGTTCCAATGGTGGACGCGCTCTTATGCAATTGGATTTTACCCAATTTTTATCGAAATTTGAAAAAATTTCTGGCTTAAGACCCGTACCGCATAGGGAATATGTTGAAAATTACGTAAAGGCCTTCTACTTACCTGATCCGGAACTTGAAAAATGGATTAGAGAGCATTCTGTAAGTCTTTTACTTTTTTTTTATTCGATTGTTTCACTTCTATCTTTTTTTTTGATCAGGAGTACAGTGCGAAACATCTGTTTGGACTTATAAGTTGTTCTTGTCAAAATAATAAAAAGGCAAGGCAGAAATTGGTGCAAGTGATAGAAGAATTAGAAAGATCTGGTCAGAGATAACGGCAGTGGTGCTGATACTGCTAGATAATTAAATGTGTTTGTTATACTCTTAATAGGGGTTAGTCGAAAGAAAAAGACATTGATTTTTAAGAAATGTATTTTGTAAGTTATATACCTACTTTTAATTTATGTGATATTTTACCATTTCCATTAATTAAACAAAAATTCAAGGCAAGAAGCGGTTAAGTATATTGAAACAATTATTATTAATATAATAATTTTTGGATACTTATACGTAAATTATTATCAAAAGAAAATTGAAAAATTTTAAATGCAACCAAAAATAAATATTGTACTTAAAACTATATTTTAATATTATTTTTAATTAAAATTATTATTATACACTTTTAAAAGAAATAGCATAAATAATAATAATAATGTAAGTAAATTTTATGTTTGTTAATTTTAAAAAATAAATATTTATTAAATTACTTTTATATTTTTGTACATTTTTGTAGTCCTAAAAACATTCTGCAATGCAATGATAACCCTATCTGCAATAGGACCAGCGTTGCTTGTTCCCAATTTTTAGGGAAGAGACATTTCCAGCACATTTATTCATAATATTCGGGATTGTGCAACGAATTTTTTGCATTGCGTTACGGAGAATTTTTGCTACTCTCGTTATATAAATTTTACATCGTCTTAATCGGCTGGGTCACGTGAAAAGCGGACTTCTTAGGTCAAGTGATTAATTGATCAAACGTCGAATTTTTGTCGGAGTCTATTATTTTAAAATATCCCGAATATTTTGTGAAGTAAGGTATATTTGTACTCCAGTCCGTTGTTCGCGCCTAGCGGATGGTACGATATTTTGTGACTTAACCATGAGTAGCATTGATTTTTTATGACGTAGTGTAATTCATATCGTTTCTTATCAGGTAACAAAATTATCACCAACGAAACTTTTTCGTTCAGAGCTGTCAACATTGAGTATTACGAACACGAAAGTTACCAACCCAATATTTATTGTTTACTACGAACTGTCAAAGTTTTGGTCAACAACACAATTTTTGCATTACAACTCTTGAGTGGATATTCGATCCAAGGTGTCATCAAGCCCTTTTATCATCCGTTGCCAATGGAGCTGACCTTCGCATCCTTCCAGTCAGTGGTGTGCTTGCAATTCAATTAAAAGAACACGCTGTTGTTTTGGGTGTGCATTTGGGGCATTGTACTAAACTCAAAAGATTTGTGCCCGTATATTTTATTTTTATTTTAATTGAGGCAGATTGTAAAACACTCCAGTTATTTTTCGTGCAACTGCCGTCCGTGGTTGCAAGGTGTGATAGTGTACTATGCTGATACTGGTACAATAACATTCATTTTCACAATTATTTCGTTAAACAATGCCATATCTGTGCTGTATCGAGTCTCAACTATTATACAATTGTAAATTTAACATCTTTTATTTTTATAAGCGATTTCCTCAAGGTTTACGAACCACGACCTGCCTCCGACGCACTGAGAGCTGGATTATTATCCTTTACACCAGGGTCAATTTTTCTCACGGCAAATTTACTGCTAATGTTTTATTGGCAGATGTGGCATTTGGAAGACTATATTAAAAGGAAAAGAAAGTAGGCCGATTTCCAAAACATTGAGGGCATGCAGTAGGTGCACTAACGGCCACGATCAATGCAGGCTTTGCGGATAATAAAAGGGATATTCAGGAGCTTACAACAAAGATCGATAAAGTAGAAGACAGAAAGACAAGAAATTAGGAAAATAATTATGCAGGAGAAACAGTTACGGAGAAAAAGGTCGAAGATTTGTTGCAAGAAGAACTTTCAGTACAGGTGGATGTCATTGCGGCTTTCAAAGTGGAAAGAATACACAATAAGGAAGAGAAATTATAGTTGCCAAATTAGGAAACATGAGCCAAATGTTTCTTCTCCGTCATGGAGAAGAACAATAAACTTAAGGGAAACAAAATATAAATCGAAAATGACCTCACACAAAATAAAGGGCAATTTGAGATAAAATTCTGGAGTACGTTAGAGAAGAGTTCAAAAGCGGAAAGAAGCTAAGGGTGACCTACCGAAAGATAAATGTGGAGGGAAAAATGTATGTATGGAAGGATAGTAATGACAAACTGGTGCCGACAGAGGAGTCAGATGGGGCAACAACAAAATTATGTAAATGCCTCAACCGGATGCGCAATATATACAAATGGAGGCATATGAGACTACAAAGTAAACAATGATTTAGAAAAATGCAGGAAATACAATTTGGTACAGAGAAAGAAAAGAAAAAGTGTGATTTAATTAAAATAGGAACGTGAAATATAAGAACTTTACTAAAACCTGAAAAATGAATGAAGCTGAAAATGAGGTCATGAGATACACGGAGTTGGGGTGGTGTCTCTGCAGGAGATGAGATGGAAAGGCCATGAAAAGATAAAGAAAGAAAAATACACGTTGTTTTTTGCTGGAGAAAATTAATTTTAAAGCAGGAAATGGAAGACTGTCATATTTGAGAGTTGAAGCGAAAACAAACATGTCAATTATAAATTGTTACGCGCCAACAGAAAGGAGTAGTAAAAAAGAAAAAGATGATTTTTTACTTAGTTTACTTAAATTACTTACAAGGGGAAACTATTCGTTTCAATAACCAATTTGATCCATTTTAATTACACGTGTAGGTGATGACATGATTTCACTTATATGTAATTTGTAAGAGTGCAATATGTAGCCAATTTCGAAAATGGTTTGTAAGCCAAAATTGAAGATATGATTATCTGTTCATAATATTTAATGCATCACAATTTCAGCAAGTAACAATGTGGCTGAAAGTGGTAAGTAGATGGCTCATAATCCTGACAGAGCCAGTTCGAATCTCCGGGAAGTCTACTTTTTTTTCGTCTTACGAATTAAATGTTTTGAAGTTTTCTATTTGGTTAATTTATTAATAAATTTCACTCTTTCGCACTTACAATAAATTATTCCACATACATTTTTAACTATGAAAATAATGCAATTTTTTTATCACGAATTCAGAAAAATTATGCATTTCAAGCCAATTAAAAAAATAAATTACTTCAATAGCTTCTTGAATAACAAAATAATTGGTGTTAAAAAAGGTGGTCAAAATCGCTTCTACAGTAACTGTGAGCAATGGCTCGATCACAATGTAATGGTTTCTAGCTTAACACGTTCCCGCTCAAGTACGTAAACCATAGTAAGGCCGTTCTACTTGTTCGCGAACATGTTAAAATTCAATTTAAGGCGATAAAGTTCTGCCATACGTTTCTCTGAGAAGCATCGTACCACACTATTAGTAGGGGCTAACCATTTGTATATATGCTTAACATTTAAGTTACCACATTAGCAACATGTACAAATATTAGCAATTTTATCTTATGCTACTAATATTTATTAATTTTTTTTATTCGTAAAGAAATATAACTCTTTAAATTTCGATTCATACTGTAGAAGAATAACATAAAAAAAAATTTGAGGATTTTAATGAATTTTGATCGCATATTACCGTTGACAGAACCTTACTTTCTTTTCATAGTTAAAAATGTATGTGGAATAATTTATTATAAGTGCGAAAGAGTGGAATTTATTAATAAATTAACCTAATAAAAAACTTCCAAAACATTTAATTATTGAAATATTTATATTTCAGGATTCGTAAGACGAAAAAAAAGTTGACTTCCCGGAGATTCGAACTGGCTCTGTCAGGATTATGAGCCAACTACTTACCACTTTCAGCCACATTGTTACTTGCTGAAATTGTGATGCATTAAATATTATGAACAGATAATCATATCTTCAATTTTGGCTTACAAACCATTTTCGAAATTTGCTACATATTGCACTCTTACACATTACATATAAGTGAAATCATGTCATCACCTACACGTGTAATTAAAATGGATCAAATTGGTTATTGAAACGAATAGTTTCCCCTTGTTAGTAAAATTAATTGTTAATGTACAATTTTTCGATATTGAAAAGAATAGGTATTGCAATGTTATTTACTTGACTACATTGGAGAATTGAAAAAATGAACAAGTTTGTCAATAAGAAATTTAAGTAAACGTGTTGTAATTTAGAAACGGAAAATGGCAAAATGATTATCATGTATGAAAACAAAATTTGTGTTTATTAAAAATCTTGTTAATTATAAGTGTTGTTAAAATTTATGTTAGTTAAAATTTGTTAAAATTAGGTTAGTAGTGTTTAAATATGTTACGCAAACTTATAAAAAAAAGGATTAGGTTGATATTTGTGGAATGAAGTGATACGGTGAATTGAACGAACGATATTCACTTATAAATAAACAATTACAGTGCGTCGAATTCAAATTAGCGGGTTGATCCGAAAAAAAACAATTTAGAATAAAAGAAAAATCAAGTTGCGAAAATATGGATTAATTTTACTCACAAATAAGAACATTTAAAATAAAAAAATAGGTAGTCGATGATATTGGCAATGAAATTTTTCCTTGCTTGGAAACTGGTTATTATGGTTAGTTACCAAAAATAATTTACGGAGATAGACATGTAAATTTGGTGATACAGAAACTTTGATGATAAAAGGATAAAAGTATCCTAAAAGTGATAAAAGAAAGTGAATTAACCAAAATAAAAGGATATTAAGTGTACGAGAAGATATTAAGTGGATGAGAATACAAAATGTCATTGGATTACTCATCAATGTGCATAAATTTCATGAATTTATGGTAATAAATAATATTGGATTTGATGTATGTTGGACGGGATCAATGCAGAGATAAATGTAAAGAAAAATGGTTGGATGAAGTACCAAAGTGGGATTATCAAAGAAAAAAATATAATGCAGCTTGTGATGTTGGAAAATCTGATGATTTAGTGCCGTGCACAGACAAGGTCAGATAATTATTAACATTTCATTACATGATTAATTTCTACTTTAAGAAATTTGTATGATTAGTTTTTAAGGCGTTGCGTAATTTAATTGTTTACATGACAACTTTGTCAAATTTTTATAAATTTTTCATGAAAGAATCATTTGCCATTGAACATTTATATTTCAATTGATTATCTTAAATAAATATTATAAAACGGAGAATCTTGTTCATTTTGAAATTTCATTAGTGAAGATAAAAAAATAAAGAAATTCGCATATATAAATTTACTAGCGCCTGCGGCGCTAGACATACGTAGAGTAAACAGAACCAACACATTATGAACAATTTTTTTATTATTTCAACTTTAAAATGACTGTGGGCATGTAACCGACGTTGGAGAAAATGTTTGTTGCTCCGAATGAAGTCATTTGAAAGCATGAGTTGTACTTGTGAATGTTTAGCAGGAAGTGTTTTGAAATTGCAGTGGTGCCAGTAAGATAACTTAGAAGCGGCTCAGGTGGATCAATCAGCGCAGCGGTGGCAAAACAACTTTGCCGTTCGAACAACACATTCCTGGTGATTCCTTAGCGAACTTCGAAACACGACAATGCAAGCAAAGTTTGTTCATAACACCTATTGCTACATCCTCGTGATTCATGTAATCGTAGTTTTTGTCGTAATTAAATGCTTCCAATGTTAAATTCAATTTTTGTCTTGATGGAACTAATCCCAAAAACGGTTTGCCCGTCCATTTCTGGCGTAAATAAGAGCGCTACATACGTCCAAAGTTTTTACACAATTTTCACTTTTCAATTAATCTTCAGGTAAAGTTAAATCTTCCGCAAAGAGGTGGATCTTCCGCGAAGAGGTGGGTCTGCGTCTTCTTGCACAATTCCGGCGAGTTCTGCGACCTATATAAAGTCTTCCTCACAGGGGGAAGACCATAATAGATCGGTGAAGGCCATAGTTGTTCGGCCTTCGGCCTCACAGGGTGAAACCATAATAGATCCGTGAAGGCCATAGTTGTTCGGCCTTCGGCCTCACAGACCGGACCATAATAGATCCGTGAAGGCCACAGTTGTTCGGCCTTCGGCCTCACAGACCGGACCATAATAGATCCGTGAAGGCCATAGTTGTTCGGCCTTCGGCCTCACAGACCGGACCATAATAGATCCGTGAAGGCCAAAGTTGTTCGGCCTTCGGCCTCACAGGGCGGACAATAATAGATCCGTGAAGGCCAAAGTTGTTCGGCCTTCATCTGTCATCCGTCATCTGTCATCTCATCTGTCATCTCATCTGTCATCTGTCATCCGTCATCTCATCTGTCATCTGTCAGCTGTCATCCGTCATCTGTCATCCGTCATCTGTCATCTGTCAGCTGTCATCTGTCATCTGTCATCCGTCATCTGTCATCCGTCATCTGTCATCTGTCATACATACATACATACATACATACACACATACATACATAATCTTCACGTAAAGTTACATCTTCATGTAAAGTTAAATCTGTATGTGCAAAATGATTTTTAGGTTATGTAGTTAATGCCGTCACTTTGACACTATCGGGGGGCCCATGGGGGCTATTCAACACTATCAGGGTCACTCTCTAGGTTATGAAAAGGGTCTTGCTAAAACGCGCACTATTTATGTTTTACCCTGTATATATGTTTTCTTACCCCTTCTAAGACAGCTTTGCACACTTTTATAATTATTAATTTGCAATGAACACAATTATTAATTAATGTACACTGAATGTCATAATTTAATTCATTTGTCACCTTATAACTTGATTTTTGATAATTTTAAAAATATTGTGCAACGCTACTGACTATAATATGTCAATGTCATTTTTAAGGTTAGTCAAAGTTGTGCCCCCTATTTGTCGAGCCGCTACTGACTTAAAAATATTTGGAACGCCACTGAGTATATGTCATCTGTCATTTTTAAGGTTAACATTCTTATGTCAAAGTTGTGCCCCCTATTTGTCGAGCCGCTACTGACTATAATATGTCAAAGTCATTTAATTTTAAAAATATTTGGAACGCCACTGAGTATATGTCATCTGTCATTTTTAAGGTTAACATTCTTATGTCAAAGTTGTGCCCCCTATTTGTCGAGCCGCTACTGACTATAATATGTCAAAGTCATTTAATTTTAAAAATATTTGGAACGCCACTGAGTATATGTCATCTGTCATTTTTAAGGTTAACATTCTTATGTCAAAGTTGTGCCCCCTATTTGTCGAGCCGCTACTGACTATAATATGTCAAAGTCATTTAATTTTAAAAATATTTGGAACGCCACTGAGTATATGTCATCTGTCATTTTTAAGGTTAAGTCATTTAATTTTAAAAATATTTGGAACGCCACTGAGTATATGTCATCTGTCATTTTTAAGGTTAACATTCTTATGTCAAAGTTGTGCCCCCTATTTGTCGAGCCGCTACTGACTATAATATGTCAAAGTCATTTAATTTTAAAAATATTTGGAACGCCACTGAGTATATGTCATCTGTCATTTTTAAGGTTAAGTCATTTAATTTTAAAAATATTTGGAACGCCACTGAGTATATGTCATCTGTCATTTTTAAGGTTAACATTCTTATGTCAAAGTTGTGCCCCCTATTTGTCGAGCCGCTACTGACTATAATATGTCAATGTCATTGAATTAATCTTTTAGCGTCAAAATCGCATCGTAACTATGACAACTACTGTGACCTGAAGCGTTTAACTGCTGATGACCGTCTTATGGTGGCGAATTAGTAAAATCAAAGACGACGAAAAGTTTCCTATTGAATGTCGCCAGATCTCGTGAAAGTTTCAACGCCCACAGTTACGGGGTTTAGGCGTCTATGCGGAACATACCCACACACATACCCACACACATACAAGCATTTTTATATATAAGATAAGCTAGCCGTGGTTGTCTACTCAAGTCATCTAACAAGGTAAGGGGTGAAGCATACATTTATTTATTGAAACCTAAGTTAAAGTCAATAAAAGAGCACGATAACATTACAGTATGTAGTATGAACAATTATAAATAAGTCTTAAATAAACAAAAATTTAATATGATTACATTTTTATTAATGAAAGTAACATGAAACTCCAAGCGATAAGGTTATTTACAAAGAGAAATTTAAATCAGCAAAGGGAATACCCGCAAGCAAAACTTCATCTTCTAGGAATTTATTGGCAAGAATGTACGTAAGCATTATTAAGTAAACCACAAGTGTACTACAATTCAAAGTATATTTTTAATTACAAAGGACGCATAAAACCAACTATTGACCTAACATAACATCGACTGAAAATATGTAACATGATATACATCAATTAAAAACATCGCTTTCAGCAGATGTAGGATCATGTTACATTTTTTATCTTAGATTGCACCAGAATTGCCGAATTTCATAAAGATAAATTATAAAGAAAATAATGATTTCGCGCTATCCTGGAGAAAAAATATTTTAAGTGTTACTAATATTTTTAATGAGGTATATGATAACAATATAGCTGATTTCAACTTCCGACGCAGAATTCGGTAAGAAACTCAGGGTTCCGACAAGACGATTTTTAGTATGTTAAAGTACGAACAATTAACTAACGAAATCCGTCCAAAAATCGCAGAAGACCGGTTTTCGATTTTTTTCGTAATTTTCTTACACTATATTTATCAACTGGTAGGAAAACACAAGTCAAGTTACAAGATAAAGTCAAGAAGTATGAAAAATGAAAGTGGAATGTCAGAGCAAAACGCAGAAACGATAAAAGAGATCTGGAGGAACCACTTCCAAAAACTTTTAAACAGTCAACAAGAGGAAGATGAAGAGAATATACATACATGAGGAAATAGTCAATGATGACCAGGAAATACCAAGTCCATTGCGCGAGGGAATAATGGACGCAATTCATAAAACTAAAAATGGAAAAACTCCGGAAAAGCACGAACTTATCAAGTACGGAGAAGATATTTGTAAAAGACTATGCGAGTGATAGGAAAGACATATGAACGTGGAATAGAACTGCACATGCTGATTTTGGTCTTTCGGCACGTTTTTGACAAAGTTATCAGGGAGAGAATATATTATGCGGCATTGAAGGAAATAAAAATACCGTCAAAGTTAATTAATTTGATCAAAGTACCTCTAGAAAATACTACAGCGTGTATCAGAACGTCAGATGGTGAAACGGACAGTTTTGGGTTTAACAGTGGTGTCAGACGGCCAAAGATTTGGCCGATGGGATCGGTCGTTTATTAATTGTTGTATCGGGGAATAACCGCGCAAAGAGTTTTCTGATTCGGTAGCCAATATGGGAATGCTGTTTCGGTGCTAGGATCGATGGCCACAATAGCGATTAAGAATGAATTCTTCCAGCGTACTGGTTAATTTTTTGCAATTCTTATTTGATGTTCTTGTACTGATTGCTTTTAATAAAAACCTCGTCCTTAACTTAAAATAAATAATATTTTGTCCAATAGTTTTTATGATTTGCCTTGTTTAGACATTTCACTAATCCTCAAAAAGAAAATATCAAAATTACTGATAAGATAATGTATTGGACTGGTTTTCAACTTGAAGTTTAATTTTTGCGATATTATTGAACTAAGTATAGTGAAAACCCAAATGGTGATAAAAGCATCCGGCCCGGGCGGCGCCTTCGGTAATTCCAGATTCATTTGTCTTATCAACAAATGGTAAGACGTCATTAGCAAAATCTCGGTATTTATGAGAAATGATTAAATGTATTTCCAAGTCCATAAATTTAAATTGAATTAATTTCTCATTTTTTAGTTTTGGTCGAATTGCGCCCTTGCATATTTTGCGCCCTTTGCAGATGGCCTGTTTGCCCTGGCATAGCTACGGTTCTTCCATATTCTACTAATATCGATTGGTATCTTCTGATCTTATTAGAAATATTCTTCTTAAGTAACTAATATATACAATATACTGCTATGTCCACCAAGAACTTCAAGATCTGTGATAGCTTCTCACAGATTTCGGTACTGACACGACTTGCTCTTAATCTCAGGCTGCAGGTTCTTTGGACTTTTACGGTGGAATTAGTCTGATCACACAGTCAAAGAAAATACGCAATCTAATTTTCAAGAACATATAATGAACAAATAACATAACCAAATAACATAAACAATTAACATAAACAATTTAGCAACTCAATAACAATCAACAATAATCAAAGATTTAATGTTACCTTCTTTCTTCTTGTACTAACTATACTAACATAATAACATTTTTTATAAATTGTTTTTGATGACTTTTTGCATGCTATATTTTCTCTGACTGCACGACAAACAATTTAATACCGCAACAGCCACACATTGATGGACACAACAATACACAGAGAAAAAAATATTTGAAAGGCCAGATGAAAATGATAAAATTCGGTTGAAAAGTGGAAATGTAGAACAAAATTAAATAAATTACAGCAATAATTTCTTTTAGACCACCGTGTTTTATTATTTTTAAAAATTCTGTTGCATTTCGATGCAAGCGAATATTTTGAGACGCTAACTTTTAACTTTACTAGTAATCTTCTAAAATTGGGGTTAAATTCTAGCAAACCTTTCCCGTTTTTTCCATATAAAATATTGAACCGTTTAAATTATCGCATTATTCATTTATTGTTGTATTTTGATGCTATACGTATTTCAAATGTAAAATTTTCAAATTTCCAAAAATTTCATCCAGTCTGGACCAAATCCTTTGGAAAAACCCAATTTGAAAATTCTTGGATTTGGGAAGCCAAATCGCCATTTCAAATCTTTTTACAATTTAGTTTATTTTACGGAAAAATAATTTTTAATCATAAATTTGAATGGGGAAGGTTATGCAATACCCACATTTAATTGAAATTGCTATATAACTCGTGTAGGTATATAACAAACTATAATAAATAGTCAGTCACAATATCAGTGGCGGTTCGTGACATGTTTAAATAGTAGGGCACAAAATTTAAATAAAAAGAAAAATCTAATAATAAATATGTACATTCTTGTGTACTTTAAAAATGTTAATACTCTTCATCCTTGGGCGGGAGGGGGGATATGCCGCATCATATCAACATCACCATCTTGACTTCCATGCGATGGGGGGGGGGCGCAGGTCACAGCAACCGCCACCTTTTTACAACTGCATTTACAAAAACGACGATCAATGGAAGGGGCCACAAAATTTAAAGCAAAAACTAAACCAAAACGGGGTTTTAAGGATTTCTTACAAAATTGCAAGAAAATCTGACGTTGCTATTATGAACCCTAAAGCATTCCAAATGTACTCAATACTCAAATTGCATAAGAAAGATCACCAGATTAGACCTGTCGTTTCATTTTGTAACTCTCCTGCACACAATATTGCTAGAACCCTAAACAAGATATTTACCATAAACCTGAATACACATCCAGGTTCTCCATAAAAAGTTCTTCAGAACTGAAACAACGAATAGATAAAGATTTCACTGTCCGAGATGAGGGCTTGTTTGTATCCTTTGATATCGTCAATTTATACACGAGCGTCCTAATACACGAGACCATGAATTTATTTAGTAAGAACATTTTTGACTAGTAAAATGAACGACCCCGAAATTACTTCCGTTTCAACAAGTTCTATGACATGAAAGACGGCCTTCGAATGGGTTCATCTGTTTCCTCACTGTTAGCCAACGTTTTCATGGATTGGGTGGAAACTAAGGTTCGCGAAACCAATTTAAGAGCGATGTGCGGGCATAGTTGAGATATGTAGACGGCGTCCTATGCCTATGGAACGGAGACTTGAACAACTTGACAGCCTTCCATAACTGCATAAATTCAATACATCAAAACATCAAATTTACTATGGAAGTTAGTGACAACAAAAACTTGAACTACTTAGACTTAACCATAAACAAACACCAAAGGAACGTCGAATACAGAATCTTCAGAAAACCCTTACATTGCGATTCACTCATACCTTTCCATTCCAACCGCTTTCAGCTTTCCACTACATGATAGACAGAGTATTCAAGATTGACATGAAGGAGTGGATCTCAAACAATTAGCACATTCCAATGGATATCCCACTATGATTATAAATGGAATTATATGTATATAAGAAAATACAGCTACTAACGCATCCTGGTCTAAAGGCTTTACAAAGTTCAAATGCCGTGTACTTACTGCCTTCTTCCTTATGACGGCAGCATTACTTTTTTATATATTTTTTTTATTGACTCCAAGCATATTACAATCTATCCCGAGGGATAACAAGCAACAGATATGTAAAGTTATTACAAAGGTCACAGCAGAGGCCAGCACATTTGCTGACCTCTCAATAAATTATTGTACTAATATTGTTGTTTTTTTTTACTCGGGAAGTATGTCGTTATTCGTTATGTTCGTTGGGGAAGCTGTACCGGGTCGTACCGTTTCAGACGTCTCACAGGAGGGGCTACCAGTAGGTCCGATGTTAAGATGTTGGGGTGATCGCTTATTCGTACCTGATAATTGGAGCTTATGGTTGAAATCTCTTCCTTTATCGTTTTTATTTGCAAGTCAGATTGAATTACTGCATTGGGAACGTACCAAGGGGAGCCGCAAATATCTCGTAGCACTTTGGATTGAAATCGCTGTAGTCTAGCGGCTATGTTGGACTCACTGGCAGCACCCCATAGCTGGGCACCGTACGTCCATATAGGTTTTGGCAGCATTACTACACAGCTAAATATTAATCTAGAATGTGATTGCCTTGACTGTGCGGCCTGAACGCAGCACTGGAATGGAATTATTTAATAGTAACAACAAAATCCATATTATAGAGGCTACAGCATAGATAAGAGAGAAGGGCTACAGTGCATTAATATGTGTCTTCCGATTCAGGCGCGGGAGGGGGGGGGGTTAAATAAATTTATATATAAGCGAGTGTTTTGCAGACGTATCCGTTTCTCGCATCCCACTCTCCAAACTTGTCTGTCGGTTCAATCATTGTCGTGAAGTCCTCCACCCTTCATTGCCTCCTCAACCTCCTGCGCCCAAGATTTAGCAAGTCTTTCACGTTAATTCTAAAGTGTGGCGTCCATTCCCATACCCTCTTTGGTCACCTGTCCTTGCTTATTCTTTGAACGTGTCCAAATCACCTCAGTCTCCTAGCCTCCACTGTATCCACAATTGATACATTATGATATATTAAATTGCAGCGCCGTAGCAAATTTTCAAAAAGATAAGAATTTTGGGGGGGGGGGGAGGCGCATATATTCAAATTTGAATGAATTCGAAAATTTGACCGCGATTTTATTTGTAACATCGCCTAAAATTCCCTGCCGGCCTTTTCCCCAAGTGGGGATTTTAATCCTCTACAGTAGTTTCTCGCCTATAACTCGCTTACCTTCATTTTTAGAGAAAATTATCATCAAATCAAAATTGAAGAGTACAAAATTCTCTATAAAACAGATTAACAAAATTTTCCTACATCATACCTTTGAATCATACTTAGGCCCAGTTGTTCAGTTTCAGGTTATCTTTTAACTTGGATTATTTTCCGTAGAAATTATTGTTTCAAGAATTGTTTCCATGGAAAATAATTCAGGTTAAAAGATAACCTAATACTGAACAACTGGGCTTAAGTGTTTATGAAATAAAAAGAAAATCTAGAGAAACCTATTGAAAAAGGTTTTGAATAATTCATAATCTGAAGAATTATTTCGTACATGTAAACTTTACCATCGATGATGTAGAGAGCTTTCTCCTCTTCAGATTTGGTCCAATGATAAGACTGGGGATTTTAGGAAAGTTGATTCCAACCCAGCGTTCTTTTTCATTTCCCTTTAACTGACTGGGTAACCGGTAAAACTATCACGTCATCATCGCGACAGTTATTCAAATATATTTAAATTGAAATGAAAAATTCTTACCGATAAAAATAATCTCCATATTCGTGGGGGGGGGGGTAATCCGTTATGTTACCATGAAAACGGCGATTCTGACATATTGTGCGTGTTTTATATAAGATTTTCAGAAGTTCTTAATGATAAAAACCGATATTACACGACCGGGAGGTCTGGGGGGTATGGAATACCCCCCCCCCAGGTACACTTGCCATTATTCAGAACCATCAATATTTATTATTTTTCATTGAATCTTTTGCAATTTTTGTTTGTAATCCAGCAGGGGGGGTATTATTGGTGATATTTTTCATAACTATCCCAGTACCGTTCTTCTTAATACCGAGGGACGTAAAAGTGAAAATTTTTCTTTCGCAATAAATTAAGTGTACCTGGGGGGTATTCCATACCCCCAGACCCCCCGGTCCCGGCAGCCTAAATGAGTTCCTGATAAGCATCCATTTGTTTTCATTGCTCTAAGCGAGCGCCGTATCAAGGGTGAGGCGACCGAGGTTTGCCTCAGGCGCCATCACAATGGGAGCGCTAAACCTCAAGAAACCCCAATAAATAATAGTTTCCTCTAGAGTGGAAACAGGAAAAAAATAAATAATAGTTGAAAATTTTCAAAATGATAGGAATCTTTTGGGATGGGGACGCAAATATTCAAATTTGCCTCAGGCGCCAGAAGAGCTCGCTACGGCCCTGTTAAATTGTATCCATAAGTCAATTTAATGTCGCGGTCATGGCCTGATGGTTAACGCGATCAACTGCTAACGTAGGGTTTCCTGGTTCTAAAAATTCTTAAAAATATCTGGACCGCCTCCGTGCCTCGGAGAACACGTAAAGCCCTGTGTTATAGGGACGCGCATGAATGGATTATCGAGATTCCTTAAAGGAAGGCAGGCTACTCAAAATCAACTTAAAAAGCAATAATGAATGCTGTCAAGCTGTCAACCGATCGACAATGCAAATACGCGTGCACGTGCTTTACGTTTCTATTTGACCAATCTTAACCAAATTTGGTGTAGAAGTTACGATATTTACAACGCTACGAAAAACATAGGCTACTTTAGAACCTTGTAGTGAGGCCGAAGGCCGAACAACCACATCCGACACGGTCTAGATGGCTAAAGGCGGCCGGTAGGCCGACTGTGCCACCTAGTTATTTTAATAATACGCGAAAACTTAATTCGCGTTAGAGGGAATTTTGCTTCGCGTATAAAAAATTCAGGTATCAAAATCTAATTCGCGTTATTCTGAATTCGCGTACATCGAACTCGCGTACATCGAACTCGCGTACATGGAGGGTCTAGTGTACTTTTCAATTTACTTTTTACAATACTTTTTAATTTAATTTAAATAAGACGAATTATATCGAAAATTAAACTGTAGATCTCTCCTTTTTCCTTATGTTAGGTACTAACCAAATCCTTTTCTTTAAAATTTTTGTTTTTGAAAATATTTATTTATTATTTCTTCTAAAGGCTAGTATTTATTTGGTCAGTATTTTTATCATTAAATGGTCAGTATTTTTATTGAAATGGTCAGTATTTATTAATAAATGGTCAGTATTGCATTGATCAGTATAAAAACTGTCGTGATTTAAATAATATGCATATATAGTTATACGGAATGATGATTAGTTACCAACCGTAAAATATTATAGACTTCGGGTCGGATTACCTAACATTGGTCACCCCAAAAAAATTGAAAATTTCCTATTGCAAAGAGGAAGGTTTATATAGTATAATGACATAATTTTCACAAGCGAAGATATAATAAAAATTTCGAGAAAAATCAATTTGAAAAGTACGGGAAAGTAGCATCGAGTATGCGGTAGACCCCGGTCGATGTGCCATCAGTCGCCCGTGGTCCCTTGAAAATGCGTAAAATTTTTTCGCTCCGATTTGAATTTTTCTTTGAAATTCGGATAGATGGGGGTGTGATTAGTGGATATTAGTAATAAATATAATTTAAAAAAATGGAAAATAACCCGTGTATTGCCGAAAAAGTGAAAAAATTAAAATTTTTTTTCCTTCGAATTTTGGGGTGTGCATTCGATAAGGAGGGTAATCCATCGTCAAAACCTACCCTTACGGGGCGCCGCTCCGCTCCGCGTTGCACCCCCTCCAGGGAGGTTTTGACTCTGGTTACTAGGCTAAACATACGAGAAGTGCCACCCATCAAGAAAACCGGGATAAATGAAACCGGGATGTGAGAGACCCTCGAAATAGCATTAAAAAGTATAGTTGCGGTATGGGGCAGTAAACTATTACGTTTCACCCCCAAAAAATCGCCTAAAAACAAAAATTAATCGATGTTATAATTTTTATAATTTTAAAAAATAAATACTTATAATATTTATACTGACCATTTATTTAAAAAAAATACTGACCAAATATTTGGTTATCTCACCCTCTCACCATATTAATACTGACCAAGAAATATTATTATATACTGACCATGTATTTAAAAAAATACTGACCATGTAATGATAAAAATACTGACCAAATATTTAGTTGCCTTTTTTTAATTTGACGATACTCAAATGATGTATTTTTATTTTTTTAATAAATCAGTCACAAATCCTAAACTATTCTTTACAAAATTTTTGGCATAACAGACATTATTAGACAAAACCTGATAAAATAAAGACGAATACAAAAAAACAACTTTACGTACTACATCGCTTCGCCAAAAAATTGCCGAAATTTTGGAAATTGAAATTCGTTCAGGGGCCGTCCATTAATTACGTAAGGATGATTTTTGTAATTTTGGACCCCCTCCCCCCGCCACGTAAGCGTACGTAAGATTGTGGCAACCCCCCCCCCCCCACATCTTACGTAAGGATTATTTAAAAGAAAATTAATTTTGACCCCCCTCTCCACCCCTTATATTTATAAAATATAAATAATAATATATTATACTAGCTGGCACAGTCGGCCTACCAGCCGCCTTTAGCCGTCTAGACCGTGTGGGATGTGGTTGTTCGGCCTTCGGCCTCACTCAAGAGTATCGCAGGCATACGTGTAGACCGTGGTTTTTCGGCCTTCGGCCTCACTCCAAGGTACTAAAGTAGCCTATGTTTTTCGTAGCATTGTAAATAACTTCTACACCAAATTTGGTTAAGATTGGTCAAATAGAAACGTAAATCACGTGCACGCGTATTTGCATTGTCGATCGGTTGACAGTTTGACAGCATTCATTATTGTTTTTTAAGTTGATTTTGAGTAGCCTGCCTTCCTTTAAGGAATCTCGATAATCCATTCATGCGCGTCCCATGGGGACGCGCATGAATGGATTATCGAGATTCCTTAAAGCAAGGCAGGCTACTCAAAATCAACTTTCCTCTCCTTTGTGAATTTTTTCACTATTTCAATACAAAAACATGCGCAGGGACCTACATAATAACTGTGCCAAATTTGGTTCCGATCGGTCAAACGGTTTAGGAGTCTATAGGGAACATACATACACACATACATCCATTTTTATATATTTAGATAGATAATAATAAATACAAAAATTTAAATTAAATTTTTATTTACATAGATTTACCTGGATATAATTACCAACGTAAAAAGAAAAAATTATATTAGATTGTTAAATTTAATTTAAAAAAATATTTTAAGAAACTTACGTAAGGAATACGTCGGACCCCTCCCCCCTACGTAAGGGTCCGTAAGATATCCAATACACCCTCCCCCCCAAAAAACCCTTACGTAATTAATGGATGACCCCTCATGAGATAATATGGAAAAACAATTTGTCGACTGTCATTTATAGTTTCCTGGGCAACTTCTTCAGATAATATCACCTTCATATTGCGATATTTTTATTTTTTAAATCGATTCTGTTTATAAACTTGCAAATATTATTGGAATGCAATAATAGAAAATTCGATCGATTTATTGCATTTTCATGAAAATAAAAACAGAGTGGGTGTCCATTCATCACATGAATCACTCAAGAAGAGTTTCTTATAAATAACAAACACATGTTAAAATTTTCTGTAAATGTAATCAGTGAATTTTTATGTTTATACAAGAAGTCGACTTATAATGCACAAATGTGGAAAGATTTATTAAACTTGTTATTTTTAACATATGGAGTTAATAACCACTCCATAATAATTAATTTTACAATCTTAATTATCCATAATAATCACATCATCAGATTAATACGCTTCTTGTTCCTCTCGTTACTGAATGCTTTTTTAATTACCTACGATCACACTTAAACGGCATGGTCAAAATTAGTCGGCCGAATCTTTCCGCCCAGCTTTTAGGATGTTGATTTACGAATGATATATGGGCACTCCGTGTCAGATCTTTTCAAAATTGTTCAACACGTGTTTAAATTCATTAACACATTGAAAATCGTTGGTTTTATACATACAAAAACTTCAATTACATTTAAAAATTTTGCATCACCATCGCAAATAATTGAAAGTAAATCAAAAAACTTGCAAATTGGAAAATTTTAATTACGAAGGCGCAAAAGGTTACGGATATGATGAACCACCGACCTATTCGAAAGAAACTTCACATGTGGTAAAAATATCTTCAAATTAGTTCACTTGAAACACTTGTTGTTAACAGTTGGCTTTTCGGATCCGACAAAGTTCAAAGCATTAACTAGTAAGTGATTTAGTTCTAATTTGGTTTTATTTGCACACAAATTAAAATACACGTGTTAGTGTTTCGATTAGAGCATCCTCATCAGGATTAACAGGTATGAAAATTGATTTTCATAAAATGGCTCATAACATTTTTTGAATTTTTTGGGGCAGTCAAGTTCGAATTTTTTTGGCTGATAGATTTTGCAAATAATGTCAATCAAATAATGTTTTCTTACAACGATGCATTAAGAAATCTAAAAATAGGATGGTATGGAAATTTTAATTGTTATATTTAATAACGTTTCGCTATATCCATATCGTGAAATTAAAAAGTTCGTTAAAACATAAACTATGTATATTATGTCAATTTTCTTTGTAAAAAATTGTAGTAATTTTAAATTCATATTTGGAAAATTATGACAAATAAGTTTTTTTTCACAAGTCACAAATAAGTGACTTTTTAACTTTTAATTTGGAAAAATGGCCTGCGGGATACAACAAAGTCCCATTTTTGATTTTTACGTTACATTTTTCAAGTAATTGTATATCGAACATATTTTCCGAAAACAATTTATTTGTAATTTTTTGTCCTTTTATTTCGACCTGAAGAGACGGTTATAGCTTAAAGATTAAGTATAGTTAATTTAGTGCTTACTAATTGATTAGTACTTCCATATAATCACATGTTAAAAAATAAAGTTTTACTTAACATCCAGTGTCTGCTAGCTGAAAGTAACCCGATTCGAACCCGAGCGAAGTAAGAATTTATTCTGGCCGTCGCTCTGCGGAAACCAAACGGAAAACCACCGTCATGATGCTGGTCATGAAAATCTTCTCGATATGACTTGAATAAATTAGTATCACGCTTCCCGTGGTTCGGAGTCCACGTTAAACAATAGATCTATGTCAAAGCACTTCGGCATCGAAGTACTTATCACCCTACAGAAAATTGTATAGCTGATCCTGATCCACAACTGTTTTCAGGACTACTCGCAAACTTCTGTTTTTACATAATTCACGAGAAGTCCGGTCATAAAATAAGCTGTGACTTTATTGCTTCCGGTGTTATTGGAAAATAGCTAAATCGCGCTAAAAGTGTGCATGCACCTATTTTTAAATCATACCTTTTCCAAAATTACATCTAAAAATCACTTCCATAATTGGTTTTTAAAATAGAACCAATAGGCAGGAAATAGTATTGGCATGGTCATTTTTTTTGCATAGCTTCCTTTAATTTTTGGAATAATCCGGTATAATAAATGCCTGTTTTGCTCTCTTTACTTCACAGGTAATCCATTAAGAGAATTCCCTCGGCATCCCAAAAAATTGTGGCCATAATCTCGCCAGCGGATGGTTCAGTTTTGAATATCTTTAGGGGGCGGTTTTCCCTTTTCTATCTACTTAATAATAGACTCTTGATTGGATTCGGGGTGATAATAATGAATCTATGTTTCATCACCTGTTATAAAGTTATTTAAAATTTTTGTCGTATCAGCTTCGCACATTTCCAAAATTTGTCAGAATTGCATCTGATAATTCCATGTATGATAAATTGATGTCTTGAGATATTTTTAAAATAGATAGACATTTATCATTCATTAACAAATTTTCGAGTTTTAGTACATTTTCGCAGTGGCGTGGCGGTTCATGATTTCTTCCAATAGGATCACACAAAATCTAAATAAAAAGCAAGCAAAAATTTGCTTTCTTACTTAGAAAATATTTTAATTCCAAAAAAGCTCTATTTTATATTATTATTTTAAACAGTGGTCGGGGAGGGGGGGGGGTGACCCCCGGTCTCTGCAGCTTCCAGATTTAGAACTTCATTTGCAGTGGAAAATCGTGACTTTTTTAAATGGGAGGTTAAAAATTTAAAAAGAAAGGAAAAATATACATAATACTCGTATATTTACTTAAATTTTTTTGCATGGGTGTTTTCAATTTTGGTTGCAAAGCACTTCTTAGTGTGCCCTTTGAACTAAACCGCCACTGCTGAATATAGTTGGAATCAAATAAATTGGCACTGCGTCATTAGTAAAAATAGTATGAATTAAACTTTGATTAAACTTACAATCACTACTTAAATAAGTGCATTTTAAGATGCATCTTATCTTTTCATTTTAATATAACTTTCTCTCTTTCCTATACAATTTAAATTATCCGTCAATGTCATAATGTTGGGTTAATTAATAATAATGTTTATAAAGTACTCTTAGTAACTTAGAATAAACACCATTTCATGACATAACAATTTACTGCTTATTAAATAAAACTTTTTTTTCCTGTTTCCTCTCTAGGTTACCCACCTAGAGAGGGAGTATAAATATTGATGCAATTTGATACATACATAATATAATAAACAACAAAACTTAACAATTAATTCATATAACGAGAATGGTGGTGAAAAATTAATGTTGATGAATTTAACAATGTGATTGAAAATTTAATTATAAACGGGAATTAGACAAATAAACGCTACTACGGCAGCGGGTTAATAAGAGAAAAAAAATTAAAATTTCAAATAAATTTGAAATGAATTGAAAAATAGTTGAACAAGTTTTTTCTTTATTAATATGGGTGGAGCATAAATCTATTATTACTTCCCTATAAGGAAGTATTGTAATCATGAAAAAATTCGATGTCGATATTTTAACGGAAATATCCGTTTTGAGCATTTCTGAATCCGTTTTGACTACTTTCGCAATGATGTCTGTATGTATGTATGTCTGTATGTCTGTCTGTATGGATGTATGTAACGCAAAATGTCTGTAAGTTCTGTATCTCTGGAACGAATTGTTATATAGTAACAAAATTTCATATTTAACACTTTAATCGGTATACAAAGGCACCATTTGATTTTGGAGGAAATCCTTAAACCGGAAGTAGCACTTCACTTGAAGGACGAAATGGTTTTTCTTAAATATCTCAGGAACGAATTGTTATCTAGTAACCAAATTTCATATTTAACACTTTAATCAGTATACTAAAGCACCATGTGATTTTGGAGGAAATCCCTAAACCGGAAGTAGCACTTTACTTGAAGGACGAAATGGTTTTTCTTCAATATCTCAGGAACAAATTGTTATATAGTAACCAAATTTCATATTTAACACTTTAATCAATATACGAAAGAACCATTTGATTTTGGAGGAAATCCTTAAACCGGAAATGGCACTTTACTTGAAGGACGAAATAGTTTTTCTTCAATATCTCAGGAACGAATTGTTATATAGTAACCAAATTTCATATTTAACACTTTAATCGGCATACGAAAGCACCATTTGATTTTGGAGCAAATCCCTTAACCGGAAGTAACACTTTACTTGAAGGACGAAATGGTTTTTCTTAAATATTATATAGGTACGATAAATATTTTATTTATGAAATTTTTTTTTAATCAAAATAAAAGCAAATACAATTTTCTATAAATATATTGGAATATATTTTTCTGTACCAAATACCATTTAAGAATTACAACAAATTTAATAATTTAATTAAATAATAAAATAAAATTTAAATAATATTTCTGCGAATCTTTAGATGAACGATGAAGGAATGATTCCTTATAGGGAAGTCATGTGCTGGCCACATCAGATTTTTTTAGACAGACTAAAGGGGGGGGGTGTTAAATTGTTTTAGAGTGTTAATGATTGATTTGCAAAAGGTTATAAAAATTTTGGTGATAGATTTATTTTCGATTATTTCTGAAATGATAAAAGGTGATATATTTAATAAATAACAATGAGAAGTGTAGGAATGGCGTTGTTGGACGTATTTTGGGCAATCAGACAAATAAAACTTAAAGAGGTTAACAATGAAGAAATATTTTAAATAAATGAACTCATCATTTATTCAACTGGTAACCTCAAAATTATTCTTGGAACTGTCCATAAATGATGTCACACATTGGGGTGGGGGGGGGGGGTTCATCAATTTGTGGCAAAGTGTGATATGTGGGAAGGGGGAGTATTCTTCCTTGTGACGTCACGACCATACTTATTAACAATAAAAATATTTGATCATAAGTTTTTATGAATTCTCCGCGGTATTTTTTTTGCACAATATTAATAGTATGTATTATGGAACTCGTGAGGGAGGGGGGGATAAAAAACTTAAAATTTGTGACATCATTTCGGGGGGCTCACATTTTGAGACCAAGTGTGACAAGGGGGGAGGGGGCTTTAGTTTGATCCTAAATTGTGTGACATCATTAATGGACAGCCCTCTTCTTGAATTGAATTTCAATACGTGTGTCAATTACATTTTATGTTTCAATGTACAGTACAAGTTACGGCATACTAATTTTTCATTGTTAACTATTAATAATGTTGGTAACGTACGACTTTTCTTGGTATTTACTAAAAAGACATGCAAATATTTTTGTTCTTTTCTTAAATAAGTCTAAACGACGTCATAAATTATATGCAGCATATCATTTCTTAACCAGAAATTTGTCATGAGGGGGCCAATTTATTTGATTCCAACTATATAAAACATAAATCATATCATGTAGCCAATCAGAACGACAAAGTACAGGTTGCAATGTCCCATTTATTTCTTGACATAAACGACATCCTGGGCCCTTAAATCGTTAAAGGCCCCTTATTCCGTTGCACCACTGAATTAATGGTCCCTTAATCTCTTACTGAGCACCTAAATTTAAGCCTCAGAAATCTACCGTCTGAACTTAAACTTAACCTTAAAGTGACAGATATTTGCGATCAGTGGCGGCTCGTTATAATAAGCCAAAGAGCCATGGCACTAGCTGGGCAAAACGGCCTTAATTTTTTTTTTTTAATTTTTAAAAAATATTTAATTTTATTTAAAAATTGTTTAATCTTAAACATTTTTCTCACTTTAAAGCGTAAACATAGTATAGACATATTTATATAATTTTTATTTGATAAATGTGCACTTGACAATAAGATAAATTATCAACACCGAGCCGATTCAATGTGGACACGCGACTCCTGGCCACTGCTGTAATTGTAGCGCGATGCATATGGGTACGTGATAACAATTCTACCTACAACCGCCGAGTGTTTGTATGAGGCTACCTCCTAATATCTCTGATTTCATTATGTGCAATTATTAATACCGCGTTGAGTTATAAATATAATTTGTCTGATAATTTATTATTAGTGAAGTTAATTAAACTTGTTAATACATATTAATTTAATAATGAATAAAATTAAAAACATTTTAAGCAAGCCTTTTTGCTCATGTTGGCTGGAGGAAAAGATTAAAATTCAAAAATTGGGTAGACCATTGCCTGATTTGATTATTTCAAAAATCATTTTATATAACCTGCAATTTAGTAAAAGTGCTTTTCCTTATTTTTTAAATTTTAGATATAATTATTATCATGCAATCTAATAACGTCAACTTTATTAAAAATGTTATCTCTATGTTATAAATTTCAATTACAATATTCTTAAAATATTTCTTATACTAATTTAATTTGGATTTGTTCAACTTGCTCGTAATGCAAAATTCTTTAATTTAATAAATGTAATAAATATTTTATCTTGAAGCGTGTTCTATTTAACTTGTTGCATTTCCGGCAAGCTGATTTTTAGGATTCTTATTTATTCATGTCTAAAGTAACATCTAATATTTTTGCAAAGCGTTTTATTGGAAATTATACAGGTAATAGATCAACGCGTAACTCACGTTTCGAAATGACTATCCAATCGGGCGCAATGTTTTTGACCGACGTAGTTATCTAAAATATACGAATTTTTGTACATTTTGTTCTCTATGAATGCCAGGCTATGGTCGGAACCTCGAAAATGTAAAATTAAAAAAAAAAATGACTAAATGGCGATGGTTGAAAGAACAAAATTCTTTTGAAAACATTTTTAAATAAAAATTAGCATAATAATTTAGTCAAAATAAATAAAAAACTAACAATTTTAGGGATTTTGTATCTAATATTATTTGTTTGTGCAGCAAATATGTCAGTTGAAGACCTTGTATTAACTGCACCCATAAAAAACATATACTAGTAAATTAGTTATCAACCCCAGACGGGGAAGTAATCCCGCAATTTCTAAGAAAAAACTTTTAAAGCTCCTTTTTCACAATCAATTCGATTTTGAGGTTGACTCAAACGTCGATTTTTAATAATTTCCTTTTTTAACAAATTTTTAATTTTTTTTTTGGTTTTTTGGACTTCTAAAGACAATTACAGACAACTACAACTTAAATTTGTTAAATTTATTTTTGTATTTTTTATATAAAGTACAAAATAAACACCATTATAGAAAATCCGTTATAATTCGGGTAATTTGATGAATTTTACTTTAATATTTTTTGTAAACATATTCAAGACCCCAAACTATAAAAATATGTAATAAAAAAAATCGAAAAAATTTATCGGTCACGGTGGGTAAACCCCCTTAAACTGCTATTTAAGTCTGTATACAGAACTGTATTCAGTTCCTTTGGATTCGGAGAAAATCTCTTTCGGTTGGACTTAAATTTATGAACCCATCAAAAGAAAAAATTCTGGCACCACCACTGTAGAACCCCACGAGCCGCCACTGTTTGCGATAATGATAGAAATGTAGAATGACTTGATTAATAATGATTTAGAAATTTTTGAATTACTAAGCATAGTTTTCCAAGAAAAATTTACGAAAGGGCTTACTATATTCATGGTATGGATGATTTATCATTTTTTAAAATATTCCTTGAATATCCATATGACAGAAATAATTCTGTATCTCCTGTAAACCAACTTCTAATTGCCCTAAGAATTTATGCAACGGGAATCGACTTGCTGGCAATAGCCGATATTGGTGGTTTATTGTCAAAAGCGTTTCAGAAGCGATTGCAGGTTTATATGAACGTTACGTTAAATTTCCAACCACAAATGAGAAAGTTATGGAAGCGCAGAGAAATTTTTATGATATTGCAGAATTTCCTCGGGTAGTCGGTGCAATTGATGGCACGCACGTAAAGATTCTGTCACCTGGAGGAAAAGATGCTGAAGTATTACGTAATAGAAAATGTTACTTCTCCATGAATGTTCAGGGCGTAGCAAGCACAAATTTAAAATTTGTAAATGTTGTTGCACGATGGCCTGGGTCAGCACACGATGTTACCATTTTTAACAATTCCATTTTAAGGGGACAATTCGAAAGTAACGCATTTCATAATTCATTACTTGTAGGGGATAGTGGATACAATATTAGACCATATTTGCTAACTCCTCTTCTGAATCCAGAAACACCACCACAACAACGATATAATGAATTCCACATTCGCGCCAGAAATGCTGCTGGAAGACTTTTTGGGGTATGGAAACGAAGATTTCCTATTATGGCATACGGATCTCGTTTAAATTTCAAATGAAAAAACATTTTTAAAATTTTAACCAATCTAAACATAAATTTAATGAAAAATCCCTAAAACATAACCAAAGTTACTAGATAAATGCAGTGTTGCCGAGGTTTAACTAACGGGACGTTAAACACGAGTGGTCCAATGCAACCTAAATTAAGGTGCACCTTATAGTTAAGGGTCCCTTTGCTAAGCGACACATTTAGTCAAACATGGTGCAATCGGGCATAAATCTTTTGGGAATTTCATTGTGGAAACAGACCTGAACTCTCGTGAGTCATTGTTTCACGAGAGTATCTCTAGTATATCACGTATCTCAGGTCTGTTTCCACAATGAAATTACATTTTTCATGACATTTTTATTTCATGAGACAGAAATTTCATGAGATATTCTCATTGTGGATTCGCACCTTAAATAGTCGTACTTTAGTGGCTACTAGTTAGTAGCCACTAATAATATGTAAGTATCCATGGTTTTTTTAAATTAAAAAGGTAGTACTGTCATTTTAGTAAATTATACTAATTCTGGCGTTTACTATTATTTATTAGGTAATTTAATTATTCATTTGGATATAAAACTAAATGATACCAATCGAAAGAGATTTTTCTTCCGCATCGAAAGATACCTAAAGCTCAATATTTTGCTCTTTAATTATAATGTAAAATGCAAAAATAAAATCAACAATTTTAAAAAAATATTATGTGCATTGGAATAGGTACATACCTACTCTTAAAATGTCTAATTAGTAGCTACTAAAAGTTAGTGGCCACTAGTATACGACTATGCATAAGGCTGTTATTGTTTTAGTGTCGATATTATTAGGTATTTATGTAGATTCAGGATCCCCAGAGTGGTAAAAGCCATATCATCATTATTATCAACATATTTTATATGACAGCTTAAATATATCTGTGTGTGTGTCTGTCTGTTACGTTAAATGGAGCCGATGCTCCGTTCCCTCAATGCAGCTTTTCGGCCACACAATCTGGGCAATCACGAAGCAGCGCGGCCGTAGAACACCACCTCCTTTTTTTATTGCAATGCAAGGAATGGTGAAGACTTCAAAAGGCACCACCCTAATCTAGGGTGGTAGTGTCGGATTTTTACTGGCAACCCCCCCCCTCCTCCCAACGATAGCCGGGTTGACCTTCTCGGCATTTCTTTCACTGTCGTCTGCGATGTTTTTCACGTTGGCAGTTTTCTTGATTTATTCAGGCTCTTGACTGCCTGAATTCACTTCTGGTGGGTTCGGACACCGAATGTTCTAGCGAGCCCATAACTTGGTTTAGTTATGTTCGATCGAGTCCCTGACTTTGCACGTAGGTTTGTGTTCAGAGGTTCAAAGCACTACTGCGAACCGATCTCTCACGACTAGCTGTTCCCGGATCACTTAGTCCCGATCGCGCCGCTCACTTGTGTCTGTATTATTAAGCTTTTTCGGAGCACTTTGTATTCAAGGTTGCACTCAATGTGCTGATGCTGCTGCTGTCGTCGGTGGCCTATGTGTTAGGCGACGGCTCCAGCCTCTGCTTGTGCAACTCGTTCGTCCTCTTCCTTAGTCTTCATTGCTGCTGTGATGAAGGCCGCAACGGCCAGCCATTCGTCTTCGCCCAACAGCATGAAGGCGATCATGTAGAACACTAAAATAATTAAAATAAAAAATATTTAATATTATAAGTAATTCCACTCAGGGTCATATTATGGTGGTTGATGTGATATGGTCAATTGTTTCTTCGGGATATTATCATAAATACATCAACTCATGCAAAGAAAATACTTCAGATTTCGCCTTGTACAGGTTAAACCGGATATCGCTCGCGCGGTATCCTATAGATATTGGTCGCGCTCTAAAGAGCTCGAGCAATATTTAAATAACCTGATACCTCGACTCATCTTGAGTATTTTCTTTGCCCTAGTGATGTAACATACAGATATTATTAGTCGGGTATAGGCCGTATAGGTCTATTCAAAGTTCTGGTCCATTTTCAAGGCTAAAATTATTATTATAAATTATAAATAATAAATAATAATAAATTATATAAATTATTAAAATATAATAATAACATGTTATTAAATTGACATTGTCAAATAATTCCAAAAAAAAGCGCTACAATTTATATTTTAATAATACGAATAATAAAACGAAAGCTGTAGATTTTAGACAATAAAGGGTTAGAATCTAGTGTACTATATATAATTTAATAAATCTATAAAAAAAAATCAATATTTTCAATGCTGTGGCCATTGGAAGGTAGAAATTATAGAAAGCTATAAACGGCTCGATAAACGGTGACACAAATTTAGCACTTTCTTAAAAATGAAAAATTTATTTTTTGGTGCCCCTCCCCCTTATTATAACAAACCACGCGCAAAATTAATTTTTGCAACTTTGTGTTGCAGATAAATGTAGACTATTATACGCTACCATAATGGCAGAATGCCGTATGTGAAGTTTGCATTGTTTTGAGATAATGAGAGTAGAATAAACACCACAATTTGTGAATTCAATATTATACTTCAAGTGTACGTTCAAACTCAATAACGTTGCAAGTTACACCTACGACGTTCTGTCAGATTATAGAGCTGAAGTTTACGAATATTTCTATGTACATATGTCTAAAACTAAAAAAATGTTACATACGACCTTCTGATGTCATTATGGTAGCGATATAATATATAATAATAATAATTCTGGTTTTTATCATATCAGGGATACCACTCGGGTACTATTTACCCCCCCCCACTCCCAAGCAGTGGGGGCTTACCTTAAAGTGCATAAGGGCATGTGCCCTTCTATTCTAAATCGGAAACAATAACTATCCAAAAATAATGCTAAAAATAGTAATGTTAAGTGGGTCATTAGTAAATAAAATTACGGGAAATTTATATTTTTCCTTTTTCTTTAAATTTGATGCTCCCCAATTGAAACAAGTCATCAGCCGCCACTGATCCCTATTATAAATATTATTATATTGTTTGTCGATTAATACCAATATACTCGTATTTATAACAAAATATTTTAATTTCATAGAAAAATTGCAAATCAACAACCGCTAATAAAGACTACGTTTTAACAAACGCATCCCCCCCCCCCGCCATCGCGACTTTCGATCCCAAAATAATCTAAATGATTTGTATCTATTGTTTGTTATCGATTAGTTTTCGACATATTTCAATATTTTCTGGATGAACTGACAAAATGTTAGCCCCCTCCCCATTTCGAATCCAAAATAGTCGCAATCATTTGTGCTTTGTTTGTACCTCATTTGTATTCGTTTGTACCTATTTAGTTTTCGAAATATTTCAAAAAGTTTTAGGGAGAGGAGTGACAAAATGCTAGCCCCCTTCCATTTCAAATTTAAAATAATTTGAATCGTTTGCTCAAGAAAACCACCACCCAAGAAAAAAATTTGTACATCAAAATAAATTTGCAAAAATAGTTGCAAATAATCCTAAACTGTGTAGTAAATTGAAAAATTGCAGAAAATTATTATTATTGCAACCAAATGTAGACATTTGCAATCAACTTGTACATCAAAATTGCAGAATGGTCAACCCCCCCCCCCATAATCGTTTGTACCTCTTTAGTTTTAGAAATATTCAGGAAAAGCACACTGACGATGACGTGCAAATTGGATTAACGAGATTTTCAGTTTCTAAAGTTGAATAATATAAATGAATTTTAAGTGTTTAAAATGCTTAATTTATTTCTGGTTACATTTCGTAAAGAAATGTTAAAAATTTCGAATCTTTATTTTTTTTTGCAAATCCTATGTTTTTAAACGGAACACTTTACAAAAATTGACACCCCATTTCTGATAGAAAATTTCATGGGTTATTTATTACTTTAGCATAATAAACTTTTTACTTATTGATAATGTGCGCAATTTACCACCGAATTTTTAGTTTCATTCGACAAAATCTGTATTTAGTCGACTCCTTTCGTTGATGTCTTAAAATTATTGTTACAATGGCGTGTTATTGATATGAAAATCTCTAATTTATACAAAAATAAAAAAAGTTATATAATCTTTTTACTTATTTGTATTTGCTTTGTGCAGTGAATTTAACTACAAAATTACATTAAATTTTTCATTAAAATGGATCTGTTTCTCAAAAAAGTTCAATAGACCAAGGTTGTAGCCCGTTTAATTTAATCAGATTAATTAAATCAGAAAGAGGTTAACAATTTTTTTATAACGCGTTTTGTATAAAAGAAACCCTGAAAGAATAAAACTTCGAATTTTTTAACATTTCTTGAATTAATTTGATCCATAACTCGAAAACCGTCAATTTGAGAGAATAAAGGGTTATAATCTAGTTTGTAGATAATTTCAGGCTCTTTAAATATGACCTGAACTATTAACACTAAAAAATCAATAGTTTCGATGCTATCGCCATTCCAAAGGTAGAAATTAAAAATTTGCTTCGGAGAGGTTTAAATTCAGACAAAAATTTTAGCATAAAGTTTACATCGAACGTCGGAACACCCAATATATTTTAGATATTTCGACTTCAAACTTGAACCATTCCGCATGTGGTATTGTTTATAAACAAATAAAAAAAAATTTAATAAATTTCCAGTGGTTGTTAATCTAAATTTTGTGAAACATCACCTATGGATCTTTTTAAAGTGCCCATAACTTCTTACAGTATCGCAACATTGTGAGTGTAAATATACAGATTATAATTAAATATCTTTAAATTATATTATATGACCTGAATTATTGTACTGCACTCTAAAGTTACTTACGGACGCGCCCTTTTTTAATTGAGTTATTTTTAATTATATAATATTTCGATAAAACTATGTCAGTAATATATTCGGATTAACAATGTAAAAAGTCACACCCAGAAATTTCAACGATATGCATGTTTCGATCTTATTAAATCTCATCAGTGCGAGCCACCTATACAAAAATCGTGACCGTTTTTCGAAGTCGAGTTAAATTAAATTAAAGACGTTAAATCCATTAATTAGAGCAAAATTGAGTATTTTAATTTTGACGAATAATCTGAAAAGAAATTTGACCTATCATTTTTAAGTTTGAAGATATCCAAAAAAAAATCATAATTTTTTTAATAATATATTTTTGGGAAAAATTAGGATAAATTGGTGAGCAACGAAGGGCTGTAGGTGGGAACTTGATTTTGTTTAATTTTGTAATACCTAGGGAGGGGGGGTGAAAACAACCATAAACTGACTTCCCCTCAGACCTTTTATAGAATTAGGCATATTAATATAAAAAATGTCATAAAAGAAAAATAATATTCTTGTGAACTTGAACTGTTACTGATAATACGAATTGTATATTGTTTCATTTAGATCTTTCGTTGCAATTTAAAAAATTCCATTTTAAACATAAATTTTCCAAGCAATCGATGCAGTTTCGAATCGTGCATGCAAGTAAAACGCGCGGGAAGGCTTACAGACAAAAAAGAAAGTTATTATTTTTTTAATTAATAAAACTATTAATAAAAAATAAGATAAAATTGAATAGTTTCTTAGAAATATAAATTATATAATAACGTCTTGAACAATATAGTTTATTTATAAGAATAACCTTGGATTAAAATTAAAAGCAATTACTGTTATTGTCAGCAATTTATTTAAAAAAATATTTCAATTTGTGATTTTAATTAATTCTTTAATTTATTTGTTAGATCAAGTTTAACTGCAAATAAGTTAAGCGGATTTTAATGAATTATGGATTACATACGATACGAAACCAGTGAACAACAAACTTTTGGAATCAGAAATGGTAAAAGAAGAAAAGGGGGTAGTTTAAGCGATAGCGGTTCAATCGAAATTCTTAATCCAGTTAGGCAAAGGTATCAAGCAAATGCTAGAGAGCGAGATCGAACGCACAGGTAAGCTTAAATTAAAAACAATTTAATTAGGCTTGTGACTATAAAAGTTGTCTTGCTTTGTAGTGTCAACACCGCTTTCACAATTTTAAGAACTTTAATTCCAACAGAACCAAAGGACCGTAAATTAAGTAAAATAGAAACGTTGCGATTGGCTTCCAGTTATATTTCGCATCTTGGGACTCAGCTTCTTGCCGGTAAATCATGCTATATTTTTTTAAAACTGTCTTTTTTGACTGTTCAGCTTTCAGGTCCAGTGGAACAACCGTGCTTTAGAATAGCTAAAGAAATCGTAAACGATTATTCAATCTCGAGCAGGCACCAAGTTTGTACGTTTTGTATTGCACATAGAAAAACTCCTGTGGTGTTTCGCAAGGAACGTGGACGGTTTGAAAGAGATACATTTTCGTACGGTTCAACTGGGTCGAACGAGGATCTATTTTGTGGAAGCAATGGAGATAACCGAGTATTTTATAATGGAGTATTACAAGATTCGAATGCCGATCTGGCCACTGTGTATTTATAAAAAATGTTTTGTTGACCAAGTTTTAACTATTAAATAAGATGAGAAGAAGTGTTTACTAATAGCATAAGATTGTATGTACTTAATATGTTTAAGATATGAATAAATTTAATTTTTGAAAAATGTTTCTGCTATAAGACTTAAAAGTAAACGTACTTGTACGAATTACAAGTCAGTAGTTTTTATCTACAAATATTAAATATACAATTTGTACTATTAACGTGTAATCCGAAGCACGGCATAAATAATTGTAAGAACTGAAATATCTCAGCTCTTATTGGTTCTAACAACATACAATTTGCTCCAAAAATAACGCAGGCTACAAGAGTCTACACGGCAAGAAGAAGATCTATAACAAAACCCACCTAAATTTTTCCCTTTAAATTAGTACATATCCTTTCCAATAATTAAAAAAAAATTTTGAATTTTATATTAAAATAAAAAACCCTGAACAAAATACAAGTTTTTCCATTTAATAGCTTTATATAGGTGAACTCAAAAGTAGAAAATTACTTTTTCTTCTAAATTTCTTGCATCAAATTTTCTTTTGAAGCTTAAAGCTTTGATGGCGTAAGTCAAATATGCGAAGGAAATAAGCCATCAAAGCTTTAAGCTTCAAAAGAAAATTTTGATGCAAGACATTTAATAAAATAATTATTTTCTACTTTTGACTTCACCTATATAAAGCTTTTTACCGGAAAACTTGTTTTTTGCTTGTTTTTTTATATTATTTATTTTATTTTGAAAATTTATTACAACCCCTTGTTCCACTCCCGGTATGTTTTTCAAAAAGTGTAAAAGGTTCGGGTACATCTCAAGAAAATTTTGATGTAAGAAATTAAATATAACATTTTTTTGACGGCAAAATGGCCAATTAACGGCGGCGGCGAGATGTTCCAGACCGCACTTCCCACGCCACCGCACCAAATTAAATGATATAATTTGTGTAATCGAGTAATCTTCCTGTAACTTCTTTTTCATTTTTAGATTTTCTTTACTCGCGCTGTTCTTTTCCCAAGATGAGTTTTTCGGAACAAAATTCTGATATTTATTAACTTATAGCCAAACAACTAAGTTTATTTAAGAAAATTTACTAATTTTCTAATTTTTAAATTAAATCTAATAAAACGCGTAGGCTGTTATGCCTCGTATAAACTAGCCAGCGGATTGACGAACCGCTCGCAGATCCGCTTGCCGAAAAGATGCGAGATTTTTAACGAACATCGATAAATGGTGGGGAAATGCCTCGTAAAGACTAGGCGCGGATCAAAAATCAGATAGCGGGAGTAAATTGCTATATCTTTACCATTTGGCCTTCTATTTTGCCTTCCATTATTTGTTTCAATAAAACATATCTGACATGTCAAATCAGGTGTCTATCAAGTGTAGTCTTTCGCTTTCTATTTATTTACATTCGCAACACTCTTCTGAAGCTTCAAATCTCAAATGCATCTAGCCTTTTCTGGTTAAGGCTACGATCGCACAAAAAGTTTTTCATTTTTATAAAACTTGACCTTGCTAGTTCGATTTGCGTTCGTATTTCAGTATCTGGATCTACATCGTTTGTCAGTCAACATCCGAGGTATCTTTTCTACAATACAGTCTTATGCATCTTTTAATTGGGGTTTCCCTTGTAAGGCCACGATCGAGTCTTACGGAAGCCACTTGTTTTTTTTATAAAGGTTCACTATAACTTGAAACTCGTTTTAATTCAAACCTTTCGTCGATAATATCTTCATCAAGTCTGCATGCTTGACACTGTCAAATGCTTTAGCATAATCTGTACTGTCATGTATTGGATATCAGAGATGGGGGGTCTGATGTAATTGGGTTTATTTTGTGATAAAATACTCATTACTTAATATTCAAATAAAGGACCATCATGGTATTTAAATAATTACACCTGAATCTTCTTGGCACTTCCGAGTGATGAACTGCTTGCATTAATCAATCTAAAAATACAACAAACGTAAATTTGTATACAGACATATTTAGAAAAAAGATGTAAAAAGCAAAAGAAGGATTATTGGTTTTATTCAAATAGAATTTGGGAAGAAATTGAATATTATTAATTTATTTGTAAAAGAGTAGGATAGCGATAAAAGAAGTGTTTTGCATTTCAAAGAATTTAGTGCGCGGGCTTATAGACGATTTTGGTGGGATGGAAAATGGATAAGGAAGCGTAAGGAGAAGCGAACGATCCGCCAGAGAGTAAAGACGTGATTTTTTGAAAAATATTAAATTTTGGAAATGGTTTAAAATTTTGTAAAGTTTGGATTTGTCAAATGTTGTTGATGATTCATGAAGAGTATAAATAAGCGTTAAGAAAATTTATGGAAAGTTTCGATTGGTTATTCAATGGTGGTTGGAAAAATTTGGTGACCGCTGACAAATTTTTTATGGTTATGTTTGGAGGTTGGAAAATTATTGAAGATTATGAATTTATGGACTTACCTGAACATTTATCCAGTAATCCGAAGAAAATAAATCAATCGTTGATCTTGTCTGGAGTTTTTCCTTGTATGGAATTGGAACCAACTATATAATCGCTCTCACGCTGCCTGTTTCACTCCACATCGATACAGTATAGACTTCGGTAAGCCAATTTTGTGTCGACAAAGTTTATTAAAATCTAACGTTAGACAAATAAAGTTCGCGCGTGAATTTAAAAACGGGGGGTTTATAAACTTTTCTTATGTTATACTTGTAAATTTAATTTGTTCCAATTTATGAAAAGGCAGTCTTTTGTTTTAAATGATTATATTTTGGTTAATAAATTACAATATTGTGTCTACAAGTAATTACGTTTATTATTTTTGATTTAACTTTACACAGCAGTGAAGTCCAGATTAAGCAGGTGTAAGGTACAATAAGTTTTATTTTTTCGTTTCATTGAGGTTACTAATTTAAGGTAGCTTATATGAGTATTTTGACTACATGGATGAACCCAATTTACGACCCTTAATATTGAGTTTTTCGTGCAAAGCTAGTCGGAGCATAATTGAATTAAGTGCCATTATTATTCCCCGCTATATAAGTCAAAATTTGATTTCTACAGTAGCAAAACATGGCAATACATATAACTTTGATCTCGGCATTTCTGCAGAAAGACTGAAAGACCAAAACAGAGCCTTCCGTGTTCCAAGACAAACTCTAAAACCAAACTGTTTGTCGCTTATTTGCATTTCACATTTCGCGATTATTCTATTGTGTATTGGATTGGATGCATTTGTTCCTCTTCTTTGGGATGGGGCCCAATCTTTAGGCATTTTGCCAGTTTTATATTAAATTGCGTTGAAGAGTTTTACTAATATTGTGGTGTTATCTTCATTTATCATTTTGGCCATTTCAAGGAATATCTCTTTTGTTTTGTTTGGTTATAACTTTGTGGTCTTCAGACATCAATCTTGTTGGTAGACTTGTCCTAAGATTTCCTGTAACTTCCTTAATTTATCATGTCTTTTCTGCAACTCCTTTATTTTCTGACATTATTTTCTCATCCATTCTTCCTTTGCTGTTCTGATTGTTGTATTGATTTCTCTGTATTTGACCTTATCTCTACCTATACGCCCTTCGTAAATCGACATCCATTTCTTATTGCTTGGTTCGCGGGTCATCTTTAAATTTACTTTTTGTATACGATAATATTGATTATATTTTTCAGTTTTTCCCATATTCTTTCGACTGTGGCTTCATTTACTGTTCCTAACTCCTCGTTTAGTCCGACTCTGTCCAAATCCATGTTGAGAGGCATATTTTTCATGTCTGAACGTCTTTCAACTCTTCTCCGTAGCTTCGTGACTCTGAAGCTTAGGCGTGCTATCATAGGATTATGATCTGATTCCACATCTGCTCCAGGGTACGCTTTCATAGTTATCGCGTCATTTCTGTATCTTTTGTCTATCAATATAAAGTCTACCTGATTCCTCACCACATGGTCTGGCGTGTCTTGTGGCGACTTCCAAGTGCATAGTCGTCTTGTTGGTAGTTTAAACCAAGTATTTACGATCATTAACTTTCCTTATTGGCAAAATTGTATCAGGCTGTATTGTATCATCCGGAAATTGAAAATTTCTTTGAGATTCGGAAAGCTGAGGATTTAAATAGTCGATTTAGTAAAAAATTTTAGTAAAAAGATCCTTAACTGCCCGTTTATTAACGGAAAAGTGTCGGCCACGCTCACCATAAAATTGGTGTAATTTTCGATTTTTTAGGTGTGATTTCGATTTGAAGGTTGTTCCGTTGTCAAAAACCTACCCTTCGCGGCCCTCCGCTCCGCTCCAGAGCCGCCGGGCGGTTTTGACAACGGTGAATTGGGCTAAACGTACTTGAGGAATATTAATCCACCCCAACCGGGATCCTAGAAAACCTGGTTATAGCTTTTAAAATTATTGTAGCGGTATACAGCAGTTAACTTTTACGTATCACCCCCAAAAAATCGAAAAAAATATAATGTGAAAATTGTAACCTTTCCTACATGTTACTCTTACGAGAGGCGTGGTCCAACTGCCGGAGCGAAAGTTTCTGTTTATGTCATCTAATGGAGCACCCCGGCTGTGCCGGTCATCTCCTTCATCTGTGTATGGAACTGGCGTTTGGATTTGTAGAGGCCGGTGGGCCTCAGGGTTGTGGCCAGCGCCGTAGCAAGCTCTTCTGGCGCCTGAGGCAAATTTGAATATATGCACCCACTCCTACTAAAAGATTCTTATCATTTTGAAAATTTTAAACTATTATTTACTGGGTTTTGTCGAGGTTCAGCGCCTCCATTGCGATCACCATTGCTACGGTGCCGGCTTAGAGTAATGAAAACAAATGGATGCTTGTCAGGAACTCATTTAAGCTGCCGGGACCGGGGGGTCTGGGGGATATGGAATACCCCCCATTATTGCGAAAGAAAAATTTTCTTTCAAAAAGAAGAACGGTACTGGGATAGTTATGACAAATATTACCTGCTGCCCCCCCCCCACCTGGATTACAAACGAAAATTGCAAAAAATTTTGATGGTTCTGAATAATGGCAAGTGTACCTGGGTGGAATTCCAGACCCCCCGGTCATGTAATATCGATTATCATTGGGAACTTCTGAAGATCTTATATAAAATACGCATAGTGTGTCAGAATCACCGTTTCCATGGTAACGTAACGAATACCCCCCCTCCCTGAATATGGAGATTATTTTTATCGGTAGAAATTCTTCTTTTCAATTTAAATATATTTGAATAACTGTCGCGATCATAACGTGAAATTTTTAGCGGTTACCCAGGCAGTTAAAGGGAAATGAAGAACAACGTGGGGAATGGAATCAGCTTTCCTAAAATCCCCTGTCTTATCATTGGACCAAAATTGAAGAAGAGAAAATTGCTTACAAAACAGGGTTTCAGGATTTACTTTAGATCTAAAGTAAATCCTGAAACCCTCTTTCGTTTTGTTCACCATCGATGGTGAAGTTTAAATAGTACGAAAGTTTTATTCAGATTAAGAATTATTCAAAACCTTTTTCAATTGTTTTCTCTGGATTTATAGTTAATAGTAAAAGTTTATAGATGGTTTTATAGAGAATTTTATACTCTTCAAATTTGATTTGATGATAATTTTCACTAAAAATGAAAGTAAGCAAGTTATAGACGAAACACTACTGTAGAGGATTAAAATCCCCACTCGTGGAAAAGGCCGATAGGGAATTTTAGGCGATGTTGCAAATAAAATCGTGGTAAAATTTGAATATATCCGCAGCCTCGAAAGATTCTTATCTTTTTGAAAATTTTAAACTATTATTTATTGAGTTTTGTCAAGGTTTAACGCCCCCATTGCGATGCCGCTTGAGGAAAATGCCTCAGTCGCCTCACCCTTGCTACAGCTCTGGTGGTGGCTTTGGCTACCTGGGTGGATTGATCCTGGTTTTCTGGCTGTGGGTGAGTGCCGGAGTGAAAATTTCTAAGTGTTAAGGTATATCAATCTACACGCACCGTCAACAGAATGGGTGAGATTCCGCAAATTACCCTCATGCGCGTCAGTGAATGTGTAAATTTGCGAACTTCAAAGTCGAATTTTTCATAAACTTCTCAATTTACCGCAAATTTTATTTTTTAATTATACTATATAAACCGGAAACTTCTCGAATCGGTATAGATAATTTTGCAAATCGCTGTTGGATAATCCGTGCTCTTCCCAAAATTCATAAAAATTTATGATCAAGTACTTTTATCGTGGCCGCCAAGATATAATTTATAAAAACATAAGTATGGACGTGACGTCACAAGGAAGCATACCTCCCTACCCCCACTTTGTCTCGAGTTGATAACCCCCCCCCCAAAAAAGTGTGACATTATTTTTTATGGACAGTCCCAAATTTATTACTCAATCAATAATAGTTCGATATAACTCAAACAACAAACCAATAAAAATTATATTCCTTTGTGTTAATGCAGACCCATTTATAATACTTTCGAAGGTGGCATTATCAAATGCCCATTCGATATGTATAAACGCTCCTAGGGTAGATTCCTGGATCTGTAGCGATTTCTCGATACATACCACAACTTTATGAAGTGCGGACTCCGTGGATCTCCCCGGAATGTATGCATGTTGATTCTGATGTAGTGGATTATACACCAACACTTTATCACGAATTTCTCTATCACACAGTCTTTCCAGTGTCTTCAAGAAGAAGGTGGTAAGACTTATTGGCCTGAAAGATTTAGCCAGGGAGTAATCACTGCGACCTGGCTTGGGTATAAATATCACCTTGACCTTTCGCCATTCCTTGGGTGTATAGGCATGCGCAAAGCACGCCTTGTACACTTTCACCAGGGGACAGAGTATGTGGTCCAGGCCCAATTGAAGTAGGGCTGGATACACTCCATCAAGCCCCGGCGATTTGTAAGGACTAAAGGATCTAATGGCCCATTTCGTTTTGATTGGATTTACAATCTGATTTGCAGTTTCCCAATCCGTCTCGGTCGGTGTCCGAGCTGTATGCTCAGTCCATACGTAATCCAAGACGGTTTTGCTATCAGCAAAATGTGTTTTTAGCAGTACTTCAGCAGTCTCCTCGAGTCTCTCCGTATAGGAGCCGTCCTTGCGGAGGATCGTGCCAGGCTGCTGATTTGGGTCTTTGGAGAGGATCTTCCTCAGCCTGGCAGCATCCTTTGTGGACGCAATGCCGCTGCAGTAGTCTCTCCAAGACTTGCGTTGCTTTTGGCGAATCAGCTTCTTGTACAAGGACTTTGAATTCCTCCCAATCGGACCCAACCCCCGATTTCTTCGCCTTATTGCAGAGTCTCGTGACCGCCTTCCGCAGCCGATTCAGCTCACCGCACCACCAGGGTGTTGCGCGTTTGCCAGAGTCGGTCACCGTCAGCGGGCACGAGAGCTCGTAAGCTTTTGTGAGGGATTTTAACAGCACGTTAGTGCATATCTCTATCTCCTCAGTGCTGTCAAATTTTTCTTTTCTGGTTACATTCCTTGGCATGTCAGCCTCCATATGGTACTAGAAATGACGTCTAAAATGACTTGCCTATCCAGCTTCTTCGGATTTCTAAATTGCCCAAGCTCCGCTTTCATAGCTTTAATTTTAAAGCTTATCCATCTGTGATCTGACATAGTCAAATGTTTCGACACATGTCAGTCAAATATTTTCGTCGAGATACTCAAAGTGAAACGAAATCTTTCCTCACTATCTCTAATGAGAAGATAGCTCGGAACAGATAATGTCCACGCAGAAGGTAAAACCCTCTACTTTAATTTGCGTGGGGCCCTGATCTTAGGTGTAAACTAGCTCGTTAATAGCGGCGGCGAAGGCCGTGGGTCGTGTCAAAGGAACGCCCCGGAGAACATCAAGGAAGCAGGTTTGCTAACACACACAAAAATAAAATCAACAACAAGGTGTTCGTTGTAGGAAGGCGATGAGATCAGCGATGTCGGATGTTACGTGTATTAGCCGACCAGAACCGGTACAGTAGCAACAACATTGCCACCAAGAATCACTCCCCGAAAATCCACCAACGGAACGTTCGAGTGGTCATATAAAAATCCCACAAAGATGGAACCACATCGAACTTCCAACGATAAAACCAAACGGTAGCGACCCCGATGAAATGCGGCACCCTGTACATAGGTCGCACATCGCAGCCTTCATAAAAAAACATAAAACCAAAAATAAACACGAAAAAAAAATGTTCAACATAGAATTTCAAATACAAGATTTGAACCCATGTCAAACGCGTAGGAATTCCAAAGCCATTGCATTTGACCAACGCCGTTCGATGTTACCTAATGAAAATAAAATGCACAAGTCAAACTTAATTAAACAAAACATACTAATATAATAAAATTAATTAGTTATCAAAAGGTAAGCTTAAACATTGGCATTCTATCCCACGTATGCGAACGTCGGATTAGATTATAGTAATCACGTCGAGCAGAAAGGTGAAACCTGCCACTTATCGATTATCTCGGCCAAACGTTCTAATAAAAATGCAAGACAAAGGAAGCCTATTTAACAAGACATCACAAAAAAAACATGAATCAGCCAAGGGCGAATTCAATCGTCAGCGAACTCTAAGTAAAAATTGGCCAATTGAATAACGAGTATCTGTGAAGTAATTAGCAACAGAATTAGGTGACTTACCAATGTGAACGGATAAAAATCCTTCCCAGAAAGTATGGGCGAGGGTGATCCGACAAGAAAACACGGTACGGGAAACATCCATCATCCATATTCCAAAATCATTCGGATTGCTGGTCTGTAATCCTCACAAAACGTAACCATATCTTGTAAAATTCGGAACCAACCCCATAATCACTTCACAGTATATCAAAAATCGACCTTCTCGTTTGAGAATTCACCAATGACTTCTCGACACCCAGCGCGGCTCGGATGCGCTCAGGATAAAAAGATAAAAATGGCAGTGTCTACACTACCATCCCAATAAATTTGAAAATAAATGGCAGTGGCCAAACAAATTGATTGCTGAAGGTTGATCATGACGGATGAAGAATCCAAAATCCGTCATAAAAGTTGCCAAGGTGATATCAATCACTGAGTGGTGCTGAGGCGACACGTAAAAAGTTGGCGTGTCCCCCCGATTAAGAATCTCTAAATTTGTACCAATAAGATACTCAAATAAGGACTTCCCTCTGTTGTTGCAATCTCCACTTCCCCAAGAAGTGTGGTGGGAGTTGGAGTCACAGCTTATAACGAGGTGTCTCTTGTGCTGCTCGCAGTGCCTCACCAGCTCCACCATCCTCAGAGAGAGTGGCAGATCCTGCGAGTCAACTGGGAGATACACGGATGTCATGATGACATCTTTCGGTTCATCCCCGTAATTACAGCCCAGTCGGGCAGCTGTTAGGTCGCAGTCACTGAACTGTGGTAGGGGGCTGGCCTGAATGTTTCCGGACGTGTAGATACACGTCCTGGGTTTATTTGAAGGGCCGCCCGCAAAGACGTTGCCCTTTAGCGTTGATAAGCCCGTAACTCGGCCCCCCACTATGTATGGTTCCTGAATCAGAGCTATCGTATCTTTACAACCAGCCAGGCGTCGGCACAGAGTTGCTGTGGCCGCCCTGCTATGTTGTAAGTTAACCTGCAGGAACGTCCACTCTCCCAAGGCAGCCATTAGGTTTGCTCGGGCAGGGCGTCTTGTGTTGAGGCATCAGCCGGCACCTGATTTCCCTCATTTATACCCATGAGGTCAAGTTCAGCCGATACCTGCTCCACTGTTAGTGTCGGTGCTTCGCTGGTTAGGCGTTGCACCTTCACTTTAAAATTGGAGAACTTATACTCGTAGCTCAGCCTCTCCTTTTTTTGTTTGAGTGCCTCGACGTCCTCTGCTCCGACACCGAAGACAATGAGTTTCCCCAGAGGGTCACTCCTGTCAGTGTCGAAGAAGACGAACCACTCTTCGACTCTTGCCCAGGGATTCTGAACCTTGAGCCGTCCGATTACCTCCCCAGTGGGCTCGGGTTTCCCCGGAATCCAGAGGGTGGCTTTGGACAGCTTAGGCAGATCATCCACCTGAGCAACTTCTAGACGAGCTCCCTCCCATAGTTTTGGGAGTCCAGCCACTTTAAGGAACCGTCATCATCGCAGGAAATCCTTAGGATTTGACCTGAGTAATGAAAGCCCCCAAAGGTGGGTGCTACCATTGCCCCATCTTTGGCCATCGAAATGGTCCTGTCAAGGGCTATGTTGAGATGGTTCTCAACAATCTCCCTCTGGGTCTCCGTGATTTTGCCCAGAGGGTTAGAGCGGTCAATCACTGCCACTCGTAGGTGCTTTACAGCGGCCTCCTTGTAGCTGATCTCACCCGCTACATTTGATTTTGGTACAGGTCCAGTCATCTTAGCCCTCTTCCTCAGATTGCTCTGAGGTGATGGCTGCGAGTCCCTAGACCTGACCCTTTTTTTGCCTCTCTGTTAAAGGGGGCCTTGAATTCTCCCTTCTTTGGTGGTGCTGATTGTTTTGCCAGTCCTGAACTAGAGGGCATGCTATCCTTACCCTGAGGTTTGGACAGCCTGGCTTGTTCATGGCTGGTTTTAGTTTGCAGGACAGGTACTTTGCCTGCCTTCTGCTCTTTTGCTTTTTTGCGGCGTTTCCTCTCCGCACCGCAGGGCCTTTGCCTTTTACGGCTCGACCCCTCAGTGTTGCCATCAGACTGGGCATCCACTGGGGACGTCCCTGTCTTGGCCCCAGAGAGCACGACCACGTTAGCGTTTGAGCCGCTGGTAGGCAGGACATCCGAGGTGGACGTACCTGCTCCAGGGCGAATTTGCTGGGTGTCCTGAGCGGACACTCCTGCTATACTTTTCGACAGTGTTTCCCCTAAGGGTGCAGCTGCCTGTTGTTTTTTGTAATCTTTTTCTTTTTGATCCATATAAGAAAACCATCTTCATCTTCCAAAGCTCCCCACCCTCCACCGAGCCCGCATCAGGGGACGCCATTTAGTACGCCAGGGATACTCAGAAGATATAGCAACCGGTGAGGCAGAGTGTTTGTACACTCCGTCCTAGCCTAGAAGCTCGTCCCGCCTATCCTCAGATGGAGGACAGCAAAGCCGATTGTACTGGGTGGACTAGTCCAGACCTCCCGTTTGAGTAGAAATCGAGGCCAAAGTGGAGTGTTGCCAGACCCAGGAGAACTACAACCGCCCCCGAGCTAGCTCAGCCACCAGGATCCTTTCATCCAACCTTACGGGTTTTCACGCACGGCAAAAACACGCGGGTACCTTATTAGTCTGGTTTCTCCACGACGACCGTCATCCCGGTTCTTGACAAGCCAGGTGCTGAGCACAAAGAGTTTTAAGTCCCGACCCAGCCCAGCAAGTCAGTCAGACCGAACACGAGGGGGTATATAAACCGGAAACTTATCGAATCGGTATAGATAATTTTGCAAATCGCTGTTGGATAATCCGTGCTCTTCTCAAAATTCATAAAAATTTATGATCAAGTACTTTTATCGTGGCCGCCAAGATATAATTTATAAAAACATAAGTATGGACGTGACGTCACAAGGAAGCATACCCCCTACCCCCACTTTGTCTCAAGTTGATAACCCCCCCCCCCAAAAAGTGTGACATTATTTTTTATGGACAGTCCCAAATTTATTACTCAATCAATAATAGTTCGATTTAACTCAAACAACAAAGCAATAAAAATTATATTCCTTTGTGTTAAAGCAGACCCATTTATGATCTGACATTGTCATCTATAAGTAGGTATAATTTTCTCTTATTGTCGAATATCGTATTTTAACATCCAGCTTGGTTTTGTAGTCTAGAACAAAATACGCTAGGTTTTAGAAAGTTTTAAAATAATAAACCGTGTACATATGGGGAGTCCCCGCTCCATATTAATACTAATAACCTTTTGACAATTGCGTATTTGAAATTTTTTACATTTGCATTAATTAGTTTTTAAAATCCCCCCCCCCCCCCATCGTCAGTTCGTAGCTGATAAAAAAATTTTGTTTCGGTGTTTTAACTGTGCGGAATTAATACTGAAATCATCGACTTAACCTCTTTTTTTTTCAAAATCACCCTGTATACACGCTAGACGAACTAAATGTTTTAGGATGATGCATTCCAAGAAAGCATTCATTAGCTTTGTAAAAGTAAAGGAAAAGTGAATCACTTGACATTTTTTATGATGTCACAGTTTCTTGGCACCGTTGACTCATTAGTCAACCACTTTCCTCTATTCTTGACCTACACACACCTAAAATTTACATTTCGAGTTCTCCACCCAAAAATACCGTACGCCATTTCCCTTCATTAACGCAATTGTTTTTTCATGTCTGTTTTATTATTGGCTTACTTTAATCCGAAAAGTTGACAGTCGATGTAGGTAATAAGTGCGAGAACTGGCGATCGGCCTGTAAAGTGCACAAGTGTCTGATAAAGTGGCCGACTTCTGAATCATATTTATGCATTTGCAGTCTGTGTCATATTTTTACAGAAAGAAACTTGGTTGTGGTCGAGTTGTACGTCAATATTAATTAAAAACGAAATTAAAACGTAAGTGTTAATTGAGATAATTAAGACATTAAACTTTTTAATTAACCATAACGTCATAACCTTACTTTTTGATTCACTTTTATTTCGGAAAATTTCAAGTTTTCACCCAATAACTAAATTAATTCTTGGAAAGTAACAGCAATTTTTGAACCTTGAACTGTTATTGCACTTACATTTTATTTATTTGTGAGATATTAAATTGTTTTGATAGCATTGGTGTTTGTTTTTTGTTTTTATTAATTTAAATTGATGACACACAAAATGGTCAATTCGACATTCACGCGCTTTTGTTTTTAGATCATGATGGACGACTTGGATAAACAATTGGCGGAATTGCAGTTGATGAATAAAACTGAGCTACCTCCAAATCCAAATGTTAATCAAGGTGGAAGCGGAACCCTCGGACGGAAAGTTGCACCAGCTGTTCCGCCTAAACCTAAAAAACCACAACCTCAGGTAAATTTCCAATGTTGACCGGCTCAAATTGAGATTTAAATGTTTGGTTTCACAGGTTCCGTATTCGCACAAAATTAATAAAACGGTTGAACCGCTATACTCGTCAAGCTTATCCAGTGCTACTCCCAATTCGGTTTATTATAACTTAACACCAGCAACCCATCCTCAAACGTACTCGAACTTACCTACCATGCCGATGCACAACCAGATCCATTATGTACAGCACCCCAGTAATACTTACGCTAATCTTCCACTAGATAATCCAAATTCTCAATATTCCAATTTACCTGGATCTCACCACAATCGTTTGAGCTTTGCAAATTCCGATGTGGATAATGCGTCGCATATTCGTGCATCCAATTTGTCCTTGGCTTCAAATTCTAATTTGTCACAATCTAGTCTTCCTTTAAGTTCTAACATGATTCCCAAAGCTTATGCCAAACCTGAACAGCACGCTGTGTATACCAATTTGCAGTCTGGAACCGGAAGAAGCGATGGTTTGATTTATAGCAATTTGGTTCATCCTCAACGTGGAAATAACATGTACGGGAATGTGATGCCACATGGACATATGGGATACGGTAATGGTAAGTTACATTTTCAATCTAACCTAAGGGGATGTTAATAATTGTACGAAGCATCAAAAAGGGAAATTTTTAAATGCCTTACTCTTCTTTTGGAATTACAGGGTGTGCAATTTAAAACTATTATAGAGTTAGGGGCCGTCCATTAATTACGTAAGGATGATTTTTGTAATTTTGGCCCCCCCCCCCCGCCACGTAAGGGTACGTAAGATTGTGGCAACCCCCCCCCCCCCACATCTTACGTAAGGATTTTTTAAAATAAAATTAATTTTGACCCCCCTCTCCACCCCTTATATTTATAAAATATGAATAATAATATATTATACTAGCTGGCACAGTCGGCCTACCGGCCGCCTTTAGCCATCTAGACCGTGTCGGACGTGGTTGTTCGGCCTTCGGCCTCACTCAAGGGTATCGCAGGCATACGTGTAGACCATGGTTTTTCGGCCTTCGGCCTCACTCCAAGGTACTAAAGTAGCCTATGTTTTTCGTAGCATTGTAAATAACTTCTACAGCAAATTTGGTTAAGATTGGTCAAATAGAAACGTCAAGCACGTGCACGCGTATTTGCATTGTCGATCGGTTGACAGTTTGACAGCATTCATTATTGTTTTTTAAGTTGATTTTGAGTAGCCTGCCTTCCTTTAAGGAATCTCGATAATCCATTCATGCGCGTCCCATAGGGACGCGCATGAATGGATTATCGAGATTCCTTAAAGGAAGGCAGGCTACTCAAAATCAACTTTCCTTTCCTTTGCGAATTTTTGCACTATTTCAATACAAAAACATGCGCAGGGCCTACATAATAACTGTTCCAAATTTGGTTCCGATCGGTCAAACGGTTTAGGAGTCTATAGGGAACATGCATACACACATACATCCATTTTTATATATTTAGATAGATAATAATAAAATAAATACAAAAATTTAAATTAAATTTTTATTTACATAGATGAAAAACCGTTCGTAAAGATCGCCAAAGTTTGATGCCATTTTCTATAATTCACACTATTATGCCACTATGTTTAATGATTTTTAAGTACTATAAATATATAATATGGTATTTCCATTATACCTGGATATAATTACCAACATAAAAAGAAAAAATTATATTTGATTTTTAAATTTAATTTAAAAAAATATTTTAAGAAACTTACGTAAGGAATACGTCGGACCCCTCCCCCCATACGTAAGGGTCCGTAAGATATCCAATAACCCCCTCCCCACCAAAAAAACCTTACGTAATTAATGGATGACCCCTTATGGGATTTCAAAGTTCCTAATTTTTGCAAGGTTATAATAAACACCCTGTACAACAAGAGTGAGTACAAAAAATGTTGCTTAAAACTTCTAATCAACACCGGAAAACAGGAAGTTTGTTTATAAATTAATTCATATCGCGTTAATAATAATAAACAAATAAATGAATGAATAACAGGCCAGTCATGTTAGACATCGAACCCTCCAATTGAAAACACTATGAATAACTTTGATTTGATTTTGTATACCTAGGATTCATTTTGCCTGAAAAAATTAATGCAGAAAGCTCTTATAAACAAAGAAGGTGACGTTGTTTGTTTTTTTTTTCAAATACCTGGAAAACTAAGCAAGATAAGGTAATGAGCTATAAATATCTTTTTTGTAGAGCGTTAAATTATCTACAATAATGATTGGAACAATATTAAAAGTCAGTCGTTCAGCATGTACGCGCCGTCAAACTTGGTTAAACTCTGTTATGACGATTTTCAGCTTTTGCCGTTTTTTCGATATATCGTCGGTAATTTTATTTGGCCATTTAGAATGGAATTAAAAATTCAAAAAATCGCACATCATTTGAGAACTTGAAAGAGTACTTTTCATGGCATAATCAATTTTTAGACCCTTCTTTGTTTATTTTGTAGCTATTATGTAAACAAAAATATTGGACTTTTTGGAGTAGTTTTAGTTGTTTGCTGACTTTAGGTCATAGAATTTATTTAACAGCAATGTTATAATATGGGTCTTATTGCGAACAAAATTTTAAACAAAAAAGGACTTGAGTGTTTTTTTTGTACAACAAACGTAGCATTTTTTATTAGCAAGCAAAGTTATCTAATATTGTGTACAGCTTGGTTTTCGCGTCAATAGGAAATTCTACATTCGTCACACGAAAAATACGAAACGATCTTTTATATATACAGTAGCGGTCAAAAAAACAGCATTGCCTATTTAATTAAACAAAAACAGAATTTTTGTCTAATTGGGTAAAATGTATTATTTTAGATTAGCACTGTTACTTTTTAGGATTAAAATGAAGTCATAATCAATATGATTCTAACATAATTTACAAAAGTTTTGTTAATTTTTAATTAAATCTATTAAATGGTGATTAATTAGGAAGAGTTAATTAAAAAGCAATAAAAATAAAACTTTCACATAACATGTTTTTATTGTAATTCAAATATTTGTTTTAATACTTCTTATCAAAAGTATGTTTTAAACATATTTAATATTTCGTGCCCCCCCCTTTGCTTTTATCACAGCCGAAATACGTGCCGGCATAGATGAAATTAAATTTTCGATAGTTTGCCTAGAAATATCCTCTTACCATGCTTGTTTTAGAGCATTTCTCAGTTCCTGGTTAGTCTGTGGTTTCCTCTCTTTGATCTTAGCCCCAAGAATAGCCCACAAATTTTCTATAGGGTTCAGATCCGGCGAATTTCCTGGCCACGGTAACGAAATAATCCCTTTTTCTGCTTTAAAATTAGTTATCTGAAAGAAACGTTTTATTTATTTGACACTGTATAGTAAACATTTCGTAGATAACAGTTTAAGCAAACATCTTAAACGATTACTCACCCTTTTAGTCCTGTGACATGGAGCTGAGTCGTCCTGAAAAATGCACTGTGATACCCTGGCGAAGTACTCATTAATGGATGGTAGCAAACAGTTAGTTAAAATTATTTCGTAGTCAATTGCCTTCACTGTTCCCTCCACAAAATGAAGTTTTCCCATTCCGTGAAAAGAAAAACACCCCCAGATCATTTGGCCCCCTGGTTTCTTCACGGTCCTCTGGAGACATTCATCGCACGTAGTGAATACCATCGGATCCCCACAAATTAAATTTGCTCTCATCCGAGAATATCACTTTCTTCCAGTCATTTACAGTCCAATTTCGATAAGTTTTTGCCCACTGTAAACGACTACATCGCATTTTTTTAGTAAGATGTGGCTTTCTTGCAGGAATTCTTGCGTAAAAACCACTGTCACGAAGCCGTCTTCGCGTTGTTTCGACACTAATTTTGACTCCAGATGAATCCTCGAACTCCTCTCTTAGGCTAGCAATAGACGGGCATCGAAAACGCGGCATTTTACCCGCCGCGTTTTCGATGCCCAACTATGTAGCCAGTACACGGGCGTTTTTAACCAGCGGTTGTACAGTCAGTGTGAAAATGCAATTCATTCAAATTAGTTTTGTATCAACATGAAACGAAATTGTAGATTTGTTTAAAATGTACTTGGTACCTAAAGAACGAGAAATTATAAACTGGCCGTATTGTATCAATAAAAAGAGCGTACTATATAATTTATTATATCTATATAACAATAAATAAATCAGAAAAAATCGAACAAAATTTAAAATCGTTACTTTTACTAAAATACTATAATAATCATGAACAGTAATCATTTAATTAAACGTATTCATATTTTGGTTTTTAAAAACCATAGTAGTATCATGATACAAAATTGTTTAATACGCATAAAAAATTGATAAAGATTAAAATTTATTTTTAAATAAATTTCTTCATGTCGAGCATTTTTTAATGCGAGTGTCCCTGAGCGGTTTAACAAAACGCTCATGTATTGACCGCCATATAAACTAATGTGTTACATAGCTAGCGTGTCACCCGCGACGGAGAAACTGCCTGGCGTTCGGCGTTTTCAATGCTACAGCGAGCATCTCAACCGCGGCCGCCGATGAACCGCGACGTTTTAAATGCTCGTCTAGTGCTTTCCATTAAAATACATTGGTTACATTCAAGAGCGGAAAACGCGGCGTTTTAGCCTTATATCAACAGCCGTTTTAAAGCGATCCTTTAAACACATCCGCGTCAGAAGCCTGTCCTGCGGTTTTGACGTTTTTCGCGGTCGTCCACTACCTTTTGTGCGATTTGTGATTTTTGTTTCGCGATATTTTTTTAAAAATTTGCTACAGTCGATTGATTGCAACCAACTTTGATTGCAATTTGAGTTGTCGACATTCCCGCAGACGAAAATGCAAGAATTTCTGTTTTTTTATTTTCACTTAATTGCTTATACTTTGCCATATTTTTACAAAACTTCAAAATCGACTGTTCTTGTACAAAATATAGCATCTACTGATTAGAATGTTACCTGCTACTACCCTTATTTTGCATACTAACCCTAATTGAACGGTTATTCTTAGAATTGTATCTGTTATTTACGTCTATTTGTAAATTTTAAACCTATGCAGTTTTTTTTGACCGCTACTGTATATATTTAGCGAATATTTACAATAAATTTAATCGTATTTCGCATCCCTCACGCCAAGCCTTGCGGTTCTCCCAGTCGCCCTCTGTTAGTCCTCGGGAGTTCATTGCTTTTTGGACATCTTTTTGCCATGTTAGTTTTGGCCTTCCTCATTTCCTTCTTGCCGCAGGTACCCATTCCCATATTCTCTTTGGCCATCTGTAGTCCTCCATGCTTTGGAGGTGACCGTACCACATCAGTCGCTTCTTATCTATGGTGTCTATTATTGTTCCATTTACCCTCATTCTCTGCCGTATTTCCACGTTTCTTATGTGCTCCAGCTTAGATACACCACACGAGCGTCTCCAGTAGTCCATTTCCAGAGCTTTTAAACGGCCTTCATTTCTTTTTGTCAACTCCCATACTTCTGATCCATACGTGCATATGCTCTCTACTATCGCTGAATAAATGATGGTTTTGGTTTTTCTCGTGACGTGTTTATTCCATAGGACTGAGTTTAGCTGGCGTTCGGCTCGTTTTCCTTGGATAATTTTGTTACTAACATCAGCTTCGCTACTTCCGCTGTAGCTTGAAGCTTTCGCATCCCCGAATCTTTTCTGGTCTCAATATCAGGTCCTGCCCAGGTTCTCCAATTGTTAGATGTTCAGTTTTGGTGAAATTTATTTCAAGGCCCCACTTTTCGTACTCTTCATTTAGTTTTCTAACCATATAATTCGCGTCCTGTTCGTCCTCTGCAACGACTACTTGATCGTCGGCAAACATAAAGTATAGAGGGTTGCGTTCCCTATCGGCGTTCCCATTCTATGGCATTTCCTTTTCCATTTCTCCATTGCCTCATTTATATAGATTTTAAATAAAGTGGAAGCCAAGCAGCATCCTTGGCGCAGGCCTTTTGATATTTCGAATTCCTGGGATATACTACTTCCCACCTTTATAGCGGGATCGGACGTTTCACCGCGGCCGAATTACCGCGGCCATATCACCGCAGGGACATTTTACCGCAAGACATTTTACCGCAGGGACATATTACCGCAAAAGTTCATACTTTTCATTATTTCATCATTTACGAATGAGACAAAATAATATGAACACAGTACAAAATAATATGAACGCTCAGTAAATCTACGAATATTAATTGATTTTTGGGTTTTAAAATAACTATTTTTGTATTATAATTATTTTTTTCCACTACTAGTTATATAGGCTATCATTTTTACTTAGGTTAGTTGGTCAAGAAGTGACACGTTTTCGACTAGTGGTGAATAATTTTTCCATTATTAACCAAGGTTAATAATGAACAAAATGACATTTTTTGATAACTTGGCGACTATTTTAAAGAAAAATGTTGTTATTAAATGATTTAGAATAACCAAGAAATGATAATTAATTGTATTTAAACTATTTAAAACGCTTTTTTAATACATTAATTTAATTTTAAAAATTTTAAAAAATCGAATTAAATGTGACAGCAAGTGACAGCGCCATCCATTGTTAATTTGACGAACCGCGATTTATTTTATTTAATAACCTAAATTTGTCAACAACTGTCAAATCAATAAAACAAAACTGTCATTTGAAATAAATATTTTAAATTTGAAAATTTTTTTGTTAAAAAGAATTTTAAAAAATGGTAATAAATCTAGTAGTGGAAAAAATCGTATATAAACCACGGTTGTGAAGACCATTATTGCCTACGCGCCTTATATTCCTCGGTGCAAAGCACCTCGGAATATAATCTTGGCGCTAGGGCAATAATGACGGCCTTCACAACCTTGACCTATAATATACTATTATTATAGGTACTAAAATATTTTACAAAAATTAATATTTGGTATTTCCACCCTTGGCTTTAATAACTGCATTTATGCGTCTTGGCATGCTTTCGATGCAAGACTTGCTCATTGTTTTAATTTTTAAATTATTTTGCCATTCGAAAATTATTTTTTCTTTTAAGCTCTATTTGGTATTTCCATTAATTGCAGGTAACTTTTGACCTTCTTGCAGTGTTACTTAGGGCCCCCGTCTTGCATAAAAGAAAAAGACCTGCTACTTAACCTTTTTTCTTTCAAATAAGGTAATAGAATAGCTTTGTTCCAACGAGCCGATAAACCGTACAATGTACGGTCGCGCTCATGTGCAATAGATAAAAACCTGTCGGTTAGAACGCTTTTTATCTATTGCGCACTAGCGCGACCGTACATTGAACGGTTTATTGGGCTCGTTGGAACAAAGCTTATATTATTCTCCGCGGCTCGTTAGGGCTTTTTACCGTCAAGGTTGAAATTGTCACGAGGCGCTTGCGCCGACTGACGTAATTTCATCCGAGACGGTAAAATGCCCTAACGAGGCGAGGAAAAATAAGATATTTTATCGCAATCTCGATCAGTAAGAACCAAAATACAATAAATAAACAAATTTGGAGGAAGTATAATTAAAAACAGACGTAATTAAAATATTGCAAATATTTATAAAAATACGATGCAAAAATAACTTTCTGAAGACCAGCAAAAAAGGCATAACAATGTAAGCAAACACTATACAATGTGAAGAAAATACATTATACGGGGAAAACGCTACTAAGAAAAGTAGCGTAATCAGTTATCTAATGCATACCAAACGATAAGCGCGGCACATCCTTGTTAATTATGTTCAAAAAAGTAGTGAGGACAATGATGATAGTAGAGTGTTTAAATTCATTAATTGTAACAATGTTACGTTTACCTTTAATAACAAATAAAACATCGCCAATAATTATAGCTAACCCCATATGTAACTAATGTTTAAAGAAACTTCAAAACAAAATATTGTAGCGTAGCCATAAATAAATATGTAGTTCATTTATGCGTTCTATTTTTATCTTTATTTCATTTTGGTATCATAACCTTGTTTTGAGTTAAGTTGCTAAGCAATGACAACAATATCAAAACAAAAGAGTTAGTCCAGACTCTGTTTTTTTGCGCGATTGATCTGAAATTTTGCATATGCCTTCCTACCGACAATTCACGGAGGAGGGTGGCTGGCGAGGGGGGGGGGGAGAATTTTTTGCTCAGTTTTTCGATATCTAGTGCCGTTTTCGAGTTATTGCTAAATCAAAAAAATTAATTCTCGCCCCTCCAAGTTTCTCGCCATAGGAACCATGGCACACCAAAAATTCATAGCACAAACAAAATGACATGATATTTTTTCTCAAAATACTTAATTCTTCAATTTTGACAATTCAAGTACCAAGTACCAAAATGAAATAAAACGTTGTATGTACCACGGGCACAATCAGATTATAGCACCGAGGGCAATTTAAAGCCCTCCGCTACCGCGTCGGGCTTTAAATTACCCTCGGTGCTATAATCTATTGATTGTGCCCTTGATACATAAATAACTATAATAGACTTAATCATATAATAGACTTTTTTAGAGAAAGTAATCAAAAATTATAAAAAAAGTCAGCAAATTCGAGCGTTTTTGAAATTTTCTAAAATGTGCTCTATTTAACAGTGCTGGGGTTCAGCAACTATTCGACTTAGAGAAAAATACCTTAGATAGAAGTTGTAGTAAATTTTATTCTCTATAAGATTTATAGAAGTCATTTTCGTCCTAAAATAAGGAAATATTGCGAAGAAAATTTTAAAAATGGCGGCACTACCGGGCGGTCGCCGAGGTCGCACTCAGAGTTTTTATTAGGACCCCAAACCTTAAAACATATCCAAAAATCAGAACCCCCTGACCATTTTTAGGAAACTCTTCTTTTCATGATTTCGAGAATGTTGTTAAAATATTTTAAGTGTTTTTAATTTTTTTAACGAGTTATAATATGATAACAATATAGCTGAAATAGAAATTTGTTTAAAAATATTTTGCCGAAACACATAATTTTCACTCCTTCATAAAAAATTTCAACTTCAGACGAAGAATTTGGTAAGAAGCTCAGGGTTCCGAGAGGACGTTTTTTAGTATGTTGAAGTACGAACAATTACCTAACGAAATCCGTCGAAAAATCGTCGAACACCGATTTTGGATTTTTTTTGATCAAAATGTGCCCAATTTTCGTACACTATTTCTGTCCACTCCTGAATATAGGCCTCTCTTTTTTCCTTCCACTTCTTTCTATCTTGTGCCAACTGTTGCCAATCCTTCATGTCGTCTCTCCATCTTCTCTGCGGGCTTCCCACACTTCTTTTTGTCTCCCTTGGTCGCTAACTCCATAATCTTCAGTGTCTTTTCGATCCTTCTTTTGTCATGCCACATGTCCAACCCAATGCCACTTCAGTTTCGCTATTCGTCGAACCACGTCGGCTCCCCCCTCCCCAGTCCTTTCTCTAATCACATGGTTTCTGACTTTGTCTTTCAGAGAGACACAAGCGTTGCTCTCTCCATCGCCCTGCGATTTGCAGTCGTTTAATTCAATTCAAACTTCCACACCAAATTTAGTGGTTAGTTAGTAAACCACCTCTTGATGGTTAATTAACTAACAGATCAATTTGACCGCAATAGTTGGTTTGCTTCCTCCAAAGTTCCCCCTCCCATTTTCAACATTTCTGCTGTAATTCTATCTTCTCCAAGGAATTTTCTGTTTTTAAGTTCATTTAGGGTATTTATTATTTCTTCGTGTGTTATTGATAGTATTTCTTCGGATCCCACATTTAAAATGGTGTCTTGCTTTAGCTTTGGTTTGGTTGTAATCGATGTAAGGGAATGTCGTAAAGGTTGGGACGGGTTTCGTTTTTGGTGTGTAGTTTTGAAACGGATGGGAATAACGTTAACTTCTATAAACCAATAAGAAGGTATGATCATTGGCTACAACTTTGCTGTAGAAAGTTATTTGATATCGCAAACGAGTCAAAAGTTATATCTATTTTAATGAAGGGAACTTTTTTAGCCGAAAAAAAATTTGCTGTATAGGTTGGGACACTATCAAAAATCTGAAAAATAAGGCAAAAAATGAAGTAAAACTGCATGGTATTATGATTAGAATATTTATTGAAACTTTCAAAGAAACAATTTATTCGTTTAGTTTGCTTTTCCTTCAATTCGGAAATGTTTTCGGGCGACGTCAAAATACTACTTTTCGAGTAGAGAACGACTTCACTGACCACCTAGATGATTTGTTCCTATTAACTATGGTGAAGTTTAAAGATTAGATATATTGTGACTTTAAATTATAAAATTTGCGGATTAGGGCATTTTAATATTAAAAATATTACTTTGAAAGTCGTTAATTTTACATGTTTCACTGACGCGCGGGTGGAATCTCACTCATTTTGTTGACGGTCCGTGCGAGATGAACTAGTCTTAGACTTAGCCGTTTACGGACCGGCAGATGCAGCTCGTCTCTCCTACATGTAACATCGATTATTTTTTGTTTTTACGCGATTTTTTGGGGGTAAAACGTAAAAGATAACTGCCCCATACCGCGACTATACTTTTTAATGCTATTTTGAGGGTCTCTCGCATCCCGGTTTCATTTATCCCGGTTTTCTTGATCGGAGGCCCTTCTCGTATGTTTAGCCTAGTAACCAGAGTCAAAACCGCTCTGTAGGGGTGCAACGCGGAGCGGAGCGGCGCCCCGGTAGAGTAGGTTTTGACGATGGATTACCCTCCCTATCGAATGCACACCCCTAAAATCGAAGAAAAAAAAATTTTATTATTACACTTTTTCGGCAATACACGGGTTATTTTCCATATTTTTCTAATATTTATTACTAATATCTACTAATCACACCCCCACCTTCCCGATTTTCAAAGAAAATTTCAAATCGGAGCGAAAAAATTTCACTCGATTTCAAGGGACCACGGGCGAACGATGTCACATCGACTCGTGGTGCATCAGTGGCCCGTACAAATGCAACTCGCCGCAACTTTATTATTTTCACACTTTTTTCGGATTTTTTTTTATGATCACCTCCGCGACGACAAAAGTGACACATTCGGACCAAAACATACCCAAAAAGGCTGTTAATTACCCAAAATTTTGCTAAATTTCATGTTGGGGGCGTGTCCGTAGTTCTTTAAACCACGCACAAAATAGGCCACAAACCTATGGCGACCACCGCATGGTGTTTTTTATTAAATTTTCGTTGTTCTTTCTATTTAAACTTGTTGTACCGCTATTTATTTTAAAGCTAAACATTTTCTTGATCGAAATATTATGCCATTTCTATAGGAAATTTTCAATTTTTTGGTCAGTATTGAAAATCGGGACCCTACTTTTCATCGGCTTTCGTCCACGATTTGATTTTTTGGCTGGAGTTGATGCTTGCAAAGGTCCGATCGAAGACAAAATCGATGTTAAGCCAGATTAAATGGCATTGCAGTGTCTTGGAATAAAAAAAAAGTGGTGTCCCAACCTTTACAAAATAGCCATTTTGTAAAAAGTCTAAAAATTACTTTTTGCAACACCACATTTAAATTGCTCTTTCACACAATGAAAATACACTAAATACAAGACACATTGATTTAAATTTTTAATGTAAAATTTCAGCACGTAGAAACTACCTTAAAGATGTTTTTTTAAAGAAAATTTACGACTTGCTTGGCATACACACAATGAACACGACGTCTTCGTTCTAATGCACATGAAACGTTAGGTTATAACCAAACTTTACTGCGAAGTCACAATATAGGTGTCACGACTACCAACAACGCAGATATTTCGCTGTCCCAACCTATACGGCGTCCCAACCTATACGACACTCCCCTATACAATATAATTTAGGATTAGGTACTATTCGGCGCAGCCGATTCGACGCGACTTTTTCGGCGCGAGTCCGATTCAGCGCACGTCTTTTTCGGCGCCATACCACTTTCGGTGCAAGCCGTTCCGGCGCTAAGCCGTTTCAGCGCAAAGGCCCAAGTCATTTCTATGCAAATAGTCCGATACGGCGCATGACTATTCGGCGCACGTCTTTTTCGGCTGCATACCACTTACGGCGCAAAGCCGTTTCAGCGCAAAGGTTCAAGTCATTTCGATACAAACATTTTTAGCGAGAAACTTATTTATTCATTCATTCGAGCTTATCCATTCCATTCCGAATATTTTTACTTTGTTCCTCTGCGAAATCTTCACGTTCAAAAACTAACACTAACCTAACGGCAGATCCACCTCTTCGCGGAAGATCCACCTCTTTGCGGCAGATTTAACTTTACGCGGAGATTTTTTGGTTTTTAATTTGTTTTCTAAAGAAATATCAAAAACTTACACTAACCTAACGACAGATCCACCTCTTCGCGGCAGATTTAACTTTACGCGGAGATTTGTTTGTTTTTAATTTATTTTCTAAAGAAATATCAAAAACTAACACTAACCTAACGACAGATCCACCTATTCGCGGCAGATTTAACTTTACACGGAGATTTGTTTGTTTTTAATTAGTTTTCTAAAGAAATATCAAAAACTAACAGTAACCTAATGGCAGATCCACCTCTTCGCGCCAGATCCACCTCTTCGCGGCAGATTTAACTTTACGCGTAGATTTATTAATATCAATAACAGATCTAGCACCAAATCTGCTCTGAATAAACCTCACACCGAATGATCCTCGCGCCGAATGAGCTTCGCGCCGAAACAGATGTCACCGAAAGGGCTTCGCACCGAAAGGGATTGCGCCAAACAGGGTTGGCGTCGAAACGGCTGTGCCGAAAAAGTCGCGCCTATAATTTACGGATATTATCCTGTTAAAATTCTAGTTTTCTAATTTCTAATGAGTTTCTAATTTTTATTATTTATGGTTTGCCGGTAGATAATTGAGATCTTGGTACTTGGATGGCATTTTGTATCCTTTTCGTTCGATATGTTCTTATGTCCATACATATTCCTCTTCGGACGGTTTTATTTAGGTGTTTATATTGATCCGATGTTTTTGCTGTTTTTCTTCTCACCTCCATTGGTTTAATCGCGTTTGGGCTTAATTTTTTGTTGGTGGATGCCTTGACTCTACTGCAGATCCTCTTTGTCGGCACTTGGATGCTGGACTGTGTAGGTTTAAGTTTCTGCTCCACTCCTTTTTTAAATTCGTGTACTCTTAATTGTAGTTCGTCCCGCATCGAGAGTCGAGATTCCGAGGTTCACGAATTCTGATGTTAATTTGCATGGGTTTCATACAGAAAATTGTGTTTGAATGTTTTTTTATGTATTATATTTTGTAAAGAAATTTATTTACTCCTTAACACGTTCACTGTCCATATGATAAACACTATACCTATTTGATATGTCCTCCATAAAAATACATCCATAAATAAGAATGCATTCGGTCTTTTTAGATTTAATTTCATATGGCTTTCTTAAATGAATCTTCAAGAAGAGGCAAGTGTTGTCCACAAATAAGATTTCCTGTTTAATGTGAATTCAGCGCCGTAGCTAACCTCCATCAAGTTAGCTCCCCTTCAATCGAATTTTTAACTTTTTTATGCCTACCGTTAGGTAATAAAGTTTAATGTCGAGTTAGCCCCCTTCCATCGATTTTTAAACTTTTTTAGCTCATTTTATTGTTTGTGATATGTAGAAGTTTGGTAGTCCAATTAAAAGTTTTCAAATGGTTTCCAATTAGTTTATTATAAAACCTCATTCATTTTACGGAAAAATGATTTAAATGGCGAAAATTATGCAATGTCCACATAACCAGCGCCGTAGCAAGCTCTTCTGGCGCCTGAGGCAAATTTGAATATATGCGCCCCCCTCCCCTTCCCAAAAGATTCTTATCAGTTTTAAAATTTTAAACTATTATTTATTGGGTTTTGTCGAGGTTTAGCGCCCCCATTGCGATCACCCTTGCTACGGCGCGGCGTTGGCTTACAGTAATGAAAACAAATGGATACACAGAAAAAAAAGTGGTGTGTATTTAACGAAATTTGTCGTTAATAGTACTACATTTTGATCCTATGAAACTTTTCGTAAATATTACGATAAGCATTTCGTTAATATTACTGCGTTAGTAGTAGTAATATTGACGAATATATTCGTAATATTTACTACGTTTTTCGTTAATATTACTGCGGTAGTAGTAGTTATATTGACGAATATATTAGTAATATTTACTACGTTTTTCGTTAATATTACTGCGGTAGTAGTAGTAATATTGACGAATATATTAGTAATATTTACTACGTTCTTCGTTAATATTACTGCGGTAGTAGTAGTAATATTGACGAAAACATTAGTAATATTTACTACGTTCTTCGTTAATATTACTGCGGAAGTAGTAGTAATATCGACGAATATATTTGTAATATTTACTACGTTCTTCGTTAATATTACTGCGGTAGTAGTAGTAATATTGCCAAAAATATTTGTAATATTTACTACGTTCTTCGTTAATATTACTGCGGTAGTGTATTGTTGTTAGGTAGAACAACTTATGAATATGCGCCTGCTGATAGCGATCCCTTATTAACCCAACCTCTCTCTGATGGATACCTGTAACATTAAATTATTTATTATTTAAATCTGTAAATATTAAATTCATTATTAAATTAAATTCATTAAATAAATTTTTACTTACCGTCCCCGTCCGGACTGGGGTTTGAACCCGGGACCCTTGAAATACGACGCATCCACTCTCCTCATTGACCTGATGCGGCTGCATATCGAATGTGTATCACAACTCAAAATATAATTTACGTAAATAATAAAAGGTTTAATAAAGTGTATCGTGGTTATAATATAATTATAGTTAAATTGGTTGCAACAAGTTAAAGTAGAATTATAAAGAAATTTTAATTTTAAAACATTCACACAGCAAGGTGGATAAGTATCGCATAAGAAATATTGCTATCTCTAAATATAAAGTGGCGAATGATATTGATATTTGATCAAAAAAACGAGTAATTTAATAAATTGAAAAGAATTAAATTGATGCTGTATATTAAAACGTGCATTATGGTTCGTTTACGCATAATGTTAGAATGATAGAATTTACCAGATTCACCAAAGCGTCTCCATGATTAAATTTTAAATTTCCATTTTGTTTCAGTTTCATGTTTATATGTTATTTCAAAAATTTATTTCCAAGGAAACTCCCCCATTTTACGATTTTACGAAAAATTAGTAATAGTTACGATATTTTCGTTAAATTTGTGTAATAATATATACGAATAGTTAGTAAAATATTAACGAACTACAATTTTACGATTTTACGAAAAATTAGTAATAGTTACGAAATTTTCGTTACATTTGTGTAGTGATATTTACGAATAGCGTGTAGTAATATTAACGAACTACAATTTTACGATTTTACGAAAAATTAGTAATAGCTACGAAATTTTCGTTAAATTTGTGTAGTAATATTTACGAATAGTAGTTAGTAAAATATTAACGAACTACAATTTTACGATTTTACGAAAAATTAGTAATAGTTACGAAATTTTCGTTACATTTGTGTAGTAATATTTACGAATAGCGTGTAGTAATATTAACGAACTACAATTTTACGATTTTACGAAAAATTAGTAATAGCTACGAAATTTTCGTTAAATTTGTGTAGTAATATTTACGAATAGTAGTTAGTAAAATATTAACGAACTACAATTTTACGAAAAATTAGTAATAGTTCCGAAATTTTCGTTACATTTGTGTAGTAATATTTACGAATAGCGTATAGTAATATTAACGAACTACAATTTTACGAAAAATTAGTAATAGTTACGAAATTTTCGTTACATTTGTGTAGTGATATTTACGAATAGCGTGTAGTAATATTAACGAATTACAATTTTACGATTTTACGAAAAATTAGTAATAGTTACGAAATTTTCGTTAAATTTGTGTAGTAATATTTACGAAGAGTTAATAAAATATTAACGAACTACAATTTTACGATTTTACGAAAAATTAGTAATAGTTACGAAATTTTCGTTACATTTGTGTAGTAATATTTACGAATAGCGTGTAGTAATATTAACGAACTACAATTTTACGATTTTACGAAAAATTAGTAATAGTTACGAAATTTTCGTTAACATAACGAATTTGCGTTTAACGAACGCATTTCGTAAATATAACGACGGACTTTTTTTTCTGTGTAGTTATCAGGAACACATTTAGGCTGTCGGGGCCTGGGGGGTATGGAATACCCCCCCCCCCCTGGTACACTTAATTTATTGCGAAATAAAAGCTCTCACTTTTACGTCCCTCGGTATTAAGAAGAACGGTACTGGGATAGTTATAAAAAATATCATCTGCTGCCGCCGCTCCCGGATTACAAACGAAAATTGAAAAAGATTAAACGAAAAATAATAAATTTTGATGGTTCTGAATAATAGCAAGTGTACCTGGGGGGTATTCCATACCCCCCAGACCACCCGGCCATGCAATATCGATTTTTACTTTCCGAACCCCTAGGTAAGGAAAGTATTGTTATCAGGCAAAATTTGACCCCCCAATTTTTTGGCAGATGTTCACGTTTTGAGGTCCCCTGAATCCATTTTTATCATTTTTGGAAGGATGTCTGTAAGTATGTGTGTGTGTATGTACGTCTGTGAACACGATAGCGTCTAAACCAAGCAAGCAAATCATTCCAAATTTTGCATATAAGCTTTTTCTTGTCGTAGGACGAAGCCAAATGAAAATAAATTAAATCGTGTAACGGGAAAGGGGGGTTTACCTGGAGCGATTATGACATTATGCGTCATAACTTCGATACGAAATTAAATATGTAAAAATATTAATAACAAAAAATTAGCGCTATGGAATTTCCTACATTTTTTGTCCTACAAGTTTTTCTCTAAAATATACAGGGTGTTTCAAAATTTTTTGTATTTGTAAAAAATTTTTATATTTGTAAATAAAATAGTAAACCGCATTCTACTAACGAAAATAAGATGAAAAGTTTCTAATAACATGGGTCCAAAAATGCTTCGTTTGCAAGATATAGGCATTCAAAAGTTTTTTTCTTCCTATTTTGGCATAATATGAAATTTTTCATCGATTTACTGTTGAAATTATGTAACCATTTTATTTAAAAATATAATATAAAAATTTGCGTCTGTTCGGAAAGTTATGCGATGGCCACATCAGATTTTTATCATTGGGAACTTCTGAAGATCTTTAATTAAAATACGCATAGTATGTCAGAATCGTAACGCAATACACCCCCCCTGAATATGTAGATTATTTTTATCGGTAAGAATTTTTATTTTCAATTTATTGAAATGAAAGAATATTTTAATAACTGTCGCGATGATAACGTGATATTTTTATCGATTACCAAGTCAGTTAAGAGGAAATGAAGAAGAACGCGGGGGTTGGAATCGACTTTCCTAAAATCCCCAGTCTTATCATTGGACCAAAATTGAAGAGGAGAAAATTCAGAATAAGAATTATTCAAAACCTTTTTCAATTGTTTTCTCTGGATTTTCTCTTTATTTCATAAATACTTAGTATTTTAGCAAGATGGTATGCTGAAAAATATGTTCCTCAACTTGGATTCGAACCCAGACGTATTAGCTGTGAATACGTGCGCTTAAACAACTGCGCTGCTGAGGCGATTAGTTTATGTAGCGCAGAACTTCTATTTATTGTGAACTAATTCTAGGACCGCTACAGTATGATAGAAGAAAATTTTGTTAATCTGTTTAATAGAAAATTCTGTATTCTTCAATTTTGATTTGATGATAATTTTTACTAAAAATGAAAGTAAGCCAGTTATAGACGAAAAACTACTGTAGAGGATTAAAATCCTCACTTGCGGAAAAAGCCGACAGGTAATTTTAGTTGACGTTGCAAAGATATAACAGTTAGTTTAAATAATCGTTTAAAAAAAAACATTTAAAATCAACTGGGGTACCACGTCGATAAGATTATCAAGAAAAGCTTCGATTAATGAGATCCAATAAGATCGAAACATGTATTTTGTTGTTGGACTCTCTGGTTGTGACTTGAAATTTTTATTGTTTTTAAAAAAAATTACATTACATTGCAAAAACATTTCCAATTATCTGGAAAAAGTAGGAAATTTAGAAATGTCCAGATTTGGTAATGGAAAGTTGGGGAAATTAAAACTTACGCCAGGGAAAATTCTTTAAAATTGAAAACAAATTATAATAAAATAAAATTGTGATGGGATCTCTATGTAGAGCCATTTAAAAAAGAGCACTTAATTATGGATCCATTTTGACCAACCAATTTTTTTTTGTACTTTCTAAACATTCTTTTTCTTTTTATAGGAGATGATTTACCTCCACCACCTCCTCCACCAGAATTAACGGGAACTTTGGCGGACTATGCTCCTTGTATGGTAAATACAAACCTGCCACCACCTCCCGATGATTTACCCCCACCACCTTCTCCTGTCAGTTCCAGTTACAGCGAACTCCGACGTGCAACGCACCCCGAGCCAGACTACCCATCGTACGGTGCAGGTTCACAGGTAAACCTTGATTTAAAATATTACATTAAAAAACAATTGTCTGGTTTTCTCAAAAATTAATTGTATATTTCTTTATGCTAAGGCTGACAGTATGTATGCATATGGACCATCGTCTCAGGTAAAATTACATGGATTATTTTTGTGTTTGACAACTAAAGTTGGGATTTTGTGTATTTAGTTTTATAATTTTTAAACCTTAGTTGTAATAATTCTGCATGATGTATTTTAATGTAATTCAAAAGTACTAAGTTTTTAGTGTGTCAAATGCGTAACGAATGGGGTTTATTCAGGGTGCTGTGTTTTTAGACTTCATCAACTTACGAATCCATTTACGAGCCTATTAATCCAAGACCACCTAGTCAAATGTCTTCACGCTCAAATTATTCCTTGTATGCACCTTACGTTGGTAGTGGTAGCACTATGTCTGGTCCTAGCCAGTCCGCTAGTTGTGTCGGTGCTCCAAAGGAGAGGGAAGTTGATGCTTTGACGAATTTGCTTGTGCAAGGCATGGTGAACGACATGGATTCTGATTTTTATGGTATTTGTGTCCAATGTGGTTACAAGGTAGGTTTTTTCAATCAAGTTCGTGCAAGTGTTAATTTTGGGACTTTCAAGGTCGTCGGGGAAAATAGTGGTTGCACAGCTATGGATAAAATTTATCACGTGAATTGTTTCACTTGTCAGCATTGCGCTATAAATTTACAAGGGAAACCCTTTTATGCGTTGGATGGAAAACCTTACTGTGAAGAAGATTATCTAGTAAGTTGAAATACCTGCGGTCATTTAGTTGAACTAATAAAATTTTTTAGAACACACTTGAAAAGTGTAGCGTGTGCACCAAACCAATTTTAGACCGCATATTGCGTGCGACAGGTAAACCATACCATCCGAAATGCTTCTGCTGTGTTATTTGTGGTAAAAGTTTGGATGGCATTCCATTTACTGTAGATTCGACCAACCAAATTCATTGCATCGAAGATTTTCATAAGTAAGTTTCTTTGGGTGGCAATAATAAATGGTTGTTGATGGTTTTTTCTAACAGGAAATTTGCTCCACGCTGTTGTGTTTGCAAGCAACCGATTATGCCTGAACCGGGACAAGAGGAAACAGTTCGAGTAGTAGCTTTGGATCGCAGTTTTCATATACAGTGCTACAAATGCGAGGTAAATAAATTTTCTAATCAATTATCGTAATATTTTACAAAGAGCAGGTTTCAATTAACCCAATTTTTTTATTTTGTTTCTAGGATTGTGGGCTTGTTTTATCTTCTGAAGCGGAGGGGCGTGGTTGCTATCCGTTAGATGATCATGTACTGTGCAAAAGTTGTAATGCAAAACGTGTGCAAGCACTAACTCGACATATGACTACAGAACTTTAGATATTTTCTACTAAAATAAGATTTGCTCAATGTTTAAATTTTTTTAAAAATTTTAGCGTTATATTATGAATCGTTGCATTTTATTGCATGTTGTAGTTGTGCAAGCAAGCTATATTAAGATACGATTGTTAAACATCAGCAAGCCTGAATATTACTACTTCTCTTGCGGACATTTGATTTTGCTTTTCGTCTTGTAAGACTTTTATTTATTGAGTGGTCTGTTATGGCATTCCAGTTTTATTTTATTTTTTGTTATTTTAAAATATTACAAAATTATTATAGGTACATTCCTTTATTTATATGTTTAAGGTTTTTAAAACAAGTGTTAAAATAATTTGGATATTATAGATTTAGCCAATTTATATTTTATTGTTTATTATGCATCGATTAAGTAGAATTTATTCTAATGTGCCAATATGAAATTGTGATTTTTTGAGGACTTATTAGTTATTAGTTTGTAATTGGGCTATAATAAACATTATTGTGATAAGTAAAACTCTTTTTATTTAAAATGCAATAAGTAAACCAGGCAATGAGTGGATTATTATTGTAACGGCTTATGGTGTATCATAGCGAGTTTTGATTGCGTTATTTAGCAGTGAAACCATCGAAATTTTTTTGATTTAAGTGTTGAAGAGCGAAAGGATAAGGTGTGTAAAGGCGATCCAGAGTAAATTCTTGATTTTGAATCGGAAAACAGGTAAAACTTTGGTTTACTTCGTTTCAAATTAGAAAGATAAGAAAAAGTAGTTTGGGTTGCATATATTTGAAACTTCGTAAAGTGAATAATTGAGTCGTTTTACAACAACTTAGAAAAGAATAAGTTTATCATCTCAGAGGGTTGACCTGGATGGTAGACTTATACCGCGACAATTTATACAGTTCCAACCGGCTTGCGTGAGCGAGGAATGAGTGGTATTGAAAGGGAAAACGCATCAGAAAACGATAGCGACGATTCCACATCAGAACGTACTGGAAAAAAGCGTGTGGCCAGTGCAGAAATATACCGACGAAACAAAAGAAGCGTTAGAACAGCGGCAGGAATAAGTGATAGAAAAGTTGTAGAAGAAATGGAGGAGATGAAAGATATGATGTGGGAGATGATGCAGGAAATAAAAGAAGGGAGAAAAAGCCAAACATCATATGATGAAGAGATAAAAATGTTAAAAAGCGAAAACATCGAATTAAAAGTAAGACTGTCTAAACTAGAGAGCAGACGTAGAAAGTAGAATCATGGTAAGAAAAGATGGAAATAATGCAAGGAAAACACAGACTAAGAGGTACCCAGAGATACATAGATGATGATCTATCAAGAGAAGAGAGGAAAGTCCAATCTGAGCTAAGAAGCGTAGCAAAGAGAGAAAGGGAAACGAAGCAAAGGTGAGATAGAGGAAGGTATTCATAAATAAAGAACGCTGGAACTGGAACGAAGACAAGGGGAAAATAGAAAAACATGTTGAACGCCCGCCTGCAAAAAACTAGCAGCGAGTGAAGCCGGACGGAAACAAAATATGACAAAAACGGCGAGATCTGGAAGAAATGATCTGGATTTTGAAAAGGACAAAAAAGAAGTAAGGAAGAAACTAGTCAAAGAAATAATATATTTTGCAACTTGGATAGTAAGGGGAATTTTTGAGGGGGAATGATGAAACAGCTAATAAAGGTATTGAAAACCTATAGAATTGACTTATTGGCAGTACAGGAAACAAAACATAAAGATAGCGGAATTTTTGACATGGAAGGATATACATTCTTTATGAGCAGCGGAAATGATAGAAGATTGGGAACAGGATTCATAGTAAGTAATAGACTGAAACCTGCAGTCAATAATTTTGTACCAATCTCAGATAGAATGTGCCTAATACGATTAAGAGGCAAATACCAAAAAATAAGTATCATCAATATACATGCACCAACGGACGAAAAACCAATTGAAATCAAAGAAGAATATTTCGAATCATTAGACAAAGAATATCGAAAAATTCCCAAATATGATGTGAAGCTGGTATTTGGTGATTCCAACGCCAAAATAGGAAGGGAAGTGGCATACCGACCAACTATGGGGGGGTATAGCATACATTCAGAGACAAATGAAAATGGAAAATTTGTAATAGATTTCGCAATTGAGCACAACATGAAAGTAATGAGCACCCAATACCAACACAAAACAATACATAAAGGAACGTGGACAACACCAGATGGGAAGAATGTAAACCAAATAGACCATGTTTTAGTAGAGATAAGAAGTGAGACATGCATTAACGACCTGAGAACGTATAGAGGGCCATATATAGACTCCGATCATTTTTTGTTGGGAACAAAATTTAAGTCAGTAATTCCAATAAAAATCGAAAGTGAAAACCACAAGACAAGGATGCCAATTCGAATCAAATTTAACGAGCAGAAGGTTCAAGAAGAGTATGGAAAAGCAATAGAGGAAGAAGCAGGAAAAGAGCAAGAACTTGGAAATATAGAAGAAAGAGCAGAGCGCCGCTTAATTAAAATTATGAAAAGAGCAGCATCCAAACAAAAAATTGAAAGACAACATAAACACAAGGAATGGTATGACTTGGAATGCCAAGAAGAAATTAGCAAAAGAGAGAAAGCAAGAAAAAGAATCTTCTTCTCAGCCGTTTCTCGTCCACTGCTGGACATAGGCCTCCCCTAACCTTCTCCAAGCTACCCTGTCTTTAGCAGTGTAACAACCCGCATATTTGGCTAATTAAATTAATGGCGGTGTTTAGCTAATTAATTTAAATACCTAATTAATTCGAATACCGATCTAGAAAATACGTTTTAAAGTAATTTCATCACCAACATAGATAATTGTAATTGAGATAATTAAATAGAGTTAATTTAAGAATACTCTATTTAATTTAATGAATAGAAATAACTATGTAAGATTTTAATTTTTAAATATCGATGCATGGATTTGTAAGCAGGAAACGATTTGTCATTACGTTAAGGGGCTCAAAGAAGGGGCCGATTGCTACAGGTGCACTGCCGGCTACGATATTCAAAGGGAGCGCCCTGCAGCGTATTTCATGGAAAGATTAGTTTAAATCCATGCATATCAATAGATTTAACTTTGCGTTTGTTTCGCACTTGTACAGGAAATGAGGGGTGAGTTATCGCGGCACCGCCAAAAGGAGCTTTGCCCAAATTCTTAGCAAGTAAAGTAAAAGTGCAGTTGTTAATTTCACGGCTCATTTGCTTAATGTATGGGAATATTTTGTATAAACCCTGAAACCCTCATTTCGAGGAAATTTTAAATATAAGATGCAGATGTAAAAAGTCACACGGGCCCGCAATGCCACCCAGGCAAAAGGAAATAAGTTTTGAAAACGATGAATGTTGGTCACATCCCCCTGGACGGGGCTGGACTAAGAATCAACGAGATTGGTTCTTTGACTAGCTTAAGGGAGGTGAATATGATTATCCCCAGTGGGAAATTGTTGATAAAAAATCACAACTTAGAAAAAATAAGTCAGTTGTCATCGGGAAGGGACCCGAAATAAATAAGTTCAATTGATACGCGAACCGGAATTCGATTAAAATAAAATATAAAGTGTTATTTTGAGTTTGGAATAAATTAAAAGTCGAAGTTGATTGAATAAATTTTGAGTTTGATATTAAATTAAAAGTTAAAGTGGTTTGATTAAATTTTGAGTCAATAATTTAATTAACTTAAAAGTTAAAGTTGTTTGAATAAATTTTAGAGTCAATATTTAATTAGAAGTAGAAGTGATTTGAAATTGAATTGAATTAAATATTAAATATTAATTTTGAGAACGGGCAGTACGAATTTAAAAGATTGAGTGTTTTATTGAAATTGTCAATAAGGTGAAAAAGAGAAATTTTGTTTAGTTTCCAAGCCTATTTCCTGGATTACATTGTGGACTTAGCAAACGGATTAATAAATTAACCAGGTATTTTGCACGTGTATTATTAAACTAAAACCCAGAACTTTGTATAATTTGTATATTTTTGTAATTATTGTATAATTTGCCAACTTTGTTTTGTGTACAAAGACTTCAATATATTTGGTTGTTATAAATAGTCAGTTTATTATTGCTTGAAAATACGCAAGTGCTCGCATCGAGAAATTCCTTTACCTACGCTTCTAACAGGACAAAAGCTACCAATCGAAGAAGGAGTAAAAAGGGAGTTCCATCGAATAATCTCTCCCTAAATTATCAACCAACAATTGTAAGGTAATTTAAATTAAAAGATTTTCGTGGTGGCAGCTATAAACAAATTTAATTAAAATAAAATCATTAAAACCGCGTAGTCCGGTTTTCCACAGCAGTTTGATGCCATGATTTTCCCGCAGTTTGCTTTATGTCGTCCAGCCATCGTTTTTGTGGTCTACCAACGCTTCTCTTTGTAAGTCTAGGGCGCCACTGGCAAATGCGATTTGGCCACTCCTCATATGGTTTTCTTGCGATATGCCCCACCCAGCCCCACTTCAAGCTCGCTGTCCTTTTGATTATGTCCGTCACCTTCGTCATCCTCCTTATTTCCGCGTTTCTGATCCTATCTCTCAGGCTAACTCCCAACATTGCTCTTTCCATCGCACGTTGCGCTATACGTAGGCTGTTCGCGCTCTTTGCGGTTAACGTCATGGTCTCAACACCGTATGTCATCACCGACAGAACACACATGTCGAAAGTCTTCGTTTTCAAACAAGTTGGTATTTCTTTGTTCTTTAGAATCCACCCCAGCCTCCCGAATGCCGCCCATCAAATTCTGATCCTTCTTGTTATTTCGGCGGTTTGCCGGCGATGGCAATTTGGAAATTTTGGAAAATGGATGGAAATTTTCCATCGCTGACCCCTCAGGTCGCGATAGGTTAGCTGGTGGATTTGTTTATCTTCAGAATTGTGGTGGGATGAGGACAAAGATTCATGACATCAATAGTAGTGTTAATTGCAGCTTTTACAGTGTTATAGTTTTTATTGAGACTTTCCTTGACGAGAATATTTTGACGAGTGAGCTGGATTTTCTTGACTACATTGTCTTTCGCTGTGATAGGTCGAGTTCTTCAAGCAATAAATCGGGTGGTGGTGGTGTCCTCATTGCTGTTCATGTCAGTCTTGGCAGCTGTAGTTTGATTGTCACTCCCTCGACTGTTGAGAATTTATTTGTTCGTGTTTGTGACACAATTGTTGGTGCTGTGTATTTGCCTCCCGATTCCGATGTTCTTGATTACAGTGAGTTCTGCGGCATTGTGGATGATGTGTGTGACTCTTATCCTCAACTTAAGCTTGTGGTTTCTGGTGATTTCAATCTGCCAAGGGCTGAATGGTGCTTTGATGGAGTCTGTTGTAGTTGGTGACTGCATGTCTCTTCACGGATTATCTCAGATGAGCATGCTGCCCAATAGTCGGGGTGTATTGCTTGATCTTGTTTTTTCTAATTTTGATATCACAGTTTCTGTTGCCAGTGATAAGCTGTGTGGTTCATCCGTGCATCATGAGCCTTATGCCTTGCGCTTTTCTGTCGGTGATTCGTCTGCGAATGTTCTTCGTGTTGATAGGGTTGTTTATGACTTTGCTGCAGCCGATTATTGCTTGATCAATGAGTGCTTGTTGAATGTTGACTGGTCTGTCGTTTGGGGTTTGGATGATATTGATGATATTGTTCAGAGGTTTTATTCTGTGCTTTTTGACGTGATCGGGGCTTTGGTGCCTTTGAAGCGGATTCGCGTGTCGAGCTATCCCGTTTGGTTTTCTGGTGAACTCATTGGTCTTATTAAAGACAAAAAATTGGCACACATGACTTTTAAACGTTCTGGGAGTATGGTTGATTATCTGTCTTTTGCCTCGCTTCGTGAGAGAGTAAAATCTCTTCATTCGGAGCTGTATTTGAAGTATTTGACTAGGGTTGAACGGGATATTCAAGTTGATCCCAAAGCGTTCTGGCGCCATATTGATAATTGTAAAAACACCCGAGGTTTACCCGCTTGCATGTTTTTGGGTGATAAAACATCTAACTCTGATCAAGACTGTGCCAATTTGTTTGCGGATCATCTTTCAACTGTCTATGGTGCCATTGACCGGAATGTTTACCTTTATGCTGCGGGAGAGGTTGTTGATTGTCCTCCTTTTAGTCTCTCCGAGTCCTGCATCTTTGATGCTATTTGTGGTCTCCCTGGTGGCTTGTGTTCTGGTCCTGATGGTATTCCTCCAGTTCTTGTCAAGAATTGTGTGTTCTCTTTGTGTAATCCTATCTTCAATATTTTTAACATCTCGTTGAACAGTGGTTGTTTTCCACTAATTTGGAAGGAGAGTTTTGTTATGCCAGTATATAAGAAGGGTGATAGAAGTGATATTTCTAATTATAGGGGTATCTCCATCCAGTCTACAATTCCCAAATTGCTGGATAAGTTGGTTTCTGAACATTTGATGTCGGTGAGTAGGAGTATTATAGTTGAGCACCAACATGGATTCTTCCCTGGTCGTTCGACTTCGTCTAACTTGATTTCTTTCACGTCTTTTTGCCTTGATGCTTTCGAGAGGGGTTTGCAGGTAGATGCTGTCTACACTGACTTCTCGAAGGCTTTCGATCGTGTTTCCCATGCTGCTCTTCTGGCAAAGATTCAGTCACTTGGTTTTTGCTCGATCATCGTGGATTGGCTTCGCAGTTATCTGGTGGGTAGAACTCGGAGGGTCAGAGTTGGTGATTTCCTTTCTCCTGATATTCTGGTGTCCTCTGGTGTGCCCCAGGGATCTCACTGTGGCCCTATTCTGTTCTTGTTATTTATTAATGATATTGGTCAATTTCTGACGAACTCTTCGTGCTTGTTGTTTGCTGATGACTTGAAGCTGTTTAGGGCCATTGGTTCGGTCAGCGATTGCTTGCAGTTGCAGAATGACATTGATGTCCTGATTGAGTGGTGTGGATTTAACAATCTTGATTTGAATTTCGGCAAGTGCTCGGTGATCTCTTTTTCAAGGAGGAATGTGTTGTCATTCGCATATAAGCTATGTGACAGGGTGTTTAATCGTGTCTCAGTTGTTAATGACCTTGGTGTTCATCTTGATGCGGGTTTGACCTTCAATCATCACATTCGGCTTGTTTGTGGTAGGGCTTTTCGCATGCTTGGGTTCATCCGGCGGCAGTCCCGGGGTTTCTCGCCGTCTACTTTGAAGTTGTTATACTTTCCGTTGGTCCGCTCTCAGTTGGAGTATGCGTGTAGTGTATGGTCGCCCTATTATCGTGCCCAGATCGATCGTCTTGAGCGTGTTCAGCACAAGTTTTTTAAATTTCTGCACTATGTACTTGGTCGTCCTAAAGAGGATTTCTCTGACGAGACCTACCTTAACTTCTGTGTGACTAAGTCTCTGGCGATCAGACGATCTGTGGCCGATCTTTGTTTTCTTCATGGCCTGATGAGTGGGAGGATTGACTGCAATGCACTGCGCAAGCTTTTCTGTTTTAGGAGTCCGGTTACATTCACGAGGTCTACATGGATATTTCAAATGGGTCATCACTCTACTAATTATGGTCGCCATAGTCCAGTGGTCAGGATGGCCGAATTGGCCAATACTGCAAGTGTGGACCCTAACTTCAATTTGTTTAATCCATCGGTTTCGGGATTCAAGAGGAGCTTGTGGTTGATGTTTTAGTGTTTGTCTTTATTATTGTTGTTTTATATCATTATTACCTTAATGTTGTTTTATAGCTTTTAGTTTTTGTGTAAACAGCACGTGGTTAATAGTTATTATTTGATTTGTTAATTACTTATGTATGTGTTTATTGTATATATTTTTTTTATTGTTGTTTTAGTATGTATTTTTTTGTAAAGAGGTACATCCGTTAATTGAATAAATGAATAAATGGTTTGATTTTGTTTTCCTAATTTTATGAGGTGCCCCAGATATATATATTCTTCTACCTTCTCTATTTTTTGTTGGTTTATTTGGTATTGTTTGTTACTTTCGGTCATTACCTTGGTTTTGTTTATATTGATTTCCAAACCGATTTTTTTGGCGACTTCTCCGATTTCTATCAGCATCTCTTCTAGCTCCTCTTCGTCTGAGCTTATAATCGCAATATCATCCGCGAAGCGGAGGTAGTTCAAGAACTTTCCGTCTATGTTTATTCCTTTGTTATCCCAACCCAACTTCTTACACATGTTCTCCAGTGCCAATATCGTATGAATAGCTTTGGGGATATGGTGTCCCTTTGTCTTACGCCTCTTCGAATGGGAATTTTTGGTGTGCTCGTTACGTCGTCAATTTTTATGCATATTTTGGCGTCTTTGTAGATGTTTTTCAACAGTGTTGTGTATTTTGAATCGACTCTGGCGTCTTCCAGTTCCTCGTAAACCGCCCACAGCTCAATCGTATCAAATGCTTTCTGGAAGTCGATGAAGCCCAGGTGTATCGGAACATTGTACTCTTCGCATTTTTCTATCACTGTTCGTATGGTTTGTAGATGATCGATGGTGCTAAAACCCCTTCTGAAGCCGGCCTGTTCTACCGGTTGATAGAAGTCTAATTAGAAAAAGTAGCTTGTATATGTGTGACAGAAGCAGTGGCGTAGCTAGCATGGGTGACATCCGAGGCGGATTTCATGGGTGTCACCCCCACTTATGCTGATGACCTTTTTAGGCTTCTATACAAAGTATAGCAAGAAGCTTTATGATCTGGCTCCGTGTCTGTCCGTCCGTCTGTCTGTCTGTCCGTCCGCATAATTCAAAATCATACAGAGCGTTTCAAATCGTGTTTTACTTTGATGTGAAAAAATAATTTTTTATTGATGTGGTTAGTGAAGTTAAGTTATAAATAAAAGAGAAAGGAGAGGATTGGTCCACCTCAAAAAAAGGACCATACATTACAGAGAAGTAAAATTTCTAATAGAATGGAAAAGTTTGATTGTTATTACTTATATAGTAAATGATAATTACCAATCGCAAAAAATTTAATTGGTGCAGATTATCTGATTATGTGATGTTACATTATATGGCGATCAAAAATAACCAGATAATAACAACTTTTTTAAGTTTGTAACTCTCGGTTCCGAATTATCGGATTATCTGATATCACATTATAAAATTTTGGCGACCAAAAATAACAACAAATTTTCACACCAGAAAAGTAGTTGTATGTATAGAAGCCTAGGAACCGCTGCTGAAGCACGTTCCAACTTGTTTTTAGAGGTTGCACCCAGGGAAAAAAGGGGTGTCACCCCTAAAAAACGAAAAAGGTCACTCGTTTTTGTTTTTAAAAACCAAGAAACGAGGTAATTTTAGTCAGGAAATTTAACTAATTTGGGGTCGGGTGTCACCCCCAGACGGGTGACACCCGGGGCGGCCCGCCCCCACCGCCCCCCCTATCTACGCCACTGACAGAAGGCTTATTGGTCGATAGTTGCCGATATCTGTCTTATCCCCTTTCTTTTGTATTAATATTACGTCAGCATTTTGCCATTCTGTTGGTATTCTTCCTTCTTGTAGAATTTATGAACACAAGGAAAAAGAATGCTAGAGGCAAAAACATTGGAAAACAAACACAAATATGAAGCGCAAAGAAAAATATGCAAGAAACTGATCACAGATAAGAAAAGAAAATATACAATGGAAAATTTGGATGCTCTGGAAGAGAATTTCAGAAACAGAGAGGTCAGAAATTTTTACCAAGGCGAAAAAAAAGTAAGAAAAGGATATACGCCAAGAACATCGCTCTGCAAGGATAAAAAAGAGAATTTAGTAGGAGGCCAAACAGAAGTTATGGAGAGATGGCCGAGTATTTTGAAGAACTACTAAATAGACAAACAAATAACGAAGAAACAATAGATCTACTCAACGACAGCACAAATGAACCAAATGTAGAAAAGCCTAAATTAGAAGACATACGGAAAATTATTTGGAGCTTGAAAAATAATAGAAGTGCGGGCGTAGACCAAATACAAGCCGAAATGATTAAGTATGACAGAGATGTAGTTGAAACAATGGTGCAAGAACTAATTGGGAAAATATGGGATAGCGAAGAAATGCCAAAATCACGGAGAGAGGCGATAGTTTGTCCCTTACATAAAAAGGGTGATAAAACGAAATGTGAAAATTATAGCGGCATTGCATTGTTGAACGTTGCGTATAAAATCTTGGCAACGTGTATCAAAAATCAATTGAGTCAATATGTTGAAGAAATAGTAGGAGAATACCAGAGTGGTTTTCGGAAGAACAGGTCGGTAATTGACCAAATCTATGTCTTAAAAGAATTACAAACGACAAGCTACAAACACAAAATACCAACGTACCTGCTTTTCGTGGATTTCAAACAAGCGTATGACAGTGTGAACAGAAGACAGCTTTACCTAGCACTGAAAGAATTTGGTGTTCCCAATAAATTGATAAGACTGGTCAAAATGACGTTGGAAGAAACAACAAATAGGGTAAAAATGAATGGGAGGCTGTCGAGAAAGTTTGAAATCAAGAGCGGACTAAGACAGGGTGACCCGCTTTCTGCGATTTTGTTCAATGTAGTACTGGAGAAGGCTTTGCGAGACAGTAAAATCAACAGAAATAATACCATATTCCACAAACGACAACAATGTCTTGCATTCGCTCATGATATAACAGTTATAACAAGAACAAAACAGGAGTTGCAAAAAATTTTAAAGGAAATCTTGAAGGCAGCAAACAGAATGAGACTTGAAATAAATGTCGAAAAAACTAAGCATATGGTGTGGAATGATAAGCCGTTCGAACAAGGTCAATATCTGCAAGTAAAATCAGAACTGAGCGAAACATTAAAATTTGAAGAGGTACAAACATGCATTTATCTGGGAACACTAGTAACAAGAGAGCCTGGAAACAATGAGGAAATCAAAGCCAGAATAGCGGCAGGAAATAAAAGTGCATATGCATTGCAAAGGATACTGACTGGTGGAATGTTCTCTAGAAGAGTGAAGCTAAAAGTGTACAGAACAATGATACGTCCGGTGGTAACGTATGGAAGCGAGGTCTGGACGCTCAGGAAATAGGACCAAGTAATCTTGAATGTGTGTGAAAGGAAAATTCTGATAAGAATTTTGGCGGAAAATATGTAGATGGAAGATGGCAACGAAGAAACGACCAAGAAATAAGTGAACTATATGGAGAAGATACCATTGTTGGAGTGGTAAAAGCACAGCGAATAAGGTGGTTGGGGCATTTGATAAGAATGGAAGAAGAGAGAATACCAAATATTGTGTTGAAAATGACAATGAGCGGGAAGAGAAGACGAGGAAGACCAAAGTCAAGATGGAGAAAAGAAGTACAGGATGATTTGGACTGTTTGCACATCACTGAATGGAAAGAAAAAGCGAAAAACAGGAAGATATGGGCTAGTATAGCTAAACAAGCCATGGATCTTCAAGGCCTGTAGTGCTAAATTTTATTCATTCATTATGGTGCATGTCGCCCACTGCACTGAAGCTTATTGTGCCCCTCGTTCCGTGATTCACTCCAACAGCCATATCTCCTCAACAAAGTTGAATATGCAGCCGGAAGGCCCCTGTGCTATCTCCTTCATTACCATATCATATCACGTCCAAACACTTCTTTTACCACAATATACAAAAATGAAACAATTTTTTTTAGTGAAGTTGTGTTGTTTATTATTCCCATTTGAAAAAATAAATTACTACATAACAGTTTTTACAAATAATAAACATTTCGGTTTAAAATTTAAATTAATTCACTTTGCAAAGAATATTCTCGTGTTCCAGTGACAGGTACAACGCAGCAATAAAAAAAACTGAAATCGTAACATTTTCTGAGCTTTTGCTCATAATCGTTATTACGAAATATTCACATATTTTATCAAAAATGTTCTACAATGAAAAGTAACGTGAGCCGAAAAACTACAATGGGAATGGGGCGAGGGAGGGTATAAAATTTCAATCACACTTTAAGTTTAAAATTATTCTTCGTTATCTTTCAACAATTAAATTACAAGTAAAATGCGGTTACGTTTCCAACACCTTTTTGACAAAAAAAAATATTAAAAATTCTTGTTTGTTTTTTTAAAAAAATGTCGTAGTCTTCTTTAATATTGCACAACAAAATACATTTCGTTACTTTTCATTTCGTCGATAACCCCAAAGAGCGGCTCACAAATTTGAAAAATAAACTGGTAGTACTTTAAACATACTTTTCAATTAAGAAGAAAAAATTCTTTTTTTAATTGGCTACACTTTTTTTTGTTTTTTTTTATAGTTTTGTTCCTCAAAAATATGTATATTTTGAGGCGTCCAGTTGCGGGATTAAACACTTTAGTATACTTTTAGCTGATGTTTATCATCAAATCCAGCCGAATGACCAGCGTTTCTTACAATAAAACTTGCTCCATCGTAGTGCATCCTGCGTTCACCACGACGCACGAAAAGATGTCTGGTCTGACCCATTGAACCAGTACAATGTAAAAATGGTGAACTGACGGAAGCAGAACCGTTGGATGGAGAGGTACGCAACGAAAATTTGTTACTATTTCTTCCAATTCTGAAAAAAATGCACAATAAGCTTAATTGTTTTTCTTGAATATTTTGACTTACCTAACTAAGCCATCGCTTGTTTGCGAAATTCGAATGTTATTAATGATCCAATTATCGGTACCATCTTCGGTAATCCAAAAATTGGAACCTTGTAAAATAGCGATCGCTTCGTTAATATTCTGAGGTCCATAATTTGCAGCTTCGAAATGAGGACTGTCGCTAAAATCAAGATTTCTATATCGAGAATGAAAAAACGAAAAAAGCCTTACCTATAAAAAACATTCATGGAAAAGTCTTGAGTCAAATCGGAAAAACTATCAGTGGTGGTTCTGGTTCCTGCCGAATCCACTAAATAAACCAAGGCGCATTGATCGCTAGTGAAACTTACGCCCTTGTACCACATTTTCGCATATCTAAAAAAACGCAATTTTAACATTTTTGTTCGATTTGACAAATCGGTTGGTTTTACTTGTTATTGTTACCGTTGGAATCGTGAGCGAGAATTTCTACTCTCGAACCATATTGGTAGACTCGCCCGTTGGGATGCAACAAAGCGGCGGAACTGCCCGTTGTACTTAGGGCCAAAACAATTCCACTCTTGTAATTGATTACACGCACGGCTTTATCTAATGAAACGTCGACGCGGACACGATCGTGAAGGCGCAGCGAAATGATTCCTTGTGGAGAAATAGAACATCCTCCACCGGATCCAGCTTCTTCGTGCCAAACGTCCTTAAAAATTAAATAAGAATTTTAAGAAAAATTAGGTTAAACAAAATAATTTTATTTCGTGGAAATTGGAATTGGCACAGTGTTAGTTGTGGAATAAAAACCACAGCATTGGTTACGAGGCGGAATTATGGCTTCGAGTAGTGGACTTGACAGAATTCCTTAGCTCTGCCCTCCGGTGACCATCGACATTATGTGGATTTAAGTTTATCTTTCCTATCGTTAAGAACCACAAAGTTCGTTGTCGGTGACAAAGCCACCTTCGGATGTATAAATGCTGCTCTGCATATCCACGGTGTTTCCGCGACCATCGCGAGATGGATCAGTTTTATACTGAAGTGGAGAATCGTGGAGATCAGAGTTGGAGACGTTGATATTAAAGGAGTCGTAACAAGGGGCTGCCCTCAGGGAGGAGTACTCTCCCCGCTGCTGTGGGACATGGTGGTAGACGGCCTTCTGAAACTCTTAAATGACATGGGATACCACACCATAGGATACGCAGATGACATCGTCATACTGCTTACTGGAAAATTTGAGAATGTCTTATGCGCCCTAATGCAGGATGCTCTCAAAATTTTAGAGAAATGGTGTAAGCAGCACTCTCTCTCGGTTAATCCGGCAAAGACAGAGCTTGTTCTTTTCACCCAAAAGAAAAAGCTACCGACCATGGTCATGCCTAGCTTAACAGGAACTCCTTTAAAAATAGCCATCAAGTCAAGTATCTGGGAATAATACTGGACAAAAAGCTGAATTGGGGAAAACATTTACAAATGAAACTAGAGAAAGCGAGAATGGCCTTCTGGCAGTGTCGGGGAGCAATGGGACGGTCGTGGGGATTATCCCCCAAGATCACCCTCTGGCTCTATACCGCAGTCATTAGACCCATGCTCTGCTACGGATCCCTTGTATGGTGGCCCAGAACCAAACAAGTAACAACAGCGTCCTCTCTACACCAGACCCAGAGATCAATCTGTCTGGCTGTAACTGGAGTGATGCGAACGGCCCCAACCGTAGCGCTTGAGACCCTTCTCTGCCTCCCTTCACTTGATCTTCATGTGCAGGAAACGGCGGTCAAGGCAGCTCTCAGGTTGCGCAGTTGGAAAGCCTGGACTCATAGGCGAGGAACTGCGGGCCATATGCAGATCTTGGAGGAATATTCCAAAGGAATACCTCTTCTGCTACTTGAATCCGACAGAATCCACCCTAAATATATTTGACAGGAAATACAATGTACTGTTAAACGCAAACGCAACATTTGATTACGATATACATTTGTTTTCGGATGGCTCCAAAAATAATGTTGGATCGGGTGCAGGAATTTTCTCTGCTGAACTTGATCTAAACATCAGTATACCGCTGGGTAAATATACATCTGTGTTCCAGGCGGAGCTTGTGGGTATACTACACTGCGTAAAAATAGTTCAGGATAGGAGTATTCTGAACAAAAACATACAAATACTATCAGACAGCAGAGCGGCTCTTGTGGCACTTCGGGGCCACAAAGTCACTTCTGGTCTGGCGCTTGATTGCATCCAGGCGCTGAATGATATATCAATTCAAAATGTCCTTTCTCTCTGCTGGGTTAAGGGACATAAAGGTAACGAGGGTAACGAAAAGGCTGATGAGCTGGCGAGAAATGGCTCCAATGGTCTTCCCTGCGGCCCGGAGCCGATGATTACGCCCGCCGTCAAAACCATAGATACTCTCCTCAAACACTATACCCTAGAACTGCACACCAGCAGATGGCTACAAGGAACTACATGTAACCAAGCTAGAGCAGCAATACGCGTGCCTTCGTGGAAACATGCAAGATACTATATGAAGCTGTCCAGAGTCAATCTGCGGACAATTGCAGGGATATTGACTGGACATTGTAGATTAAATAAACATCTCCACACTATGGGGTTTGCAGATGACCCTTTATGTCGTGGATGCAACGAAGAGGAGGAGACAGCTGAGCATGTGCTTTGTTACTGCCCAGCTTTGACTTCTATGAGAGGATCCATGTTGGGAGACTTCTGGCCCGACATGGCCAGAATCAGTGGCACCCCACCCGCCAGGATCCTGGAGTTCATCTTCCAGTTGGGATGGCTTGGGGAATGACGGGTCGCTGAAATTGGAGGTAGCACAATGGGCCCAATTTAGTGGCCTAAGTGCGTGTGAGTTTTCTTGCCCTCCACCTATAATCCAGAATCCAGTGTTAGTTGTGGAATAAAAACCACAGCATTGGTTACGAGGCGGAATTATGGCTTTGAGTAGTGGACTTGAAAAATTCCTTAGCTCGGCCCTCCGGTGAACATCGACATTATGTGGATTTAAGTTTATCTTTCCAATCGTTAAGAACCGCAAAATTCGGTTTGCACCTCGAAATTAATGGAAACAATTTTAATTACACGCAATAATTTTATGTGTCAAGATGTTTTGTCAAAATTGAAGTATGACATGCCATTTTTCTATTATTTATATGTGGATGATTCAATATTGCTTGTTCCAAAAAGCAAAGAAGAATAAATATGTGGTGGGGAAATTTAATGGTTACCATGAAAGGATCCAATTTACTATGGAGAAGGAACAAAACAAAGAAATTCCATTTTTCAAATCATAAGTAGGTAATTGGTATTTTAAGCGTTTGTGCTTAACGAAGATTGGTTGGTTATCATTCATACCATCACATTAACACAAAAAGGCTTTGGTGATCAGATTAACGAAGAGAGTGAACGGCATCAGCCATCAGAGCCGTAGCAAGGGTGAGGCGACTGAGACATTTGCCTCAGGCGCCATCGCAATGGGGGCGCTAAACCTTGACAAAACCCAATAAATAATAGTTTAAAATTTTCTGAACTGAAGACTGAATTCCAAAATTTGACAACGATTTTATTTGCAACATCGCCTAAAATTCCCTGCTAGCCTTTTCCCCAAATGGGAATTTCAATCCTCTACAGTAGTTTTTCGTCTATAACTCGCTTACTTTCATTTTTAGTGAAAATGATCATCAAATTAAAATTGAAGAGTACAAAATTCTCTATAAAACAGGTTAACAAAATTTTCCTACATCATAGGTATTTATGAAATAAAAAGAAAATCCAGAGAAAAGAATTGAAAACAGTTTTGAATAATTCTTATTCTGAATAAATATTTCGTACATTTAAACTTCAAAACAAAACAAGGTTTCAGGATTTACTTCAGATCTGAAGTAAATTCTGAAACCTCGCTCTGTAGGGAATTTTCTCCTCTTCAATTTAGGTGCAATGACTAGGGGAAGACAGGGGATTTTAGGAAAGTTGATTCTGCGTTCTTCTTCATTTCCGTTTAACTGACTGGGTAACCGGCAAAAATATCACATTATCATTGGGAGAATATTATTCAAATATTTTTAAATTGAAAAGAAAAATTCCTACGGATAAAAATAATCTTCATATTCGGGGTGCGGAGTATTGCGTTCCGTTACCATGGAAACGGTGATTCTTACATACTATGCGTATTTTATATAAGATCTTCAGAAGTTACTTCTTCTTCTTAAAGTACCCTATCCGCTCAGCGAACGTAGGTCATCAACTTGACCGAAGTCAAGATGACTACTAGGGAAATAAATTTAATGGGGTGGTTTCCCGTTGCCTTCCCCATAGCCCACAGATTTATATTGGGCTTGAAGATCACAGCAGTAAATCCGGCGCGACTAGGTATAGAACCACGGTTTCCCGCTCGCTAGTCTGCCGGTGTAAGCTTAACACGTTCCTAAAGTTTCTTAGAAGTTCCTAACGATAAAAATCGATATCACATGACCGGGGGGTCTGGGGGGTATGGAATACCCCCCAGGTACACTTGCCATTATTCAGAACCATCAAAATTTATTATTTTTCGTTGAATCTTTTGCAATTTTCGTTTGTAATCCGGGAGTGAGGGGGGGGGGCAGCAGGGGATATTAATACCGAGGGACGTAAAAGTGAAAGTTATTCTTAGACCCGTTTTACATTACACTAAATTTTTCAGTACTAAAAATCCAATGCGCGCGCCGAATCAGGACACTGACAACAAGAAATTAGAACATGTTCTATTTTCTTGTTGTCAGTGTCCTGATTCGACGCACGCATGATGTAAAATTAGTTTCATAATTTAAAATAACTGTTGGTATTGAAATACCAACATTGTTCATTCGCAAAAAGTTTTTATATGCTATTACATCTTCGGTTAATAATTCTTGGTTCAACATATTTAAAATTTCTTTTCCTTCCATTCTTCTTTCAATCCACGGTTTAGTCCATAATCGCTTTTTTTTTCAAAGTTGTTTGATTTTTTGTTTTTACAAGTAACATTGTAATAATTATCACAGCCGCAGCACATAATTTTTTTCTTTTGCTAATTTGCATTTTTATTTAATTATCTTAAATCAACCAATTGACATTTGACAATTTACCTAATGCGCGCGGCGCATATTCAGTCGCTGAAAAAGTTAAAATCGTCAGGTTGTAGTTGCAAACAGGAAAAAATTACAACAAGTTTTCTATCTTCCTTATTCGACGCGCGCATTAGATTTTTAGTAATAAAACTTTCAGTACTGAAAAATTTAGTGTAATGTAAAACGGCTCTTACGCAATAAATTAAGTGTACCTGGGGGGTATTCCATAGCCCCAGACCCCATGGCCCTAAGTGAGTTCCTGATAAGCATCCATTTGTTCTCATTACTCTAAGTCAGCGCCGCGCCGTAGCAAGGGCGATCGCAATGGGGGCGCTAAACCTCGACAAAACCCAATAAATAATAGTTTAAAATTATCAAAATGATAAGAATTTTTTGGGAGGGGGGCGCATATATTCAAATTTGCCTCAGGCGCCAGAAGAGCTCTCTACGGCGCTATCAGCCATCATTCATTTAAAGATAACAATAAACTCAAAATTGAAGCCCTATTGGAAGCCAAAAAGATAAAACACTACGGAGAAAAAATCAGTGGGAAGGAAGGTAGCATTCAAGAGCAAAGGTATTTCAAATTCTCATGCATAAGAGGTTTAACGGAAAGATCGAGAAATCCCCCAAAATCGAATTTTGTTATAAAATTTTGGCATCAAACGTTAGAGCATCCATTATTTTCGTTAGAGTCTCAAAGGTCGATAAGTTATTCACAAACATCTTCTGGGGGGGGGGGCGTGGAAGCTGTAGACATGTTGCCCCATAGTCCAATTTTGGGTGATAATAAGTTTGATTATTTTCGTTTGTGCCTGGGCCGCGGAGTCATTCGCGAAATCCTCAGTGGGGGGAGGGGGGTATTATGTTGGAGACATCAAACCGTAAATTATTTCACAAATGAATATTCTCATGTTTAAATGCTAGAAAGTAAAACTCCAAACAAAAATAATTTTTTTTTGCTGTTTTGGTGATAAAATTGAATGAAACATGGAACCCATTATATCTGGATTCAGATCAGTTTGATAAATCCAAGTTTTTTCTTGAAGCACACGAAAGTCAACTTTTAATCAAACAGGAAACAAGTTGATGTTTTGATTGCATGAAGAACTTAATTTCTTGTGACCAATAAAATTATGTGTTAAATTTAGTGTAACTTACTGTGTAATCATCGATATAATACGTTTTTGCGGGGGTCAATCTCGGTAACCATTGTCCCCCTTCGTAAGGTTTCAAGTCACGAATGTTAATCTCTTCACTAAGGTAAGAATTGGTTGTATAGAGACTCCGGTTTCGTGGTCTTTGCACATCTTTTCTTAGAGAATCGGCCGATTTTGGTTTCTGAGTGTCGGTAAATGATACTAAAAAAAATGTTTGAAGTAATTTGCATTTTATATACTATTTCCCTCAAATTTAATTACCTTTACGACGAAACACTTTTCCCGTACCCTTTTCCATTAATTTTCTTTGAAATAAAAACACTAAAACTGTTGAAAGTTACAAATTAAATAACTGTTGTTTATTAAATGTGCAATTGTTTTAAACAAAACTAACTTGATTTTACGTTGTCACGCATTTGCAAATGAGAAAAACAAATGATTTGACGGTTGTCATCTTAAAAATATCTTGAAGGTTAATAACTTTTTGAGGGGCATTTTCATATGAAGCGAATATGCAGATATAAATGGTCGTATTGAGGCGGAATAATATTTGCAAAAGTATTTTGGTCGTGAAATACCATACAGAAGTCCATAAGGAAAACTAAAGTTGATTGTTGTTTCTTCGCCATTTTAGAGGTTGCAGCACATTTGGATATCTGAAATACTAAAATTTCGACCCAAAATTGAACAAGAAAAATTTAAAAGTAACAACAAAAACATAATAAGATTTAGGTTTTTATTAGTGAATATAAAATTGATCGAATACATAATCAATATTTTTCACAAGTATAATTGTATAAATTTAATATCTGTTTAAAAATACTTACAAAACCGTAAGCACGAAAAATAACTTTCCACAGTATACAAATCTTAAAGAAGTAAACAGGAAGTATAAATAAAATAGACAATAAAGCAAAACAATTATCTATGTACACTAAAATCTATAAAATACTTTTCAACATCTCTTGCAAATCGAACCTTTCATGCTCCTTTTCAAGTTGCTCTTGCAGCAACCGATCCAAAATATCTTGAAAGCGTTGACGAAGAGCCAAGTTTTCCAAATTTTCGATTTCTAATTCCTGTTGTTGACGTCGATTCCTCAAATCGATTAGTTCTATATGTAACTCTTCTAATCGCGACTCAATCATGGTTCCTAAACAGTTGATAATTAAATAAACATGACGCATTGAAACTCCCAAACTTACTTTTAGAAACATTTGGAGACGAATACGAAGCACTTGGCTGCGATTGTTCGTAAAAATCCACTCGTGGTATCGAATCCTTATCGTCAGTAAACATTTCGCTCGAAAATTCGGTCAACATTTTACTGCTCATGTTCGAATTCTAACAAAACGGTGTGAAATTACGCTTAAAATGGTTAAATATTATTTCCTTACCATAACGGAATTTGAATCGGTAAGGTGACTGTCTTCTGCAGAATTTTGACTGTTTTCGTCCATATCGAGCACATTTAAATGTGCGTCTTCGTCATCGGAATCACTAACGGCCCCTCCAAAAATATCATGTTCCGCAATATTTTGACTAATCGATTCGGGCTCAATGGGTTCTTTCTTTATCGTAACCGTCCCCTTGTTGACTTTATTTTCGTCTTCTTCATTAATCACCTCCCACTTGACGCTGACCTAAAAAACTGAACTGTAATTCAGTTTTTTGAGAAAATATGAAAATAATAAATTTGCTCTCGGAATTTAAAGTGGGAAGATTGGACCGTCCAGGACATTTTTTTGGGGGATATGCAATTTATTGTACAAGAAACGGTAAAATTTCTTGTACAGTGTCATACACCCCCTTAATTACACTATTTGACAGGGGTAGTGCACATAGGAGGTTTTTATCAAATATTTGAAGAAAGATTATTTGCCTAAATAGGACAAACTCGCGATTTGGTCAAAGAACGCCGAACATGTTTGACTGTTTGTCTATTCAGAGGTGACTCTTACCTTTGGGATCGGCACGATTGGTAAAAGGTCCACAAAGGGTTGTCCACAGGGGTCCGATCTTGTGGAATTCCCTTTTGGACCAAGTCCAAACTTTACTGTAATTAAGTAAAAAAAGCTAAGCTTCAACTTCATTACTTAATTAAGATTTTTTTGTATTATGATGTTTTTAATTTATTTTATTTCGTAAAAAATTTTTTCATTTAGCGAAGTGTTTGATGAGCAATCGCGAAAACCATTTTCAATCAAGAAAACCTCAGAGCAACACGCGTTAACTTTGATTTTGTCAGAATAAAATTTCGCAAATAACTTCGTGACTTCGCTCATAAATTTATTGATACTCTAACGTTTGTCACCAATTTTATTTTTCGGGGCGAATTTTTGGGTGAAATTGATGTCAACTTTTGGCTTTAGAATTTAAAATTACACTACATGAAATTTTGTAGACATGCGTATTTGAATGTCCTGGTCACATTTATAGGAATTAATAGAACGAAAGTATTTGTATTCTTTTAATTTTATGACTGAATTTTAATATTACAAAATAGGGCACCAACAAAAAAAATTCATTGTGTTTTTTTTACGTAAATACGATCATTAGCATGTTTTTATTTTTTTATACCAAGTAATGTGATTAGATTTTTCTAAATGTGACTCATTTCAAGGTAATTAAATAATGAAATTCAAATAAATTCGAATTATTTATTCAATCTGTGACATCTACAAATTAGTTAGTAAATTTTCCGTGCAAAGCGCCATTCATGCCAAGGCATGCGTATACCAATGGCGCTTTGAACGGAACATTTACTAACTAATTGTCAAATTAAATGAGTTACATTAAGAAAAATCTAATGACATTACATGGCAAAGGATATCCTAAAGATCGTATTTACGTAAAAAAACAAAACGATATTTTTTGGTATTTAATTTAACGCATGTTGCTCGGTTGCATGTTTCAAATATCCATAACTGTATGGTTATGGATATAACGGAATATTTTCGCCACCTTTGAGGCTCAAACGAAAAAACTTGAAGCTCATTGATGCTCAAAACGATTGACACCAGTTTTATTTAAAAATTGAATTCTGGGGGGGGGGGGGGGGCAATGACAGGGGACGATTGTAATCTCCACCGATGGTCAAGGGTTTCTATAATCCTATATCGTCCCCCTTATGCCAAAACCACGAATGTGCATTTTCTAGTTTCCAGTCAAGTGTATTTTGAACTAAATTATGAAGAAAATGAAATTAATCAATTTTAATTCAATCAATTTTTTTATTGTTATTCGAATATATTGTAGCCGAAATCTAACGATAATTTAAAAAAGGAATTTTCTTTCTTAGAAAGAAAGTGCACTTTCTTTCAAGTGTCAAAATGACAATTTTTGCACATTCGTGGTTTTGGCATAAGGGGGACGATATGTAAGTTCCACCGCCGGGTCAGGTGGGTCGAGGGAACAAAAATATAATCTCTTAATTGCTAAGCCTATAAGTAATTTTAAGTAGGTAAGATTCCGAATAAATTATTGAATGAAATTTAGCACCACAGGCCTTGAAGACCCATGGCTTGTTTAGCTATACTAGCCCATATCTTCCTGTTTTTCGCTTTTTCTTTCCATTCAGTGATGTGCAAACAGTCCAAATCCTCGTCCTCGAAGACATTCCTCGTCTTCTCTTCCCACTCATTGTCATTTTTAACACAATATTTGGTATTCTCTCTTCATCCATTCTTATCAAATGCCCCAACCACCTTATTCGCTGTGCTTTTACCACTCCAATAATGGTATCTTCTCCATATAGTTCATTTATTTCTTGGTTGTTTCTTCGTTACCATCTTCCATCTACATATTTTCCGCCAAAAATTATTCTCAGAATTTTTCTTTCCCACACATTCAACATTACTTGGTCCTGTTTCCTGAGCGTCCAGACCTCGCTTCCATACGTTACCACCGGACGTATCATTGTTCTGTACACTTTTACCTTCACTCTTCTAGAGAACATTCCACCAGTCAGTATCCTTTGCAATGCATATGCACTTTTATTTCCTGCCGTTATTCTGGCTTTGATTTCCTCATTGTTTCCAGGCTCTCTTGTTACTAGTGTTCCCAGATAAGTGCATGTTTGTATATACCTCTTCAAATTTTAATGTTTCGCCCAGTTCTGATTTTACTTGCAGATATTGACCTTGTTCGAACGGCTTATCATTCCACACCATATACTTAGTTTTTTCGACATTTATTTCAAGTCTCATTCTGTTTGCTGCCTTCAAGATTTCCTTTAAAATTTTTTGCAACTCCTGTTTTGTTCTTGTTATAACTGTTATATCATGAGCGAATGCAAGACATTGTTGTCGTTTGTGGAATATGGTATTATTTCTGTTGATTTTACTGTCTCGCAAAGCCTTCTCCAGTACTACATTGAACAAAATCGCAGAAAGCGGGTCACCCTGTCTTAGTCCGCTCTTGATTTCAAACTTTCTCGACAGCCTCCCATTCATGTTTACCCTATTTGTTGTTTCTTCCAACGTCATTTTGACCAGTCTTATCAACTTATTGGGGACACCAAATTCTTTCAGTGCTAGGTAAAGCTGTCTTCTGTTCACACTGTCATACGCTTGATTGAAATCCACGAAAAGCAGGTACGTTGGTATTTTGTGTTTGTAGCTTGTCGTTTGTAATTCTTTTAAGACATAGATTTGGTCAATTACCGACCTGTTCTTCCGAAAACCACTTTGGTATTCTCCTACTATTTCTTCAACGTATTGACTCAATTGATTTTTGATACACGTTGCCAAGATTTTATACGCAACGTTCCAATGCAATGCCCCTATAATTTTCACATTTCGTTTTATCACCCTTTTTATGCAAGGGAAAAACTATCGCATCTCTTCATGATTTTGGCATTTCTTCGCTATCCCATATTTTCCCAATTAGTTCTTGCAACATTGTTTCAACTACATCTCTGCCATACTTAATCAGTTCGGCTTGTAGTTATTTGGTCTTCGCCCGCACTTCTATTATTTTTCAAGCTCCGAATAATTTTCTGTTTCTGTTTCTGTAATTTAGGCTTTTCTACATTTGGCTCATTTGTGCTGTCGTTGAGTAGATCTATTTTTTCTTCGTTATTTGTTTGCCTATTTAGTAGTTCTTCAAAATACTCGGCCCATCTCTCCATAACTTCTGTTTGGCCTGCTACTAAATTCCCTTGTTTATCTTTGCAGAGCGATGTTCTTGGCGTATATCCTTTTCTTACTTATTTTTCGCCTTGGTAAAAATTTCTGATCTCTCTGTTTCTGAAATTCTTTTCTAGAGATTCCAAATTTTCTATTGTATATTTTCTTTTCTTATCTCTGATCAGTTTCTTGCATATTTTTCTTTGTGCTTCATATTTGTGTTTGTTTTCCAATGGTTTTGCCTCTAGCATTCTTTTTCTTGCTTTCTCTCTTTTGCTAATTTCTTCTTGGCATTCCAAGTCGTACCATTCCTTGTGTTTATGTTTTCTTTCCATTTTTTGTTTGGATGCTGCTCTTTTCATAATTTTAACCAAGCGCTCTGCTCTTTCTTCTATATTTCCAGGTTCTTGCTCTTTTCCTGCTTTTTTCTCTATTGCTTTTCCATACTCTTCTTGAACCTTCTGCTCGTTAAATTTGATTCGAATTGGCATCCTTGTCTTGTGGTTTTCACTTTCGATTTTTATTGGAATTACTGACTTAAATTTTGTTCCCAACAAAAAATGATCGGAGTCTATATCTGGCCCTCTATACGTTCTCACGTCGTTAATGCATGTTTCACTTCTTATCTCTACTAAAACATGGTCTATTTGGTTTACATTCTTCCCATCTGATGTTGTCCACGTTCCTTTATGTATTGTTTTGTGTTAGTATTGGGTGCTCATTACTTTCATGTTGTGCTCAATTGCGAAATCTATTACAAATTTTCCATTTTCATTTGTCTCTGAATGTATGCTATACACCCCTATAGTTGGCCGGTATGACACTTCCCTTCCTATTTTGGCGTTGGAATCACCAAGTACCAGCTTCACATCATATTTGGGAATTTTTCGATATTCTTTGTCTAATGATTCGAAATATTCTTCTTTGATTTCAATTAGTTTTTCGTCCGTTGGTGCATGTATATTGATGATACTTATTTTTTGGTATTTGCCTCTTAATCGTATTAGGCACATTCTATCTGAGATTGGTACAAAATTATTGACTGCAGGTTTCAGTCTATTACTTACTACGAATCCTGTTCCCAACCTTCTATCATTTCCGCTGCTCATAAAGAATGTATATCCTTCTATGTCAAAAATTCCGCTATCTTTATGTTTTGTTTCCTGTACTGCCAATAAGTCAATTCTATAGTTTTTCAATACCTTTACTATAGCTGTTTCATCATTCCCCCTCAAAAATTCCCCTTACATTCCATGTTGCAAAAAATATTATTTCATTGACTAGTTTCTTCCTTACTTCTTTTTTGTCCTTTTCAAAATTCAGATAATTTCTTCCAGGTCTCGCCGTTTTTGTCATATTTTGTTTCCGTCCGGCTTCACTCGCTGCTAGTTTTTTGCAGGCGGGCGTTCAACGTGTTTTTCTATTTTCCCCTTGTCTTCGTTCCAGTTCCAGCGTTCTTTATTTATGAATACCTCCCTATATCCCACCATTGCTTCGTTTCCCTTTTCTCTTTCTCTCTTTGCTACGCTTCTTAGCTCAGATTGGACCTTCCTCTCTTCTCTTGATAGATCATCATCTATGTATCTCTGGGTACCTCTTAGTCTGTGTTTTCCTTTCATTATTTCTATCTTTTCTTGCAAAGATTCTACTTTAGCTATTACAAAGGGATCTACTGTTTTTGGTTTTATCATTTCGACTTCTATTATTTTTGTGTTTACATTCAAGTATTTCCTTAAGAAATTCTCCACTTCCTGCTTTAGATTGGTTTCGTTAAATTTAACACCTTTTCAGGGGTGCAGTCGTAAAAAAAGAGGTACCGGGGCGGTCAAAAAATGAATGGATATCTCCATATATCACCCCCCCCCCACCCCACTTACATAAACGATCATCCAGACGTGTCGATCTTACAATAAATTTTATTTATTATAATTTTTCTTTTCCCATTACTCACCCAGTATCAGTAGGTACTTAGAATAAAGCCCAAAGCTCGTTCTTAGTATCGGCTGCTGCTAATGCGATGTTGTGGTCAACTACTTTTCGCGATCGACTGACGAAAGAACGGCAATAATGGTAGTGTGGTAGTGTTTGAGTTGTGGTTTGTTGAGTTGGTAGCTGTTATACTCAGAACACTATACGCTAGGATTTGATGTAAGCGATGGTTTTAGAAATTCACGGAATTAACGGAAGCCGCGTTTCCTGTCGGTTTTGTGCTGTCTGCAGCGAGAAAATAATACACTTTCGTCTAAAAGTTGCTTAGAGCTGTTATATTTAATCAGAACTCTATATTATGGGATTTGATCAACTAAAATGTAAGCAAATTGCTGGACCAAATACGTATACCAATTCACATTGCTTTATCAAAATTGAAAATGTTAATGCATATTTTCTGACAGAACCTGGACGGGGCGCCGCTCCGGCTCCAAAAGAAGTACCGGGGCGCCGCCCTGCCCCGCCCTGCCCCGCCCTGCCCCCACTGCATGCCTGCACCTTTTACTACGATGTTATTTATTCTTTCTTTGTTCTCCAAGCGATGTAGTCTGCTCTCTAGTTTTGACAGTCTTTCTTTTAATTCGATGTTTTCGCTTTTAAACATTTTTATCTCTTCTTCGTATGAAGTTTGGCTTTTTCTCCCTTCTTTTATTTCCTGCATCATCTCCCACATCATATCTTTCATCTCCTCCATTTCTTCTACAACTTTTCTATCACTTATTCCAGCCGCTGTTCTAACGCTTCTTTTGTTTCGTCGGTATATTTCTGCACTGGCCACACGCTTTTTTCCAGTACGCTCTGATGTGGAATCGTCGCTATCGTTTTCTGATGCGTTTTCCCTTTCAATACCGCTCATTCCTCGCTCACGCAAGCCGGTTGGAACTGTATAAATCGTCGCGGTATAAGTCTACCATCCACGTCAATCCCTCGGAGATGATAAACCTATTCTTTTCTTTTCCAAGTTGTTGTAAAAAGACTCAATTATTCACTTTACGAAGTCTCAAATATATGCAACCCAAACTACTTTTTCTTATCTTTCTAACCTTTCTAATTTGAAACGAAGTAAATCAAAGTTTTACCTGTTTTCCGATTCAAAATCAAGAATTTACTCTGGATCGCCTTTACACACCTTATCCTTTCACTCCTCAACATTTAAATAAAAAAAATTTCGATGGTTTCACTGCTAAAAAACGCAACCAAAACTCACTATATGACAGAGCCGTACTAACGGTTACCGTGTCGACAATCAAAACCGAATAAATTATGAGGTCCTTTAATTTACATTGGCGTTATATTTTGTGATTATTTTTATTGTTATAAATATTGCATCGCAAATTTTGCTCAGTAGAAGTTGCGATTATAAATTGGGTTAGTTATCTGTGGGTTTTTTTAAAAAGTTTACTGCCGCATACCGTGTAACGATTTTTTGAATCGTTACTTTTTCTACTTTTTGCATTTGACAACTTTAGGTGGATTCATGCATTAATTTTAATGTTGGCGGGATTGCTGTGTTTTTGATAACGGGGTCGCGAGAGCGACTCGACGAGAATAAGTTTGGAAGTGCCGAAGCGGAAGGTCGAGTTTTAGGGGAGCTGGTCAATTCCTGTTTGTGATGGAGCGATAGCCATGGATGGGGGTCAGGTGGCTGTGGTGAGGATTCGTTTTTTTGCTTGCGCAATTCTCGTTGGAGGATTTTTTTGTTCGCGTAGGTGAGTGCGATATTTTTGCTATTCTTATTGATTTCCGTTCTGGTTTGTCGTTTCTTGACCAAATTTGGGCATATGGCTTTGTCTTTTTTGTATTGCTTCCGCAATTACGCAATTTGTGCGTGATTGTTATTTTTTACTCCGTTTGGTACCGAAAATTATTTTTCCTTGTGTGTGTAAATACAAGTTTGTTCTGTGTAGTAATTGTTGCCTCATACTGTATGTTTTTTTTATATAAACGGTTTGTTTAGAGCCATTTTTTTGTGTAGTTTTAGTACTGCAATTTTGATTAAGGCAAATTTATTTGAATGGGAACGTTAATAGCGCAAGATACGACCGCTTCGCCTGCCAAATAACCACGTTGTCGCTCGCATTGACAATTCGATTGCTTTTCCATGTTAAATATTTTAAGTAATTTTAAATATTTATGCATTGTATTTTTTTATTTAGCATTTTTAATGTTGTGTGTGTTTAAATACGATTACCATACTGATCTAGGGGTTGGCATGGGTGTGAGATTGTGGATTTATATTTGCTTTTAGCAAATCACGTTTGATGTCGCATTCCATGCTCGCTTCTAACAGGAGTTCTAATCGATTGTTGGTGGTTGGTTTTTTTTGTATTTTCTGGTAGCGGTCAATCTTGCTATTTTAACACAGATGAGGTTGTGTCATTCGACGAGTCGTTATATATTTTTCCGGTCACGGGGGCATCCTCCGACCTTTGGAAGCACAAATTGTAATTTTTGTGTTTCTAAGTTCTCTCTTTATACGGGGTGAAAATACGTTTGTGTATTCTTAGAGTCATCCCGTATAATTGTGTAACATCAACCAAGGGTAGGGGGGTTCCGTTTTCTTCGTGGTCCGTGCTTGAGCTAGCATTTCGTGGCATTGTCTATCTTTGTCCGGCGATTCCCTGAGTTATCAACAAAGATCGTCGGGGCAGTTTTTGTCGTTCCTTGGAGTGGCAAGAATTGTTACAACCGCAACTATACTTTTAAAAGCTATATCCAGGATTTCTAGGATCCCGCTTTTCTAAAATCCCGGTTGGGGTAGATTAATATTCCTCAAGTATGTTTAGCCCAATAAACCATAGTCAAAACCGCCCGAAGGGCCTAATGGAGCGGAGCGGAAGGCCCGTAGGGTAGGTTTTGACAATGGAATTACCTTCGAATCGAATGCACACCTAAAAAATCGAAAATTACACCAAATTTATGGTGGGCGTGGCGGACACTTTTCCGTTAATACACGGGTAGTTTACGATTTTTTTGCTAACATTTTTACTAAAACGATACAATTTTGTGTTACTTCTATTTTTCAATAAAATGTCTTTTCCAATGAATTTAATTTTTTAAATCCACCTATTGTACTTTACTAATACTTTTAAATCCTTACGAATTACCATCGGTGGAATTTACGGGTAGTTAGCTGTGACCATTTCGGCAGTGAGGATTTTCTCTTAACCATCGGCGGAGATTACATACGTCCATGACAGGCGCCTTATAATGCGATATATCCAATCTTAAAAAGCAACCAGGTAAATTTGTAATTTACCCGGTTTTCGCGATTTCTAGCACTTTGTGTAAACAAAAAAGGGAAACAACAGAATACAATAAAAAATCTGATGTGACAACACATTACTTTCCCATTTAGTAGATTCCACTTCATTTGATATTAAATATTAATAAAACAGATGTTAACTCAAAAAAATTTTTAACTCGATAAAATACACAAATTACTTTGAGATATCAAAGTTACGAAATTTAATTTGTAATTTAATATGGTAATTCATATTTTTTAAAAGCACTTGTTTTATATTTTCATTTTAACAATAATATAACATGTTTGCATTGAAAAAATTTTTAAAATTGTCATTTTCCAAAACAAATTAGAAATTTGCGGAATGCCGTGCCGTCTATGTGCAATCAAATTTTAACTATGGGCGTAATTGGGAATTTACATCACCGATGAGGGCGCTAACGTCGCGTCATAATGGCTGTTCTAATTAGTATAGCACGATATTGCACATTAGTTATTAATGCGTATTGTACTAATATAGCTAGTCCACTGCGTTGTAATAGTGGTAAAATTCAAATTCTAACACACAATTAATTAACAAATACACGTATAAAATTTTGGGTATACTAAACGGAGTAGTTAATATTATGGACGCGTAGTGGCGTATGGTTAATGTAAATTCCCAATGACGTCAGAATTAATATTTTAGAAGTAATTAAAAAATTCGTTTAATATTAATTACACAACATGTTTATACAAGTAAATTAGTTAAAATATTAAATTATAGTAATAAACAATACAAATCACTTGGACAGATCAAAATTAAACTAAGGCAAACCATAATTTTTTAAATTTGCTGTTTTTAATTTGTATATCACGATTACTCGAAACCAGTTCATTTTTCGAGAAAAAGTATATCTACAAATTTTGTCGGGCATACAGTCGGCTCGACGACGGTGTATTATTTTTCGCGATCCGTTCGACGCCGCCCGGCGTAACGCAAAAAACGGCAAAAATATGTAATTAAAATCGTCGTCTCGCTTAGCGCTCGAAAGCGATCTGTGACCTAGGCATTTTTTTTGCAAAAATGCAAATCTAAATTCGAGAGGATCCAAATGACACCAAAAAATAGAAACTTTAATCTGAAAATAAGCGAGCCAGGCGCAAAAAACTATTCAATTTTTACCCCCCCCCCCCTTAAACGGAAGCGGGACAAAAATTGGAAAATTTGGCCATACCGATTGTCTGTTTTCGCCGCCCCCACTTCTCGAGCAAATTTCAAGTCGATCGGACGAAAACTCTGGAAGTAGATACAAAAATACGAAAAACCGCGAGGAGCCCTTTTGCCAAGCGCTGGAAAAAAAATTCGAAAAAGAAAAAATTGTTTCGCCTCCTCGCCCACCGCCCGGAGCTTCCTGAAAAATTTCAACTCTCCAAAGTGAATGCCGAAATTTTGTGACTACTTTGAAGCGCCATTTCACCCCCTCCGTTACGTCCCATGAAAAACGGGAAAATTTTCCCGTTCAATCCTCGTAAAACCGCACGGGTATGCAAAATTTCAACTCTCCACGACCCTCGTAGCTATACGCACTAAATTATGAATGAGTGAGTGAGTGATTTGCTCAAATTTATGTGTTTAATGGTCTATTTATGCACAAATTTAATGTAACGTAATGTAGTGAGGGTAAGAGATGTACTTATGCACTTCCATATAGTTGTCTTTGTCGTTGTCTAGACACAACAAAGACAACTATATGGAAGTGCATAAGTACATCTCTTACCCTCACTACATTACGTTACATTAAATTTGGATAAAAACTTGGATCAAAATTATCCAAGGCAAACTATATTTTTTTAACAGCACTTATTGTATTTTTGCATTTTAACAATAATTTAAGAGGGAAATATCAAGTGTGGGGTATCATAAGATGCGGAAAAATAATCTCTTTCGATTGATATGAGTTTCAATCTCATATGTTCCACCGGGAAGCGGCAATGCTCTTTAACAATTTTCATTCCCCTAAAAAAGGGGTTAAAAATGGACGGTTTCAACCAAAATCTAATCAGCTCTTTAGACAGTTACTTCAAACTAGTGTATAAAATTTCAACTCAATTGGTGCACGCGTTTGTCTGAAAACGTTGACGATAGAATAACCACACTTCATACATCACACATCACACTTCATACATCACACACACATCCGGACATCATTCCAAAATTGGTCTTAAACAATTCGTATGGGCTCATAGACCATGGGAAAAATGCTAACTCAAAATTTTTTTTTAACTCGATAACAATACTTTCCTTTACTACGTAAATGGGAAAGTAAAACATCTTCGAGTTGTAAAAAAGGGGGGCACGGCAGTAGCTTGGCGTGATCGCTGGTTGAGTTAAAACTGCAGAAATTGTGGGCTCAAACCGTGGACTTAACGGAATTTCTTAGCGCGGCCCTCCGGTGAATATCAACACTCTGTGGATAAATTTAGTTGAAAGTAAAATGGAAAGAAGAGGATTGATCCACCTCAATAAATGGATCGTGAAGACTTTGCAGAAAAGGAGAGTAGCAATATTCCGAATGTAATGGTAAAGCTTGATCAATTTCAGGGACGTATTGCAGTCTCTCTTTATTGTATTGCGACAGTAGGCCTATCTTTGTCAGTGAAATGGCACACTTAAATATAAAAATTTTGAAAAACATGAAGGATAGGTAAAACTCATCAATCTTATATTTACTAGATAGGACTTTACTGTATAGTACTGTAATATTGCAATTCAATTTTAGCGCGCGGTCTTTTAAAATTTAAACATAAAATTTAAACAAAGTAATAATACAGGAAAGAGAGAGAGACCGAAAGTTGATCTTTTAAAATTGAGATGGGGTGATTTAGCAAAAATTTAAAAGGTTGACCGATTAGGGGTAGAGGGAGGAACGCGATCATCATCGGGTGGTAAAACACAAGAGGGTTAGGTGTCAATAGTGAATGACGTGGTCAATTTTACCAAGTGAAATTTTATTTTAATTTTCATCAAGAAAAGATCCTAATAAAAGGAGATTATAGACGAATATTCTACAAATTAACTAGTGTACGTGTGAGTAACAAATTTTAATTATTAATGGTATATTTTTGTGAAATAAGTGACCACGAGGTTTAACTTTTTGGGATTTTCGGTGATTTTGCTAAAAATGTTATAAATATTGCTTTATTCAATGAGGGCTGTAAAATATCAAGTTAGATCTTTAATCAATAAATCATTATAATGCCGGATGGTTATGATTTGACGCGATTTCTGATAATCCCAGATAGTGGTTTGCACGTGGTAAAATTATCTTGATTTTATATACAGTAGTTCAAAGAAATTCGATTGTTTATTCTATTAATAAATTACTAATCATATCTTGCATATTACATAAAAATATCGTCAATTATCGTTCAATTATATTCAATTACATAATATACAGGGTGTTTCCGAAAGGTTTGGCATTGCTTCACAGATTATAACGTAGGTTTAAGTTGTTCTATTTATTGGTGGTAAATCCAAAATTAATGAAGATAAAGGGCTGTGGTTATATGTGGTTATGATTTAACAAGGTAAATGTTGAGGTGTTCAGTATGTGGTTACATGTGTTCTACACATATTTTATTATTGGTATTTTTTATGTATATATTAAAGGTTTGGTAATTTATGCGAGACGAGTGTCGTCTCAGCTAGGTAAACAAGGTATTGAAGGTATGTCGGTATAACAGGGTCCTTTCTTTGAGGTATGGTGATATTTACAAGCTCATTGTATGAGTGTAAAGTAATTTAATCCATGTAGCAAATCACACCCGCGAAAATTTCCTCGACAAGCCAGAGGCCGGCTTGTGATTTGTGTAAATTCCTGTCAGGAGGCCGGAACATGGAGGTAGATAGAAATTGTATGTTTGTTATAAAATGGTCACATTTCACCCCCCCCCCCCCGAACATTGTGTGGAGCTTGGAGGTGTTGCTCTATTCGATAAGGGAGACCTTTGTTATACTGAGGTGTAATTTTACAGGTATTATAAACAAATATTATGGTTTATTTATAGGTATAAAAGTTGTAGACGTAATTAGTCCAACTTACTTGCATTGAAGTTGAAGGCGTAAATTAGCCCGACCTGCAAGCCAGCTAAATCCAGTCGTATTTTGACTGATGACAATAAACAAACATTCTCAAAAAGAGAATCTAAATACAAATGATTATAAATAATATTAAATAATATTTTACTGATCTCAAATGTGGATCGAAGGTATGAATTTTAGTTTGCAGTCACAATTTAAACTGTAGAATATTCTCTAAGAGAAGTTTATGTGTATTATTATTAATATGATTTACCACTGACCTTATAATCAGAAATGATGAATGAATTACCAATAAATATGAACAAATTATTACAAATATCAAAATCCGCTAAAAATGAGTTGTGTTCACTTGGTTTAATATCAATAAGAGATAACTTTCATTACTATTTTGGCTTGTTGATCCATTCCCGTGATTTTTTTTTCTTTTTTTTTTTAATAAATAATAAATAAAATCCGAGTACAAAATTGGGTGTTTTAATGTTTTATTTAGTCAATTGGGTTTTAGAATGTGAACTTCGTTCACATTCTGCATCGAACAACAGGACATCTTTCTTTGAATCACTGTGTATGAAGTAGGTAGGCTAATTATGTCTTAGAGGTAATGTATAGTCTTCACAAACCGGGTTTTCCTGTTCAATAAAAGAACTGAGGTATACTACGGTAGGGTATTTACAACGTGTGGGTTGCTAGATAGATCACAGGCTTAGAATGATGGTATTTGAATTTCCGGATGTTGAGATTTTTAAGACGACGGCGGGAGATTCAAATTCCAAGTTCAACATTACAGTACAAAGAAGTTGTTTTGAAGCACAGATGTATGATGGTGGACATATGCAGAAGTGTTTTCCTTTTACATAGCCTCTGAAACAGTTGCTACTGAATTTATACTATGGATGTTTAAATTATTTGCCTAAACCTTAATAAAAGGTGTATTTCTATAAAACAACTGATTGTTTGAAACATCGATTTTCGTGATATGAAATGTCATACTGACTCCTAATAATCTGCAACCTGTGTTGCATCCAAAAATGTTTTCTTGTTTTTTCTTCACAACAAATGCGTTTACGTTCTATATAGTAAATATAAGATCGATGGTAAAAATCGTCAATTGCCAGATTTAGGACATTTCTATTAAAAAAAGAAATAATATTGTTTGAAAAGTAATTTTTCAAAAATAGACCTAGTTTTTGAAACACCCTGTATAGACCGATTGAAATTTTGTTGATATAAAAGCTATACACATAATAAAATTAATATAAGGTTCGAAATAACAATAAAACAAACTACTCACAGCGTCTGTATCGCAACGTAAAAGCCTTTTGACTTCCTTCTCAATTTCAGGAGCTTCGGCATACTTTTTCCGCAAAGTCTTCCTGAACCTACGTTTTCTACTATTTTTTACGGGAGCAGTTATACCGTGAGGCCATAGAAACTTTTTATCTACTTTATTTGGATCTTTCTTCTTTGTCTTTTGTGGTGAATCTTCTTCGGTTGATATATCGTCTTCCGCCTTGCACACCAACATTTGACAAATATCAGCAGTTTTATAAAAACTTTTTAAGTCTATGGTTTTCAAAGATTCAATAATCGTTGGTAAATCGACAACCTTCGCTTTTAGTAGATGGTGGTCGACACGCACTTCTGCACTTCGCATGTCGTTGTCGATTCTAATGACAAAACGATCTTTTAATGAAGCATTCATGCTGAGTAACGACCTTAGTATTTGGGCCGGTTCCTAAAAGAAAAGGTTCACTTTAAAGGCATACATATTTTTTTTAATAAACTTAATTACCTCAGGTAAACGAAGAATAAATTGTGATTCGAGTTCTGCTGGTGTAGAAGCTTCATTACCACCACGATACATCGTTTTTTTTTTTAATTCGAATAAAATAGTATAAAATTAAGGACTTATGATTAATAGTTTAATTACATCTACAAATTTATTTTACATCGCTTAATATAAATAAAAAATAGAAAAATTACTCGAACTTTCACAATAAATAAGGTTATGTTTGTGTTTTCGAGTTGTCAGATTTAAAAATGCAATTTTATTGGGAGATTTAAGTTGGCGCCATTGGTGTGTCCTTAGTTTCGTGTTTTTTTAAAACTGCGTTCAATGTACAGAGTGATACCAATTGATTGATAAGAGATACTGTGGTATCAGCATAGATACGAGAATAAATAAGTTTGTTTGACGAGTTGAAGCAATCAGTGGCGGACTAATGAAAAATCGGGCTACACAAAAACTTGGCCAAAATTCTGGAACTTGATAAATGATAATATAAAAAGATGAGGCTCAGCTTGATGGTAAAATTGTGAAAAAATTGTTAATAATAATAATAATAATAATAAAAAAAAATAATGAGATAAACATTAATAGTATATTATAGGCCAAGGTTGTGAAGGCCGTCATTATTGCCCTAGCGCCAAGATTATATTCCGAGGTGCTTTGCACCGAGGAATATAAGGCGCGGAGGCAATAATGGTCTTCACAACCGTGGTTTATATACGATTTTTTCCACTACTAGATTTATTACCATTTTTTAAAATTCTTTTTAATAAAAAATTTTTCAAATTTAAAATATTTATTTCAAATGACAGTTTTGTTTTGTTGATTTGACGGTTCGTCAAATTAACAATGGATGGCGTTGTCACTTGCTGTCACATTTAATTCGATTTTTTTAGATTTTTAAAATTAAATTAATGTATTAAAAAAGCGTTTTAAATAGTTTAAATACAATTAATTAACATTTCTTGGTTATTCTAAATCAATTAATAACAACATTTTTCTTTAAAATAGTCGCCAAGTTATCAAAAAATGTCATTTTGTTCCATTATTAACTAGTGGTTAATAATGGAAAAATTGTTCACCACTAGTCGAAAACGTGTCACTTCTTGAGCAACTAATCTAAGTAAAAATGATAGCCTATATGACTAATAGTGGAAAAAATATCTTACTCATAATAGGGTTGTTTACTAGGGGTAAAAAATATTTTTTAACCAAAAATTATTATTAAAGTAATTAGATTTATATGGGTTTAATGTTAAGATCTAGCGCTACTGCGGTTAAATTTGAACACTACTGACGAGCCTTCAATGACAGTCGAACAATAGTCCAGGCAACGAAGCTGAAAAATTGGTTCAAGCTTGCAAAAAAATCCAGGCAAGCTGAATTTTGGCAGAGATGTACATTCGAGTGTACTAATCAACCCCCCAAAAGTCCCATAAAATCCCACGCCGGCGTCCCCAACAATCGGGGGTTTTAGCTCCCCCAACGCGATTTTTTGCCGATACCTCGCTTATTTATGCTTGTATGAAAAATTATGATCAGACCATAATTGAAGAGCATAAAATTCTCTATAAAATAGTTTTTTTCATATTTTTCCATGGCACACTAATACTTAAATTATTGACCGAAAACACGACCCACCCTTAAAATGGCAATTGATTCCTTGCAGAGAGAAATTTCAGTTTTCAGTCACGGGAAATGCTTTTAATAATAAATTACTTGAAATTGTAGAAAAGGTTGGAAAATGAAGAGAAAAATAGATTTTTTCAAAATTTGCCCAAGTTATAGTATCTTCCAAGTAACGAAACCGAAATTTTGGTTTGAGCTTACAGAAGGTCCGGGTAAGCTGAAATTTAGCAAATATGTGTATATTGAAGTATTCTAATAAGCCCCCAAAAGTCTCATAAAAATCCCAAGCCGGCGTTCCCCCAAATGAGGATTTTACTCCCCTAGGTGCGGGTTTGCGGAGAAACAGGAAAGAGAAAAGAAGAGGTACAACATTATTATTAAAGGAGTCCAATCTGGAGATTTGGCATCTAGAGAAAGAGTTGAAGAATTCTTAAAAGAGAGACTCTTAGTGCAGGTTGAAATTGTAGAAACCTTCAAGATAGGAAAGGTACCCGGAAGAGAGGTGGTAGTGGCTAAACTAAGAGACCTCAACCAAAAAATAAAAGTGATGGAGAATAAAAGTAAGCTCAAAGGAACCAAAATTTACGTAGAAGATGACCTGACGCATAGTGAAAAATTAATACAAGATAAGATCCTAGAATTCGCCAGAGTGGAGAGAAGGAATGGAAAAAGAGTAAGGGTTGGACATAGAAAGCTGTTAAGGGTTGAAGGAAAAATGTATACATGGAATAACAGAAAGGAAGAATTAGAAGCAGAAGAAGAAACTCCTGGGACAACAAAAAACTGATTATGGGAGACGGAGTGACCGGATCGTCTCAGAAGGAAACTCCATGCACCGAAAAAGAGACACATAAGACGACACGGCAAAGTAAAAGGACAGAAGAATTTGAAACAAGTACAAATCTGCATAGGGCAAAGAGTAAACGAGTTTTGACTAAGATCGGAACGTGGAATGTAAGGACGCTGCTGAGACCGGGAAAAATGGATGAAGTGGCAAACGAACTGAGTGGCTGCCTTGCAGGAACTAAGATGGGAGGGGCAGGGAGAAATTAAAAAAAAGAAATACACGATGCTCTATGCAGGGGAAAAGACACAGGGAAGAAACGGTACTGGATTTTTGATAACAGAAGAGTTTTCAAAGAACATTATGGCATTTAAAGCAATAAACGGAAGAATCTCATACCTAAGACTCGAAGCCAAAAGGAATATATCAATGGTAAATGCATACGCACCGACGGAAGATAGTAGCGAATCTGAGAAAGAAGAATTCTATAACAAACTCGAAGCTTTCTGCGAAACAGTGCCAAGTCAAGATATCATGGTCGTAATGGGAGATTTTAATGCCAAAATAGGCAAGGAAAAACATATAAGGTCAGTTGCAGGAACACAAACGATACATGAAAAAACAAGCGACAACGGAGATAGGTTATGCAACTTGGCTGAGGCGACAAATACCAAAATCTGCAGTACCACATATAAACACAAGAGGCTACATAAAATAACATGGGTGTGGCCGGGTGGTGGCAAAGAAGATGGAAATCAAATAGACCACATACTAGTATCAAAGAAAAATGAAAATGTAGTGAATGATGTGAAAACGTACAGGGGGGCTAACGCAGACTCGGACCACTACCTGGTGATAGCGAAAATAAAATTAATGAAGACAAAATACAGAAATATGTCAGAAAAAAAAGAAGACTAGCAACGAAAAAATTAATTAACACCGAGATAAGAAAACAGTACGAAGAGCGCGTTGGAGAAGAAATAAAAACGAGGAGAAAATGCAATAACATGGAAGAAGAACTTAGCAGTATCACATCGAGTTTATACACGAGCGCAAAGGAAATAATTGGGTACAGAAGTAGAGAAAAGACCAAAGTGTGGTTTGATGAGGAATGCATGGGATACAGCAGAAAAAAAGCAGAGAGAAGATTGGAATGGCTGAAAACTGGAAGAGGGGAAGATTTGGAAAACTACAACAAATTGTCAAGAAAAGCAGAGAAGTTATAGAAGACTAAGAAGAATGCATGGTTTATGAAAAAAATGAAAAAAAAACATGGGTGTGGCCGGGTGGAGGCAAAGAAGATGGAAATCAAATAGACCACATACTAGTATCAAAGAAAAATGAAAATGTAGTGAATGATGTGAAAACGTACAGGGGGGCTAACGCAGACTCGGACCACTACCTGGTGATAGCGAAAATAAAATTAATGAAGACAAAATACAGAAATATGTCAGAAAAAAAAGAAGACTAGCAACGAAAAAATTAATTAACACCGAGATAAGAAAACAGTACGAAGAGCGCGTTGGAGAAGAAATAAAAACGAGGAGAAAATGCAATAACATGGAAGAAGAACTTAGCAGTATCACATCGAGTTTATACACGAGCGCAAAGGAAATAATTGGGTACAGAAGTAGAGAAAAGACCAAAGTGTGGTTTGATGAGGAATGCATGGGATACAGCAGAAAAAAAGCAGAGAGAAGATTGGAATGGCTGAAAACTGGAAGAGGGGAAGATTTGGAAAACTACAACAAATTGTCAAGAAAAGCAGAGAAGTTATAGAAGACTAAGAAGAATGCATGGTTTATGAAAAAAATGCAGGAAATAGAAACAAGCAACAGGCATAATGAATCCAGAATGTTTTACCAGCTCATAAAGAAACAAAACACAAACGGAAAGATGACACAAAGAGGAATGAAAGACAAAAAAGGAAAACTAGAATACAGTGCAGAGAAGATCAAACAGATCTGGGTGAAACACTTTCAGGAGCTTCTGAACACACGTCAAGAAGAAGAATATATACAAACAGAAATGGAAAGCGAAGAGAAAGAAGCACTGATACCGTCAAACGATGAAATAAGGAAGGCAATCAACAAGATGAAAAATGGAAAAGCGCCGGGAAAAGACGATATAAATATAGAACTCATTAAGTGCGCTGGAGATGAAATCTGTGAAAGAATATGCGACCTGGTGAAACAGGTATGGAGGGAAGAGAAGATGCCTGAAAAATGGAAGGAGGGTGAAATTGTGCCATTAAAAAAGAAGGGCGACCCGGAGGAGTGTAGAAATTACAGGGGAATAACGCTACTTAATTCTACATACAAAGTACTGTCAACATTAATACTAACAAGATTGAAAGAACATACAAAAAAAATTATAGGAGACTACCAGTTTGGATTTACGGAAGGCAGATCAACGTCTGGAGCAATACATGTGATAAAGCGAATAATGGAAAAAACCTACGAATTCAATGTGGATTTACACATGTTGTTTGTGGACTTCCAGCAGGTTTTTCATAGGGTCAGCAGGAAGGAACTATACAAGACGTTAGAAGAGCTGGGGGTACCAACTAAGTTGAACAGACTTATAAAAATGACTCTTGAAGGCACAGCGGCATGCGTTAGGACACAGGAAGGTGTAACTGACTGCTTTGAGATAAATAGTGGTGTAAGGCAGGGTGATGCGTTATCCGCAACGCTGTTTAACATATTACTAGAAAAAATATTCAGAGAAATAGGTGAGAAAGGATCAATAATAACAAGAGAAGGACAAATGATTGCATACGCAGACGACGTACTCATTGTAGCAAGATCACGGAAGAAAATGATAGAAATGTTTAAGGAAATGGCCGAAGCAGCGAAAAGAAGGGGATTGTTGGTGAATGAATGGAAGACGAAATATATGAAGTGTAACAGAAACAAATCGTGTCTACGGCAAGATCTAAAAATAGGTGGGAACACATTCGAGGAAGTAGATAATTTTGTTTACCTAGGAGTACCTACAGATAAACAGAAACGGTGATAGAGGAGAAGAAATAAGAAGAAGAGTGCAAATAGGTAACAAGGCATACTACGCAAACAAAGCAATGCTAAAAGACAAGAAACTAACAAGAGCGACGAAACTTAAGATATACAAGACCATAATAAGACCAGCGATGACGTATGCATCGGAGACACTATGCTTGTCACAATGTGAAGCCGAAAGGTTGAGAGTGTTCGAGAGGAAAGTGTTGCGAACCATCTTGGGCCCACTGTCTGAAAATGGAGAAAGAAGGGCAAAAATGAATCACGAAATTTTGCAGAAGTGTGGAGGGGAGGATGTCGCGAAGTTCATGAAATCACAGCGAATAAGATGGTTGGGCCATATCATGCGAAGTAAGGAAGATTTGGTAGGGAATATTACGTTATGGAAGCCAACGGAGGATAGAACAAGGGGGCGGCCGAGGGTGAGATGGTGGGACCAGGTGACCAGCGACTTAGAGGAGATGGGCGTGAGAGATTGGATGTCCAGGGTTCACGATAGGCGAGAATGGAAAGCGATTGTGAGTGATGCTGCAAAACATTCAAGGTTATGAAAAAAAAATAGGAAGGAAAAAACAGTAACAACAAAATGTATTATATGGGGCTTAATCCTCCCCTTCAAACGGATTTGTAAATCCCGGCAAAGGGATAGCTGTATTCTTAATGAATGTAATGCTTCGTAATAATAAATAATAATAATAGGTGCGGGTTTTCGCCTATAGCTCACGTATTTTTACTTTTACGAAAAATTACCATTAAACAAAGTTTAATTTGCCTATTACAGTATGTATTGTAGTACTACCTACTGCTGCGCTACAAGTTATAGAGAATTTTATGTTGTTTAACTCTGTTTAATGGTAATTTTTCGTAAAAGTAAAAATACGTGAGCTATAGGCGAAACACCGCACCTAGGGGGCTAAAATCCTCATTTGGGGAAACGCCGGCTTGGGATTTTTATAAGACATTTTGGGGGTTTATTAGAATACTTCAATATGCATCTTTGCCAAATTTCAGCTTGCCCGGACCTTCTGTTAGCTCAAACCAAAATTTCGGTTTCGTTACTTGGAAGATACTATAACTTGGACAAATTTTGAAAAAATCTGTTTTTCTCTTCAATTTCCAACCTTGGCCACAATTTCAATTAATTTATTATTAAAAGCATTTCCCGTGCCCGAAAACATTTCTCTCCCTGCAACGAATCAATATTGTGCCATTTTAAGGGTCGGTCGTGTTTTCGGTCAATAATTTAAGTAGTATTAGTGTGCCATGGCAAAATATGAAAAAAAACTATTTAATAGAGAATTTTATGCTCTTCAATTATGGTCTGATCAAAATTTTTCATACAAGCATAAATAAGCGAGTTATCGGCAAGAAATCGTGTTGGGGGAGCTAAAACCCCCGATTGTGGGGGACGCCGGCGTGGGAATTTATGGGACTTTCGTGGGGTTCATTAGATCATTAGAACACTCCAATGTACATCTCTACCAAAATTCAGCTTGCCCAGATTTTTTGCAAACTAGAAACCTTCCTTGCCTGGACTAAAAACTGTTGAAATTTTTTAATTTATAAAATAGGACCAGATTCGTATCATTGTAGTAACGAAAAAAGAATCTAATGTCAGTTTATAATACAAATAACAATTATTATTACATCGTCTTAACATTTATTAGAATGTAGTCACACGAATTGCGTGTGTTATAAATTAATACAATTTTGCACTCTTTTTGACATGTCAATCGTGTTGCTTTGAGGAAACACGATTTCCATTAACAAAATCGTGCAAAATTGTTATCGCTAATTTCTAAAGCACTGATGCTATTATATACTAATAAAATCACATTACTAAAATGGTGAAATTTTGTTTAATCACAATTCGCAAAATTCCTGAAATTTTGGACAGTTTTGATGAGTCAATGAAAGAATGAAATAATTTTGTACACAAAAATAACACACTATTAGTTTGTATTTTCATTTAAATCAATTAACTCATTAGTTTGGTTATGTTTGTTTAAAATGTTGTGGTTATTTTCCACGTAGGCATTTTCCATGCAATGTAAATTTCATATTAATTATAATCATAGTAAAGTTGACGATAACATTTTGTTCTTTATAAATTATAAGCAAGTTATTCATAGGTTGACCGTCATAAACGCGGGTACACAAGAATCAGGTAGTCCGATCCTTCCAAACTTTAACGTTCTCATTACCAAAGAGCGGAATTTAAACGAACACCAAATTAATCAGATTTCCCTTTTTCGGGTTCAGAATGAAGTTTAGTTCCTTCAACTCTTCTAATACTGTACGGCCATCGTATTAATTAGATTAATTGGATCTCGGATAAGAGGGATACTCCACCGCCGCGCCGGTGCGAGACCTTATTAATAAATTAACATATCTTAATAATATGTAATGAAATCATGTTGCACCGAATTGGAAGAACAAATTTACCTAATTTAAAATAAATATACAAATATTGTTCACCTTTCTTTCCCACCACACCTTGTCTCCCATTGGCCCTCCTTTGCTATATTGTCTACTGTCTATATCCGCCTTATTGCCATTACTTGCATTTCGCTGGCGCGCGATATTTAAATCAAATTTATCATTACACGGCGACAATAAGCGATGTGCGAACGTATCGAGGGGCAAACGCAGATTCGGACCACTTTTTGGTGGTGGCAAAGGTTGTGCAAAAAATGATGAGAGAAGAAGGAAGTGAGAGAAGAATAAAACTAGCAATAGAAATGTTCGGTAATTTTGAAGTTAAAGAAGAATATGTCCAGGAAACGAATAGAATAATTGACAGCGTGGAAAAGGAAGAGAATATAAATAAAGAATGGGAAAATATCAGAAAAGTCATGCAGGAAAGTACGAAAAAAATAGTAGGACATAGAAGAAGAACGATAAACAAGAAGTGGTTCGACGAAGAATGCGAAGAGTTGATAGACGACAAAAGAGAAGCTAGAATAAAATGGTTGAAGACGAACAAAGTAGAAGATATGAAGATATACAACGAAAAAAGAAAGGCAGCATATAAAATATGCAAAAAGAAAAAGAATCAATGGTTGAATGATTTGATGAGGGAAATAGATGACGCCAACAAGACAAATAATTCAAGGACGCTCTATATGAAAATTAAACAGCAAAAAAATAAAAGTACTTTGAAGACTAGAACTATGAAAGATGAGAAAGGACAAGTAGGCAGTTCCGAAGACGAAATGAAAGAAATATGGAGAAGATACTTTGAGAACCTTTTAAATGGAGGTGAAGAACAAGATGACAAACGAGAGACCATAAGAGCAGGAACCGAAGAGAAAATTGTAACAGAGCCAACATATGAGGAATTCAAAGCCATAGTAAATAGGTTGAAAAATGGTAAGGCGCCTGGAAGAGATGAAGTACATGCGGAAATGATAAAAAATTCAGGAGAAAGAGTACACCAGAGACTTCACGAATTGTTACTAGAGATATGGAGAGAGGAGAAGATACCGGATGAATGGAGAATTGGATGCATAGTACCGATACACAAGAAGGGAAACTTGGAGGAGTGTGGTAATTATAGAGGAATAACCCTGCTCCAAGTAAGTTATAAGATATTGTCCACACTCATTCATGAAAAATTGAAGGAAGAGTCAGAAAGTATTTTAGGAGATTACCAACACGGATTCAGATCGGGGAGATCAACAGTAGATGCAATACACATTATGAAACAAATTACAGAGAAAGCATACGAACATGATATAGAATTGCATCTGCTGTTTGTGGATTTTAAGCAAGCGTTCGACACCGTAATAAGAGAGAAGCTGTATGAAACAATGCATAGACTGAATATACCAGCAAAGCTAATACGGCTGATACATATGACAATGGGAAGATCAAGTGCCACAGTAAAGTTTGGTGGGAACGAGACAAAAATATTTGAAATTAAGAGTGGAGTGAGACAGGGTGACGCGCTGTCGGCTACGTTGTTCAATCTGGTAATAGAAGATATCATAAGAGAATCGAACTGCGAAGGAACGATAATAACAAGAGAAGCGCAAGTGATGGCATACGCGGATGATTTGGTTATTATTGCCAGATCAAAAAGAAAAGTGATTCAAGTATTCCAAGATATAGCAACTCAAGCAGCAAACAAAGGGCTGAAGGTGAACATAGACAAGACAAAGTATATGAATTTAAGAAAAAAGACAGCACAAGACAAAGAATCGATTTAAGAATTGAGAATCACGTATTTGAAGAGATAGAGAAGTTTCAGTACCTGGGTGTAGAAATAAATAAGACCAATGATAGAAGGGAAGAGATAAAAGAAAAAATTCAAATGGGATGGAAAGCTTATCATGCAAATAAAAAAATGTTAATGAGCAGGAGCATATCCAAAAACACAAAGATGCGGATCTACAAGACGCTTATAAGACCGGCAATCACATATGCAGCAGAGGTACTCAACATGACAAAGAGAGAGGAGGAAAAGTTAAGAGTTTTCGAGAGGAAGGTGATGAGAATTATTCTGGGTCTTAAAAAAATCGATGAAAATGAGTACAGACAGAGAAAAAACAATGAGATACTGGTAGAAATGGGCAACGAGGATGTTGTTAAGTGTATAAAGGCGAAAAGAATTAGATGGTTGGGACACGTGATGAGAAGACAAAGAAACAGCACGATAAGGCAAATAACTGAATGGAAACCAAGTGAAGAGAGAAATAGAGGAAGAATAAGGGCGAGATGGCAAGATGAAGTGACTGAAGACCTTGGAGCAATGGGCGTGGAGAACTGGAGGATAAAATGTCTAGACAGGAAGATATGGAGAAAAATAGTAGAGGAGGCCAAAACAGATGCAAGGCTTTAGTTACTGAGGAAGAAGATGATGAGGAGTGATCCACCTCAAGAAAAGGATCGTAAAGACTTCTGCAAGAAGTAGGCATATTCCACAAGGAATGAACGCCATTTATTATTATCATTACACTTGTTCGAAAATGGTAACTTCATAACTTTATTGCATTCAAAATTCGAAAATCGCGTAATCTCTCGACGTGATGACATCGATTGGTCGCCTAGATGTTGATATTTAACACCATTCGATTTTTTCTTCAATCCTCAAACGATTCCAAACATCAAGAACAATATTCGACGTGAAATTGCAAACATTTAGTTTCATTAATGTGAAAATTTCGCCAAAAGAATGATGTCATGCCAACAGAGCCGTAGAAAACATTTGCAATTTATGTTAAAATAAAAATCCTCTAATTTTATAATTATTTAGTAATTCGTTTCTTTAACAAATTAAAATGACACCTAGTATTAAATCGCACTTTACAATAGTTTTGAATTGTACTTACTATGGTTATGTTATAATTGTTAATCAACGTTCGTGGACTGGAAATTAGTGTTCCACTTTACCTACGCAGGCAGGGAAAAGTGGAAACAACTACTTTTTATAAAAAAAAATTTGATTTGTTGTGTTTAGTACTATTTTCTCGCATAGAAATTGTTAATTGACACGAACGTAGTTATTATGTTTAAATTATAAGGAGTGTTATTTTATCTTTCATTAAATTTCAATGATATCATTTCCACGCTGCAATTTAAAACTTCATAAAAGTTTAAAACAATTAAGAGCAATGTTCAGTGATATATTTATTAATCCTTGTTTTATAATATCATTTTTTATCAGAATGATACAAAAATTGAAATAATGACTGGTTTGTGATTTTGCAACATCTCAATTACACAAACACAAAAAATAAATTATCTAACCTAAAATCAATATTAGAACATGGGAATCCCCAAGTTTAAGTTTTGATTTAACCGTTATATTCAAAGAAGTAAACAAATGTTTTTGACTTAAAATTTTGAGATTGTATAATATATTTGAACATTCACCGAAATTCACCGGAAGTTAAAATCCTATGTTTAGTGCGGATCGTTACACAAGAACTATTTTTCGTTGAACAAACGATTGTTAATAGCGAGAGAATAAATTTTTTGTAAACACTATTATGGATAATGTATTTCTTTTCATGATATAATGAAAGCATTGGTTTAATAATTAATTAAATTATAGTAATTAAATTATAACTTGATGCTTTTTTAAGTTAAAAATTATTATAAATAATTTTTAAATAATTAGGTAGATTATTAAAACCAATTAATTTCAAAAAAAAAATTTAATTGGCTATTATAATAAGGTAAGGTTGAAAATTTCGAATAGTATCTACTTTTATATTATAAAAAAAAAATAAAATTATTAAATAACAATATTAGAATAAAAAAAAAACAGATTTTATATTATTTTTGTTGATGCATAAGTTCGTAGTGTTTTTTTAAATATTTTTGGAAACCTAAAACGCTACGAACTTATGCATCAATCTGATATATTATAAAAATACTTAAATAGTACATGATTTTTAACTATTGAGAATTATAATAAATTAAAATTTAGAAATAAAATAGTTAATTAAATAATATTGAAAATATTTTTTATTTTTGAAAGTATCATAAAGCTTTCAGCCATTGAATTAAACATTTCTTTCATAACATAAATCATAAGATTTCAGTCACTGAAAGCTTTACGATACAATAAAAAATATTTTCAATATTTAATTACTTTATTTTTCGAGTTTAATTTCTTATTATAAAAATATTGTTTAACAATTATTTTAACGATTCCACTTCTTAAACCAAACTTACAACAATTCCATTTGTGCTTATTGAGTTTATTAATATAAAAATTTTAAAATATTATTAAATCTTGCATTAATTACTCATTAAAAATATATATTTATGATGTTTATAAAAAAGTTATTAATTTTTTATCTACAAACAATAAATTCACAACGTTGACTCAGTACTTCACTTATATGAAATTAGATAACGATGAAACTTTAGACAAAATATTAAATGTATTTGAAAAGCAGTTAAATTAGGAAAAACATTATTTTATTCACTGCTCGACAAGTAAATGACACATAACATATCCAACTTACGCCCGGATTCATAGTCGATACTTAAGTATTGGTCATTACTTGAGGGACTCTTTCGCATTACATAGTCATAAATTAGATACTTGAGGGCGGCGTTACTTGGCAAAGTAGTGACAGTTGCTATAGAAACTAATTAAAAACCGCTTCTTGAGTACTAGTCAATACTTAAGTGTCGAATTTCGATTTCATAGTCGTGTAACCATTACTCAAGGGACGGTATTACTTGGAAAAACTCAAGTATGGGTAGTAGGTTACTTGAGTAACGGATAAATTGCGAACTAAGTACAAATGGCTTGTTAATAATTATTATTATTGGCAAATATGCTAAAAACCAAACAAACATCGCATTATTTGTTACAAAATATATATTTTATAGTATTTAAAAATTATAATTTCGATTTTATTGTTTCAATAATGAACGAATTCTTCCCACTTACTGGTAATTTTTTGCGATTGTTGTTTGATGTATCTGATGAAAATTTGTTATTTATACTAGGTTTGTTTCATCGACGAGCTATGAATTGTGAGTTCTAGAACAGTTCAGAACGGTTTTGAAAAAAATGTGGAAAATCCGTTCACGTTTGAAAAAAAATTCGGGAATCCTTATTCGAATTACATGATTATATTTAGAACATATTACGGTGATATCTGGAGGAGACGTCACTCGCAACACGAACATTCATTTTTGCTTGAATAAAAATTAATGCATGGAACTTGTTAATTTAAATAGGAGGTTTACTATTATTATTACAAAGGCAAAACAAATAGAATCATTTAAATCATAATAATAAAGAATACAAGGGTTAACAAAATAAATTAAAATGTTCAATTTAAAATCCGTAATGACAAAAATTGTTAAAATAATATAATAAAATTGTTTAGTTATTATAATAAATTTATAAACTACATGTAAAATTTATTAGTTAAGGTGTTAGAAATAATTTGTTAGAACATTGCGTATAAAAAATTAAGATTACGTGTGCGTCGATAAAATTAATTAAAAACAGAGTGATAGGTCATCCGAAAAACCATCGTTGGACAATTCAAGTGGTAACCAAAAATTATGTGCTTCAAGTCAACGGTTAACCTAAAAACATAAGAAAAATAAATTAAAAGAAAATTTTAAATTTCGCGCTATTAAAAAGATGAATTCCACTCACCTACAGAATTTATGGTTAAATAATCAAGTAGTAATGAATTTGTATCACCTTGACGATATAACAAACAAAAAAGGTCTTCCTTGGTTTTGTATCGAGATCGCACGTGTAATATTTAGCGGTTCAAATATTAATTAATTAATTACAGAAAATTATGAATAAAAGGTGAAATCTACAAAAATACAGTGATTAACCATAAATAATGTGAATGTAAATACGGTAAAAGAAATATAAAATACTTACCGATCGTGAATATTTTTGAGAAGATAAAAATCTTGCCACGAGGGTTAAAAATTTTATCGAAGATAAATCTGGAGAAATCGATGTGAATACAAGATCTTCCACGGGAAGCAACATTGACCACTACACATGCGCTATACCAAAAAGGAGGAGAGAACAATATTTATACAGGGTGAGCGAAAACTTTTACAAAAACTTATATATCTGTGCAACGAGTGCGGAATTTTAAAATACGACGCCACGCTTTTAGATTTAATTGTGGGGAGTTTAAATAATAAGGAACTGTTTAATATTTGTATACGTTTATTTTCATCAAAATTATTGATAATTAGCATAATAAAAATTATCATTACAAAACGGATTATTTTTGGGGATTCTTGTATTCCCGGCTATTTATTTTTCAGCTTTAAAAGATTTGATTTACAATTTCCTAAAGAAACCACTACTGAGATAAGCAAGTTTACATGCAACAAGAACCCAGTTAGCCGTGGTAATCAGTAACATTGAAAATTTTATTAAATTGCGATTGACAGGGTCCATCCGTACCTTCATCATCGTAATATGCATGAATAATGCAAAGAATTGCAAGTGTCTCCTTTGATAAGTGGCCTACGCATATGAGCCCAGCCTCCAAAGCATGTAAAATTACTATGTTCGTACATTTAGTAAAATAACACAGAATAGTATGCGCTTATGTTACAAGCTTATTACTTACAGTTCATCTGTTATTCGCTCATGTTGATTATGAATTTTACTAACGACTAGCCTCTATGACGTATCTCGGACGTACTACCGTATTCTGGGTTGCCTAACTCTGTGCTAATAAACTAATAAGATAAAGAAAGGCTAGCCGCTGGATATGTACTATTTCGAATTTATTTCAGGCGTAAGTCAAGTTCTTAAGCTAATTTCATTATTAAATTAAATTTTGTTTTAAACAAATTCAAAAAAAATTAAAAATTGGAAAAAATACTAATTTAAAACGAAATATAAATAGCAAGTCCGTCCAACAATTTGAGAGGAGGCTAAGCCTCCCTTGCCTCCATTGACAAACCGCCGCTGACCAAGGTTTGGCCTCATCTGGCTCGTGGAAGCTGGCTGCGCGATTTGGAAGTCTGTTGAGCGCTGGGCTGGATCTGGCCGATTATTATTGCTTCTCTTAGTTCTGTACCTTGGCAGAAGAAGGGACAATGTCCAAAATGTGGTGTTTGGAGTTTATGCGATTTTTAGCTTACTCTATGTATATATTTTCTACAGAAACAAGACCAATATCCATCAGTTGTGTTTAATTTTCGAGATTTTATAACTTAAAAATGGCCCTAGTCAATTTCACTTTTTTTTTCTTTACAAAATGTTAAAATACAAAAAAAAATTCCAATGTTATTGTATGAAGAAAAGTGCCAATATTAAATTTATATTAAACCCAATTTTAACAATTAATTAGTTAATTAAAAATAATAGGCCAGTTGACAACGAATTTTACAAGGGCTATAGCGTTAATAAATGGGAGCAAGCTGGAATAAATTTTATTATCTTTATTAGGACTTCTAAAAAGACATACTAATTTTGCACCCTCTAGCGACCCCGAATTTCGTCGCCATAGTGGAAAAATCATGCGAAGAATGGGCATTTTTACAAAAATTTTCGAATATCTCGGTTTCGGTGCATTTTAGAACAAACTGTCGAGTTATTGAAAATGAAGTCGAATAAATTTTCTAGAGAAAATATCTTGTACTTTTTTCAGCGGTTACGGAGTTAACCGCGGTATATATTTAAAATTCTTTATTTAATAATATTATTCATGGATATTCCATGGTTTATAAAATATCTACTATGGATGTCTTTATGCCATTTTAACCAATTTATATATTTATATCGAACTTGAACTCTGCCAAAAATAGATAGTGAGTGACTATGTAAAAAGAGCAGGGGGCGAGACACTGAGGGACTAGCAACTACAGCAACTACTAGCAACTACATTTTCAAAAGTGGTTCGAATTAGGTCTCCCCTAATTGATGTGAACTAATATTGCGGAATCATTATGTGCTTATGCATATTTAAATTATATGAATATTTGGTACAAAAAAAACCTTGAAAAAAAGATGGTGGATTACTTCAATTCATCGAAATAGAACAATGTTAATAATTATTGTTTCAATGTACTCTTAATAAATTATGAAAATAAGTTGTAAGTATACATTTTTAATTTGGGTTTGTAGGTACAGCATGGAAAAACAATCGTGAAGAAATTAAACTTTCTGGATATTTTGGAAAGAAATTAAGTTGTTGCTCAACCTAAAATTTTATGAGTGTTGTAATCGTCGTACAACATTGTTGTGCCCCATAAACATAAAATTGTGCATAGTAGTGTAAGATTAATCTTACATTAATATTAGTAGTTGCAAGTCATCAATTAGTAATCTTTACGAGTAATTAAATATAAAAGTATGCATTACAAATTAATTTTAAAACTTAGTATTATTACATTTTAATAACCATGGTTGGGTACCTTGATGCAAACTTTTAATACTGGATTATAATAAAATTAGTAGATAGTACTATTGATTATTTGACCGTGAATTTTTTCCTTTACTTGTTTATCCTACTTATTTATTTGTAATTAAAGTAAACAAAAACGCAATTGATACTCAAGGTCGTCCAAAAAAAGGTATAAAACGAAAGTTTCTTTCGCAAAATCGAGATACAAGAAAATTAAATTGTGTTCAGAATAAAGACTACTTCACTCAGAGAGGAGATGTCAAGTTGACAAAGGAGTTTCGACAATTTTTGTGCCACTGTGAGTGCCTGTCCAAAATAGGTGTGGAGAAAGCGAAGGAAGAATATGAAAAATTTTACAAAGTGAGTTCCCACGACGCCCAACGAGCTCTCGTTTGCGCGATGGTGAGTGCAATTCCAATAAAGAGAAAAAGAGTAACAGATTTGGTAAAGAGATGTTGTAACAAAATCTTTCCTTACTGCTCTAATGAGAAGTCAGCTCGGAAAAGATTAAGTCCACGCAGAAGGATAAACCATCTACTTTAAATTTGCGTGGGGCCCTGGTGTTAGGTTTTAAACTAGCTCGTTATAGCCTGGAAGCGAGAGTCGTGGATCGTGTGAAAGAAACACCCCGGAGAGATCAAGGAAACAGCTTTGCTAACACAACACAATTAAAATTAACAATAAGAAGCTCATTGTCAGAAGGCAAAGATATACGCGATGTCGGATGTAAGAGGTGTTAGCCGACCAAAACAAGCACAGTAGCAACGACATTGCCACCGAAAATCACTCCCAAACATAAACCAAGGGCACATTCGAATGGTTATATAAAAATCCCACGATAAAGTGGAACCATATCGAATCCCCAATGATAAAACAAAAGACAGCAATCTCGGTGAAATGCCGCACCCTGTATATGGGTCGAACATCGCAGCCTTTCATAAAAAAAGAACATAAAAACAAAAATAAACACACAAAAAAATGTTCAACATAGAATTTCAAATATGAAATTCGAACGTACTACGATCATTTTGGAATTCCTCCGTCAATGCATTTTACCATAAGCTATTCGATGTAATAAGTGGAAATAAATACCCTGAACAAGTTAATTAAATAAAACACAAATATCAATAATTAATAATTAATAGTTTATCAAATATCAACCTGAACATTCGATCCATTTCACACTTGCGAGTGCGAACTGGATAAGATAAACTGATATCACCTCGCCGCAGGAATATAAAATTGCAAGGCTATCGCAATCTTGGCGACCACTCTAAGAATAAAAAATGCAAGACAAAAAGGCAAACCAAAATGTTACACATAAAAAATACATAAATTGGTCAAGGGTGAACTCCAACGTCATCGTTCTCCAGGTGTACGGAAGAAAACTTGGCCAAACCAACCATCACGCAACTGTGAAGCAATCAACAAAACCACCAGGTGACTCACCACTGCGAAAGGAAGCAAATACTTCACAGGAAGCACCGACCATGGGTCCAACAAAAAATGCACGATCCGGGAAAAAAACCAACCATCCCCCAAACCACGAATGCAACATCCCCACGACGGGCCCGGAGCGCAAGATCCAAAAACCACTCGTACTGATGGATGGGAACCCTCACAAAATCGCATCATCCCTCTTCAAAACCCCGAACCAAAATTTAATGATAAACTACCTCACAGCACTTTCAAACATGACCGGAGCGTCCCAGAGCTCACCAATGAATTCCCATCACAGCATGCGCGAGCTTCCAATCTCCGTCAAACACGCTCGCCACACAGAGTGCTACGAAATATGTCGCCAGATGTCAAAAGCCGAACCTACAAATTCAACGTTGTTGCGAAAAGTGAAAATTTTTCGTAACAATGTTAGTCGAGGCAATACAATGTTAATGGAGTCGTAGTTTGTAAAACATTTTTCCAGTATAATTTGGATATTCACACAGGAAGGTGAAGCCGGACGAGGAGCTCAAGAAGTATGTAAGTTCCTACTTGTTTAGGCATATTGTGCAAGATATGGATGCCTCCTGTACACATTTAATACTGTGGTCGAATATTTGCGGAAGGCAAAACAGAAATATTAAAATGTTTTTAATGTTAAAAGCGATTCTTGATGCCCATCCGTTACTGGAAAAGATCACCCAGCGATTTTTGACTTCTGGGCATAGCTTTCTTCCCAATGACACCGATTTTGGTGACATTGAATGTGCCTTGAAGTTACAGCGAAGATTATACACTTCAGAAGATTACATGAACGGAATGAAATCCTGCAGAAGAAAGAACTCGCTCATTGTTCATAAGATGGAAAAAGAGGGTTTTTTAGTACAGCGGATTTAGAAAAATCTATTGTCAATCGAAAAGTAGACATCGATAATAATAAAATAAATTGGCTTAAGTTTAAAGAAATCGAAAGTCGAAAAGAAAATCCTCACAAACTTTTTGTTAAATGTCATTTTGGGGATGAAGCTCAAGAAATCGATATAGAGAAGAAACGTGGAAGGCCGTCAAGAAGACAAGCCAAGAAGAATTTTAGCGAGCTACTTAAAAATCTTTGGCCAAATGGTAAGCCCACATTCCAGAAAAAAAACTTGCCGACTTGAAATTCCTATTGAATTTGATTCCAAATGATGCTAAACATTTTTATGAAAATTTATTGGGTGATCCCAATATCGAAGAGGATATAGAAGGGTTTAATGGAGAAGTTGATTTTGATATTGAAGAAGATTGATTTAAATGAAAATAACATTTTGCTGTATCAGTATTAATTTTTTTAATTTTCAATAAATATTTCACTCATTTATTCATAAAAAAATTAACTTCTTCATCAGCCTGTGTTTATCCACTCCTGGACGTAGGCCTCTCCCAGTTTTTTCCATTTTCCTCTGTCTTGGGCCGCTTGTAGCCACTCTCTGCCCGCAATCTTCTTAACATCGTCCCTCCATCTCATCTGCGGCCTTTCGACGTTTCTCTTCGTTTCTCTTGGTCGCCATTTAATAATCTTTGTCGACCATCTATTTCCATCCTGGCGTGACACATGGCCAACCCAACGCCACTTCAGTGTTGCCATCCGTTCTATTATATCCGTTACTCCCGTTCTCCGTCTAATCTCCTCGTTTCTTATTTTGTCTCTTAAGGAGACCCCTAGCATAGCCCTCTCCATTGACCTTTGTGCTGTCCTGAGGCGGTTTGCTGTCTGTTTTGTCATCGACATTGTCTCTATGCCATAGGTGGTCACTGGCAATATGCATGCGTTATATACTTTGCGTTTCAAGTTTATAGGTATACTGGGTTCTTTTAAAATGTATCCTAGCTTACCGAACGCTGCCCATGTAAGTCCTATTCGTCTTATTACTTCTGCGGTTTGATTACTCTTGTCTGTTTTAATAAGATGACCCAAGTAATATATGTATTCTGAGACATTTTCGATGACATTATTATCAATGGATATATGTATGCTGTCTTTTGTCATAATTTTTGTTTTGCTGAAATTCATTTTCAGCCCAACTTCGCTTGCCGCCGCATTCAGTTCACGGAGCATCTGTCCAAGTTCATTCACGTCGTCAGATATCAAGACAATGTCGTCGGCAAATCTTAAGTGATTTAAATATGATCCGTCAATCCTGATACCCTTTTTCTCCCAGGGAAGTTTCTTAAACACGTCTTCTAAGGCAGAGGTGAACAATTTTGGAGATATTATGTCTCCTTGACGAACTCCTCTTTTTATATGAACTTTATTTGTTTTCATTTCTTCATTTATTTTTACGTGTAGGGATGCGTTTTCGTAGATGTTTTTTATGATCATGGAGTATCTGGAGTCTATTCTCGCTCTGTCCATGGATTTCAAAAAGGCCCATGTCTCGATGGAGTCGAATGCTTTATGAAAATCTATAAAAGCCAGGTAAATCGGGATGTTATATTCGTTACCCTTTTCAATAAGTGAACGTATTGTTTGGATGTGCTCCATAGTGCTAAAGCCCCTGCGAAAGTCCGCTTGTTCCACGGGTGGGTAAAAGTCGAACTTATATTTGTTAAACGGTTTGTTATAATTTTTGTAAAGATCTTATAGAGGTGTGACAGCAAACTAATTGGTCTGTAGTTCTCTATGTTAGTATGGTCTCCTTTTTTGAATATCAGTATGACTTCTGAATTGTACCATTCTGTTGGAATTTTCCCCTCTTGTAGACATCTGTTTAGCAGAACAATCATTGCTTCTTCTAAACTTGTTCCTCCACTCTTCAGCATTTCCGTCGTGATTTGGTCTTCTCCAGGGCATTTTCTGTTTTTCATTTGTCTCAGGGTAGCTCTTAATTCTTTTTTAGTGATTTCAGGCATTTCTTCTGATCCTACATTTAAGATGGTGCATTTAGTCCCTGCTGTCGGGTCTGGTGTTTTTGACTCGTATAGTGTATTACGGTAGAAGTCTTCTATTACCTCGAGAATTTGGTTTTTGTCAGATACCTTAGTGCCATTTTGGTTGCCATAGGGGAACGCCTCCCAGATATGGGTGGTAGGAGGGAAATCAAATACCTCCCGCGGACCAACAGGCTAGTAGCGTCTGCCTCAGAGTGAGCGGCTACAAACAGCGTCTGTTCCCAAAATGGGCGGCTGAGGAAAAGAAAACTCGCCAACACGTCCGGCAAGCGTGGCGTTTTATTATGCTAAAACGTCCCTTTTAAAATTCATGATCTTATGTCGAATATTAAAACGAAAATACCCCAGGTGAGTAGAGTTACATACTCAGAATCTCACACTGACTAATTAGTCAGCCCTACGGATTCTGGGGGGGGGGCAAACATTCGTCCAGATTAAAACCGTACTCTCATAGTAGCAGAGTACAACTATTCATCGCAACAAAAATTTAACTAATATTGGTGAATCTAATACTTATATTAATTTTGCATAAATTGACTAAGCGACAGTTTTGGTTCATAGTCAACTTGTGCGAAATGTATAAAATTGATTGCGTAGTAAATGCAAAATTCCTAAGCGCCATTTTTCACTTTAAAATCGAAAGTTTTTCATTTTTTGCTTTAGTTCTTAGATATAATTGTTATTGACACTCTTTTTGACTAACATGCGGAAAATCACCTCCAATCAACGATAAGCTGATTTATAAGAAGGTTATCAAGTTTATTGCATTTTCTCAAATACTCACATTTGGCGCCTGGTCAAGTTATTCATAACGCGGTCCAGTTCTTAGTCAACCTTCGCAGTTCCATCAATCCAAATATGTCCTTTGGCATCCATTTCTTATTTCTGTTCTTTATTTTGTTGTTTGTTACGAGCACCATTTTCACCTTATTTTGTTATTTATTCCATAATTCGCTTATATCTTCCTCGCTTCTATCCAATGGAGAATTCATTAGGACACTCCCATTATACATGTCTGCAAAATTTCAACTTGCCCGGATTTTTTGTAAGTTCAAGCCAATTTTTGGGCTTCCTTGCATAGACTAAAAATTGTGCACGACCGAAAATTTTCGTGCCTTCCTCGCTCTGTTTCGTAGAGATGAAACTTTTTGGAATAGAAGAGCCCAATGTTTTATGGGGGTCACCCATTTATACTTGTGAATTCTCGCGCTAACCAAATATGCTAGCAAGGCGATTGCTTTCTATAATATTTTATGTTATTGCTATTTAAATTTCTAAAGAAATTCTGCAGTTTCAAGAAATATTTATGTACATATTTATATTTCTACATGACATAAAATTACAGCTTTGTTTATTTCAATGTATAATTAAAAACAACGAATTATGCAATATTAACCTTGCGTTATAATGAGCACTGCGTTATGCGTATATAATTTTTTTAATTTGATAAAAATTAGTACAAATTATTTATTTCATCGTCAGTATAATTTGTAATAATAAATTATAAGGTAAGTTGTAATGTACCAAGATTATTTTTTGATATCACAATATTGAAAATGCGTTTTGTATTGTGGCACCCTTAAACAAAGTTCAACAATGGTCATGACGAACGCCACTGGTTAGTTTATAGTGGGAATCTTATTTCGAGTCGGTAATCACCAATATCTTTCAGTCCGTCCTAGTGATTGAATGAGTATAATTTATTAAATTGTCGGCAAAGGTGTCCATTTAATCGCCTAATCTAATAAAGCTAATTTAAAGTTGTCTGTTCTTCGAAAGTGTTTTAATTTTGAAAATAAAAATGTTTAGGAACATATTTTTGTTTGTTTTGCTGATAGGTAAATATGAATTTACGATATTAAGTTTTTCGAAAATTTTAAATTCATTTTGACCTTTGATTTCTATCTGATAGACTTTAGTTCGTAAGTGAATTTATAATTATCATATTATTTTGTATAATTATTATATTACCTATTTATTTATTTTAAATCGCAACTTTGGTGTTTGTTCAAAATTATCGCGAGCAGGAAATTATTTGTCAAAATTTTAACTTAATATGATTTCAGACTGACTAAAAATCGTTTCTTTATACAATTTTTTCTTTTAAAATTCATTAAATATTTAAATAAAGTTAAAGGAGTTATCGGGTTAAGGGTTAAAGTTGTAGGTCAATAATTTGAACCATAGCCCACGCCACTGCTTTTTATTTGTTATATAGGTATATCGTTTAAGGTAATAATGTATTGAACAATTCTTTAAATGGGAGATTAGATAACATGTTATCAATACTTGCCTTTGTTACTTTTTTGTCATTATACCCATAGATAACAAAAACATTGTGGCTAAAATTAAAAAAAATTTCAGGAGCAGTGTTTGGCCAACAAAATGAAATTCCCGAAGATGTACAGAAAACTATTGAAAGTAAACTAGCAGAAATACCAGAATTTGCCAATTTTAATCAAAGTGCGCTTCCCGATTTACAAGAAATTGAGGATGCGCTCAAGAAAAAATGCGAAATTAATGGTGGTGGTCTCGAAGCGTATGAGAAACTTGGAGTAAGTATTTTATCAAAAATGATTCACTGTTTATTTAGTTTATGATAATAATATTGGAGTGTATTGTTTATCGTAAACAGTTAAATACAAGGAATAGTGTCGTAATGACTAACAAATTCTTAGAAGTTTGTCATTTCTTTCCTGTGAAAAATATTCAGGGGAGGAAATATATCAAATTTTTGGGGGAATAAATTTCATAGAATATCGTATAAAATTGAAGCAGTTGAGAAAAACTAATTTAAAAACTAAAATGATTGAAATAATAGCAGTTTGAAGGGGGCCGGTGAAATTTTTTAACTAAAACCCTCAACCAGAACCTCTGGGGAACCCTACTTAAAACAATTTTATTTATTTCTATCTTAAAGTGGTCGTAGCACCAAAGTACCAAAGGTATTATTGATTTTTGAATGTTAATCATTGAATGTTTTATTTTAAAGATCACGAAATTATCTACAAACTTTAGTTGCTTTCAATTTAAATTACCTAAAAATTATTATGGTAATCTTTTGGGTAAACCAGGCTTAACCAAAATTTGTTTTTGAGCTTTTATCCCAGACCTTCCTTATTGTACCTTGTAATCTATAATTTATGTAGTAAATATACATATAAACTTTTTTTTTAAGTGTTCTATCTAATCTGCGCTACATAGCATCGTTCATCGGTACGATATTATGTACTACATAGTATTTCTAATGTTTATGATTATCCTAGTGTATAATAATAATAATATGTAGTACGTACGATAACATGGGTACAATACCATTGCACTTAACGCCAAGGTTCAACTCTGAATCATATTTAACTTGACGAATATGTTACTCATAAATTGATATATCTACCATGATCTAATTAATATCATCATATCAAGAAAAATCAAAATTAAACACTCCACCAAACGTCAATTCCCATTCTATCAAAAATATCATTATTGATTAAAATATCAAAATATGATATTATTAAAATATCATTACAAATTGATTTTGTATTGTATTGATTTGGGCATAAAAAAATTTGGATTGCCAATAACGCAAAAGTAAATTGCCTATTTGAAAAAACATCAATACAAATTATAAATAAAATCAATTTTATAGGAATATTTTTAGTGCAACATTTTAGAAACATGCCTAGGAAAAAATAATATTAAGAAGATTAAAGAAAAAGGTTTTAACCAACCGAATAAGGGAAAGACTGTAGCGGAAGCTGAACACCAGTTTGCGATATTACATCAAACATGTCAGTGCCCCCCTCCCCCACGTTTCAAATTTAAAAAAAAATTGTGTCAAACGTTAGAGCATCGTTTTAGCCAGAATGAGTTTCCATTATTTTTGTTTGGCCTCAAATGTCACGGAGTTATTCGCAAAAAACTACTGGGGGGGGGGGTAGACATGATGGCCCTCCAGTATCGAATTTTGGGATGAATTTGGTATCAAACAGTGAAGCATCGTTTGAGCTTGAATGAGCTTCCATTATTTTCGTTTGGGCTTCAAATTTCGCGAAGTTATTCGTAAAACACTACTTGGGGGGGGGGGGGTTGTAGACATGTTTTTGCAATTTTCCTTCACAATTTGAATTTATGTGCGCAATTGACGTCAATCGATAGAGCTTTGGATGAGCTTCAATAATCATTATTTTAACTGCATGGGTTTCTTCAATTTCAACTTTAATTCTGTAAGATTAAAATTCAATCGTAAAATTAAAGGAATATAATACTTTAGTTGATACCAAGGTGGTTGATACCTATAAATGGTAATTTTTTCCTTGATCATTTTGATAAAATAATAATGGCAAAATTTTATTTCAAGAAAAAATTTATTAATAAAAATTGTACAATAATGAAGTCAAAAAGTATCTTACAGACCGAATGAAAGCTCAAAAGTCCCCTAAAATCTCATGTCGGTATGGGGATTCCATATTATTATAATACGCTAATTTAACAATAATAGGAAAAAAGGAGCATAAAATTTTCTAATAAAAAAATAGAAAAATAAATTTTTCAGCATTGATGAATTTTTCAGACGACATTTAAAAGATTTTCTAGATTGCCAGTGCCTAAAATTCCGATTTCTAAGTAATCTGTTTTTACTTTAAAAAAATATTCATTTAAATTCATTCTTAGGAAAAATTTGAATAGCATAATATTCTGTAAAAAATAGATTTTTCAGCATTCATTTTAGATGTTGAAGATGGCATTTAAAACAATTTTATACGAGTTTTTGAAAAACTTGATTGCAAAATTTCAAATTTTTACGCTTAAATTCATTTTTAGAGAAAGTTTGAAATTCCAATTTCAATTTTTAAAATAAAGTAAAGCATTTTTTAAACTAAAGCTTTATATATTCCTTTAAGTTGATGTTTGAATTGTAATCTGGCAAAAATTAAAGTTAACGCATGTTGCTCGGAGTTTGGTCGAAAATTTAAAATATCCATAACATTGCAAAAAAATCTGATGTGGCCATCGCATACTTTCCGAACAGACGTAAATTTTTATATTATATTTTTTAATAAAATGGTTACATAATTTCAACAGTAAATCGATGAAAAAATTAATATTTTGCCAAAATAGGAAGAAAAAAACTTTTGAATGCCTATATCTTGCAAACAAAGCATTTCTTCTTCTTCTTCTTCAAGTGCCATATCCGGTCTCCCGGATGTTGGCGACCTCTCTCCTATGTATGTGTTGTGCGTTTGAAGTATTATCACACACATAGGGGACCTACTGCTTAACGCGGGCTCCGAACCGCGGGAAGTGTATACACTTCATCTCCAGAGAGGCTGTTCCAGGCAGATTACACCTCGGTGGTTTGCCATTGCCTTCCGAGGGGAGACGGTCAGAATAAAGTTTTTACTGAGCCCGGAGTCGAACCAGGCATTCAGCTTTAGCAGCAACGCACTTAACTGCTTTAGCTGACGACCATCTCAAAAGCATTTCTGAACCCATGTTATTAGAAACTTTTCATCTTATTTTCAATAGTATAGAATACATTAGAAAAATTTGGCGAAAATTTTTGAAACTCCCTGTATATTTTAGAGAAAAACTTGTAGGACAAAAAATGTAGAACATTCCATAGCGGTAATTTTTGGTTCTTAATATCATTACATATTTAATTTCGTTTCGAAGTTATGACGCATAATGTCATAATAGCTCCAGGTAAACCCCCCTTTCCCGTTAGACGATTTAATTAATTTATTTTCATCTGGTTTCGTCCTACGACAGGAAAAAGCTTATATTCAAAATGATTTTCTTGCTTCGTTTAGACGCTATCGTGCGTCGTTCACAGACGTACACACACACACATAGTTACATACAGACATCCTTCCAAAAATGATAAAAATGGATTCAGGGGACCTCAAAACATGAACATCTGTCAAAAAATTGGAGGGTCAAATTTTGCCCGATAACAATACTTTCCTTACCTAGGGGTTCGGAAAGTAAAAACTTAACTTATAACCATGACTATAGAAGCTCATTGAAGCCAATTGCACGCATAAATTCAAATTGTGAAGGAAAATTGCAAAACATGTCTACAGTCCCCCCCTCCCTAATAGTTTTTTGCGAATAACTCGGTGACCTTAGAGGCTCAAGCGAAAATAATGGAAGCTCATTTAGGCTCAAACGATGCTCTAACGTTTGACATCACTTTTATAAAAAAATTTGAAACTTGAGGGCCACTGACATGCATCTGTCCTTAGCGTCATAAAAAAATAAGTATGGAACAGTGAATAACTGACCAAGAATTGACACGAAACTACCGAAACAACCAATTTTACAGAAAACTGCGAAGAAAAGATCGAGGTTTCGACAGTAAAACTTCGGTTAAAGTCAGCTGGTGTGATTGAAAGACATTATTTGAAGAAACTCTAAAGAGAAATTCTCTTCGAAGAAAATATCAAAGAAGAATCGGACATCCCGTTTGAAATTCGACAATAAGCGGTCTAAAATTATCTGAAATTTGTTGCCTTATCCAGGTTTAAATCCGAAAAAGCATCTGTGGGAAGAGCTCACACGACGTATATGATGTCAAACTTACCGAAATACGACGTACCCCGCGAATTACAAATGATGTCTCCTTCCTGAAAGAAAAGAGGAATAACCCGAGAAATTTAGAAAAACAGTTTTACGCTAAAAATTAAAAAAAAATACAATACAGTGACAAATGTATGTAAATCCATTGTTTATTATGCAAAGTTGTCATTTGTTTACGAACCCAAATCCGTTTCGCTCCGTTGTTCTAGTGACGTTCTTTATAGTTTATGACTAAACTGACCTGCTTTTATAAATATTTTGTAGGTTTTCTGTATTAATAAAATGAAACAACATTTCTATATGGATTAATGGCCATCATGACTTTCAATAAGAGAGTGATTACCGTGGTTGTGCGGCCTGCAGGCCGCACTCGAACTTTATGAAGATGGTCACTTAAAATGAATAAATGAGAGGTGCGTTACGAAAGGTGGTATTTTATAATATAATAATTTTAAAGTGGGAAGTGAGAACAGCACAAGTCAAAACGGGCAATTTTTTAGGAGAGCAAGAAAACTGTATAACTTTTGCCATTGTAATTTTTAAAATTTAATAAAATCGAAAAATTAAAATTACAATGACTGAAATTATACCGTTTTTTCTTGCTTTCCAAAAATGTTACTTTATGCTATTTACCTGTGGCCGAATTATAGGTGTATTATATAGAGAATTCCATGCTAAATCAACGTCAGCCTACTTTGCATTTTTTGATTTAGCTAATTTTTTAGTTTCCATTGTTTCCACAACTTATTTAATTTTGTTGAAACTTATAAGACTTTGTAATTTTATTTTTTACATTAAAATATTTTTTGTAGGTAAATAGCGATTAATAAACAAATGGATTTTTGTAAAAAAATTCTTTTCACGTCCACTTTCAATCGTAGTATTACGATCCCTTCTATTTTTTATAAGATATAACGTACCTATGTTATTTTAGTAATTTCTTTAAATTTTGTTTCAAATGCCTATTACTGATAAATAATGATATCAAAAAAAGGAAAAAAAAGGAATGTTCTTTTATTCGGAAATCACTTTTATAAAAAAAATACATGCAAAATTATTGGAAACTTATTTGATCTTGTATTTGCAATTTTTCGAATGTAATATTTTTTTACACTGGTAGTAATAATGAATTTTTTTGTAAATGTTATAAAAATAGGCTGTTGTCCTTTTTTTAAACCGTGTCTAATCGTGACATCACGATTTCTGCAATATTTTTCTTGAAATCGTTTACAATTCAAAATATAATAAACATAAAACATAGAGGGAATAATCACGATTAAAATTCGATTATTCCACTCGACGACACTGTAACGACTTTTGAACCAATAAGAGAGCTTTATTTTAGATTGTCCAAGTGGGATTACAGCTTAGGGAAACTATCGGGATTATCTTGTTTCGAGAATTTCCCTAGGGTAATCATTGGGTGTAACAGCACTAGGGGAGAAAAAATACTCGAGGGATCCCTCAAGACAGGCGTTTCCTCGATGTACTTTTCCTCCCCTAGTGCTGTTACACCCAATTATGCACCCCATAAGAAATATTATCCTATTCTAGTTATTTTAGAATTATAATTATTATTCATTAAAGTGTCATTGATTTTTCTAAAATGGAAAAATTTGAATATCGTGCAGTGATTAAATTCTTTGTTTTGGATGGTTTAACATCAACAGAAATTCATCCGAAATCGTTAAAAGTCTATAAGGATGCATCACCTTCACTTTACACTGTGAAAAAATGGACAACTCTTTTTAAATCTGGTCGTACAAGCCTTGAAGATGATCCACGCGAAGGTCGTCCAAAAACTGCTTCAACACTACAAATAATTCAAAAAGTCTACAAGTGAATGTGCGTGAAATAGCCGATGGCATAGGCATCTAAAAAAAACTAATTGGAAATATTTTGCATGAAGAGTTAGGGGAGATGTGGGTATAGTGGCCACCCTAAGCTTTAAACGTCGTTTGATAAGAAATGGAAATCGTTAAAATTGTGGAATCAAGTTCACAAGGTAGCTCAACTATCAATACAATAACATTATAAAACTTGAAGCCCAATTTTTAAAAATTTAGGGAAAAATATTTAAAAAATTATGTCCAAATGGCCACTTTACCCCACCAAGTGGGGCAAAGTGGCCACCGAATTTGTGAGTAAAATTGCTATGGTAAATAGTGTATTTGCAGGGTAAAACCAATTCCACATTTTAGGAAATAATATAAAATAATAATAAGCTAAAATTGTAGACATTATTTTAGTTTAAACAAGCACAAAGTTCACATACAAATGTGTCGTCCTCTTCATCACGTCCAGCATATTCTTCATGCGCCCATCTCTTACATACTGAAAAACTTATCCAACCCTCTCATTTTTTGGATTTCGAATACAGGCTTGTGCAATATAAACACTCTGCATCCTTTTGGTCATCATCTTCATCACTGCTGCTTGCATCTTCTTTGATAACACATTTTGATTTCTTTGGCGCGCACCTGGCCGAAAGGCGCCTAAAATTTTTATATTGGCTTTCGCATCTTTATTTTTATCCATAGCTCTTCTTTTCAGAGTATTTTGAGGAATTTGATAGGTTTTACTGGCTGTTTCGAATGGCATCTGCTGTTCTGTTACGGCTTTAATTGCATTTAACATGTTCTCAGGATCCCATGACCCCTGACTAGACTTTCTTTTACTATACTTCCTTGGCATTTTCTGTAATTAGGTAATTGTTTGCACCAAAGTAAAAGTAGAGGGTTAAAGTGGACAACTTCAAAAGTTGCAAGATGGGTAAAGTGGCCACTAGTGTGGCTACTTTGCCCCATTTTGCAACATTTGGTAAATTTGATAACCTATGAAGTATACTTCGCATTTAGGTTGTATATATTACATGGATACATACCTAATAGTGTATACTGTGGCTCTGAAAAAATTTGACCCTTTTTGATTTGTTAACCGCACGCTATGCACAATACAATTGATACACAACACTACATCGACAACACATAAATACGCATTTATTCATTTACCAGCTGACCGCTTGAATGTTCAAGATGCCGATAATTTTTGCAGTTTACTGTAATGTTGTCGAAAAGATGGCACTAATGTTTTCGAAAATATAACCGATGGCCACTTTGCCCCGGGTGGCCACTTTAGACACATCTCCCCTACATATTATGAAAAATCTTTGTGCAAGATGGGTGCCGCATTTGTTAACAATTGACCAAAAAGCAATTCGAATGAGGATTTCTCAAGCATGTTTGGATCGTTTTAAGCAAAATAAATTGGAATTCAAGCGTCGTTTCATAACTGTTGATGAAACTTGGATCCACCACTATACATCAAAGCAAAAAGAACAGTCGAAATAATGGATCGAAACCGGTGGAAGTGCACCAAAGAAGGCAAAGACGGTTCCACCAGCAGAAAAGGTTATGACAACAGTTTTTTGGGATTACAAAGGTGTTTTGTTCATTGATTACCTTCAGAAAGGTAAAACAATTAACTCTGAATATTATTGTAACCTTTTGGATCAGTTGGATGCAACAATTCCCGAGAAAAGACCTGCTTTAAAGAAGAAGAAAATCGTTTTTCATCAAATGACGAAGCTATTGCAGGCGTGGATGGATATTTTGCAAAATACATATATCCACAGAATCCACGTTATTGGAAAAACGTTGGAATAAATGTATTGAAGTTTCAGGAGATTGTATTGAAAAATAAAACATATTTCACCTCAAAAAAAAAAGTTTCTATCATGTTAGACTGAGAACTTTTCAGATTGCCCTTATATAAATTTTTAACTTTTAAACTTAATCTAAAGGATATTTTAACATTTACATATACAGTAGAACCCCGATTATCCGTACGCGGATTATCCGTGGCTGACGGCCAGATGTTGGCGCATAAACGCCGAATGCACCGTGCAGGCGTTCGTCTCGGGGAATACCCAAGTTCGGCTTGGGAAATCCCCCGTTTATGTGTTTACTTATTATTTTCGCCAACTGCCGACCGGCTCGTTAGTTAAACGTAAACAGACGCACAAAATGCAGCGTACCGGTGCTAATGAAAAGCGTAAACGCAATGTTTACACATGTATTTGTCTGATTAAATTATTAAAAAAATAAAAATGAAGTCTTTGGATTATCCGTGTTTTCGATTATCCGGCGAAGGCTCGGTCCCGGCTGGCCCGGATAATCGAGGTTCTACTGTACTTAAATTATACATTCATTGTTGGGAAGAATTACCTATCACCTATCACCCCAAATCATTTCAAAATTTTTTTATAGCAAAAGGAACCTTATTAGAGTGTACTGTAAAAATTTCGTCCGAGAAAGTATAGTCAAAATTTTGAGAAAAATGAATTTGAAAAAAGCTAAATTTAATATGTAAATCGCAAGTTTAGGCCACGCCCATAACCGAGGTTATAAATATAACGTACGCTCGCACTGTCGGGAGCGCATTTGTCAGTCGACTGCCGTGCGTATAACATCGCAGTAATAATGAGTGCACAAATATTTTAAGAATAAGGTCTCTAAATAAACATAAAAAACTATGGGGAAAACCTAGGCCTTGCGGGGCTCTGCCCCGCGGCCGGTTTTGATGGTGCAAATTACTTTTTAGGGTGAATCCGGTCCGACCAGAACTGTGCGCATCAAAAAACCTACCCTACGCCCCTCCGGGGCTCCGGGCGGTTTTTTAATCGCGTGCACCGCTCCGCGGCAGAGCTAAACATACGAGAAGGCGCCACCTATCAAGAACACCGGGATGAAGGCAACCGGGATCTTAAACCCCCAAAAAATTGCGTAAAAACAACATGTACATCTACAACATCTACAAACATGTAGGAGAGACGAGCTGCATCTGCCGGTGCGAAATACTCTAAGTGTTAGGGTCATTCATTACGCACGGACCGTCAACAAAATGAGCGACGCGCGGAATCTCGTTAGGTTTTTACATGAAAATTAGCTAACTTCAAAATCGATTTACTCAAAATTTTGATAATACTTTCTCAGAATTTTTTTGTAGTAGGGGCCTATATAAACCTTCATCTTTGCAATAGGAAGGTTACAAGTCAGTTCGTAATGACAGGTGATATGACACTCTCACCTCATTGTTCAATTTGTTTTGAAAAGCATTGGAATCGTTATAATGTATACATAAGTCGAAATATTTGTACCTACTTCCAAAAATATATAAAAACATTCACAATATAAATTATATACAGTAAAAATTTTACCATTGTGTTATAATGTGAGATAATTTTCCCATATAACATAATATTTTATTTTTAACGACTCGCTTATGACCATAAATATCTTGATAGAATTGTAAAAACAAAGGATTTGCGAAATATTTAACCATGTATGTTGCCAACTCTTTGCAATGTAAGGACTTCACGTTTGTTTATGATAAAGTACCATCACAGAACATTATAAGAAAACTAATAATTTATGTCGTTTGGTATAGGGACGAGGGACAATAGTTGTGAGTTCGAATCATATCAGCTATCCCCAAAATTATTTATGTCGTGGTTTGGATCCCACGTAAAGCTATAGGTCCTTTTATGTATTATATATGAACCTATAGTCGGTTATTTTTTTTTTTTGCTTTATTGGAAACTGTCCAATAACCCTTCATGCCCAAAAATAGACTGCAAAGTTTACTTTCACAAAAATTAAAAATGATTTATTTACTTAGCCTCAACTTTAAAGAATAACTTAAATTTCTTTAAATTAGATTTCTATTAGCAATACAATGAATATTTCTTATTCATACGTTGACGATACGCTAAGAATGCATTCATTCATCACCTATGATGCATAGATAGAATATATCAAATTAGGGTTCGTAAACCCTTAAAGATATTCTTGACTCTTTCGGGAGGAAGACTGTGTTCAATTAATTAAAATTTTTATAATACTATATTTTCTTGGTAACATTAACTAATAGTTAAACAATTTTCAGCCTGCCAAAGACTTAATGATGGAATGCGTTCAGAACAATTTCAACTTTACCGAAATTGAAATTGAAATAGATCAAGCAAGACAAGTTGGTGCAATGGAAGAAGTTTTTGGCAAATATTGTGGTAAAAAACAATTAGTTTTAGATTGTGTGAGCAATTTAACCGACACCATAGAACCGTGCCTCGAAGCAAGAGAAAAATCGTCCCTGAAAGTTTTCAGTAATGTAACAACTAAAATGGCCGAATTTTTCTGTTACAGAGATGGTGATCGCGTTGCTAGTAAGTTTTTTATCTTTAAAACTCAGTTTCTAATATGTATCTACATCAAACGTTTATTCAAATAAGGAATATTTATTTTAAGTATACCTATAGTATAAATAGTAATGGTAATTTTGGCTTGATTTACATTTGAATTAACATTTTGAATAATTTTTGTTGCCCTTCAGACAATTTTCCGAATAGAAAAATTAATTTTGAATTAACTTATAGTACAAAATTGTTTCAGTGTTTATCGCCGAAGGTGGATTTGAATGCATTGAAAGTGAAAAGGATGCTTTACAACAATGTGTAAACTCCACTTTGGGACATCGCATTCCTGCGGATATATCTGTAGCAAATTTACCTCTTTTTGTGATTGATGACGAAGGTTGCCAGTAAGTACATAATTTAAAATTTAAAAGAGGCACTCAAACATTTTAAGCTTATCGCCATTTTATCTCTAATAACAAGAATTTTACAAAATTCCAATTAATAAAACATCAGTAGATTGATAAATAAACGTGTTGGACTTTAATCCTTTATGATGCAAGTCGGTAATTGTCAGCTACATAAATGTCGATTAAAAAATAAAAATCAGATGATAATAATAATAATAGTTGAATAATCAAATTAGCTACTTGAAAATAAATCTAAAATGCTGTACACTGATAACCATCGGAAATGAATGAGATAAGCTAAATTATAATATTGATAGTGGGTGTCAAAAACATATTTAAATTGAATAATAGACCGAATAAATTTACATTTTCATAAATTAAATAAAAAGTTAAGTTTTTGACCAACACAAAGTTATTTGAAATTCTCCCAAAAAACACAGTACAAAAGGTTACAATATAGGGTGTTTTTTAGCTGCATGAGAATTTCAAATTGAAATATAACATTAAAAACTTGATGGAATGTTTTTTTAATTATCTTTCTATGAAAGGAAATTTTATGCCATTTATGATTTGAAAATGATTTCCGGCATGTGACCACAACGACTAATTGTTACGAAGCGCATCCGATCAGTCCAATTTTTGACCACTTTTTCCAATATTTCTGGCCTTATTTCATAAACGACTTGCTGAATATTGACCTCCAATGCTTCCAGAGTTATTGGTTTGTTAGCATAAACCATGGATTTAACATACCCCCAAAGAAAATAATCTGGAGGCGTCAAATCACACGATCTTGGAGGCCAATTGATAGGACCATTTCTTGAAATAATGTTGTCACCAAATTGTCCTTTCAATAAATCGATGGTTTCGGTGGCTGTGTGGCACGTAGCACCATCCTGTTGGAACCATAAGTTGTCGATGTTTAACTCTTGGATTTTTGGAAACAAAAATGTATTAAACTTGTGTCGATATCTCACACCATTCACCGTAACGGTAGCTCCTTCCTCATTTCGAAAGAAATATGGACCGATGATGCCGTTGGAGTGTATTCCACACCAAACAGTCAATTTTAATGGATGCAATGGAGTCTCAAGATAATGTTGCGGATTGGTCTCAGTCCATATACGGCAATTTTGCTTGTGCACATATCCATTCAACCAGAAATGTGCCTCGTCACTGAACAAAATTTGGCGGTAAAAAAATGGATCCACTTCCAATTGGTTGTGAGCCCAATCTGCGAACGCACGACGCAATCGATGATCATTAGAGTTCAATTATTGAACCAACTGGATCTTGTAAGGATGTAAACCAAGATCTTGATGTAAAATTTTCCATGTAGTAGACGGACAAAGCCCAAGTTGTTTGGGTTCTCTTGCACACTTTCACTCACAGAAACGATAGTTTCTTCGGTACGCACATTTCTTCGTCTTGTTGGTGGTCTTACATCATGCAATGAAGAAGTGGTACGAAATTTATCCATCACCGCACCAATATCCTGCTCAGATGGTCGATTATGTCGACCATAAAATGGGCGAAGAGCTCTACAAGTTTCGCGAACGGAACTCTGATTTTGAAAATAAATTTCCACAATTTGGTAGCGTTGTTCAAGTGTTAATTTACTCATGATTAAATGGCAAACCTTTCAGAACACAAATATCAAACAACTGTCACTTTGACAAACTTCATTCAAAAGTTATCCCTATTGAAAGATCTCATGCAGCTAAAAAAAACACCCTTACATAGTTTGAGACTCCCCCCCCACTTCCTTAATGGGACAGATACTAATAATAATTTGTTGCAGGGACTACTTAAATTTACAAGAATGCGTTGTCACTGCATTAGAAAATTGCAAAGACAGTACACCAGCAAATATTATAGATGCTCTCTTCAAATTTGTACGACAAATTACTCCATGCAAAAATGCAAAAAGTAAATCACCAAAGAAACAAAGAACATATAAAAATCCAAACAGTTCAAATACTAACATTGTAAGCTTTTTGTTGTTATCGTTAATTGGTTTCATCCATATTTTATAAATCGATTAAATCAAATAAATTTTAAAAATATAAATTTGCTTACAAATGATAAAACATCACGCATAGACGTTCTGTCAGCGAGTGATCTGTGTGTTTTTCTGTATAAAAAGTACAATTTTTTATTTAAGGATTTCCATGTCGATAATATATTGTATCTGTAGTTTTTGTGATATTTGTTTATAAATAAAAAATAAAATGTTGATTTATAATACTATGAGTTATTTATTAAAAATGTTTGATACACCGCACCGAAAAGTCGGTAAAACCCAGAAAAAGATATTCAAACATGAAAATTGGCCTTAAAAGCTTCCAGGACCTCCAATGCTGAACTTCATTGATTTTTGTCCAAAAATTTTCTTCTTACAACCAAAACTTTTAGATTGTGATCAAGAAAAAATATTGTAAACCTGAGAAATGGCTCAAGTTCCCCAAGGCATTGCTGAACAACATAACAAAACTCCCAAGATTACAAACGCCAGCTTCATTGATTTCTCTCTTCATAAGTCTTCTCCCCAAAACTTTTGTAATTTCACATAAAAAAACATTCTTCTTCTTCTTCTTAGTCGTATTGTTCGTCCCGCTCCCCGGTAACAACCGGATTCACCTTTTGGTATTTCTTCAGCTGTCACCTGCGATGTTGTTGTGTCGTACCCTTATTATTCCGCTCTTTCGGGCCTTGTTCTTCGTTCGGCTGGAATGGGAAAACCACTCTAGCCTACTATCTATGTTCTTGTGTCCTTTCGGTACTTTTTCTTATTTCAGTCTTCATGACCTGGACCCAATGCTGCTTCCAGGACCTTCTCGTCGTCCAGCTTAGTTGCAGGTAAAGCGCGCGCGAGTCAGTTCTATTCTTGGATTGAGCGGAGAAGGTTGATTTTTGTGACGACCATTTTTTGTTTTTCAAAAACCTTAGTTTTTTTTGAAGCCTTAATTGTTTCCAGTGAGGTTCGTAGTCTGAATCATCCGAGAAGCTGTGCGTAATTTTTTTACGGATCCGATGCACGATTTTTTTCCGCCCATCTGGTGTGAAGGTGTGAAGAGTTGGAACACAGAACTTCTAGGCGCGTTTCCGCGGATCAAGACGTAAACACAAAATATGACCATTCATCAGCATGAAATAAAATTAAATTTCATTTTAAATAGTTAAGCTTCTTTTTTTTAAATCTAATCACCATTTTCAATTAATAAATTTAAAGACTTGTTAGAAATCACAGCAATCTATTATGTACATTGTTGTACAGTTAAAGTTTCTTATTCGCGGGGGATACGTTCCATAACTATGCCGCGAATATAGAAACCGTGAATATGGAATGGTAATTTGTATGGGAATATAGGGGATACGTTCCAAGGTTAGAAAATAAAATAAAAATATATCAAAATAAATGCAATTTAATGAGAAATACATAATATTATTATTTATTACTCTTATCTGGATTGGGTAATGGTTTAAAGAATTTAATAATTTTTTCTTGTCTTGCAGCTTTTAAAAGGCCTTTTAATCCCGTTTGGTATTCAGCTGTGGCATTAATAATTTGCCTTTTAAAAACAAGACGGATCAATTTTTATGAAGAAATCACACAGTTCATTTGCCATCCGTAAACCTTCGCTTAGGTTTTTTAAGGTTAATGTCACCTTTTTAGTGTCAGTTGAAGCTTCTTCTTCAATAGAATGGGGTTTTAACATTTCCTCCAAGTCGGTTTCAGTCAAGTCTTCATCTTGTGATTCAAGCAACTCTTGAATGTCACTAAATTTACAGTTACTTGCGTTTGACAACAACTCCCACAGTTTTGCCGATTTGGACTCGAAAACACGCGGAAAAAATATATTAAATAACGCGGAGCGACTAACTGGGAAACGGCGAACAAGATTCGACTGGAAAAATACAAAAAACGAATAATTTTGGTAAAAATCTGAAAATTTGATTGACTTTGACAGTTTCAAAAGTTCAAAAATATAAATTTATTTTCTGGAGCATTTGGAAGGAAAACCGACATAATATGACATCTTTAATATAATAAAAACACCCATTGTGGTGATATTGTCAAACATCTGGACTAGTTTTTATAAATAAAATAGCAATTTTGATAAAAAATTAAAATATGGATAGTTAAATTAATTAAATTATATAATTTTGGATATTTTGGATTACTTTTTGTAAATAATTCTGAACATTTTGGTAAATGTTATCAATAACGAAATCCCATCACACGCGACCGAGATACTCAAGTAACTTGGTCAGACTTGCGGAGGACCCTCAGAGATCGGGTGCGAACCCCGGTGGATGGGGGAAATCCGCAAGGCTGACGTGAGAGGTAACATCAAGGAGACGAACACCAGTCTCCCCCAACGCCAAGCTGAGGGAAGTCGACCCGACAGCGGTGCAGACCGGGCAGACCGGGTCAAGACTCTGCACATCAGGGTGCAGAGAGACGAGCCTCGCGGACCACCACCTAGTGGCTCCCAACACGCACCAGTACACAACGATTCGGGTGATGCCGGGGGGTCATTGCGATCAGCCCGGGCCACGTACTCCGTTGGTGCCCAGCGGGAGCCAGCTAACCGGTGACGATGGGAGGCCGAAGAAAATCGACATGCCACAGACCATCGCAGACGACAGAGGAAGTGATACCGAGAAGGTAAATCCCGCTGCTCGTCGGGGAGGGGGTTTTAGTCGGTAAGAATCCGACACTACCACCCCAGATCATCGGGGTGGTGTCTTTTGAAGATTTCCCCCTTCCCTGCATTAAAACAAAAAAAAAAAATTCTACCTGTTCAAAACCATCTCGTCCTATTTCATTTGCAACTTGAGTAATGTTTTCAGTTAACGTTTAAATCTTTGAAGTAGTACAAACATTGTCTATTATTAGTTTTTGATCCGCGAAGAACGAAATTTTCAACCGCGAATACAAGAAGTGGTTGCATTTTTTAAATCCGCGAATACTGAAAACGCGAATAACGAAACCGTGAATAAGGAGCTTTCACTGTATTTGATTACTTAACTTAACATTAAAAGCATGTATTTATGTAATGCCTATTTACTAATAGCTCAATGTTCAATTCTAAAACAAGAAAAGAACAATATAAAACAATTTCCATGATGTCATCAAATTATGTAAAATTAAAAATTCTTCTTATAAAAAGTTTAATAAAATTAAACACTGAGAAGATTCGTCAGGTTAAAATTATACAAATTAAACTATTTAAGTTGCAAAGAAAAAGCTCCGCCATGCAATTGCTGATAGTAAACGAAAATGTTGGCTGGAGCTTCTAAAGTCATTGGACGACGACCCGTGGGCCGGACCGAGCCCACCCAAGGTCCGGGAGATAGCGACGGTGCTCTTCCCTGAGCATCCGATCTTCCGGGAGGCAAGAATGTTCCCACCCCAGCAGATTAACCTCTTTACAACCGTTGAAATCCAAGCCGCAGTTAAAAGAATGGCTTCGGACAAGGCCCCGGGTCCCGATAACACTCCTGGTCGGGCCGTGAAGTTAGCTTTCGGCGAGTGCGGGTTAACCTTCCTGTCCGCCTTCAACGACTGCCTCGTTAAGGGAGATTTCCCGGCGAGGTGGAAAAAGGCGAGACTGGTGTTGGCCCGCAAAGGTGACAAACCTGTCGACGTAGCGAGCAGCTATAGACCTATATGCCTTCTCGATCACGTCGGCAAGGTTTTTGAACGAATGATCCTGGACAGGCTCATCCAGGACATAGAGAGATCGGGCGACCTCAACGAAAGGCAGTTTGGCTTCCGATGCGGCCGATCGACTGTGGATGCTCTGGAAGCAATAGTCGGTATCGCGGGAGAAGCAGTGCAAGGTACACGGAGAACTAGATGCTTTTGCCTTGTCGTCACCCTGGACGTAAGAAACGCATTTAATTGCGCAGGGTGGAGGCACATACTGAACTCGTTGAGAGCCCGAAATATCAGTCCCGAGATCTTCAACCTGGTGGCCAGTTACCTTGAAGATAGAAGTCTTATCAGCAACGGTGCCACTAGGTAAGTTACCAGCGGTGTCCAACAGGGTTCAGTACTTGGCCCAACCTTGTGGAACGTAATGTATGACGAAGTTCTCGGGCTGGTATACCCAGACGGCACGGCACTACGCTGTACGGCTTTGCCGACGACCTCACCCTCATCGTTGTAGACAGGGAGTCGCCGGCCTTGGAAGCCAAAGCAAACGCAGCGATAGCCACCATAAACACCTGGGCGGGCAGCCGCGGACTTACTCTGGTGCCGGAGAAATCCGAGACAGTCGTAATCCGCGGCAGAAGAAAAGCCCCCACTATGAGGCTGCTTTTGGATGGTTCCCCTATTGCAGTCAAAGACTTCGTCACCATAATGGGGGTAAAGATAGACAGGAACCTGAATTTTGCCGATCACATCCGTACGGCGTGCAACAAGGCGACGGCGATAGTTACTTCGTTCGCTAGACTAATGCCCAACATCGGTGGCCCAAAACCGACGAAGCGAAGGATGTTGGGCACCGTCGCACAGTCGGTGATGTTGTACGCCGCTCCCGTTTGGTAAGAGGCCGTCAACGTCCAGCGTAACCGTAAGAGGCTGCAAGCGGTCCAGCGCAAGATGGCACTTCGAGTAACTTGCGCTTACAGGACCGTGTCCGCCGAAGCCGTGCGAGTCTTGGCCTCCATGCCTCCCATAGAGCTTTTAGCTAGAGAGAGAGCAGACGTACGAGCGGGACCGGACCCCACCATTAAGCAGCGGACGCTCGACGATTGGCAAAGGAGCTGGTCCTCCGGCACGAATGCCGCTTGGACCAGAAAGCTCATTCCGGATCTTCGTCCTTGGGTAGCGAGAAAGAACGGAGATGTGAACTTTCATATAACACAAGCTCTCACCGCCCACTGATGCTTCCAGGCATATCTCCATAGGTTCAGGCTGACCGAGTCACCTGCCTGTCGTTACTGCGGAGACGAAGATACGGCGGAACACACTCTTTTCGGATGCCTAAGGTGGGAGAGGGAGAGAGTGATGATTTCGCTCCGGATGGGCGACACACTAAGCCCAGACAGCATGATTGCTTTCATGCTGTCCGGCGAAGACGAATGGCTGGCTGTAGCGGTCTTCATCAGTCAAGTGATGAAGACCAAGGAGGGGGACGGACGAGCTGAGCAAGCCGAAGCTCGAGTCCTCGCTCTACAGTTAAGTCAATGACAGCCTTTTAAAGTTCCCTTGAGAAGTTCCCTCGAGAAGATGCGCGAGAAGTTTCCAATAGAATTCCCGAAGAATATCGTCATTAATCGGCGGGTCGGGTCCGGGTCGAGTAGTGACGGTCGTTCGACGGGGTAGATTATTGTCGGTACGACGATAGCGCGTAGACCCTCTGTGGACACAAACTCTCGTGCTAATCAAACACTCGTGCCAACGAGTGGACTGGCACTTTGCCAGCGACCACAAGTTTTTCAAGATGACCCGGTCGCATCGCGCTCTGTGATTTAATATGATTTTCAGGGTCGCTTGGTGGCTCGGAGTCTCCGGTACGGATGACGGTCGGCTCGGCCTTAACTTTGTCGCCGGAATTTCCGCCTATTAAGTTAATGACGAGTGGACTTTCACCTATACTGACGATCACGGACCACTGGATCGCGGCGAGCGGTGTGTCCGGTTCAATTGAAAAAGTAGAATCAAGTGATAGTGCCTGACCTCCCGGACACAAACTTTCGTGCTAAACCGGGAGGTCATCGGGAGCCTGCATCATCGATGCAGCATGGAAGATCGCAGACGACAGCGGAAGTAATGCCGAGAAGGTAAAGCCCGCTGTCGTCGGGGAGGGGGTTTTGGTCAGTAAGAATCTGACACTACCATCCCTGATGGGGTGGTGCCTATGAAGGTTTCCCCCTTCCCTGCAGGGGAAAAAAATTAAACTATTTGTATAATACGGAATTCATAGTAAGTTTCAGTAGCGGCTTGCTAGAAGGAACCATGTCACTTTAATAACAAACCAACTTCAAGAACTTCTTACACTTTTAATGTAAACGTGGAAGGTGGAAAAACTTAAGTTTGGTTTCGACTAGTAAACCCCTCTTGACCTTCAAATAAATGGTGGCACCAACATGAGCAGATACAAGGGATGTTAAAGAGCCTCATTCCATATCTTCAAATTATTCTGCAACTCCTCTTCATTTCCGGCCATTATCACCATATCGTCTGCGAACCCGCATTCGGATATTTCTACTCTTTGCATGTTTCTATGTTCTACCAAGAGATTTTTTATTTTATTCTGGCACTCTTTCATTATTTCATCAATGAATATTGTGAACAGTACGGGGTTCATTACTCCTCCCTGTCTCAGTCCTTTTTTTGTAGGGAATCTCTCCGACTTCATATTTCTGGTAGTGACATAGTTGTAGTTTTCTTTGTATAGGCTTTTAATTGTTCGTTTCAGTTTTCCATTTACTTTTCTGTTTGTTAATATGTTCCAAACTCTTTGTCTCTGTACGCGATCGAATGCCTTCTCCAGATCTATGAATGCAAAATATCCCCTTGTACCACTTTTCGTTATCTTTTGTATTATTTGTTTCACTGAGGGGATATGATCTTGCGCACTTTTATCCTTTCTAAATCCGCTCTGCGCTTCCTCTAGTGTTGGTTCTATTGTTATTCTTAATCTTCTCTCCAATATCTTCTCGTACATTTTAACTGCAGTACTCAACAGTGTTATTCCCCTATAGTTACCACAATCTCTTATGTCGTCCTTCTTGTATATGGGCATTATTACTCCTGTTCGCCAATCCTCTGGTACCAGTTCTTCCCTCCATGCTTTATTACAAATTTCCCATATCAATTTCATTCCCTCTTCGTCCATATTCTTCATCATCTCTACCGTAACTCTAGCATTTCAGGTGCTTTACCATTCTTCAGTGACACAAGGGCATTTTTCACCTCTTCCATTATTATCTCATTCTCGGCATCCTCTTCTATTTATTCTATTTGCTCCTGGGGTTAGTCTCCTCCCATCTCTGCTGTTTGAGGCTCTGTGTCATTTAGTAGTTTCATGAAATAATCTCCTCATCGTTCAATTATTCTTTCTTCCTCCGTAAGTAAATTATCCTTTTCATCTCTTATTGCTATAGTATGATTTCCTTTTTCTATTCTTATGTTTTTCATTGCTCTCTAGAAAAGTTTTTGGTTTTCTTTACTGTCAGTTTCCATTCTTTCTCCAAATTCACTTCAGCATCTTTTCTTTGCTGCTTCTACCATCTCTTTAACTTTTCTTCTTTGTTCTTTGTATTGTTCGTACGCTGTCTCTTTTCTATTATGTAAATATTCAGTCCAAAAGAGTCCTTTTATTAAGGGAAAAGTGTAGGTCACGCCCACCATCCAATTTAAAAGAAAGTAGTTTTAGGTCCGGATTTGAGCAAAAAGTCGAAAGGACGACACCGAAACAGATTTTTAATGCCTTACAGCGGGACTACGATGGGTGGTTAAAATTAATTTATTATGTCTGGTATTTGCGAGCGGCTGTTACACCAAGCTTTAGGAGAAATCGAGGTGGACCAGCAAGAACGATCGCACGACAGGAGGTGCGATCACGAGAATGATAAAGAGGAGTGGAGAGCAAAATGCGAGATATGGTTGTGCCCGTAAAGTAGCCTCCTAAGTATCGAAGAACCTTTGTTGAGAGTTTTCATGTCAAAACTTAGGGCTACTTTTATTTTTGTAATATAAAAGTTAAAGATAAAACTTAAGAGAATACTGCAATAAATTTAGACTTCTGGTTTAGAAAATGAAACAAATATCCATGCCAACATGAGCATCCTTGCATTTGTTCCCATCTGGAAAAAGTAACGACTCAAATCAAACTGTTTTTTATTTATTCTGGTAGCAGATTTCTAAATGACTAAAATCATAAAATCTACATAACAAAAATTTATTTCTTAAATTTTAAAAGTACTATACTCAAAATTAGTAATATTACGCTCCATAATGCGAACGAAAAAAATCCAATGTATACGGAGCTCACCGAAAAATCCCAGCCTTTTTGCAAAATATTTCTTAAACTTTCGGTTGCTGTTGTAAATGGAAGTACATACAAGAAAGGTTTAAAAAGGTAATGCACAGATTGCAGGGGCCAAATTATACCGCATACCAAAAAAACCGATACCAAACTTCCCGTTGCTACCAAGGTTGCAGTTAATTCTTTATCGCAAACACACGAAATAAATAAACCTGCAATGTTAAAATTATTATCATAAAAAAAATACATTAAGGTATTAAAAATTATTGCTTACCATAAGACATACCACAAATTCCAGAAAGACAGCAAATTAAAAAAACTAACAAGAGGGAACCGTTCATCGTCATCGAAAACACATAAAATGCCCCAAAGATGGTTAAAATGATTTGGGTAAACGTTATACAAAATTCACATATGAAATGAGTTAACAATAATTCCGCGTCAATTATCCCAATTACGTACGTTCGCTCTAAGGTGCCTTCGTTGCGTTCCATCAACATGGAAATTGATGTGGTTCCAACCGCCAAATTGAAAATAATTCTGAAAACACCCTGATTAATTATGTTTTCAACCAAAAAATGTTGGCATTACAATAAAACAACTGCAGGTACCGCAGAATCTGTGAAATTCGGCTCCATTTTTCCATAAATGGGATTTTCAAACTGCAAAAATTCAGAAGAAATTATAAAAAAATTAAAGTGGTTTTACCCTACATTGATTGGTATTTTTAGGGCGTTCCTATTTTTTCCACACATTTCCATGTAGTCTGCAAGGAACTCTTGGAATGTTTTGTACAAATATATTTTCAAGTACATCGCAATTTGTTTGTCTTAAAAATAATAATTAATTTTAAATTCATTTACTAGAAAAATTCTTACTGGTTACATCTCGGAAGACATCGATTTCTGAATAATGTAAATCCCACGGTTCTGTAGCTTCTCCATTGGCGAGACGTGCACGAAGAGCTTGGGTGTAGTTTTTTCGTATAACAATGGCAGCGTAGTTTTTACCGCTGAAAACAGACTGGATTGCTTCTTCTTCTGTGTTATAGTAAATCTAAAATTGTCAGGTGAAAACAATTGTTTACAAAAATCAATACGTTGCGGCTTACAAATTTTACACCTTGGAACTCCAAATATTTTGTATAACTACAGCTAAGTTCTGAACTGTTGCATGTTAGAAACGCGTCACAGTATATCATATTATGTGTCTCATGATTAATTATCGCAACAGGTAAATCCACAGGACTTCTTCCTATGGTGTAGTAAAATATTGCAACTATTGCTAATGGTAAAGTAATAATAAAAATCATTGGAGCTAGATTTCTCACCATCCAGAGAAAACCTTTAAAGAGTAACGCTTTTATACGATCGTCGTTCAAATTTGGTATTAGGTAATCTGCAAACGTTTCTTTGTACCTTTTCTCGAAAGGTATGTTTGGTAACTCAGTTGTGTTAACGAAGCAATCGGCCGAAGTTTGGACAGGCTGAGAACCATGCACTCTAATAAAACTTCTATTTTGGATGGTACTCAATTTCAAGAAAGTTTCTTGTAAGGATGTATCTCCAAACCGGTGCATCAAAGTGTCTGGAGATTCTTCTGCCAAAAAGGTTCCTTCACGCATCAAGGCAACCTTTCCAAAAAAACGTTAGCTAAAATTACCTAAAAAAAAAGAATGTTACCTTATTCGCTTGTCTGGCTTCTTCCATGTAATGTGTGGTGATAATTATGGTGATGTTGCTTTCTTGTGAGAGTTTGGTGAAGTAACTCCAAACTGTTCTTCTGATTATTGGGTCAATTCCAACGGTGGGTTCGTCCAAAACTAACAATTCGGGTTCGTGCACAAGTGCAACAGCTAAAGACACCCGTCTTTGTTCGCCACCGCTCAGATTCCGGATAGTTTCGTTTGTATGGTCCAGCATAAGCAACTCCTTCAAAAATTTACATCTTTGTTTTATTTGATTGGTGGTCATTCCAGCCACCCAGCCGAAATACAGCAAAGTTTCGTCAATAGTAAAACTGGCATATAGAGCTGTTTCCTGAAGTTACGAAAATAATTTTGATTGTGGGTTATCATTAACACTACACACTTACTTGAGGCATATAGCCAACATTTGATCCTGGGACTCTGCTACTTTTAGTTCCAGGTGTTCCTCCCAGAACCCAAATTCTTCCAGAATTTAATTTTTTGGTGCCTAGGATGCAGCTTAGTAGAGTCGTTTTTCCACATCCACTCGCACCGAGGAGAGCGTAACTGCAACAAATTTGTCATTTTTTACCTACAAATTATTGATATATTACATTTCGCCCTTTGCAACCGTAGCATTCAGATTGTTGAAAACAACGACATGGTTATAATTGAAGCCATAACTTTTGGTGGCGCTTCTCAGATAAACAGAGTAATCGGTAGGTTTTGAACCCGACGTTGTATACTCATTCATTTCAAAATCATTATTGGAATGAATGGCATTATCGTTTCTCTAAAAAGTATGAAATTTTTTTACCAATATATACAATTTTTTATTAAAAATAAAATAAGTACCTTAAATAGTTTCGACATTTTTATTATGACAACATTACTCATTGATCATTTTACATACAATGATAGTAAAGTTTATAGAACTTGAAAGTTCATACTAATGTAAATTATTGAATCAAGCCTCGAAAAACGTCGTCGAAATATAATCAAAGGTCACAAAAGTTATCGATTATTGTTTACTTCTATGAGTTCAAAATGCATGAATTATTTTTAATTAAAAAGTTTTTAGAGTAATTTAACCAAAAAATATATCATTGACTTCAGGTTACAATTTAACGGTTTGTTAATAATTATGGGGTCATTCCAACTCAAATAAACGGAAAAATTACCAAAATTAACTTGATCCATACCAAACTTGACGAAATTTGGTATACACCATCATAGTAATAATAAAAAGTACAAATTTAGGAATTTCCCCGAAAGGCCCTTGGGTTTTTGGTTTTGATCCTGTAATTGAACATTCTATTTAAATATTAACCACATTTTATATTTTGAACCCCTAAATTGGTTAATTTTCTAATATTAACCCTACTTCTAAAGGGGTATTTTTATTTTCCCAATTGGTTTTTCTGTCACTTCTGCTGCTATCTTGAGCAAGTGTACCAAATTTGATCGTGGGACGAGGTTGGGTTCGGTTGTTAAAAATAAATTAAGAATCTAAAAAAGAAAACTGAGTCAAATTATACTAATGGGAAATATATTTCGCACGATAACATCAAATTTAAAACATAAGGCCCGAAGGAATTGACCACTGTGCAATTTTGATGTGCGAGCATACCGGCAATTTTGTATTTTTGACAACTTTATAGAATTTTTTAGCGATTTTCTAATAATTTTTAGCAATTTCCACTTTCGTTGTACACAATTTTACTAGGTCGTCGACCCCTTGTATAGGAATCTCGTACGAGATACCAGCTTAATCTAACTTCGCGCACTAAAACCTCCCCCCCCCCACCGCTGAACGGGGATTCGCCTTTAGGCATTACTTCCGTTCAACGGTGTGGATTGCTCTGGACCACCGGTTCGTTTGGAGGTCCTGGATCGTTTTGGTTTTTAGTCTGCCAAGTTTACGCCTCCTCATTATGGCTTCCTTGTTCACTTTGGGCTTCTTCGAGACTTCCGGTTTCGGGGTCTTCCAGGGTCGGCCCTGTTTCCCTGGATCCTTCTCTGGTCGTTCACCGTTTGGTGCCACACCGGGGCCGCATACAGCTGCAGCTATCTGGATATGCTTGGTGAACCTTAGATTCTTGTCGATTGGCACGCCCAGGATGGTGACGTGTCGACGGAGGGGGATTTCGACCCCATCAAGTTGCAGCCAGATGGGCGGCGTAGCTCTCCTGTCTCCGACTTCTTGGGAACTAGGATGAGTGCCTTGCTGCGGGTCCACGTCGCAATGTTAGCGACGGCCGCATTCTCCTTCATCTCCATCCGGGCGGGGTCGTGACCTTGGACAGTTAGGGTGATCTCGTCTGCAAACCCCACCATGTTCACCCTCCGAGGCATATCCCCGAGTCTCAAGACACCGTCGGTCGTACATGATGTTCCACAGGGCTAGCCCTAGCACGGAACCCTGTGCTACGCCGCTTTTCGTGGGGATGTCCTCTTCTTCTACTTCGCCTGATCCCAACCTCAGATGTCTGCAGTGGAGGTAGCTGGAGATGAGGTTGAATAATTCCGGCTTGATCCTCCTCTCGTGCAGGGCGTCCAGGATGTGCGTCCAACTGGCGTTGTTGAAGGCGTTGCGCACACCAAGTGTTATCAATAAGCAGTATTGCTTATTGGTACGCCAGGTGCCGCTGGTACACTGAGAAAAAATTGAAGAAGAAATTCGTCTCGCAACAATTTGAAATAAATATTACTCTAATTTTTGTCAAATTTACTTCATTTGTTGTAAAATTGACATCAAATTGATGCGAGACGAATTTTCACTTCAATTTGAAGTAAAAAATATTTAAAATCAAAAGAAAATTTTCTCTGTGTAGCCTCCCGGACGGTGGTGACGATGGTATTCAGCACGTCGATCGTGACTCTTTCTTTTCGGAAACCGTATTGGTTATCGAAATATATCCCGTTCTAGGAAGTTCAAGATCATTCTCTCGAGCAGTTTACTCACGTGATCCAGGAGGCAGTTTGGCCTGTAGGAGATTGGGTCATCGGTGGGACGATCCTGGGCCTTTTCCAGATGTTTGGGAAGGTGCTGGTAGGAAAGTACATGTTGTAAACAGCCAAGAAGGTATGGCCGGAGCAGGCAACAGTTTGCTTTATCGCTTTATCCGCGATACAGCCTAGGCCCGGAGCTTTATCTGGGGCCAGCCTTTTGATGGCTTGCTCCGGGTCGGGCGGTGTGGGGGAAGGGTTCATTCGGGAACTCGCGAAAGTAGCGTGGTTAAGAAAGAGTGCCGCCGCGATCTCTCGGAATCTACATGGTACGAGTCCGGGGTTGTTCTTGTTTCGTAGCTTGCTCCGCACTATCTTATAGACGAGTCCCCACGGGTCGTCATCCAAGGTTCCCAGCTGCTCCATTCGAGTTAGCGAATTTTTTAAAGAGCCTCTTATTGGGCGCCTTGTATTTGGCCTCTGCTTGCGGACCATGGGTGTTTCTTTGTTGGGTGGCGCGTCTTGCCGCGTTGGCCACTTTTCTGGCGTCCACTAATGTTGGGCTCCTTTCCTTGTGGGGAGCGCTTTATCGCAGGGCCGTTTCAACGCCTCGGCCAGGGATTCGGCGCTGTCTGACTTCATGCGTCTTGCCTCCTCCTCAAAGACGTCGCCCATTTTCTTATCATCAAACCGTTTCGTTGGTCAGACTGCAGGTGCCACAATTGTGATCGCTGAGAGTCACCTCGTCTAACACCCTCCAATCCCTCATTCTTCGGGGAACCCCCGAGGACGCGAAGGTGGGATCCAAGATGGAGGTGGATCCTCCTCTCTGGAACGTCGGGGTGCTGCCCCAGTAGCACATTTGTCCTATGTACGTCCGTAGTTCGTCTATAGTACATCCGTTCGTCCATCATACGAACTTTGTACGTACATAGAACGAATGTGTGCTACTGGGGTGGCTTCGTTGCAAATCACGAGACCAACCGCACCCATCATCTCCGCCAGCGGATGGCCCCGCCCGTCTTCGTTGGGCGAATTCCATTGTGGAGACTTGGAGTTGAAGTCGCCTCCTAGTAGGTATAGGCCAAGCGCCAAGTCGAAAAAATTCTAAGTGGACCTTTTTGTATAATGGATATAGTTTTTCATGTAGGGTAAGTATTTTTTGGTTTGGTTTGGAATTTTATGACCATGGGCACGGAATCTTCGTATAGTATGTATTGATTTGGGCTTTGTTCCTGGCAATGGGCTGTTTTGCTTTAATTAAATACTTAATTGCTTCCAATTTTAGTTCGTCAACGAGTTGGGACAACTTGGCGATGTCCTTCAAGAGCGGTGGGATCCTTAATAGTGTTTGTCTATCTATTGACGTGGTTTTAGCCTGGGGGGATTTAGGAGGGGGGAAAGGTGATGGAGATCATCGATGCAGCACTGGATGGTGCATAGGCTTTGGTGATTGGCCCAAGTTTGCAAATTTATGTGCTCAGGTTGGGTCGTTTGTCTGTAAAGGGGGATCGTTGGAGTTGGAATTTCTACCTTTCTTCCTGGTTACACATCCGTTGTGCGAAAAAACATCTCGAGAGGGTGATTTTTCGGGTTGGAGGATTAGAAAGGCGACTTTATCAGCTTTGAAAATCTTGAGGTCGTCCATAAAGTCCGCTCGTTCTTCGTCGAGTTCGGCATAGAGATGGACGCGTGAGTCACTTTTCACTCACGCTCACTCACGAATTTTTCTTGCTGCTCACGCACAATCACGAACGATCATGCAAAGGCTAGATCACGCTCACACACACTCACGATGTTTTTCATATTACTCACTCACGTTCACGCACGATCACGATTTTTTCCATGTACTCACGAACACTACTCACGGTGTTTTCCAAATCACTCACGCACAATCACGATATTTTCCATATTCTCACAAACTGAACACGAACACTACCCACGATGTTTTCCATATTACTCACGCCGCACATTTACGGTGTTTTCCATGTTACTCACAAATACGAAAACTACATATTATCTACTAGGCCCTCCGGGCGGTTTTGACAATAGTAATGGTGATTCACTCACACCGTGCACGTCTAAAATCACGTTACACGCTCATTTTTAGTAGATACCAGATCAGTCTTATATTTTTACACACATGAGCACTTTTTTATTTATTTAAAAGATAACAAATTTTATTATGGAAAAGATACAGTAATTGTTTATAAAATAAAACTAATTACTATAAAGAACCTAATTATATTCAATTTAATTACAAAAAATTCTCGCAATTCATACATTCCCTTTGAAATATTTTCTATAAAAGGTTCGGGATTGCAAAAATGCACAACTGCTCACGACCACTCACGGCTGCTCACGATCACTCACGACTACTCACGGATTTTAACGACTCACGCACGATCACGTTTGTTTAATTTCACTCACGCACAATCACGGTTTTTATCGTGATTCTCTATTATAGACACTCACGTGTCACGTGAAAAAACCGTGACACATCGTGACTTCGTGACACGACGAAAATCACGTCACGCGTCCATCTCTAGTTCGGCAGGAATTATGATGGCATCTTGGAGTTCCACACGAAGTTGTTCACATTTTTTCTCTACTTCCTGTGTATGTAGTATGAGCAGATTTGCTTCCTGTCCAGTGGAATAGTCCATCGGATTTTTTGACTTCCGACCACGGTGGTTTTCAAAATATTTTCTGTTTTGTGCCTTTTCGGCACTCTGAAAACTTAAAAACTAACTTTTTGGTTGGAGCACAAAACACGTCTAAATTGTGGCGACTGGTCACTCGCGAATCGAATCGAAGAAATTCTGAAATTTCTTCTCCAACAAGATCGGCGTCACTCTTATAGGGAGGGGAAAGGGACCAAAAATAGTTCAATGTAAAATTACAGCTACATAAATTGATCTTTTTGAGAACTTCCAAATAAGGACAGTCCACAACTCCACATTAACAGCGACGTAATTTTGCAACCAAGTTTTGAATTTCCCGCTACCATCTCCCTAAACGCAAATCCAACTTCACGCCTAAGCGAGCGTACCTAACCTCAAACACGGCCCCGGGGCCCCCATCCGTAAGCTCGTGATCTAGCTAAACTCCCATGTAAGACACCCTACGTTGTGTAATTAACCTAAAAACCGCTTGATTACAAAAATTACCCCAAGTTCGTCGGAAGTTTCCCATATAGATAAATGAACACGAGGACAGACGATTTCATGAGTCAAAGGAAAAAGAAAGTAAATAAAACTTTTACACAAAAATAATACACACAGTCGGTTGTTGATTCGTTTTAATTCAATGTCTCAATTGTTTTGTTTTGTATGGTCATTTATAATTTGGTACATGTAAATTTTACCTCGTGGGCAATTTTCATACAATATAAATTTCATATTAATTATAAATTATAATCATAGTGCATTTAGATCTCGTAACTTTGTTACTAAAATTCATAAACATTTTGTTTTACATAATAATACCTAATTATTCATATTTGGCTTGGTCGTCTAGCTGGGTTTTCAGCTGAGAATGCGACGCCATATTGGGGTTGCAAACAAAGGAAATCCCTCTCTGTCAACTCACTACCTGACAAGGATTATACAAAAGTGAAAGTCAGCAATTCGGCCCTTCCAACAATAAGCGCCACTTTCACTTAATTTATATACCTTATACAACGAACACCAAATTTAATCAGATCACCATCATTATGGGGTGCATGGTATCGAGCTGTGCTATCTAATCCGACGCTTTACGCAATGGATTAATATTAATTAATCTCACCACTCGCGTTACGGTGAGCGCTCGGCAGGCCATTCCGGTAACCTGATTAACATTAAATACATCACCTAATATAATATGCAGTAATTACGTTACCGAATTTGGAAGAGCCGAGTTTTTACCGACTTTAAAATAAAATATACAAATAATATTCACCCCATTGTAAATAGCTAACAAAAGCTTGCACATAAAAGAAAATGGTAACATTAAATTATTTCACAAACGACTCGACCCAAAAACACAACCGCTATCGTTCGAAACCCCTAGCGTAGTAATGGCTCTCGGCATAGCGTCCCCTTCCAGTCACCATCTCGTCTTCCCTTCGTCGTTCTTCGCTACGTTGCCAACTGTATTTTACCGCAGTGTTGTCATGCTCATAATTTTTGTTTGACGCGATATTTAAAAATAGGTCTATATCGTTACAGCGATAGATAAGGGGGGGTAGAGCCCCCGAAAATGGCGCCGCAGAAAAAATTATTTTAAGGGGGCGTGGCCACTGAAAAAGCTATGCCTAACTTTTTAAAGTGTCTAAAACAAAAAATGCCATATAAATTTCCATCAATATTTAATTTTTCTTACTGAGCCATGGGGTGGGGTCTAACAGATATATAAATTGACCGCTGTTATCAGTGAAAAATATTTATTAACTATTATTCGAACTAAAGAGTTCAAATAATACCACTTGTAACATCCTGTACAAACGTTACCTCGCGTCCCTACCAATTACGCACGCGCTAGCCTAAGATGGTAGTACATCGACAAGTGAAGCGGACGCCTCTGCCATCTTGAATATTTTACTCAGTATAACTGTTCTTTTGTTTTATGTGTTTAACCAAGTTTATAATTTCGTTCAACAATATATTTTTGTGTTTATTGATAATTCTGCGTTTCATTCTGATTACTATCGGTGGTTATAAAACGATCCTTACAATCTGGCGCTCCAACGTGAACCGATACATAAAATTGTAAGTAACAAAGAAACTATTAAAATTCGCAAAAATAAAGTGCCATCCCATATAATTATCCGCGACGTGATCAATACGAATAATTATCCGCGACAAAAGTGGTCGATTGACAAATTATACCGCAAAATATCGAAATTTTCAACACAAATCGATCGCGATTTGCGAAAATCGATACGTGCAAAAACAAAACAAAAACATTCAGTGAAAAAACTTTGTCCGATTCAAACAAATCCGTTCAAAATGCCGAAAAAATTGCAATCCGATAACACAACCGAAAACCAATCCGAGCATATACAGGGTGTTGCGGTGGTGCAACACCCTAAACGCGAGTGGTGGTACTCGCGTTTACGAGTGAACAGTTCGCGTTGTTGCTTGCGAAAATTCAAACAACACACACAACTGCTTCAGCTGTGCATTCAGCTGTCGCCACACCTACGTATACCGGAAATTTTTCAAAGTGCACCGCGCGATTCGACAGTACCGCTAAAAGCGATGTAGACGCATTCCTAGACGCCACAATCACGTATAAAGATTGCACGCTCGTACCCGACGAGAACGCGTTACGAGGTTTGCCAATGCTCCTTGAGGGCACCGCCGGAACATGGTGGAAAGGGGTAAAAAGTAGTATAACTACATGGGGTGAAGCCATCTCCTCCTTGAAAGACGCATTTTCACGGAAACTACCTCCTCACCTAATTTTCCGAGAGATCTTTTCTCGCGAGCAGCGAGAAAACGAAACAAGTGAACTATTCACTTGCCACATTCGATCATTGATCGCACAATTGCCATACGAACTGCCACTAAAAGCACAACTCGACATAGTATTCGGACTATTAAAACCGAAAATTCGGAAAAGGCTCTCACCCGGTAAAAACACAACCTTCAGAGAATTGCTCGAGGCAACAAGAAATATCGAAGATGCAAACCGAGAGATGACCCCAACCGCAAAAATTTCCACACAGATACCGGTGAAAAGACAAGAGACCCGAAACACAGAGACGAAGAAAACCCGTCCAAAGTGCAACTTTTGCAATTTCTTTGGCCACTCGGAGACAGAATGTCGGAAAAAGCTGCTGCAGCTGTTCCCCAACCTACGACAACGACAATCAAGGTTGAAAAATCCCAACTATCTTGCTGGGGATGCGGAACACCAGGTTACGTGAAGAGTAACTGCCCTTCGTGCACCACGACTCAAGCTTCTTTAGAAACCGAGAGTGTGGACACCACCTTTTCTTCCATGGAATTCGAAACCGTCCCAACGCTACGTCCCATGGTACGAGTACGAATTCTCAACCGCAATGGACAAGCCTGTCTCGATACTGGATCCAGACGCAGCATCGCTGGTAACCAATTGTACAAAATTCTCCTTCAAGAAGGACGCCCTTTCACCGAAGCACACATGGAAATCAAACTAGCTGATGGCATCAAACGAAACGTCCTGACCAAATCTTTCGAGGTGGATATCACCATTGAAGACCACACCACAACCGTTACGCTGATAGCCATCCCTGAACACACCGAAAGTCGAATGCTCCTGGGCATCGATTTCATCCGGTCCTCTGACATGGTGTTCGACTTCCAAAATGGACAATGGTTCTACGGAAATCAACCCACCAACCGTTTCAAGTTCGCCAAAGAGTTGCCCAATGTCGCCACCACTACAACCCTAGACGCTGTAGCCCACACACTCCGGGACAACGAAGGACGAGAACTAGACGAAACCCAGAGAACTCAAATCTCTGCCTTATTACGTGAGTATGTCATCATATTCTCACCTAACTCGGCGCTTACGCCTTTTGCAGAACACACAATCACTCTCACCGACGAGACGCCCATTGCTGTTCCGCCATACAGGTTAACGCCAACCAAAAAAAGCATTCCTCAAGAAAGACCTTGATCGGATGCTCGCAGAAGACATCATAGAAGAGTGCGAATCACCATATGCTGCACCAGTCGTGTTGATACCCAAACCCGACGGCTCCTATCGAACATGCGGAGACTACCGAAGACTAAACAGTGTCACGGTCGCGGATCGTTATCCACTCCCACGTATCGACGACCTACTACATGCTGCCAAACAGTCCAAATACATGACTACCATCGACCTCCGATCTGGATACTGGCAGGTGTCCGTAAAACCAGAAGACCGCGCGAAAACGGCCTTCACCACCCCTTTAGGAAACTACTGCTGGAAACGAATGCCATTTGAACTCTGTAATGCTCAAGCCACCTTCCAAAAACTAATCGACCGCTTTCGATCCGGCATGCAAGACATTTGCATACTTGCTTATTTAGACGACCTCGTGGTCATCTCTTCCACATTCGAAGAACACGTGAGTGATTTACGTCGCGTATTCGAACGCCTCATACAATTTAAACTTTGCGCGAATCGAAAAAAATGTCGATTCATATCGTCCGAAGTCAAATATCTCGGGCACCTCATAACAACTTCAGGAATTAAGCCCGATCCCAACAAAATCGCGGCTATTCAAAAAATGCCACCGCCTAAAAATGTCAAACAACTGCTGTCCTTCCTATAAACTGGTTCTTGGTTCCGAAGGTTCGTACCCGACTATGCGGGCATCTCCAAACCCCTTAGTCGGTTGACCAAGAAGGGCGCGCCATGGTGTTGGAGCTTCCGAGAAGAGGAAGCATTCGAAAAGTTGAAAGAGCTGCTAACGACGACACCCATCTTACGACAAGCTGACCCCTCGCTGCCTTATACCCTCCGCATAGATGCTAGTGCATACGCCTTGGGGGCTGTTTTAATGCAGGGGGAGACCACCGATCAACGACCAGTGGAGTACGCGAGCCGGTTACTCACCTCTCCGGAGAGGAACTACTCCACTACCGAACAGGAAGCCCTAGCGGTTGTCTGGGCCGTCCAAAAGTTTCGCGGTTATATCAAAGGTTCCCCGGTCACCGTGATCACCGATCACCAACTTTTAAAATGGCTGATGTCTTTAAAATCACCCAGCGATAGACTCGCCCGGTGGGCACTTACTCTACAAGCCTACGACCTCAAGATCGATTACACTCCAGGACGAAGTAATGTAATCGCCGATACTCTGTCCCGTCCGCCAATATACGACGAGACTGAGCTATGCATCGTCACCCTCGACATGGTCTGCCGAAAAACTCAGAGAAGAGCAAATTAGTGACCCTGACATCAAAAAGATTATCGACTGCTTCGAAGAAGACGAAAACCTTGTTGAAGTCAAGAAATGGACTGAACGTGGGTACCAATGTTAAACGGAGTCGTTTACAAGTACTCAACCGACCATGACCGAGATGAAGGCGCTTTCGTAGTACCTAAATCTAAGATCGCATCCGTTCTCTACGAATGCCACGACTCACCACTCGCCGGTCATTACGGAGTCGACAATACCTTGCAAAAGCTGCAAGAAAAATATTATTGAGTTGGAATGCGCAAATCCGTAAGCGACCACGTCCGTAAATGCGTGGAATGCCAAAAGTTCAAACCCACCAATCTGAAACCTGCTGGACTATTACAAACTCCTATCCAAAATCGACGGTTTGAAGTTCTAGCCATTGACCTATTCGGCCCTCTACCCGAAGGCAGCAACGGTGAACGATGGATCTTCATAATAGAAGACACCGCCACCCGATGGGTTGAAATATTTCCTTTAAAAGTAGCCACCGCAGAAGCCTGCGCCAAATGCCTCGTAGATGAGGTCATCCTTCGTTACGGATCACCAAGACGAGTTATTAGTGACAACGGTACCCAATTTGTATCAGAAGTCATGCAAAAAGTAGCCCATTGCTTAAATTTTAAACAAGCCCTGATACCCGCTTATCACCCGGAATCCAATCCTGTAGAAAGGAAGAATCGTGACCTCAAAACTCAGCTGGCTATCCACACAACGAACTGTCATTCGGAATGGCCCCAAAAATTAGCTACAATACGGTTCGCCATGAACACCAGCCACTCGCAAACCACTGGCTGCACTCCTGCTTATCTCACCTACGGTCGTGAGCTTCGCACTCCCGAAGACGTAAGCAGAGACCTCCGTGGCATCATCGAAAATTCTCCGTTCGTCGCCCAAATAACGCCTTACTTACGTTTTTTTGAGAAGACTTTGTCTGAAGTACGCGAACGCCAAGAATCACTGCAAGATCATTCCAAGAAATATGCTGACAAGAAGCGAAGAACTGGCCCAAAGTACAATCCTGGAGATCAAGTTCTCGTAAACTCTCATGTCCTGAGCAAAGCTAGTCAAGGATACTCCTCGAAATTTGCACCTAGACGAGACGGTCCATACCTTATCCTCAAACAAATTTCGCCCACCAGTTTCCAAGTATCCTCACTGTCCGACCCTTCCACTCCACTCGGAGCTTATCATGTGTCCGCTTTGACCCCTTTTGTTGCAGCCGACACCAAAGTACTTCCAATACGTCCACTACGAGGAAGAGGTCGCCCGAAGAAGACTACACCCTTTTCTAATAGAAGTGCACCACTCCGTAAGTCCATTTGTAAGGGGGAGATTGTAACACCCTGTACAAACGTTACCTCGCGTCCCTACCAATTACGCACGCGCCAGCCTAAGAAGCTAGTACATCGGCAAATGAAACGGACGCCTCTGCCATCTTGAATATTTTACTCAGTATAACTGTTCTTTTGTTATATGTGTTTAACCAAGTTTATAATTTCGTTCAACAATATATTTTTGTGTTTATTGATAATTCTGCGTTTTATTCTGATTGCTATCGGTGGTTATAAAACGATCCTTATACACACTTTAAATATCACTCAAAACTACGATAAAAACATGCACAAATAAAAGCGCTTTTAATTTAACCACTTATATTTACATTTCTATAAACGGTCACGTGGTGGCTTTTTCTTATTTGGTGTTGCCAATACTGCTAAATTTTGTGACATATCGTGATATCACACAAATTTGAACCTTGTATATCTACGCCCATGTCTCATACTTCAACGGTGTATGTCAAATATCATATAACCTGAAAATATTAAATTTTAATTTATTTAATGCTAGATTTAAATTTTATAAAGATAATAGATCATTTATATGCGTGATATATTTTGTATTTATAATTAGAAAAAATTTATCCACCTAAAACCATAAATGGTAAGACAAAAATTCGTGTAACATTTTTTTCCATCATTGATCATTGTTCCAATCTTATATTATGTTTTTGTAGAAACTAGGTTTTATTCGAACCTAACACGAAATCGAAAATCACTCAAGATAAAATGTCAAACGAAATCGAGAATTGGATTGAAATCGCACAGCAATGTAAATATCTGCCCGAGAACGATTTGAAAAAGTTATGTGACATTGTGAACGAAATTCTGCTGGAAGAATCTAATGTGCAACCTGTGTCTACCCCGGTGACAGTTTGTGGTGACATACACGGTCAATTTTACGACTTGGAGGAGCTCTTTCGGTGCGGGGGTCAAGTTCCGGCAACAAATTATGTGTTTCTGGGCGACTTTGTAGACCGCGGTTATTACAGTTTGGAAACTTTTACTCGATTGTTAACGTTGAAAGCGAAATATCCAGATAGGATTACGCTGCTGAGAGGTAACCACGAAAGCAGACAGATCACTCAAGCGTACGGCTTTTACGACGAGTGTTTGACAAAATACGGAAATGCCAATGCATGGAAGTACTGTTGTGGAGTTTTTGATTTGTTAGCCGTTGCCGCCTTAATAGATGAAAAAATATTGTGTGTTCACGGTGGATTAAGTCCCGAAATTAAGACTTTGGATCAGATTCGTTGTTTGGAGAGGAACCAGGAGATTCCTCATAAGGGTGCCTTTTGTGATTTAGTGTGGTCGGATCCGGAAGATATTGACACATGGTCGTTGAGTCCACGTGGTGCTGGTTACTTATTTGGTTCCAAGGTGACGCATAACTTTATGCAAATTAATGCGTTGAGTCTGATTTGCAGAGCGCATCAATTGGTTCACGAAGGTTATAAATACATGTTTGATGAAAAACTGGTAACCATATGGTCGGCTCCAAATTATTGTTATCGGTGTGGTAATATCGCCAGTATTATTGAATTTAAAACTCCCGATAAAGTTGAGCCTAAATTATTCCAAGCCGTACCTGATACAGACCGTGTTGTTCCTAGTGGTAACGTAACACCTTACTTTTTATAGTTTTTGCATATAACATAAATTTTTTAATGTTAAAACTTATTGTATTTTGATTTCTTTAAAGTAATAAAATGTAATGACAATTTATGATTCATATTGTTGATTCATTTAATTTACATTTGTTAAAATCAAATTGTAATAGAAAATATCAATAGACTACATAAGATATTTTTCTTTGATTAATAAAAATACATTTTAAAGGAATAAAAGCTTTATTTTTCTCGATTTTATTACAAAGAATTCAAAACTTATGGGGTGGAAGTGAATTTCATGTCATCATTCAATTTTAGGAGCTTGTTTTATTGATTTGCTGTAATTTTTCAAAAATCGCCTGCGGAGTTAGTCTTGATCTTGAATTTTACCAGTTTAAATTGTTGAGAACCAATATAATCTCTTAATTCTTAGAATTAAGTCACTTCCACTTATGGGGTGGAAGTGACTTTCATCTCACCATTCAATTTTAGGAGCTTGTTTTATTGATTAGCTGTAATTTTTCAAAAATCGCCTGCGGAGTTAGTCTTGATCTTGATTTGTACCTGTTTAAATTGTTGAGAACCAATATAATCTGTTAATTCTTTTAGAATTAAGTCACTTCCACTTATGGGGTGGAAGTGACTTTCATCTCACCATTCAATTTTAGGAGCTTGTTTTATTGATTTGCTGTAATTTTTCAAAAATCGCCTGCGGAGTTAGTCTTGATCTTGATATAAGAATTAAGTCGCTTCCACTTGTGGGGTGGAAGTGACTTTCATCTCACCATTAAATTTTAGGAGCTTGTTTTATTGATTTGCTGTAATTTTTCAAAAATCGCCTGCGGAGATAGTCTTGATCTTGATTTTTACCTGTTTAAATTGTTGAGAACCAATATAATCTGTTAATTCTTAGAATTAAGTCACTTCCACTTATGGAGTGGAAGTGACTTTCATCTCACCATTCAATTTTAGGAGCTTGTTTTATTGATTTGCTGTAATTTTTCAAAAATCGCCTGCGGAGTTAGTCTTGATCTTGATATAAGAATTAAGTCGCTTCCACTTGTGGGGTGGAAGTGACTTTCATCTCACCATTAAATTTTAGGAGCTTGTTTTATTGATTTGCTGTAATTTTTCAAAAATCGCCTGCGGAGATAGTCTTGATCTTGATTTTTACCTGTTTAAATTGTTGAGAACCAATATAATCTGTTAATTCTTAGAATTAAGTCACTTCCACTTATGGAGTGGAAGTGACTTTCATCTCACCATTCAATTTTAGGAGCTTGTTTTATTGATTTGCTGTAATTTTTCAAAAATCGCCTGCGGAGTTAGTCTTGATCTTGATTTTTACTTGTTTAAATTGTTGAGATCCAATATAATCTCTTAATTCTTAGAATTAAGTCACTTCTACTTATGGGGTGGAAGTGACTTTCATCTCACCATTAAATTTTAGCAGCTTGTTATATTGATTTGCTGTAATTTTTCAAAAATCGCCTGCGGAGTTAGTCTTGATCTTGATTTGTACCTGTTTAAATTGATGAAATCCAATATAATCTCTTAATTCTTAGAATTAAGTCACTTCCACTTATGGGGTGGAAGTGACTTTCATCTCACCATTAAATTTTAGCAGCTTGTTATATTGATTTGCTGTAATTTTTCAAAAATCGCCTGCGGAGTTAGTCTTGATCTTGATTTTTACCTGTTTAAATTGTTGATAACCAATATAATCTCTTAATTCTTAGAATTAAGTCACTTCCACTTATGGGGTGGAAGTGACTTTCATCTCACCATTAAATTTTAGGAGCTTGTTTTATTGATTTGCTGTAATTTTTCAAAAATCGCCTGCGGAGATAGTCTTGATCTTGATTTTTACCTGTTTAAATTGTTGAGAACCAATATAATCTGTTAATTCTTAGAATTAAGTCACTTCCACTTATGGAGTGGAAGTGACTTTCATCTCACCATTCAATTTTAGGAGCTTGTTTTATTGATTTGCTGTAATTTTTCAAAAATCGCCTGCGGAGTTAGTCTTGATCTTGATATAAGAATTAAGTCGCTTCCACTTGTGGGGTGGAAGTGACTTTCATCTCACCATTAAATTTTAGGAGCTTGTTTTATTGATTTGCTGTAATTTTTCAAAAATCGCCTGCGGAGATAGTCTTGATCTTGATTTTTACCTGTTTAAATTGTTGAGAACCAATATAATCTGTTAATTCTTAGAATTAAGTCACTTCCACTTATGGAGTGGAAGTGACTTTCATCTCACCATTCAATTTTAGGAGCTTGTTTTATTGATTTGCTGTAATTTTTCAAAAATAGCCTGCGGAGTTAGTCTTGATCTTGATATAAGAATTAAGTCGCTTCCACTTGTGGGGTGGAAGTGACTTTCATCTCACCATTCAATTTTAGGAGCTTGTTTTATTGATTTGCTGTAATTTTTCAAAAATCGCCTGCGGAGATAGTCTTGATCTTGATTTTTACCTGTTTAAATTGTTGAGAACCAATATAATCTGTTAATTCTTAGAATTAAGTCACTTCCACTTATGGAGTGGAAGTGACTTTCATCTCACCATTCAATTTTAGGAGCTTGTTTTATTGATTTGCTGTAATTTTTCAAAAATCGCCTGCGGAGTTAGTCTTGATCTTGATTTTTACTTGTTTAAATTGTTGAGATCCAATATAATCTCTTAATTCTTAGAATTAAGTCACTTCTACTTATGGGGTGGAAGTGACTTTCATCTCACCATTAAATTTTAGCAGCTTGTTATATTGATTTGCTGTAATTTTTCAAAAATCGCCTGCGGAGTTAGTCTTGATCTTGATTTGTACCTGTTTAAATTGATGAAATCCAATATAATCTCTTAATTCTTAGAATTAAGTCACTTCCACTTATGGGGTGGAAGTGACTTTCATCTCACCATTAAATTTTAGCAGCTTGTTATATTGATTTGCTGTAATTTTTCAAAAATCGCCTGCGGAGTTAGTCTTGATCTTGATTTTTACCTGTTTAAATTGTTGATAACCAATATAATCTCTTAATTCTTAGAATTAAGTCACTTCCACTTATGGGGTGGAAGTGACTTTCATCTCACCATTAAATTTTAGGAGCTTGTTTTATTGATTTGCTGTAATTTTTCAAAAATCGCCTGCGGAGTTAGTCTTGATCTTGAGTATTACCTGTTTAAATTGTTGAGAACCAATATAATCTCTCAATTCTTGGAAGACGAAAATACTAATATTAATAATACTTTTATTATTTTTTTTCTTAATATTACAAATTCGTGTAATTTCCTAAAAATTATGTATATTGCCAATTTTTGGACAAAGAATGATTTTATATAAGATTTTCAGTTATAATTATCAAAAACCGCTGGCGCATCCATTTCCGTCCTTAATTTATAGTTTTTTAGAATTCAATTTTTTTTGAAAATTTTCAGAACTTGGAAAAATAATTTTGAAATTTAAATTCCCTTTTGTTCCTGTGGTGTTGAAAATACAAAGGGAACAACTATCGCTTCTGTTGCATCTTGAAAATTAAAGATCGGTCGGTAAATAAGAGCGTCCAAAGTTTTTCCACAATTTTTGCCTTAATCCATCCATCTTCTAAGTTCATGATCCATCCCTAGGGAGAAAACCATCGATAAATTTGAAAAACGGATCGAAGCTTCGTATACAGTTTTTAATGGTCTTTAATTTAGTATGACTAAAAACGACAAATAATCAACGTCAAAATTTCTAATCGGTTTCGAAAGGATTTTCGAGAAAAATTGACAATATGCGAAAATATGAATTTTCGTTGCAAACGAAGGTTATTTCACGAAAATTTCATTGAACTACTTCGATTTATATTTTGTCCTCTCAACGTATTAAGCGAAGAAAATCTTTTTATTTTTCAAATTTTAAAAAACGTTTCGCATTTTGTAGGACTTCAAATATTGAATCATTTAAATCACCACATTATTAATAATTTATTCTTACAGTTGGATGCTTAACGTAAATCGATGGTAAAATTTCCAGGTTTAGATAAATTTCATCCCGTCTGAACCAAATAACCAAATTTTCACGAAAAATCACAATTTTTTTATTTTTGGGAAGTAGGTGCGGCGTCCCACAGTATTTTAAAAATGCCCCACCTAAGTGTAAGTGTTGACTTTTGGCCGTCGAACAGTTTGGAAGTACGCGCGTTTTCTCTTCGCCGACATTTTAAGACGTCTCCGGCTAAAATCTCACTTCCGGTTTCCATTTCAGAAGCATTTGTACGATGGCTTCTTCTGAAGTTCTGCCCCAGGAATCGATCATTAAAAGTGCCTCTTTTACGGTCAACGCCGCCTCCTCTACTCCCGCCCATTTTTTTTAACTCCAACCTCGTTGAGCCCGTCAAGCTGGTCATTTTAAGATGTTTTACGTATGGAGAACGTAAAAAAATGTGATGTGATGAATTTCTAACAATATTTTTATAGAACTTAAATTTCAGAATTAGGTTTAATAATGATTTCATAAAACAAAAGATAGAAGTTGATAGCAGAGTCTTGGAAGCTCACAGAATTTCAGACCAGAAGTATGTGATTAAGGCGGAAAACTGGGATAAAAAGAAGGAAATAATGAGAAACAAGTCGAGGTTGAGATTGTTAGAGGGAAAAAAGGTATTCATAGATTACAATCTGACATAAGGAGTGAGAAAGATACAGGTGAAAATCAGAAAAAAGAGGAAGAACTAAATAAAAATGGAAAAAGGATGAAAGTGAATCCAGGAGATATCAAAAAATTCGCTGAAAACCCCAGAGAAGAAAAACTTACGACGAACCGGTAAGAAAAAGGACAAGTTATTAAAGAAATAAGAGAAAATATGTCTATAGCAACGTGGAATGTTAGAGGTACTTTTGAGGAGGCGGGCATTGAAACAACTGATTAAAGAAGCGAAAAGATACTGCATTGATCTAATGCCATTACGAGACAAAGTAGAGATGAAGTGAGGCAATGGATTTTGACGGATACATTTTTTTCATGAGTGTGAGTGGAGATAGAAGATTGGGTCAGTGGCGTGTTCTCTATGGAAGCTAGGGAAGCTGAGCTTCCCTTATTTGCCTTGCCAAATTAAAAACAAAAATTACTTATTTATATTATTTAAAATTTACGATTTTTAAATTTTTTATCAATTTAAATTCCTTTCTTTATTTGAATAAAAATTTGAAATTTACTGAAATATGTAGATATATTTAAAAAAAATAGTTACTAGTCACGACACGCCACTAGATTGGGTACTGGGTTTTTCATTAGTAGTGAAGTTCAATCCTATATCAGAGTTACGAGGAAAATACCTAAAATCAGATATTAAACATACACCCGCTAACCGAAGAGAAACTAATGGATAATTTTATGCTGAGCGGGAAAGACGATATGAATTGATACCAAAATAGTATTGCGAGATTTTAATGCAAAATAGGTCAAGAACAAGAATTCCAGCCACCAATAGGAAGGCGCACTTTGTATACAGAAACAAAAGTCAAAGATAAACTTATGATAGATTTTGTGATGGGACGAAATATGTTGATAAAGAGTACCTAACATGAACAAGAAGATACATCGAGGTACATGGGTGGCTCCAGGTGGAAACGTGACAAACCAGATAGACCACATAGTATGATACAGAATGTGAAAACGAAATAAAAATGGAGAGAAGAGTATAGCAAACAGATGATCCAAAAACAAACGAAGGAGGGTGAAACCAAATACAAAGAAAAGAGAAAAAAATGTAAAAGGTTCTGCAGAGTGAAAAGAAGAACGTATAATGTTGAAATGCTCCAGGAAATAGGGGATCAATTTAGAAATGAAGAGGTCAGAAATTTTTATCAAGGGGTCAAAAGAGTAAGAAAAGGGATACCAACTGCCAAACGCATACAACGATATGTAAAAACAGAGATGGTACCCTGATAGGTGGGACAAAAGAGATCAAGGACCGAACACTTGAAAGAATTACTTAATAAGAATCATAACATAAAAGAAGAAACCCAACTTCAGAGATGATGAAGTATGGAGGGGAAGAGCTGCACAAAACCTTAATACAGTGAGCCCATAAAGTTTGGAACAATTTCGATAAAATATTTTAGGCGGATTATCTCAGAAAATCCTCGGACATGTCAACCTTATTTTTTCAAGTGTCACTTTTTTCTGCCATTGACATATTATTTCTAACATGTTTTCTTTTTGAGCTATGACGTCATCGTAAATTGTTTTAAATTGCAATCCTTACTTTTCTTTCCGGAAGAAAATAAAATACTAAACTGCTAAAAAATAACAAGGGGAAGCCCAAGGTAGGATATCGGCAATCAAGATCCCGATTTTTTTGTGATTCTAAAAGCCAAAAAAAAAATTATAATTTGAAGGGAGCAGGGTAAGGAAACAAATGCGCGTTTGGACAAATCCTTAAATTTGTAATTTATATTTCTTACTAAGATGGTGAGTAGATACCAAGTTTCGTCAAATTTGGTGGGGGTCGAGTAAATTCTTTAGTTGATTTGAGAGGGAATTACCCTCTTTCAAAAAGACCGACATAATTTTTTTGGCTTTTAGATTCACCAAAAAAATTGGGATCTTGATTGCCGATATCCTACCTTGGGCTTCCCCTTGTCAATACAAAAAGATATAATAATTCTAATATGAATAATATTCGATTCCGCTAAAATTTATTCGAAATATTATGGTTTCACTGACGTCCTATTATTATTACATAAATATGTAAAAGAGCATCGCCAAGAACAGATCTAGCACTAAATCTGCTCCGCACCGAATAAGTCTTGCTCCGAAAAAACCTCATACCGAATTATCCTCGCGCCGAATAAGCTTAGCATCGAAAAGTCCCGTTCCCTATAGAAGGGATGAGCAACCTTTTTTTACAACGGGCCAGCTAAAAATTTAAAAATGTTGTGCGGGCCGCATGTAAGAAATTTATGATCATATAGGGTGTTTTTTAGATGCATGAAAACTTCAAATTGAAATGAAACATTAAAAATTGATGGAATTTATTTTAATAATTTCTTATGAAGGTAAATTTAATGCCATTTATGATTTGAAAATGATTTCCGGCATGTGACCACCACGACTAATCGTTACGAAGCGCATCCAATCAGTCAAATTTTTGACAACTTTATCCAATATTTCTGGCCTTATTTCATAAATGGCTTGCTGAATATTGATCTCCAATGATTCCAGAGTTGTTGGTTTGTTAGCATAAACCATGGATTTAACATACCCCAAAGAAAATAATCTGGAGGCGTCAAATCACACGATCTTGGAGGCCAATTGATAAGACCATTTCTTGAAATAATGTTGTCATCAAATTGTCCTTTCAATAAATCGATGGTTTCTGTGGCACGTAGCACTATCCTGTTGGAACCATAAGTTGTCGATGTTTAACTCTTGGATTTTTGGAAACAAAAATCTATTGAGCGTTTGTCGATATCTCACACCATTCGCCGTAACGGTAGCTCCTTCCACATTTCGAAAGAAATATGGACCGATGATGCCGTTGGCGTGTATTCCACACCAAACAGACAATTTTAATGGGTGCAAGGAAGTCTCAAGATAATGTTCCGGATTGGTATCAGTCCATATACGGCAATTTTGCTTGTTCACATACCCATTCAACCAGAAATGTGCCTCGTCACTGAACAAAATTTGGCGGTAAAAAAATGGATCTACTTCCAATTGGTTGTGAGCCCAATCTGCTAAAGCACGACGCAATCGATGATCATTAGGCTTCAATTCTTGAACCAACTGGATCTTGTAAGGATGCAAACTAAGATCTTAATGTAAAATTTTCCATGTAGCGGACGGACAAAGCCCAAGTTGTTGAGCACGATGACGAATTAAAATGTTTGAGTTCTCTTGCACACTTTCACTCACAGAAGCGATAGTTTCTTCGGTACGCACATTTCTTTGTCTTGTTGATGGTGGTCTTACATCATGCAATGAAGAAGTGGTACGAAATTTATTCATCACCGCACCAATAGCCTGCTCAGAAGGTCGATTATGTCGACCATAAAATGGGCGAAGAGCTCTATAAGTTTCGCTAACGGAATTCTGGCTTTGAAAATAAATTTCCACAATTTGGTAGCGTTGTTCAAGTGTTAATTAAATTTATTCATGATTAAATGGCAAACCTTTCTGAACACAAATGTAAAAGAACTGTCACTTTAACAAACTTCATTCAAAAGTTATCCCTACTGAAAGATCTCATGCAGCTAAAAATCACCCTATACAAACACAGAATGAGGAACTCTAATTATCTCTTTATTAACGAAATATACCTAACCCTAAAAGTCAAATTGTAAAATCTTTGAAGGGCCACACGAGAGAGTGTGGCGGGCCGCGGGTTGCTCATCCCTGCCCTATAGGAAGAGATCAACAAACTATGCCAGGTATTAAAAGAATTCAATATGCCCCCCAAGTTGATAAGACTGATACAGATGACTCTGGATGATATTATAGAAAACAACAGACAAATGAAAATAGAAGAAGTTCATATCTTTATTTGATTTTAATAACTACTTGGTGTAGTTACAATAAGAAAACCAAGAAACAGCCGCGAAGAAATACGAGCTTAGTACAGTTGTAGGAAATAAAAGTATAGCAGCGTTGAACACTATTTTGTCGGGGAAGCAGCTGTTGGCTAGATCGATGAAAATCAAGATCTATAAGACGATAGTGAGACCAGTGGCGGCTGGTACGTGAGGGGCGATGGATCTTCTAAAATAGAATAGCAACTCGAAATAATATTATTTAATACGAATGCACCGCTCACACCATTGTACGCCGCTGAATATTTGCGACAATCCGACGCAGCCTGGGCCATAAACGTTGGCCCGGAGTTAAAACACTTCACCATAAAATAAAGAATTTAACTTGAAATCCCCCCCCCCCCCAATCGGAAGAAACAAATGCATTGTTGTCTGTTTAATCTGTAGCCTATATACCAGAGTGTTTCGCGAGGTGACATCCTTATTATTAAATAAGAATTCTGATTCAAGTTTTCACGTGCTAAATTTATTGGTCCGTTAATCTCCCCTGTAGTGCGGCCTTTAGGCCTCACAGCCAATATAGTCATGTTTTAGATTGATACCTCGCTAGTAATCTATAATACACCTATTATAAATTATTATTTTCAGTATCCTAAAAAAATTTCCGTTCTTGATTGAGAATGAATTATTCACGACTTTTCTACTAATGCGTAATTCTAATGGTTGGCGACATTGAAAGTTTTTCCGATTGGTAACTTAAAAATAAACCAATGAGGATATCTTATGAACAACCAGATCGACAGAAGTGGTGTTTTAAGGCCGAAGTGTTTTGTGATCGCCTAGATTGTGCGGTCTAAAGGCCGCACTGAAGAATCGGATCATCAGCCCGGGTACCATGTACCACTAGCACAAATAACAATGTTGGATTTCCTTGCAATTACGTAAGAAATCTTTGAAAATCCCTTTCGGTTTATTTCATTCGCGCCCCTTCCTTCCGCAAGTAATTCACTTAAATCAATAAATACTGCCTGGACAAGACGACAGTATGTTGTGTTTCTGATTGGCTATATTGTTCTGTATGTTTCGTATTGACGCAGTGGCGGTTTATCCTCAATGCCATCCAAAATCGACAACAGCAACAGACAAATATAAAAAATTGGAGGTTGTTTAAACCGGGGGATTTGGGGGGCTGCTATGAGGGGGGTACTTAGTATCCGTCGCGTCGCAGTTTATATTTTCACTTCTTATTGTTGAATTGAGTATTTCACTGAGTGAGACCGGTAGTGACCTATATGCGCGTGTACTGTGGACATAAAAAAACAAGACTTAGATGATGTTGGGAGAGTGGAAGGTGTTACGGAGAATTTTTGGTGGAAAAATAGTGGGGGTGGGCTGGAGGAGAAGAAAACACCAAGAATTAAGAGAACTATACGGAGATCCAGATATTGAGATGCCTAAGTCACTTGACGAGGATGGGATAAGAGAGAGTACCGGCTAAGATGTGGAAGAGCGAGATTGATCGAAGATGAAGACCACTACTCCCAATCACCACAATGTGAAAACTTAGCGAGCGGTAGCGAGTAAAGTCGTATTCGGTCAAATTTAGAAATATATGTTCAGATGCCTCGGTCGCACCCTTAAGAGAGCAACTGTTGGAGTGGGGATTAAATATAATCTTTTTCATCATCTCGATATTCTTTCATCCAGTTCACTCCTGGACTATAAGTATCTCCCCCAAGCGGAGAAGGTTCGCCATACCCTACCACGCTGGCCAAGTGGTAGTTGGTAGGGGAGCAGCCAGCGATGTTCTCTTTAATTAAGTACCCCCCGGTCACCCACCCAAGTGCAAACCGAGAGCAATCTTGCTGAAGTCTCGTGATCTATTGACCACGGGCATTTGCATTGCACTGCGTTGCTGATCTTGAAAATAATGGCAAGTGAAAATGGTAGTAAATCTATTGAGAGGTAGAACGCGCGACGGTATGTATGAAGTACTTGAAAATAATATTAAGCTTCAATTTAACAAAAATATTCTGTGTTATAATCGTAAGGCCATATCGCACACAGTAAAATACTGTCGTAAGTCGAAAATTGTAAATTCTGAGTTACGTCACTAAAAAGTCTATAAAATAATACTGCATATATAAAAATACTGCCATGGATCAATTTCAGAAAAAAGAGAACATAACACGACAATTCACTAATCTATGATTAGTAGTTTCTATTTTATTTTTAAGTTATAAGACTTTAAATTCGTGACTTGAAAAATTGAGATTCTCGACTTACGACAGTATTTTACTAGCAGTGCGATATATTCCATAGGAGCTACCCTATCCTACTTCGTTATGAGTTTTGGCTGAAAATTTACCAAAATATTGTTACTGAAATCCTTAAATTGTGTTTTGTAATGTATAGAATCAGGAGCCACCTCTGCCCCCCATCCATAGCCACCATTCCCAGGGTCCTAGCCCTCTCGGTACCGGATTTATGCTTGCTCCCACTTGCTTTTGAGAACACGGGTCGGGTCGGCCTCCAACTTGCTTATAAAACTACGGATCGGCCTCCCACTTGCCTTTCAGGAACACGGGTCGGTCTTCGGCCTCCCACTGGCATTTAAGAATACGGGTCAGCCAGAATGACGACGCGCGGAATCTCATATGAGATTCCGCGCGTCGATCGGCTTTTACATGTTAAATTTGCTAACTTCAAAATCGATTTATTCAAAATTTTGATAATACATTCGCATGTAAAATTTTAACAGTATACTATATAAACCTTCCTCTTTGCAATAGGAAATTTTTTATTTTATTTGGGGTGGTCAACATTAGGCGCCTCGACCCGAAAAAACTATAATACAAATTTTATAGTTTTTTATAACGAATTGAATTTTACCACGTTACCTTTATGTCGTTTGACCCAACAGAGGGAAAGGGCATTTTCCGTCGATATCTCATTCAGTACCTGGATGCATTCGAGCACCAGTCCAGAGGTGATCTTGTGGCCTTTGAGTGCCAGAAGAGGTTAGATTATATAAGTGGTTAGTTAAAGCATGACGTGAAAAAATACTCGACGACGCGGTTTTTCGATTAGTGGCCACGTTTTGCGCTAAAAGAAGTATCAGGTTAAATTTAGGCCTGAAGTTAGTTTAGATAAATAATTAAGAAATGGGAACAGAAAATTTAAAAGGTGGTTGGAATATTACTACTTAAATTGATAACACCAATATTTGTTTGGTGTTTTCTTTTGTGTCCTTGAGGTGGAGTTAGATATTCAGTCCTTACCTACAAATTGTCTCGGCCTAAGCGCCGTATGACACGATACTTATTTTCATCCTTAATTGTATCCAATTCTGCGCAGTAACGAATTTAGTACGTTTGCGCAGTGCGCACTGCGAACAGAATTAAGCAAGAAAATAAGGACTGCGTCGTACGCCCTTAATTCCTCTCTTCTGAGTATTGCACCTACAGGTTAAAGTCTGGATGGATGGATAGAAAAAACAATAAAAATGAAACCATTGTATCGAATCATTTATTAATGACGATACAATTCAAGTTACACATAGGCTACCAACAATTATGCAATTATAAAATACGCCATTTGCTACCGTTTACTTAACATTATTTAAAATTACGATATCCAAAATATATTTTAAAAAATTGCACATAGTAAAAAAACACAAAATAAATAATTGCATAAAAATATGGCACAAATTTGAATACTTTAAAAATGTTTACAAATAAACTATGTAGTATCTAACAAAATTTAACCCATAATTTGAAGAAACGATAGCAAACATTTAAAACATAAATCATCATCATTCTTAATCTACGTCTAATTTAGGAATCTTAAAAACTATCATGAGTATTTATAGCGTATACACGTAGTCACACGAAGCTTCGTTTTGTTAAATTTGTTTCAAAAAGTTAAGCGCCGGTACTTTTTTAAGATCTCTTTCGCATTTTTTTGCTCAAACGCGACCGAAATCTTAAACAAAAAATTTTCAAATCGTAATTTTGCAATTCTGCTAATGCTTCATTTGTAATGACTTTATTTTTTAGAGCAATCGTTTTTTTAAGTATCACAGACTGACATAGCAACTAAATCATAATAACATCAATAATGCATTCAATAAACCGTACCAATTTTGTAGTCGCAAAATGCATTCGGTTCATTGAATATAATAGTCAATGCTTTAATTGACTCAACGTCTACATAGCAACTATAAAAAATTATGTACATTGCTTAAAAATTACGTATACGTGCAGAAGATGACATTGATAATTAGTATAATTTTTTTGTAAAGTAAGTTTGATGACTTTTGCGCTTCAAACTATAGTCAAATGTCGTCTAGTTCAGATCACGAATATGCAAAATGTAGGTAACCTCACAAAAAAAAGGGAACGCCCCCGTTGCCGGAACCAGCAGTAGCTCCAATCAGAAAGAAGCTATGTATGTGCGTGCGCAATAATCAGTTTTTAATTGGTATGCTAAGGTTGTAAACAAAAAAGTATTGTTGCTTATCAATGGGCGAGTGATTTAATTATTTTTTATGTTTAGTGCAAAATGGAGAACACAAAAATCTATGAAATAATATTGTAAGACGATAATTATTTTCAAAAAATTTAAAAATTGTTCAATTATTAGTAGGAAGATTTGGTTGAACACTTTTTTTTATATACATATAGTACAATTATTATATTGTTTAATCTTATATTATGGAAAATATTTGTCTTACAATATTTAATAAATACTTGTTATTCCAATTCTGCACAAAACTTTAAAATGCTTAAAATGAATATTTTCGATATTGGGCTCGCGATTGCCTCATTCTCGTTGGAAGCCTAGCTTTATTTTTGTATTTGTAAAGAAATATTATTGTATGAATAGCAAATTAGGAAGTGTGCAAATTGGGGATTCACCTACTAGGCATTGTCTAGGGGTGCTAAATAATAGAGAGCGGTTTAATCAATTGTTGATATCATTATTTTATCTATTAGGTATATCATATATTTATTGATATATTGATAATATATAAAAATATATTGAATATTCTATATTATAGATAATTCCATTCAGGGTCAAATTTTTGCCTTTCGACCAATCAGCGTGCGTTATTTTACATTGTACTTATACGGATACAATTCATACACCGTCGAATTTTACCCGCAAATACTGTAAAATATTCAGTTTTTATGAAATCCTACGTGAATATTCAAATAACCCTAGGTCAATTTGAATATTTAGTTTAGTTTCAAATATTTTAAATATTTTTGTAGGGGGCCGTAAAAGAGTATTGGATATTTGTAGTGGAAACGCATTCGTAAAGCGCTAAAAAATATTCGCTGTAAACTGCCCTTGAATTAATTATTATATGTTTCTCTGTGATTGGTCAGAAAATCGTTGTGGTTTGGTAACTTTTTGTCACCATAGCCTTGAATCTAAAAATATTAGCTTTGCCATTCGTCACATTCACCAAAGCAATTCACCAATTAATTTCATGTTTACCTTTCTGCCATTATAATTTGGGCTTTTGTTTTTTAGTTTGAATTAACCGTCGAAGTATTTTCCTCGTTCAATGGCGTTTGAAATGTCGATTTTCGTATGTGACGTTGTGCTTTTAAGTTGTGGCGTTTCGTCACGGAATTATCATCGCAACAGCAACGCGGGTTCGGAAAATACTCAAAGATTCAGCGAGTACAGGTTTTAGCAAGGAGATTGACACTCGCTCCGCTGCGCTACGCTCGTGCAATCTCCTTGCTAAAACCTGTACTCGCTGAATCTTTGAGTATTTTCCTAACCCTTGTGTTGTGACATACGAATATTATTTTATAAAATAGAATATTCATATTTTCGATATTTCTTCAATATATTGATATTTTTTCCAAATTATAATACTTATAATATAATAATGTATTGACAGACTATAGATTCGATATTGAATATTTCATATAATATATTGAACTAAATTTCAATGTTAAGCAAATTCGGTAAATTTCAAGAATAAAAAAATAAAAATTAACATGTAAAATTGAAAAATGTAACAAAATTTGTAAATAAAATTAAATAGAAGGGGGATTTGGAAAATAAATATCCTTGTGCGCAGACAAGGAACTTTTGCGTTGCAAGGAGAAGGGAGTCAGTCAACGCCAGGCAGTGGGGCATATAGGACGCTTGAGCTAGATCCTTATAAAAAATTTTTATAGTTAATTTGTTGAAAATAAAAACGAGAATTTAGTTTTAAAATTGAAAGAGTGTGTTTTATTTAAAGTGGATAAGATAATTTGGAAAGAAAAATAAATGTAAAGAAAAAATTCAAGAACCAGGATTACAAAAAATAAATGGTTGGTCGTCAGAAAAATAAAACACGACAATATTTTATGCAATTCCGGGACTTAAACTGCTTTTAAGTCCGTTCTGTCAAAGATTAAAGTTTAACTTTAAATCGCAAGGGATTTAAAGTGAATTTAAATCCCAAGGGATTTAAGTAAAAATAAATGCATTGTTTCCATGACGACCGCATGCAACTTGATTGTTAAGAAACGTCACACTGACATTTATTTTGAGAAGGTTATGTTGAAATTAAAGCATTAAAAAGATATTAATTGCAGTGCAAGTCCCGGAAATGCATAAAATAATGTATATACCTCAGGATTTAATAATGCACTTAAGTATCTTGGTATACAATATACTATTATTATATAGAATATTCATTTTTCGGTATCTTTTTAATATATCAATAAATATTCAATATATCAATACTATTTCCTTCAAATTATAATATAATGGAATAATATATGGAAAAATTATCGATATATTGAATATTCTATATAATATAATAGTATATTAAAAAAATTAAATTATATAAATTAATCTACAAATAAAATGTAAATTTTGCGTAAAAGAAGTGCGGCAACAGAGGCAATCCCTTTAAAAAACAAATGAATCGCCTGCACCTGTCAAGTTTCATTTGTTACCTTAACAAATGAAACAATTGCAAGGCGATCCAGTATACTTGTCCTAAATTTATCCAGTAAAATGTTTTGATAAGAAAAAGTATTTTATATACAGAGTATTTCACTGCAAATTGCACCGTTATACCTACATCAATGTCGATCCTATAGTAAGTTTAAAATGGCACAAATTAATATGCTCTGATTACGATTTTTTTAGTTCCAACGATAATAAAGTATTAAACATTTCTTACAATGGATGGAAATAACTATCTTAAAATACTTATTGTATAATTACGTATATTAGTTCCATGTATGTATACTTTTACAAAAGATCAGAAAGCAACCTGCGGCGATAAAAACAACAAAAAATTTATCCCACTCTTAACAATTATTTTTTTAACCAAAACTAAAACCATCTATCGCCACGTATACCTTCCGACCTTTTTTCGCAATTATAAAAAATCCTATCCTAATACTGCACACGATTAAGAAAATGATTCGTCGGCGTCCACGACAAAACCTCGTAATTTTTTTGTTTCACTTTAGCGTTAAAATTTAGCATTACAATATTTTTAAAAAAAGGTGCGACAAAATTACGTATTTATGTTACATCATCTTTAACATTATTAGAAATTTACATTTTATTATTATTTTGTTTTTAATACTGGAATGAGCTTTTAAGTTATCTATGCGTATACTAAAAATGAAACATACAATTCAAGAGCTAAAGAGAATAGCATCGTTTCGATTTTTTTGTCCATTTTCTTTAGCTCAAAACTGCGTCATTCAATTTGAGGTATTCTTACGTATACAATTTTGTTTATAAAAAAAAGGTTCACACTAAGTGCTGTTTTTCAACTAAAATATAAAACATTCGACTGTCGACTTAATGTAAAACAAGTTTCGAAAAAAAAACCGTTCGTGTCACCGCCCCCCATGCGAATGTAAGCCTTTATTCTCGTCGTTTTGTGAGAAAATATTCTCGAAAACTTTTCGACGCGCAAGAGTAGATCGACGAGATTTTACTGTCTATTTTTGCATCATCACCTTCGTTTAATAAAATTAGTGTAGATCATTTGTATCTTATTTATCATTTAATGTGCTTGATTCTGATGGTTTGTGCCCCAATGGTTGTAAAAACATTCGAAAATATTTGATGCGCATGAATAGATTAACGAGATTTTAATGTATCATTTTTTTAATAAAATTAGTGCCGATCGTCAGCATCCAGTTTTCGTTAAGGCTGTGTGTCCGCTCCCGAAAGTCTTTACAATTTTTTTTTCTTTCGCGATAGGGGGAGCCGGTGATGCGAACCTCGTATAGGGTAAAATTTGACAACTACGAAGATATTCAAATTTCATTTATTGCACACTAAAGGAGTAAATTATACTCGAATTTTTATTTACCTAAGTCGACGGCTTACCTTTTAAATTCAAATAAAATATTTCAATTATTTTATAAAAACATAAGTAAAGAAATTTCTACTTAATAATAAACAACAACAATGTATGTATAAATAAAATATATAGAAGAGCCTAAAATTAATGAATACCTCAAGGGCGTTCCAATTTGGGACTGTTGCTAAATGACATCGAATCGACAGGATGGCCGTTCTGATTTACTTCGTTACCTGCCGCCGCCGTAGAATCGATCACCAAACTGCCTTCTTCGCCGTCGCTACTAAAGGAGTCTCCGTCGTCATCCGAACTTGACAGAATTCCTGCAAAAAACAAATGAAAAAATTGGAAGCGATTTAGTTGCGTAACGTACCACTATCAATTTGTGGTTGCATATTAGCAAAATCTTGCGGCCAAAATCGTCGATTATTATTTTGTGCTTTCTTTTTTTTATGTGCGGGCGAATTGGTGGCGCTATTATCGTTGGGAGCACTAGCGTCGAGCATGGGCTGTAAAATGCGACGTCTAGCGTTAATAAACCAATTATTAACTTGCAGCAAAGTTAAATTTGTTTGTGCGGCGATGTGCCGTTTTTCGTCTTCGGTGGGATACGGATGCTGCAATTATCACAATGAAAACATAAAATTAAAAATATTGTAAGTGCAATGTGTAAGAAATTACCACGAGATGTTGAAAAAGCCACGACCGCATGACACTAGTCGCATGTTTTGGTAAAACGCCGCGTTTTTGTTTCCGACCTCTCGATGTAAAGTCGCTGTCGCATTCTTCTGAACCTCCAGGTGTTGTAGGAGCAGGCGAGACTTGACCCGAACTGTCACTAGGAGGTGGAGGACAAACGTTTACGCCGATTTGAGACAGGGGCGTTGATCCGTGCACCACGACGTTTTCACAAATGGGTGGTTGTTGTTGCTGCGATACTTGGGGCAGTGTTGGAGGAGTAGAAACAGGATAGGAATGCATACTGTAGCTACTCGAAGTTTCTAGTTGTCGTTCCATTGTGTTTCCTGGGGCCGACACAACCTATGTCATACAGTCGTGCAAATAAACTCAAGCAAATAAAATAAAATTCAGAAAAATTTTGTTCTTAAAGCATTTATGTACCTACATACAACAATAATAATTGAAAACATACTCAAGAGTTTGGTTAATAACATTAAGGTTTTACCAAAACAAATTGCGCAAATTATAATTTGGGGGCGACTTAAATAATAAATTATAACCTAGATCTGTATAATAAAATCCCTGTCCGCTGTCTCTTCCTTAACTAAACGACGTAGAAGGTCACGTAATGTAACAAGGGGAAAATAATTTTTTTGAGTATAGCTTAGCCTATTTTCGAGGCCAAAGGCCGAGCTAATTATGGCGCCAGCAAGCCAACAGCTTCACGGTATTACGGCAGATAACTTATACAGCTTATAGAAAAATGGGTGTACCTAAACAACTGTATTTAGAAGCAATAAGAGAGGCGCTGTATGGATTTGGCTTCCACTTGCTACCAGCACCAAAATGGTTTAAATTGTCGGGTCTTTTTAATAATATTTTTATCTGATATTTTATGTTAGTTCCCACTTCATTTTTCAAAGCAAATTCCCTGACTTTTTCAGGTTTTCCCTGACTAAAATGAAAAATAAATTTCTCTGGTCTGGACTGGTTCAGGTTTTCCATAAAAGTTGGAACCCTATTATAAAGCGCGTATGTTTATTCACTACTCGACCAGTAAATGACATAAATACGTCTGCACCACCTGTAAGAACATCATACCGTCGTTTTATTTCTTCTTGTCGTCATTGACGAAGTAAAACTAATCCCGAATGAATTGCAACTCGAAATACGTAGCCTTAAAAAAAGTAAATCAACTTTACCGCTCGCGTATAATAATATACTATTAGCGCTTATTACAAAATGTTCTATAAAATGTTATTTTAACTTTTGTTTATTTTAACATGCTTTCATTTTTAAACTTGAATGTTTTGTATTCATCAACTTTAATTTTAAGGGTTAGTCAACTTTTCTCAAACAGCTACTACCGATATCTTTTTAATTTCTGACAGAAAATCCCCACTCCCGAAGTTTCGAGTGAAACACATATTCGCTTTATTCATGTTCAAACGATGCTCAAACATTATGACACCAATTTCCGGAATAACTCCGCAATGGTAGACTCACATCACAGGAATATTCACTTATTAAAACTCGAACGATCTACAAAACTACGTCATCAATTCCACACAAGATTTGTCTATTGGAAAACTAATTTGTTATCCCCCCCCCCAAAAAAAAGTTGAATAAATAATTCCGCGATGGTTGAAGCTCGAACGACGGGAATATTTGCTTATTATCATTAGAGGGGTTCAGAAATCAACCAAAACAGACACCCATGTGAACTGCAACTTCGTTTTTTGTCCCCGTTTGTGTACGTCAAGTTTGCTCAGGTCAGTGAACATATTTTAAAGATAGCGCAAGCGCACTTTTCTAAAAGTTTCCTGAAATGTCTACATTACTAATAAGCGTAACTCTTCGCGACGGTAAATCAGTCCTACGCCCCTTGATAGTAATATACTATTTTCACATAAGCAATGGTCATTAAAGTCCCCACATTGAAACGTGACGAAAAAAGATCGACGTAATACCGGATTCACGTAAAAGTCGTTCGTTCCACGTTCGTGGTTTCCGAACCTCTCTATTAAAGCTAACCCAGAACCTTGAGCAGCTACGTAGTGTATTTACAAACTCGTGTTAAAGAGAGATTTAGAATTGGATAGATCATTGCCCCCCCCCCCTTCCACCAAAGTATCCTAAATAACCCAAACACTTGAGGCTCATGCGAACGGAATATGCGCTTATTAAAGCTTAAACTGGGACAGTAAGCGCTTTAATAATATTTATCAGTCTGTGTGTTCTGATAGTTTTCTATGGTAGACTCAAAAATGTTATAAAGCAAGAAAAATTAAGATTTAAGAATTTTTTTTAATCCAATAAATTGAAAAAGAGAGGCACGAGTGTCCATACAGATGGACAGAAAGATGTAAAAGAAGAGAAGACGGAGCACAGGCAACAGATTGGCAATGAAAAAGTTAAACAATGAGAATACTGACAAAAGTATGCCCAAGCATTATAAGAAGAGATGATCCACAATGAAGCAGCATCATGATAACAGCAGAAAAGACAGTTGGAAAGATTAAGAAACACATTGAGGAAGAGTGGTTTGATGAAGATTGTGAAGCAACGATAGAATTAATTAAATTGAAGAGAGGCACGATGGAAATGGATTAATTCGCAAGCAACAGAAGGTAAAGAAAAATACAAAGAAAAAGACCGAATGATGACGGAAATAGAAATAAACAGTAAAAAAAAACACGATAGTTTTACAGAAAATAAAAGAACAGAAGATTAATAAAAAACCCAAAGTAAGAGGAACGAAAGACAAAAAAGAAGTACAAAATATGAGGAAGAAATGAAAAATATGTAAAGGGAATACTTGAAAGAATTATTAAACAAGAAGACGGAAGAGAATACAATCTAAATATATAAAAGAGAAGATCTGTTTGTTTGCGTGTTTGCGTGTTTGTTCGCTATACGTTCCTAGACCCTTGGACCGATCTCGACCAAATTTTGCACAGTTATTTTGTAGCTCCAGGCGCAACTATTCTCGCATATATGGAGAAGAAATTCCCGCGGGGAAAAAAGTTATTCGCTTTTTTCGAAAATCAAATCACAAGTTTGACAAAAAATTTAATTTGTCAAATAATTAATTTGACGTACAGTCAGTGGCGGAGAAAAAAGTTATTCGCTTTTTTCTAAAATCAAATCACAAGTTTGACAAAAAATTTAATTTGTCAAATATATAAAAAACTACTAACAAAAAACCACTAACAAATTAATCTGAAAATACTGTCAACAGATGGCGGGGATGGCGGCTTTAATTCGAAAAATGCAAGCCACTAACAAATTAATCTGAATGCCGCGAATAAGACCGGAGCACTTTATATAGGTCGCAGAACTCGCCGGAATTGTGCAAGAAGACACAGATCCACTTCTTCGTGGAAGATCTACCTCTTTGCGGAAGATTTAACTTTACATGAAGATGTAACTTTACGTGAAGATTATGTATGTATGTATGTATGTATGGATGTATGTATGTATGTATGGATGTATGTATGTATGTATGTATGTATGTATGCCAGATGACCGATGACGGATGACCGATGGCGGATGACGGATGACAGATGACGGATGACAGATGACGGATGACAGATGACAGATTAAAGATGACAGATGACAGATGAAGGCCGAACAACTATGGCCTTCACGGATCTATTATGGTTCGGTCTGTGAGGCCGAAGGCCGAACAACTATGGCCATCACGGATCTATTATGGTCCGGTCTGTGAGGCCGAAGGCCGAACAACTTTGACCTTCACGGATCTATTATGATCCGGTCTGTGAGGCCGAAGGCCGAACAACTATGGCCTTCACGGATCTATTATGGTCCGGTCTGTGAGGCCGAAGGCCGAACAACTATGGCCTTCACGGATCTATTATGGTTCGGTCTGTGAGGCCGAAGGCCGAGCAACTATGGCCTTCACCGATCTATTATGGTTCGGTCTGTGAGGCCGAAGGCCGAACAACTATGGCCATCACGGATCTATTATGGTCCGGTCTGTGAGGCCGAAGGCCGAACAACTTTGACCTTCACGGATCTATTATGATCCGGTCTGTGAGGCCGAAGGCCGAACAACTATGGCCTTCACGGATCTATTATGGTCCGGTCTGTGAGGCCGAAGGCCGAACTACTATGGCCTTCACGGATCTATTATGGTCCGGTCTGTGAGGCCGAAGGCCGAACAACTTTGACCTTCACGGATCTATTATGGTCCGGTCTGTGAGGCCGAAGGCCGAACAACTATGGCCTTCACGGATCTATTATGATCCGGTCTGTGAGGCCGAAGGCCGAACAACTATGGCCTTCACGGATCTATTATGGTCCGGTCTGTGAGGCCGAAGGCCGAACAACTATGGCCTTCACGGATCTATTATGGTCCCGTCTGTGAGGCCGAAGGCCGAACAATTTTGACCTTCACGGATCTATTATGATCCGGTCTGTGAGGCCGAAGGCCGAACAACTATGGTCTTCACGGATCTATTATGGTCCGGTCTGTGAGGCCGAAGGCCGAACAACTATGGCCTTCACGGATCTGTTATGGTCCGGTCTGTGAGGCCGAAGGCCGAACAACTATGGCCTTCACGGATCTATTATGGTCCGGTCTGTGAGGCCGAAGGCCGAACAACTATGGCCTTCACGGATCTATTATGGTTCGCCCTGTGAGGCCGAAGGCCGAACAACTATGGCCTTCACCGATCTATTATGGTCTTCCCCCTGTGAGGCCGAAGGCCGAACAACTATGGCCTTCGCGGATCTATCATGGTCCTCTCTCTGTGAGGCCGAAGGCCGAACAACTATGGCCTTCGCGGATCTATTATGGTCCTCCCCCTGTGAGGCCGAAGGCCGAACAACTATGGCCTACTCGGATCTATTCTGGGTCTAGATGGCTAAGGGCGGCGGATGCCGCCCGTGCCAGCTAGTGAATCATAAAACGGGACCAAAATAGGAAAGAAACAGTGGCGGAACACCGCACAGGCGCCTGGGGCGGTCTCACAATCGTTGGGGGTCCCAGGGTTACCAGATGTCACGTTTGAAATTTTCGTTCGTTTCGTTTAAAAAAAGGCGAGAGGTTTTATTTTTTAGGAGACCTCCAGATCAGCTGGCGCCTGGGTCATGTTTGAAATTTTCGGGCATGTCCTCAGAGCACAACAAGGAAAAACGAATCAAAAGTGTAATGAAATGGAAACCGGATGCCGAGAGACCAAGGGGAAAACCAAAAGCAAGATGGCAAGACGTAGTCAACGACGACTTGAGACATGAAGATCAGCGATTGGAGATAGAGAGCTTTAAATCGACAACAATGGAGAAGGGTAGTAGAGGAGGCGAAAACACACGAAGAGTTAAATAAATAATAAAATAAAAACAGAAAAAAAGCAAGGACACGCGGGGACTATTCTATCCCAGAAAACGAATTGTAAAACGACGTGACGATATTTCAACAGGAAGAAGAAAATGAAATTTAAAAAAAAACAGGTAGCCATTTCAAAAAAAAATCTGATGTGGCCATCGCATAACTTTCCGAACAGACGCAAATTTTTACATTATATTTTTAAATAAAATGGTTACATAATTTCAACAGTAAATCGATGAAAATTTCATATTTTGCCAAAATAGGAAGAAAAAAACTTTTGAATGCCTATATCTTGCAAACGAAGCATTTTTGGACCCATGTTATTAGAAACTTTTCATCTTATTTTCGTTAGTAGAATGCGGTTTACTATTTTATTTACAAATACAAAAAATTTTTACAAATACAAAAAATTTTGAAACGCCCTGTATATTTTAGAGAAAAACTTGTAGGACAAAAAATGTAGGAAATTCCATAGCGCTAATTTTTTGTTATTAATATTTTTACATATTTAATTTCGTTTCGAAGTTATGACGCATAATGTCATAATAGCTCCAGGTAAACCCCCCTTTCCCGTTACACGATTTAAATTATTTTCATCTGGCTTCGTCCTACGACAGGAAAAAGCTTATATGCAAAATTTGGAATGATTTGATTGCTTCGTTTAGACGCTATCGTGTTCACAGACGTACATACACACACACATACACACATACATACAGACATCCTTCCAAAAATGATAAAAATGGATTCAGGGGACCTCAAAACGTGAACATCTGTCAAAAAATTGGGGGGTCAAATTTTTACTGATAACAATACTTTCCTTACCTAGGGGTTCGGAAAGTAAAAAGTTGGCTATAGCTTGAAATTAAAGATGTTGAAAAAGTCAAAATCGGACAATCAATATCAGAGTTATTCTCCACCATGAGTTTTACTGAAGAAATACCACACTATTATAGCTTTTGTTCTTTTCTCCTATATAAGACGGGAGTGGCGCCCGACGGAAGGTCCCAGTAAAGAAAAGTGAAGGAAAAAAATAGTCACAGTGTTGTCCTTCCCCTGACCACGTTTTTTCCTTCCCTGAGCACCCTATGGCATTAACAATACTGAACACGAGGTTGACTCAAATCTAGGGTACTACATTTGGCCCGCGACGATTTTCTTAAACTTCCAGTATCTTTGAATTACAAATTAGTTGTCAAACTTTTAATATTTTCCTATATTTGTTAGTCACAATCTTAGAAAATTTATTTGTAATGCAAATAGAATACATTATTAAAAATTTAGTCATCTTGTAAGTCTGAAAATTTGATATCTTTGGAAACCTTTGTTTCATATACTGCAATAATTCAGGTACTATGTAATCTATTGTAGTATAAAGTATGAATATTTATCACTTCACTCTTACAGTACCTTTGTTATTTAAAAATTCAGCCCAATTCAATTTCTACTACCAAATTTATAAGAACTGTAATAAAGATAGAAAATGCTACAGAAATTTATATGTATCATATTTCTACCCGAAAAAGATATCGCCATCTACCGCTTTAGTAAGGAAAGTAAATAAAACTAAGTATCCTGATTGGTTCGAAAACAGACAAAGTTTACTTTTAACCAATTAGAACATTTATTTTTTAATTTCCGTACTAGGGCGCCAGATGGCGATGACTTTCTCGAGGAGAAATATGATGCATATAAATTCGTATAGCATTTTCTATCTTTACACCTCCTATATCTTTACTACTAAATAGGCAACCCTCACAATTTCAGTAAAGTACATTACGTAGGCTATCTGGAGTAGTTATCTGTGGTATTACAAAACCACTGTACCTATACCTAGTATTACAATGAATTATAAATTGACTCGACTTCGTGTAAAAAAAAATTTCAACAATCGAAAAAAAAGTTAAATGAACTTTAATTTCTGCAAATTTACCTTTTTGCGATAAAATCGCCCCCCCCCCCCAAGAACCTTCGAAAACCTTGAAAAAGTTTTGCTATCTTTGAGAGAAATTTTAAAGCAATTGTTTTTAATTTGCAGAAAAAGCTTTAATCAGATATTGCATAATACGGCACAATTTTCAATGTTACCAGGAATATATACATCCTTTACAGACCTACGAAACCGGACCAAAATAGAAGCATTCCAATGGGTGAATACTAACCATGCGCCATAGAAGTACTAACATTTTTATTTGAAAAAGTTCTTCGTAATTTTGGACTTTGTCGTGTATTAATCTTTTCTCTTGCAGTCGTGGTGTGCGTTAAATACTTTGTATTTTAAAGACGTTTGTCCAATTGTTAGTTAGTGTAGGCTCACGTGGTTTTAATCATTAACGTGTCAATTCTGGCCTTTTATAAATCCTTAAATGCCTTTAATGCCGAAGGAGCACCGCTGCGATTTATCGCAACAGGTGGCATCGCGAAAGAAAAACAACAAATTTTTATAGGTGAAAATATTCCATCTCTACTCCAACATTTGCCCTCTTAAGTTTGACTAATAAATTAGCCTACCAAAATCGACAGCTTTATTTTAAAGGTTGGAACTAAAATAAAATCGTTGATTTACATTGGTTCGCTTGGTCAAACTTGAGGTTTGAAGATCTTTAAAAGATAAAAGAATGACCAGAACCGACGTATAAGTCTATGCAACACTTCTTCAATTTGCAATAAACATGTGTAATCACCTCAGCTGTAGTCGCCTCATAAGAATATATGTATACCCTTATAGAAGTTTGGGAAACACCTGGTCGAGTTCAAAAGATTATCAACAGATGGCGCTACTAAATTAGAAAGCGGAAAATGGCTTGAGTGACTTTTACAGCTGCATGGCACCAGTACAAATAAACAATAATACAGTTGCGTAGCTAGCATGGGTGACACCCGGAGCGGATTTCTTGGGTGTCACCCCCACCTAGGCTGATGACCTTTTTTTAAGGGCTCCACCCCTAGAAAACCATAAAGGTCACTCGTTTTTGTTTTTATAAACCAACACACGAGGTAATTTTATGCAGGAAATTTAAATATTTGGGGTCGGGTGACACCCCCAGATGGGTGACACCCGGGGCGGTCCGCCTCTACCGCCCCCCTCTAGCTACGCCACTGAATAATAACAAGAATAAACCAATTTATCACGACTTTATATTAAGTAGCGCCATCTGTTGATTAGCTTTTTAACTACGACAAGTGTTTCCAAACTTCCACAAGATTCTTCATATATCTGATACCGGATAATTAAAGTCTGACATATAAACATATAAAAAATGCAAGAAATCTTTTTTCTGGTTCCGGAAAAAATAAGAACAGTTATAAAAGAAAATAAACTGTTAACAAAAACGTTAAATGCTAGTAGGAAGTGGCTACGGCGTATCAAGGGTGGTCATATATCTAATTTCTGGGGTGTGCGAGGGTTAGAGACATTTCTGGAAATGTACTTTTGAAGAATCAAAATGTGAAAGATATATAGTTGTATTGGATATGTTTACGCCTTAAATAATTATTGAGCTGGTTCCGGTTCCCGTACAGCGCACAGTGGGACTGAAAATCCGAAAATTTGAATAAAATTCGGAAACTTGACAAATTATCCACAATAATAGCACATAATAGGCTTACAGCTCCACCAAGCTTAGAAAGGACGCGGCAAATATGCCAACTAATTTGATAAAAATTTGAATGAACCAATGAACGTTGAGTTATTTCTCAAGTACATTCTGTTGTAAAAGTTACAAATCATTGCGTGTGTTTACATTTGTCGTGATTTTTTGTGTAATTCGATTTCGTGTTATTTCTATTTTGTGTTCTTTTCAGAACAAATCTTTATAGTTATATTTAATAAATCATTTTACTTAGTAAATTGAACATATTATTTAGTAAGTACTCTTTAGGTTAGAATACACTTATTTCTTCATCTGAGTGTACATTTTAAATTTTAGCAGCGCCTGACACGCCCCTCCAGGGCTCTTCTTAACTTGGTGGAGCTGTATGTTTATGAAAAACTTATGTAAACAAATCACATCTTCAAAAAGAGTGGTTGTGGGGGGGGAATTAAAATTTTATTAATAGAAAATTACCAAACTTGGCATTTTTATTAATTCTACAAAGAAATGTTTAAAAAATCGAACTGACAATTCTGCAAACTCTGCAATTTTTGCGTATAAAATGTAGCAAATCTTTGAAATTCCTACAAATTTTAGAATTATTTGCTATTTTTGCAATTGTGATATTTTTGTCTAGTATTCAACCTCCCGGCAGTTTGATACAAAAAGTTCTGTTAATTCGTAATTAAGTTTTTTTTTACATTTATAACAGATTTTTCTGAAATTAAGAACTGAGTTTTAGAATGAGAAAATATTGTAGAAAACTTACCCACTGATTAAAATCATTATCAGTTTTGTAATTTTCTGTTAATAATTTGTTCACTCCCTATGGACCCCGCCATGTACAAAAGATGTAATATTTTCCATAAATCTGACCCTATTTCGCTACCATAATGGCAGAAGGTCGTATGTAACATTTTTTGAGTTTTAGACATTATGTACATAGAAATATTCGTAAACTTCAGCTCTATGATCTGACAGAATATGTCTAAAACTCAAAAAATGTTACATACGACCTTCTGCCATTATGGTAGCGATTTATGAATCATTTTTTGTCAAATTTCAGAATTTCGGCCAAGTTTTTAGGTCTCCGGTCCGACTGTATGGCGATTTAGCTACATTTCACTAATGAAATGATCTTGACTTCGGTCAAGTTGATCTCCTAAACCTCTGCGTTTCCCTAAACTAGGGGTACTAATTAATGACCATTAACCTAATAGGTTTGTCGTTGGATTAATGGAATCCTACACCATACGTTCAATCAAGGTTAAGTTGACGAGATACATGAATGAGACCCGCCTAGGCGAAAGTATTAAATGGAAATCAAAATATGGCAATGTTTTTGTATGTATGCGGGGGGAGCCAGTTGCCACATATAATTCTACAAATAGCCCATGTAATGCAGAATCAGAATCATAAATTAAATTTCGAAATTCGCGGGCTTTGCCCATACTTCCTTCAATTTAGCTGGTGCGCCACTGCACCTGAATTTGAATTTGCAAGGTTGGGATTTGAGGCCCCCATCTGGCAACAAGGTCGACGCGCGACGGTAGCCAAGGTTGGTTTTACCCCCCCCCCCCTTTGGTTAACGACGATCATGGCTTTGAAATTATGACAGAAGGCATGAAAACAGTTACATTTCTTGAAAAGCTGACATTGCTGATTTAGCGTCATCTCTGATTCCTAACTTAGCTAGGCCTGGTTGTGGTGACAAGAAAGAAAGTTAAAAATGGGAAAAAGAAGCACATTTTTTGCAAAAGTGGTCCAAATCTGGAGTCCGCCGGCCGGTTTTCCGTGTCGGGGGGGGGGGGGGTGTCGCCCCTTCATGTAATGAATTGTACTAAATGCCTATTTATACTCATGCAAAAGGTTGAATGAAAGTGGAAACCAATCCAAACTACGCCTCTCCTTTCAGCGTTGCGCAGGAGCATAACATCGTTTTCGGCGCACCCTCAGTGCGTAATATTACTCCAAACTAATATTCAATTGCTTGCAAATGCAGTTGTTTAGGGACATCATTTTTTAATAAGTTATCTGTGCTTTTACTTTGGTCCACTTAATTTGTGACCCTACGGCCTAAAGTTCAATTTCCTAGGCACTATACCAAATATACCAAATTATTTTCCATGGAGAGAGATGGTCATAGCTTTGGCAGTTAAGTGCGTCTACTGCTAATGCGAAACGCTCGGATCGAATCCGGGCAGGGTAAGAACTTTATTCTGGCCGCCTCTCCTCGGAAGGCAATGGCCAACCACTGAGGTAATTTGCCAAGAGCGCCCATCTCAACATGAAGTGTATTACACTTCCGTGGTTCGGAGCCCACGTTAAACAAGTAGGTCCTCTATGTATGTGAAAACACTTGGAAAGCACATCACATGCATAGAAAGAGAAAGAGGTGGGTCACGACGTTCGGAAACGAACAATACGACTTACAAGATACCAAATTACGATGTAGGTCTGTAAAGGGTGTTTCTATACTAACTAGAACATTGGGAAAACTTAGTAGTAAAAGTTGTAGAAGGGATAAGGATGCAAGTGAGATCGACTATTTTGTTTACAATGAGACAGTAGCAGGTAGAAAAGTACAAGAGACTTCTCATTACGGCAAAATCATTTTGAATAATACGGCAGAACAAAAGCAGATTCAACTAAAGTTCATTGGGGGGGGGGGGCATTCTGGGTTTCAAACAAAAATGATCCAAAATTAACTGAAGGACTGCTGAAGACATTCAAAATAATATGTACGGAGTCTCCGTCCCGTGACAGGAATGCCCATCCAACACCACTCAAATTTCATTAGGTAAATCACCTTGCCAACTATAGAATTATTTTCTTTTCGGGACTTCTAGAGGATCCTTGCAGAATTAATAAAGGAAAAATTCAGCACAAACAGCGCATCTTAATCATTTAATTTAATTTCGTAAATCATTGGTCGATTATTTAATGTTTGAGATTCTCCTAAACAGACCATGATTAATCGTCTGGTGGCACGTTTTCAGCAACAGTGTGTAGTCAGCGACCTCTCACGAGTCAGAAGATCACGTTCAGTTCTAACTACCGAAAATATTACGATAAAAATAACCGGCAAACGATTTTCAAAATTAAATTCAATGATTATAGTGCGCTGTTCGGAGCTGAAATTTTCCATGGATACTTCCCTAAGCGTCCTCTAGTAGTCCTGAAAAAAAGCAAAGAAAATAATCGAATGCGTGACTTTATGTATCATCCATGACTACCCAAAATTTTGTTGTTAGTATAGAACCATCACGCAGGACGTTTTCGTTTCACTCCAACATCCTCTTTTTTATGAATTTTATGAATAAATAAAACCATAATATGCGATACCACATACGGCGATGGGTTTGATGATCGTGTGGCCAGTCGCATTGCAAGGGTAATCATCCCAAATTTTCGAACACCGCACAACACTCAAACCAAATTAACCAGATGAATAAAATGCAAAGTTTTGCAAAGTAAGAATCTGTTTGGTCCTGTAGAGTTTAGAGTAACCACATGACTGGATGATTTCAAATTGATTCTTAGACATGATAAGGATTCGCTGTGAAATAATATGGAAGGCGAGAAGGATCGTTATTTTTTAATGGCTTATAAGCTCATACCGGGTTTTGTATCCTGGTGAAAGTCGATAAGAAATATTAGCGACACAAGAAAACCGTTAACAAGCCAGATTTGGCATGTGACCCATATATTGAAAACGCAGACAAAAAACGAAACTAAAGCAACATTATTCAGTCGAAATGGAAATGTACACATTTTCCACATGGCCAGTTCGCCCTTCCAACAGACTACACAATCTTCAGAAAATTCTTAAGTAATTTCGTAACTATTTCCACCTGTTTTTTTGGCATCCATAAATAAAGAAAACTGATGGTAGAAGGTTTGTTTGTACTTTCGCTGGTTAATAAGAGGACAAAAACAGGAATACATTCAATTTTCATTATTAAGGAAAATGTTTGGCACGTGCAACTCTCGTGCAACCAGTTTCATTGATTGTAAAGCTAACTCGTGTTATTGTGATGTCTGCTAAGAAAAATAAAAAAAGTACCGCAGATGATTTTTTGGAAAATTTCAAGGTCGATTCTAAATTTTAGAAAGCTTAAAAAGCGCAGTTCTGGCTCTCAAGATAATTCCTTCGTAATACAAATAATTTAAATGACAGCAAAAACGCGAATACAAAAATAAAAAATTAAATACTTGATCGCATTATAATTTAATTAGTTTCGTTCCCATTATTGTATCGTCATTTCGTTTAATATGCACCAAAATAAAATCAATACAAAAGCATAAAAATTAAATGAACTTTGTGTACGTCAAGAACGAGAATGAGTGGAAGAGCTTTTACAAAAACGCCGCGCCGTCCCATAAGAAAACAAACAAAATACAAAAGCAACCTTCTGCTACAATATAATGAATGAGATAATAAGAAAATAAGATTGCTGTTTAAAAAAATAAAATGAAAAGCTACTTACATGTTGATTGGGACTTATGGTATACTGCACAGGACTGTTTGAGTCGGAACCACTTTCTGAATTTGCATGAGACAACAAACTATTATTATTATTACTATTTTCTAAATTATTATTCATCACAGTGGGTCCTTGAGGATAATCTGAACGTAACAAATTTTCCGATTGCATTTTTCCTTTCAAACAAGTTATGTAACGATTACAAAAATCTTTACATAATTCTTGCACTTTTTCCAATTCTAGTAAATGAATCCTAAGCACTTGTATGGCTTTTATCATCTGAAAGGATAAGAAATTTCGTGATGAAGGATTTCTTTTTAATTTTTGGGAATACTAACCAATCCGTCAATTTCGGGTTCGTTGGAAAGAAACGGTTTACGGTCACGTTCCTGATGCTGAACGAAAGCTTGAATATCCATATTGAATGCATCGCTAGATTGAGGATCAGACGATTGTGTAGCTAACTCGCATCGTTCAAATAGAAGGGCTAATAAGGGAAATAGAGGATGCCTGAAATAACCACGATTAATACTTTAAGCCGAATTTATGTTTTAATTTCCGTGTTTTACTTATATACAGCTCGTTTATCAGCCTCAAATTGAGCCTGATCTGTGTCAGTCGGAGGAAACAATGATGCTGTGGACAAAGACTGCTGGGCTGCAGCATCGTTTCCTGGTGCAACGCTTAGCATTGCGTTTTGTACACCACAATCCATATCATTTTACCTGAAAAAAAAATACAATAAATAACAAAGAATGAAAGTACGTGTGAAAAATTACAAATAAATACGTTTTAACAACAATTTAATATTCATTGGCCTCTTGGCCTTAATTGTATTATTTCATTGCATGTGTAAAGTAATTAGCGTTAATTAAAGCAATCCTTAGGCCTTTCGCGCTTCTCTCGATAGCACTCGAACACTCTCCACAATTTTTAGTACAAACTTCCAATAATAAATTACTTTATTGAAACGATAAATTGGCCATGAACTTAAAAATTCCTTCAGTTAATTATTTGTTAAAAAAAATTAGTTTTTTCGAATTCGCTCGTCCCGAGGTGGAAGTTTACGACAAGATTCTTCGTTTTAAGTGCAACAAATTAATATTCTCAGAATTTGTTCCGATGCTGTTGTAATGCTGCAAGTCATTTTTTAAAATTTAAAGCAAAAGAGAATAAAAAATGAGGAAAAGAGCAAACAAATCGATTTGCAATTCTAGTTGCCCCGATATTTACATTTTACCGATAAGTTTAGCCCCAATTTCCTGCCTCTTTAGAATTGTTAATTGTGAAGTACACGTAGTAGTACATGAAAACATTTTAGGGGTGGCTAATTATATATACAAGGGCGATACAATTAAAGTACGCCTTCCGATAGTAATAACAATAAAAAATGCTATTATCCTTTAAGAAAATAAGCGAACAAGAACGGGGCTCTAATTTAAACTTTAATTTAACTAATTCGAGTGGCGTTGCTTGTTAAATCGTTTCCTTAATGACAATATGATTGCACAAGTGGTGGAGGGGTAAAGAAATTACTAAAATCAATATTTAAAAACCCTATTATAATAAATCAGCATGTTCGAAATTTTTAAGAAAATAAAAAACTTCATTATGGTCGACTTGGTGTGCATCTTGTAACACTTGAAATTGATTACGGAGACGGTCTCATCTTTCCTTTTAAAATCCTTAAACAAGAACAAAAACTATTTTAATTATTACATTATCACAATACGTGCTGAGAGCAAAATATATACAGCGAAGCAAATAATGCATAACTAAATTCCCATGAGACTGCCTGGGCTGAATGAACGCCGTAGTAAACACCAATACATTGGAGGAAGTTCGATACAAAAATCGGTACTTCCAAGTTTCATCCAGCATGTTCTCTTTTCGGATAAATTCATACACGGTATCCTTAAATTCCTTCCCAACTTTTTCTTCAAATTAGCTTTATTAAGCGTTATATACTGTCCACATTATTTATGTGCTCATCGGGCACAAAATAATTAGCAAAGCTCATAAAAAATAATTTTTTGAATATTAAATAAAAATTATAAACGCTTTGAAGAATGTCTAACTAAACGACAAATTGCTGGAAACTTTCAGGCAAACACGTAACGATTGAAAATTCAATTTTCTTAAACTCCCCGACGAGTATGGATATCCTACCTTATTATACCAAGACAATGGATCGCGAATGTCGGTCACAATAAGTGCCACGATGTGTAGTTTCCAACCTTCATAATATATATTATAAAACTAATAAATCGCAATCTTAAGATCCAGTCTTTTGTCATCGAGAGAAATTTGGAATTATGCAAAAAACCTGACAGCATCGCATCGTCCTGACGCTTGATGTATTGAAGGAAAACTTATTGCACTTATATTTCTTGCATCCCAGAATGTCTTCGTTCGAATTTGTTATCAAAAAATGTATCACTAAAGAGTTGTGTGTGTTACGGCATTTTTATCACCTATGGCAAGGCTCATCTAGCAACAACAGGATGAAAGTCTACGTAAAGGATCAACATTTGGACAATGAATATTACACAATATACATAGGAAGCGTGTGGATATGTTCCATCAGGCTGAACGAAAACAATGTCCGTGTCGATTGCTAACAAAGTAACAAAACTGCATACAATTAATACATTCCATTAATATGGACGTAAATTAAAGTTTTATTAGAAAGGATGTAATAAAAATATTTCTCACCTATGACATTTTAACTGATTACCTTGATCGATGTTAAGACAATTAACGCTCCCAGTGTTTTGTAACAAAAATTTGGTAGTGTTTATAATTGGTGAAAAATAACAACATTTCATCTTGATCGATATATTTACGCTAAGGCGAGTTATTACCGAACAACATAATGCAAGTTCGTTTCGTAAAATTTTAGAAAAATCTATTTCGTTTGTCTTTCATAATCTGTACGAAGGCGCGGAACCAGGGAAAAATTCCCCTTTACAATGAGTTTCAAACGCGATAAATTAAATTTTCTATTTCTTTTCGTTGCAATTCTAAAAATGAGCACCGAACAAGCTAAAAAAATGAGGTACTTGTACACGTAGTTAACCAATTCAAATTTTTAAAAGTTAAAATGGGGGTGATTTAGCGGATTTCAAAAATTGAAACTTTGTGGGTTGAGAACCACTGAGACCACCCGCCCGACCTGTAAAAATGAAAAAATTTGCCTGGTTATTTGTTTGAAATTAAAATTAAGTGGAAACTCCAAATGACCGTGTGATTTGCTAGAAAAATATCACAATTTGTGTTCTAAACAAATACGAAAGCCGTTATAATAATTTCACGCAATATAAAACAAATAGTCATAGCATAACTCGTACTTCCAAATTTGAAACAGTTCCAATACGATATAGATGTTTCGTTCTTAATGATAGATCTAATCAGTGGCGTATAAAAGTAAATTTCTAGAAGGGAAAATTAATTCCGTTATAATATAGACTTTATTGAAAGGCATAGGAGGGGCTCAAAATATTGTAACAATTTTATTCGCTGTTTACCCTTTGTTTTCAGCACAGAATTTCCATGTGCTGAAGCACAAGTTGTTGAACTTTTTTTTAATACCTAATGGGACCATAGCTGTTAGATTTCAAAGATATATTTTATTTCATTAGCATTTTGAAGGGTGTTTTGATATGCAGGGCGAACGGAGCACCTACCAAGGCGAAATTTGACTAAAACTAAAGAATGAGAAATTAAACAACTAATGATAATAAATTAGGGAGACGATCATAGCTTAGCGGTTATAAGCAAAATACCTGGATCGACTCCAGACAGAATAAGTATTTTTTCCGATCGTCTCTTCTCGGAAGGCAACGGCAAACCACTGAAGAAATGTGCCATGAACACCCACATCAAAATGAAATAATGTATTATACTTCCCACGGTTCGGAGTCCACGTTAACCAAGGTCATCTACGTGAAAACACACCCATAGAAAAGAGAGAGGCGGTCATAGCTTTGGCAGTCTACTGCTAATGCGAAACGCTCGGTTCGATTCCGGGCAGGGTAATAAATTTATTCTGACCGTCTCTCCTCGGCAGGCAATGACAAACCACCGAGGTAATCCGCCAAAAAAAATCCATCTCGAAATGAAGTGTATTTGAACGCACATCACATGCACAGAAAGAGATGGGTCACCAAACCCTCATTAGGGTAAAATGACTGAGAAGAAAAGGTGAAAAGAGTAAATCACGACGGTAGAAAGAGAATGATGTAAGGTAAAAAAATTAATTCAACTACGGTTTTGAACTTATGAGGAGAAACAACGAAATTTTCCACTTTTAGTTGGTCAATTCACTCAATTTTGACGTTTTTATAAGAGGGGTTTTCACTCAATAAAGCCTGTATTACATCAGACAATTTTTTTCCACGATTTTTGCGCAGAACGGTATATAACACAATGCGCAAATACTATGAACTCGTCTCTGCGCAGAAATTACGGCAAGAAATTTCCTAATCCTATCGACAATAAATTATCGCAAAAATGAAACTTCAAGTTTAGGACTTCTCCAATACATCATTTTATCTGCAATTTCGATATTTTTCTTGTCTTCTACTGAAAAATGTTGTGAAAATATCAAAATTATAGAAAAAACATTATGTTGAATAAAAATTTTATGAAAATATAAAATTAATCAAATAAGTAGTAATTATCATTTATTTCTACTAAATTTACTGTCGAGAATGATCTCCTTTCTTGAACACAAGATGTAACCTGATTGTTACATTTGTGTATTTGGGTGTAAGTAGTAACTTTGTAATTGCCTAATTTTGACTAGGGTGACGAGTGTTTCCACATATTTTAAATTATAGCAACGAAATTAAATTATGTTAAAGTATTCCTTATTTAATTTTATTGTATTAATTATTGTAATAGTGCAGTTTGCAGTTTTTTTTATTTCGGATATGACTCTGCCCTGAAGAAAAAGTTGCATACGCCTACGTTTTTTGTTTTCTCCATGCGACTGATCCTCTACCTCTACACGGAAATTCCCCCGGCTTCATTTCAACAATTCCCTTCATAGCTTAACTTTGCCTTCCTTTCTTCAAAACCAGCGACGCAGAAAGCCCTGGTCATGAATGGGACCTCAGTGGAACAAGTTTGCATTTTCAGCGAGTGAACGAAGGAAAATACCTGGCAAAATATATCGGGGGTAACGTATGTAGGTTGTCATCGGCTTAAGTCCCCAGCGGCCTACCGGACAATTCGGGCACGTAGGTCTGAAATCCACTAGAGTCGGATTTGGGAGTGATTAAGGCGTCTGCGTTTTTCATTTTCTCGTTGCGGTGTGAAATTCCCCCGGTTTCATCCCGGCGATGCCCTCATAGCTTAACTTTACCTTTTCTTCCTCAAAACCAGGGACGCAGAGAGCCTTGGTCATGAATGTGGGCAGTAACGACAAGTCTGCATTTTCACCATCTACTTCCAAGTCATGCTTGTCGACATCAAGGGAGCGGTTCTAATAGTTCCCTGGCTGAAGGCAGTCCCCGGTGAAAGGTTGAGGCTTTAATCTTAACATTGTAACCAATTCGGATGCAGGCCCGGTATTCCGCAATTTCACTTTCGACATTTATACATATTTAAGAATTGCATATTTAGGACTTTCAATCACTCAATAATAGCCTCGGATCAAGAGTGACGTAACGGACAGTACGCCCAACACGTGCGGATGAAGAAGAAGAATTGCTAATTTCACTCTTGTTTCTGGCTTAAATGATTTCACGAGATGTTAACTAGGATAATACCATTTTTAACGCCTAGAAATCAAAAGTATGCAATTAGCAATCCTAAAATATGTATAAATGCGTTTAAATCGAATCCCTGTAGATAAATTTTCACTAAATAGTTTTTTTGCATTTGTTCAGATTGTGAACAGGGATGTTCACTCAGAATAATAGGCAACTTAATTTTGATAACTATTTTGGACATGGAATGCATAAGAAACTGTCAATAGACGACTTTGTTGTTTTTGGGGCTTCTTTCGACGAATTCATCCTTAATTAAGGATTATAGACGTTATAATTTTAAATAATTGCAAGAATGTTTTTGTTTTCATAATGTAGTAATTAAAATTTTCATTACAGGCAACTAATTTGGGGGAGGATAATTTTGATTTTAAGAAGGCCACACGCTTCCCAGTCCCGCTCTGCTCTAGTTGCGCCCATGCTGACAGGAGAATAGATAATACATTTTCGCACTCATTCGTTCATCATTATATCTAGCAAATTCAGCTCCTAAAAAAGCTGAAATATTAAGTGCTTATTGCTTATTTACGGTTAAGTTCAGAAAAAAGAGAAACCGGAGAATTTTACTTTTGACCACGAAAACCGCACGTTTCACATATTTTGGGCAAACTGAAAAAAATGTTAAAGAAGCCGAACAATCAATAGTAATAATTCCCCAGTGCGGCCTTTAGGTCGCACAACCTCGGCAATCACGTACCAGATGGCTAAATGCGGCCGAAAAACTGCCTATGCCATGAAGTATATTATTATACATATCACCTGTAAAGGATTTATGAGCGACGTTAGTATTCCACAGGTTTAATGTCCACTTTCATTAAAGTTAATTAAGTTTAACCGTTTAAAAAGCATTGTATTTGAACAGATTAGCTTAAATATAGTTTAATCACAGATTAAACCTTAATTTACGTTGGTAAAACTGGCCAAAAGACTATCAAAGTGTTTTTACATTTTACCCTATAGGCTAAAAAGGCTAAAGCCGCAAGTGTGGCAATCTTTGAGGCTCCGGAAAGTTTAGTACTACCAATAGTCGATGCTTGAGACCTAATGTAGGATTCATTCTCAGATTTCTTTAACTTCGGATCTTAATATTCTTAATAATATTAATATTTTTAACATTCCGATATGACCTTAATTTCAGTAACTTAATCGGTTAAAACTAGCATCGACCCGAAGTTTGATCTCTTCCGGCCCTCGAGCCCCTTCTGAGAATTTCACTTACACTGTGTGCTTACTTTCTTGCTTAAATATTTTCTTAAAATAAAGGATTTCATGGCAATTGAAGAAAAATATCGCTTTTGTTTAAAAAAAGGCAATATAAATTAAACACAAATTTGACGGTTTGCCCCCCCCCCCGCCCGGAACTTCTAAACTTCATGTCACTACGGACATGACCTATTTAAATTTCTTTAATTTAAGGTTTCATATAGGTGTATTTGCTCACTTCCAACCGAGGCGATTTGAAGCTTAAAAATTTCCTTGCATCGAAGCGGTAGTCCTTCATAAAGTCTGATTAGAAAAGTTCTTCCATTGTACAGTTAATGTACTTCTTAACAATTAGCTCCCAAAGTTTTAAATTTTTAACTTCTTAAAATAGAAGGAAATCTATTTCATCTTCGTACCAAATTTGACTATGATGTTCATATCTCAGTAGAAAGTCTGGTTGGTGATATCCGGTGATATCTTCAAAATCAATCCTCTCGGAAGTAATTGGGTTAGTGCTAATAGCAGTTTTCAAATTAAATAATTGAAAAATTGAGGTGTACCAAATGACGTTGTGATGTAAATCAAGTTTGATCCTGATATTCATTTTCTCAGACCCGTATTGGTACATTGTGCTCCTGATAAGAGACACTCGTACACCTTGCGGTACGCATTCGGTGGTTGAGGTTGTGTCTGAAAGTTTCCGTATTTTTAATGGACTATAACAATTTTATAGTAAGAACAGCCGTTTCAAAGATAGAAATAGCAATGATGATTGCCAAACTCCGTAGCGGGGACGGCACTTGAAGAAGAAGAAGTAAGAAATCTAAAATTGCATATTTTTCCCAACAATGTAGGTAACAGGGTGGCGAAATAACTTTAAAGATGGACTGCGGTCCACTCCAACCCACCTTTAGAGCTGCCACTGAGGTGCTAGTATTAATAAGTAGTACGGCAGGGTTTGAATCCAGATCAAGAATAATATTTCTCTCTCAATTTCTCTGATTTGCATTATTATTTGATTATTTCTCTTCTCGTAAAAAAGTTATTAAAATAGGAACGTCTATCTATAGTAGAAGTGTTCAGTGTGTTGAACATATTTACCGAGTACTCGTGCTCAATTTAAAAATCTGTATTGATATAAATTGTCATGATATACATAAATGAGAAAGAAACTGCTATCTAAAAAAAAGCCTATAAAACAGTTACAAAAAATCTAATATGGTAAAGAAGAACGAGACTCTCACATAATATCTGATAAAAAATTGCAGGACTAAATATTTCGAAAAACGACCAAGTAAAACCTCCGCTCCGTTAAACCCAGTGGCGGATACATATGGGGGGCGCGGGGGGCGCGCGCCCCCCCCTTGCAGGGCCGCCAGCCCGCACGCTATTTGTTCGTTTCTTTCGTCAGTCGACTCTGACGTATATAATCACGTATATAATGTGTAGTATAATCAGTTTAAATAAAACTTTCTTAAACTTTGCATGTAACTTGATTATTTTTTTATTACGATAAAAGTAAAGGTAGCTCAAGATATCTTTAGCGCCCCTCCCTTGAGTTTTTTCTGTATCCGCCACTGGTTAAACCGCAGAAAAATATTTTAAATATTTTCTTTGTCCCAATTCGTGGAGACCCAAGCTTACAACACAACAAGAATCTTCAAAGAAATGAAAACCAACGAGAAAATTGGGTATTGATTTCCGCTGGCGTCCAAAAATTATTTGTGCCGTGGTTAGGATTACACGTAAATAAACCTGTTCTTATAATTAGATTGTTGTGGGTAGCTAAATCCCAAGTTGCATGTCGGAATGTGCCACACTGTGATAAATTCGAAATGTGTATTGGAGTTCACTTTGCTGATTACATTATAAGTTGTGTAGGTTACCTACAATTCGTTATATCATATTGTAACATTTTATTATGAATGAACCACGGTTTAAGGTTATAGTAATAGTATTGTTACATAAATGTAGTACTAAATTTTTAATTTCATGTAATTACCACGACCTATAATTGCTTTCCAACTTTAGGTAGGTTTGAATACAGAATTTGATTGTAAGTAATGTTATTTAAATTAATAGCCGCTACACTGTTGATTATAGGTAATAAATCATCATTTTATTTGTTAATTGTCTTTTAAAACAGAATGACTGTGAATAAAATACTATAATACAAATTATCTTGGTGAAAGGCTTCATTACAGCTTCGGGCTATAGCCGACCTCGGCGCTTCGCACCTCGATCATCTATCTTTGCCCGCGGCACTAATAAAGCGTTTTACACCTCGGTACGTAATATGCTATTATCCCCAAATAAATAACTCCTGGACTATAATCATTAAATGCAAAGCAATTACAAATGTAAATAATCTCTGGGTACGGCACTGCAATAAACTGGGCAGATCAATGAGTTCGGTAAAAACGGTATAAGGAAACCCCGGAAGTGGTTTGTACCAAAATCAAATAGAAGGCCAGTTTTCAAAAATTAAATCCATCCAAGCAACCGTTGGATTTTTATTCAATTTTTAATTGAATTGTTGGCAAACAACAGTAGTGTACACCCCAGGCAAATATTGGATGTGGATCAGCCAATGTGGGCGCAGATCACAAAATGTTGCTATGCAAATACCGCACCGTCGACGTCGCAATGATGTCAAAGAGAAAACAGCCCATATATATCACAAAATTTAATGTTGAATCGACTGCATACTGAATCAACATCTATACCAACAAAGATTGAAGGAGAAGATTATGCTACCAGAAGTAAAGGTGTTGGCAGTAGATAAGAGAAAAGCTTACTTAACATTCGGAACCAACAAAACTCCGGAGGATTACCAAAAATATATCCAGAAAAGAAATCTGATAAATGCCAGAATGCGAGAAATAAAGGAAGAATTCTGGAAAAGTTCTCAAAAAGTATGGAACATGTTGAGAAGCAGTAAAAAGACGATTAATGAATACATCTAAACAAAAACCATCTCCCCCCCAGAAATTTTGAAAGATGCACCGGGTATACTGAAAGAGAACCACTTTCACCCAAATATGATAAGAACAAACAGAAAATTGACTGCAGAGCTTCAGTCATACACTATTTAATTTGATAATAGACAAAATCATAGAAAGGGTTAAAGCGCAAAATGTTGGATACAGACTAGGTAATAAAACCGTAAACATATTTTATTAAACACATTTTATACTAACATACGCCGCCGAAACACGAGCTGAAACCTCCAAGATGAAGCAAATACTGCGAAGCACAGAAATGAGCACATTACAAGCAATTTCGGGAGTTACCCTACGAGATAGCGTTGAGAAGCGTTGTTACCCGGCAGAAATCTGCGATCGACGACATCGTGAGATGGATAAAGTCTATGGAGGGACCATGTGGAGAGAATGAACCATGATTGACTAGCAAAAATAGCAATGCTAAACAAACCTGGCTCTAAAAGATTACCGAAAGATTACCAGGATGACCACCAAAGAGATCGTATGAGAGTTGGACATCGGCATCCCAAGACACTCCTTAAAACAGTTCCGGGCGACAAAAGTTGGATTTTTACAGGACTTGTCCTACAATAAAAGGAATAAGGTAACAGGTGATGAGATATGATGAGATGAGATGAGACTCAAACAAGAGTCTATGCAGTGGATAGAGAAGGGAAAACCGCCACCTAAGAAATTCAAAAGTCAACCTTCCGCTGACAAGATTATGTTCACAATTTTTTGGGACGCCGAGGGAATTCTGTTGTATTTTGCCTAATTATTTCCGGCATCTTTTATGCAGGATTATTACAGAAATTAAAAGAAGCGATCCAAGAAAAGAGAAAGGGCAAAGCGAAACAAAAATTTTTGTTTCTCCACGACAATGCACCAATTCACAAGTCGAAAGTTTCAAACTGCTATTAAAACAGATAACATTTTAAGTTCAAATATAAATCTCAGAATATTTCATTTCTTAAATCTGTGGTAATCCTGATAATCTGAATCTTTAGTAGCAACCTAACAAATATTCTATATATAAGTAAAATTTTTGTAGAACGTGGCTAGAAAGTCAATTTTAAATTTAAAACACATTTTTATTTGATTAGGGCCTTTCAATAGCCACGCCTGAACTTTCACAGCCGATTGTGGTTATGTTTGATATGACAGCGCTGTCATTCTGTGACGTTTGTGTTCTGCCATAGCTGCCATTTGATTATGGAAAACTACACGCTTCAACAACGCGTCGAAATCGTGAAAATTTATTATAAAAATTCGTGCTCTGTCCGCCAAACGTTCCGCGAGCTACGTGGAATTTTTGGTCGACATGGGCGTCCTGCCGAGAGCTCAATTCAACGACTTATTGCGAAATTCGAGGAAACCGCCTCAGTTGCTAATCGAGCAATGTCTGCGTCGCCGGAACGTTCGGTCGGAAGAGAATATTGCTGTTGTTGCTGAAAGTGTGCGTGATGACCGAAACCTATCAGTTTTTCGTCGTTCACAAGAAGTGGGCATTTCCGCGACCTCAGTTTGGCGAATTATGCGGAAAGACTTGGGCGATCATCCATACAAGGTTCAATATACTCAAGAACTAAAGCCACAAGACCACCTCGTCGGACATTCGCTGACTGGGCCCTGGAGCAGTTGGAAACGGATCCCCATTTTGGTGAAAAAATCATCGTCAGCGACGAAGCGCATTTTTGGCTGAATGGCTTCGTAAACAAGCAAAATTGTCGTATCTGGTACGAAGCCAATCCACATCAATTCCAGGAGCTTCCTTTGCATCCAGAAAAACTACTGTTTGGTGTGGATTTTGATCGGGCGGCGTCATCGGGCCATACATCTTCCGAGATGAGAGAGGCGCGGCGGTAACTGTCAACGGCGTCAGGTATCGAGAAATGATAACCAATTTTTTTTGGCCCGAATTGGATGATATGGACTTAGAGAACATGTGGTTCCAGCAAGACGGCGCTACGTGTATGACGAATTTTAGATCCTTGTTCGTCATGATCAACCTTCAGCAATTTATTTGCTTGGCCACTGCCATTTATTTCAAATTTATTGGGATGGTAGTGTAACCACTGCCATTTTTATCTTTTTTCCTGAGCGCATCCGAGCTGCGCTTGGTATTGGGAGGTCATGGGTGAATTCTCGAACGAGAAGGTCGACTTTTGATGTGTTGTGAAGTGATTATGGGGTTGATTCCGAACCGTATTTTCTTGTCGGACCCTCCTTGTCCATACTTTCTGGGAAGGATTTTTATCCGTTCACATTGGTGAGTCACCTAATTCTGTTGCTAGTTACTTCACAGATACCCGCTAATCAATTGGCCAATTTTTACTTAGACCACCTGGAGTTCGCTGACGATTGAATTCGCCCTTGGCTGATTCATGTTTTTTATTATGTTTTTATAACCTTCTGGTTCTCTTTTGTCTTGCATTTTTTATTTGCAGAGTGGTTGCCGAGATTACGATTGAGTTGCAGCTTTCATATTGCTGCATCGTAGTGATTAAGGCAATCTAATCTCTTTTTGCGTTCGCATACGTGGAAATGGATGGATGTTTGAATTTTTATGTTGAAGACTTATTAATTACTAGCTGGCACGGGCGGCATCCGCCGCCCTTAGCCATCTAGGCCCAGAATAGATCCGAGTAGGCCATAGTTGTTCGGCCTTCGGCCTCACAGGGGGAGGACCATAATAGATCCGTGAAGGCAATAGTTGTTCGGCCTTCGGCCTCACAGACCGGACCATAATAGATCCGTGAAGGCCAAAGTTGTTCGGCCTTCGGTCTCACAGGGCGGACAATAATAGATCCGTGAAGGCCATAGTTGTTCGGCCTTCGGCTTCACAGACCGGACCATAATAGATCTGTGAAGGCCATAGTTGTTCGGCCTTCGGCCTCACAGACCGGACCATAATAGATCCGTGAAGGCCATAGTTGTTCGGCCTTCGGCCTCACAGACCGGACCATAATAGATCCGTGAAGGCCATAGTTGTTCGGCCTTCGGCCTCACAGACCGGACCATAATAGATCCGTGAAGGCCATAGTTGTTCAGCCTTCGGCCTCACAGACCGGACCATAATAGATCCGTGAAGGCCGTAGTTGTTCGGCCTTCGGCCTCACAGACCGGACCATAATAGATCCGTGAAGGTCAAAGTTGTTCGGCCTTCGGCCTCACAGACCGGATCATAATAGATCCGTGAAGGCCATAGTTGTTCGGCCTTCGGCCTCACAGACCAGACCATAATAGATCCGTGAAGGCCATAGTTGTTCGGCCTTCGGCCTCACAGACCGAACCATAATAGATCCGTGAAGGCCATAGTTGTTCGGCCTTCGGCCTCACAGACCGAACCATAATAGATCCGTGAAAGCCATAGTTGTTCGGCCTCACAGACCGGACCATAATAGATCCATAAAGGCCATAGTTGTTCGGCCTTCGGCCTCACAGACCGAACCATAATAGATCCGTGAAGGCCAAAGTTGTTCGGCCTTCGGCCTCACAGGGCGGACAATAATAGATCCGTGAAGGCCATAGTTGTTCGGCCTTTATCTGTCATCCGTCATACATACATACATACATACATACATAATCTTCACGGAAAGTTACATCTTCATGTAAAGTTAAATCTTCCGCAAAGAGGTGGATCTTCCACGTTCTGCGACCTATATAAAGTGCTCCGGTCTTATTCGCGGCATTCAGATTTAATTTGTTAGTGGTTTGCATTTTTCGAATTAAAGCCGCCATCCCCGCCATCTGTTGACAGTATTTTCAGATTAATTTGTTAGTGTTTTTTTGTTAGTGGTTTGCATTTTTCGAATTAAAGCCGCCATCCCCGCCATCTGTTGACAGTATTTTGAATCACTGACTGTACGTCAGATTAATTGTTTGACAAATTAAATTTTTTGTCAAACTTGTGATTTGATTTTCGAAAAAAGCGAATAACTTTTTTCCCCGAGCGAATTTCTTCTCCATTTATGCACGAATAGTTGCGCCTGGAGCTACAAAATAACTGTGCAAAATTTGGTTGAGATCGGTCCAAGGGTCTAGGAACGTATAGCGAACACGCAAACACGCAAGCAAACAGATCTTCTCTTTTATATATTTAGATTTTATGGGACAGATTTTGTTTCACGTGTCACACAGCGGGTGAAACGGTGGAGTTATTGAAGGAAAAGTTTCCAGGTCGCGTTATTTCAAAAAAAGGTGACATTAATTGGCCTGCGAGATCGTGCGATTTAACGCCCTTAGACTTTTTTCTTTGGGGCTACGTTAAGTCACTAGCCTATGCCAATAAACCAGCAACAATTCTCGATCTGGAGAACAACGTACGTCATTCAAGCCATTGCTGCTAACCAGCCCGATTTATGTCGAAAAGTCATCCAAAATTGGGTCTCCCGGATCGACACTTGCAAACGAAGTCGCGGAGGCCATTTGAACGATATTATTTTTAAAACATAATGGCATTGAATATACTTCAATCCGAAATAAAGATATCCGCCATATCACACATACAACTCTTTCTATTCAATTTAAAGATCGAGCGCTCTTATTGAAAGACCCTTACATACGATGTGTTTACAATCACAATTTCGAGGGTTCTGATTAGATTTGAATTATGCGGACAGACAGACAAGGAGCCAGATCATAAGGCTTCTTGCTATACTTTGTATAGAAGCCTAAAAGTATGGCTTCGAAGAAATAAATCACCCACCTTACAGTCCAGACCTGGCCCCCCTCCCGATTACTTTCTATTCCCAAATTTAAAGAAACAATTGCGAGGGATGAAATTTAATACTGACGAAGAACTGATGTACGCTGTGGAAAGCTCTTTGCAAGGCAATCGAAACAATTTTTTTTGCAGTAGTTCAGAAAATTTAATTCAAAAAAGCACCAAGTGGCTTCAAGGAGATTATATCGAAAAATAAAATGTATTACATAAAGAAATTGATATTGATTCCTTACACCGTTTTTACCGAACTTATTGATTTCCCCTAGTATATTTTATTATTTATTTTAAACAAATACAAAATGTTATTTACTACTTTCAGAATTTTTGTTATGAATTTAAGTAGAAAAATATTTGGAAAACTTAAAAATAATGTAAAGTTTCAAAAATGGAGACTTGACAATTTTTACTAAAAGATTACCAAAAAATTAAACAACGCGCTTTTAGTTAAAACTCCGCTGCTGCATACATAAACTTACGTTTTACCAAACTTATTTAATTTTAAAGTTCTTACTCTAGGCGAGAATGGGGTAGATTTGGACATGGGGCACATTCGAAATCTTAAAATTTATTGCCTAAAATTGTAGTTAGAACTACCCAAGTTGGGTACAGAATTCCTCTAATTAAGGCTAGTTTGTGTTGAAAGTTGGAATGCACGGCACGTTAGACGTTCATGGTTTCAACAAAAAAAAAGTATTCATTGTGTTCAAATAAGTATTTTCATTCAAAGTTTATTCTCTTTTCTCAAACTTCTACATATTTAATATGGTGGTATTATTGTTCTGCAAGATTATATACAATATAATATTGTACTTATTCTAGTTCACCGACTGTCCGTATATTCTGCATGTAAAATAAAATAGTGAACATTCCAGCTAAAAAACACTGAAATATTACATCGGTCTTGTGATAAATTGAATTGACAATGAGTACAAAGTTGAATGGCTAGAAAAAGTCTTCAAGATTTATTTTTCTCTATATGACCAAATGTACCTCACCATAGGACACTACCGGATAAATGAGATATTTTTTAGAGAAATCTACGTGCCTCGAAAATTATTAAATATGACCCTATGTTGTGTGCTACGAGAAAAGATAAATAATCGTTGAACCAACAAACACAAGAAATAAATACTGCCCGATCTCTAAAATTAACAAAATACAGTCGACCTCCGATCATCAGACATTTTGCAATCTTGAGTAAGACTTCTTTCGTCTTCTAACATTTTTTCTTTCATGTATGTACCTTGTCTGGTCTCTCTAACCACGGAAAATGTAATGCACTTTATTCGTCAGAAGGTCGAACTGGGTACTGAGCATTAGGCTGGAGTCTCACTGAAGCCACCGACTAAAATTGAACTAATGGAAATAACTGATTTATGGATGGGTGAGTCTTTGAACTCGGTTTTAACCAATTGCGTTAGTTAAATTTTATTTCGTGTAGTGAAACCCCAGCCTTAATAGTCAACGCACTTAACCACGTAAGCTATGACCGTCTCACTACTATATTTCCATATCATCCAACACCTCATCGGCCTCATGTAAGGTGGTCGAGATGTTATTGTAATAAGCTGTCGAAATGTACCCCATTTTCCCCTACTCCATTTGTATCTTAGCTACTAGTCATTAATTTATCGCTCTTGGTAATAGCGTTTTTACTACTTTACTCTTACAATTTTATTATCTAAATTAACACTTTGTTAATCTTGGTCGTAAGGTTGTGGCTACATTATGTAGGTCCATATCAGTTCGCTTCACATTTGTTCCGACGGGATCCGGCTTGCGTGGTTATATTATACAATCATTCTACCGGATTATTTTCAACTTTCGTGTGAACTTATGCAATTAAAGGAACACAACACGATGTAAATTAATTAAATTATTTAGTTGATACAATTTTCCATTAAATCCTTCAATATTTTTAAATAGAGCCATAGTGTCTTGTTGAACTGGCCTAACCTCTTTCATTATCTCAAGTTTCAGTCGAGGATGATTACATCAGGGACAAAACAATACAGATATTACCTCTTACGGATTTGAGTGATAAGATTACTACCGTAGGTGTTGGACAGTGGCGTACCAAGTCTTTCAGATCATTTTTAGGTCGCCTCTAGCTTACACCTAGTCACGCCACTGGTGTGTATATACAGCCACTAAACGAAATATCAACCTGGCTTGATGATTACGCCAGCTTATAAATACCTTCCACCCCCTCCTAAAACCAGCCTAGAACTACATGGTAGCAGATGGATAAAGAATAGACTCGCGGCAAGTAAGACAGTCGGGAATAGCGGACAGCTCACAATGTCGTGCATATAAAGAAGCATACAGGATAGTAGAACGTGATGTGTCTGCTGTAACATCAATAAGAGGATTCGTTTCTTCCGATCTTCCCCAAATGTTTCCTAATCAGTCCCCACTTTTTCTGGCTAAGCAGCATTTGTTATCATTTTTCAGAATGAACAGTTCTATTACAAGCATTATTTGCACAAATCTTTAAAATATGAAGGTTAAACAAGCCACTTTATTGTAAAATATGTAATAAACATTCTCTCTTTTGCACTAAACAAAACCAACAAATCTTTTTAAAAATTCAACAATTACCGTTGAATTTTGAAAGAAAACATCAGCGTTAAAAACAAAATTTTAGTAGCAGTCATTTCAATCTCATTAGAAGCTGTAGATTGTGAATTCGGTACAAGAAATCCATACTTTTTAGTGTTTATAGTTCTCTTCCAAAAAAATTTAGGTAGTCTCGAATTCCACATAACCAAAAAGTGTTATAAGCAAAAAGTACAAATTTGTAATGCGTTACAATTCGCCACGATGCGCATACATAGAACATCCTACCAAATACGAGGCACTATTTTTATGTGAAACGAAATCCTACTTTCAAAGCACTTGTAAATAAGAAATGCTGGAAATAAAGTTGCAGAATAAATTTTTAAAAATGCTACGTAAACGTTGAGCATTAGCGCTTCCAAGTTAAGCCTTAGTACTTGTGAATGTAGCAGACAGTAAAGAAAGTTGCAGACACGAACTATTCTTTCAATATGTTAAAATGAATTATGAGCAATGTGCCATGAAAAATTTGATAGAAGAAACTTTTTTGGAAACTGAAATGCTTGCCGTCTAAAAAACGATATCGTGAATTAGTAATTATCTGGTTTCGTAAATTACACTAGTAGACTACGCAAATAATTAAGGGTTGTTCATGCAAACTAATATCAACTTTAGCTGTGCCAGAAAATTGTATTTCTAGTTGGATATTTTAAACAACAAGACTGAGGATTTAGTTTATTTATTGTCTTGATGGCCATACATTTGCTCTGTAAATTTACTGAGCGGTTGACTGAACTTAATGGGCATGCAGCGCGATGATACGCTGAAAAATATGTTCCTCGATCTAGATTCGAATCCAAGTTCTAAATTTGTTACTAATTCCTGGATCGCCACATCACTCTCCCCTATTAACTAGTTATTAACAGTAGTGGGGTTGCCATGGGTGTTGAGAAGATGAAGAGGATTCAACCCCGTGTGCCGGCTTACTTGGCAATTCTGAGAGATTAGCGCACTTTTTGTGTTAGCGTGGCTGTTGAAAAGAGGAAGCGGTCTCTTTTGCGGCTTTAGCTAGCTATTGATGATTCGATAGAAAGAAAGGACGGCAGGGTTTGTCACCGTGAAAAATAAAAATTAAATGTAGTGGAATAAATCTCGAAAACCGCATAGGAACGGCTGGCGCCTGTAGGCCAAGCGAGATGAAGAAGTAGCTATAAATTCCCTCCTTAGATGGATAAATGATGGTAGGTATTAATAAAAATTTGCCTAGGGCGCCACGCTACTTTAAGCTTTCCATCAAAAGACATTGCCAGGCTACTGAAATCGCGAACTCCTAGCTTGTCAAAGAAGGGTAGAAACTCTTGGTCAAACTCATGTGTGAATAGCAAAAATAGTAGAATATGTTTACAGCGACATCTGCAAATGTCTTTTCGCCGGTAAAAAAAATAAAATTGGGAACTGAATTTAACGTTGGGGGCGCTGCAAATGTAACAAATATGGCGGTTTAAATCGGTTTACGTAAAGAAAACAAGTTCATAATAAGAACTAATTACTGTGAAAGAGGTCAAATAATACTAGAATTACTTTAAATATCACTTTTATCCCTCAAAACTACGATAAAAACATGCACAAGTAAATTGCGCTTTTAATTTAACCACACTTTAACCTCATATATTACAGTTCTATAAACTGTCACATGATGGCGTTTTCTTATTTGGAGTTACCAATACTTGTTGCTAATTGTACTAAAAATGTTAAGGATTGCCTGAAAAGCCGCAAATATTTTAGATAAGGTAGATCTGAAAAACATAACTAGTTCAAGATATTTCTTTTCCTTTGATCTCCAAAAAGTTTATCGGTATTTTCTACTGTAAAAACTAAATGTACGGATTTTTCTTTAGGTTTTTACAACCCCCACAAACGCTGAATGGACAGGAAGTTCTAAGAGACTTCTAACAAACTCAAAATGTTTGGCACCGGCTTCCTTTGAAGTGACATCTCCAAATACAGTAGAACCCTCATTATCCGGGCTAATGTGGAGAAGATCTATCTCGGATAATCGAAAAACTCGGATTATACAAAATTTTCGTAAAAATGTGAACAAAATAAAAACTAAACAAATGCATCCGTAGTAGATCGGTCTAGGACATTTGACCGCGGCCGAAATACCGCGGCGAAAATACCGCCGGGACGAAATACCGCAAAGTTAAAATTCGAAGAAATTGTAACAATTTCATACTTTTTTGGTTTTCAAATTTGATTATTACTGTGATATTCAAAGTAATAATACCTTAATGAAACTTAACAGGTTCAAAATAGCAGTTTGTTACCGTCATACTAATTTTTGTATTCTTGACTCTAGAAACAATGCAATCATGGATATCCATAAGATTTTTTTCGCGGGGGACAAACTAAAATTCTATTTAAATCAACTTTGTAATTTATAAAAAAGCTTAAAATAGTTGAACAATTTACTTTTTTAGTTAAATTTTATGGTTAAAAGCACGTTTCTCGTATAAAAGCGCATTTATACCAGCAAAGTGTGCTTGAATACCAAATATAGTGCCTAATAATGGTACCTACACAGAAAAAATTAATATATCTTGATTAAAGTACTTCTAAACTGCAAATTTAAAAATTTTTCCAATTGCAAACAAAAACACCTGTGAAATTTTGACTGCCTGCCATTTCCTACTATGAAAATTGTACTCGATAAGATTATATAAATAAATAACAAAAATTCATAAGTTGTTGAAACAAAATCAAATGTATGCTTTTACTGTTTATTTTATAGTTATTTATAAAATAGTTTATTTTATATTATGATATAAAATATCTCACATTCGCGGTATTTTGGCTGCGATGTAATGGTCACGATAAAATGTCCAATCCCGGTAGTAGATACATATATAATATTAGACGTGATTGCCTTAGATACGCGGATTAAAGGCCGCACTGATTCGTGAGCATCTTGGTTGTGCGGCCGCAGCTCAAATAGAATCATAAGAGTATTTCATACTGGCGCCTCGAATAATAAGGAAGATTGTATTAAAAAATGCAGCTCCGTTAATGCGGAAGATCGGATAACCGAGACTCTTCGATAAAACTCAACCTCATACCAAGAGATCAATGTGATTTTTATAGCTCTGATTTATAACCCCCCCCCCCCTTCCTCGCTTTATTTTTGATTTTCAGTTTTCTTCCAAGCTGAAAACGGAACAACGCAGATCAAACGTTACCAAAACAAATTGAAGGCAGAGATACTATTAGGCAGTACAGCATAAAAGTGAAAGAAAAGTGCGAGGCCGAGTTATTATAGCGACTGCTCCGTAGGGGTGGATCGTAGTACAGTCGTTAGGCCAACCGAACTACCTAGTAAACGTTTAATATGCAATAAATAAGTAGTATATTATTTTAATATTGGATATTTCGTACCACTATTGTAAAACTGTAGTAACAGCAAATTTATAATTTTTATAATTTTAGATAGAGTTATGATGATGAATCTCAAACATTCAAAATTTGCGGTTACTACAGTTTTACAATAAATTTATTCAATGGGGTTCTATATTTATTCATGGATAGATGTACATTAGCACGGAGCCGTACTGATCCGTGATTGACTTGGTTGTGCGGCCTAGAGGCCGCACTGATTACCGTTAGACAGTGATAAATTGAGGATATTATGTATTTTGCTACTGCGAATTTCTTTTAGTGTAGTTTGGTGTAATCGTTGGTTGAGTTATAGCACGGAAATTCAGAGGTTCGAATCGAGGATTTCACGATATGTGTAAAGAAAAAAAGAGGAGAGGATTGATTTATGAAAAATGGACCATAAAGACTCATCAAGACATGGGTGGATTTATATTGGCACGGAGCCGTACTGATTATTGATTGCCTTGGTTGTGCGGCCTAAAGGCCGCACTGATTACCGTTCGACACTATTAAATTGAGGCTATTATATTATATTTTGACATTGCGAATTTAATTTTTGTTAAAAAAACATAGCAGTGGTTTAGTGTGATCGCTGATAGCACGGAAATTTAGAGGTTCGAATCGCGGATTTCACAAAATTTCGTTGTCAATTTGGCACGTCCTAAAGAAAGAGAAAGGAGAGGATTCATTTACCTCAGAAAGGTGGACCATAGCGATTATGAAAAAAAAACAAGGTAGATATACTCCGAACGGAATGAAAGCTTCATCTTTTGGCGTGGACGTTGTTTACACAACGATCAGACACACTCCCTAACTTTTACGAAATCGAATATAGAAGTTGACAAATAAAATCGGAATTTCAATAAACCGCAACAACAACTAGTTTACGATATTCGGCATTCCCTAACAGCGCAGTGGTAGAAGTTGCATACTAAATATTAGTTGAGATGATTTATAATAAATTAGGATGATTAGATGATTAATTATTATTATTATTAAACTATCAGTTAGGAATAACTTCTATTTGATCGTGTGATTTTTATGCAATTTCAAGTTAGGGTATAGGCCTGGATATGTCAAGTACGTCCAAGTCGAACTCTAGATTAGTAAACTTGAAGTGCGAGGCCGAAGGCCGAGCCTATTATGGCGACTATTAGGTTACCTGTACTGCCTAGTATTGATGTAATTTTCTCTTAAGCGTGGACCCCAAATCAAAAGATATGTAGCGGTTCTAGAATTAGTTCACGATAAATAGAAGTTCCGCGCTACATACACTAATCGCCTCAGCAGCGCAGTTGTTTAAGCGCACGTATTCACAGCTAATACATCTGAGTTCGAATCCAAGTTGAGGAACATATTTTTCAGCATACCATCTTGCTAAAGATATATAATTATATAATATAGCAAAAAGTCTGTCCTACGACGGTACGCAGATTCTTGATCAGTTTTAGCCTCTGATATTCTTAGTTATCCGTATTGAGTTTGGTATTGAATACACGTAATTTTTATTCAAGTAATATTTTGCTAGGAGTCTTCTAGCAAATGTTTTTATAAATGACAAATTATATATTTAGATAGTATAATACGGCCGGCATATTAGGTCTTAAATTATAGAGTTTTCTAAATATGTATAAGGCCCAGTTGTTCAGTTTCAGGTTATCTTATAACCTAATTTCAATAGAAATAATTGTTTTAATAATTAATCTAGGTTAAAAGATAACATGAACTGAACAACTGGGCCGTAGTGAGATAAAATCTGAAATCTAATTAAAAGGCACGGTTTCCTCGAAAATAGTGCCATAATATTGCGACCGTATTAAAGAGGTGAGTGTAAATTCAGAAGGCGTAAAAACAAATTAACTTGACATATTGATTCCTAATTAATTATTAAATTAGTACGGCACTGTTGACATATGACGGCACCGCTATATCAACAATGGCTCAGTTTTTTGTGGCTGCACCAACCGCATTTATACGGCTGCTATTTGGAGGTACCGCTTACTAGGAAACCAAAGCTTTATCGAATCAGTGTCATAGCATCATGAATTCATATTTATTACTCTTACTATGGACGTGAGGTTGAAAATAAGAGCCTGCGCTCTGCCGTTCTCTGTTTCAGCGCAGCTTTCCACCTACGGAAAAACACGTCCTTTTCTACCACAGTGGTATTTAACCTTTTTTCTGCGTACCCGTGGGTACATTTCCTTTACGATTACCCAATAGAAAAGTACCCGGATTCGGGCGGTGGAGATTCGTACCGATCGTCCCTAACTCTGGATTTTGTATGCGGCATCTTCAGTTTAAACGCCTGTCTCCTTCAGAGCCAGTAGATTTAGAGAGTACCGTCATCCTTTTATCTTACGAAATGCTGACAGCAGGTCATATTTTATCCACCTTCATCGGCATTACCAATGTTTATATTATTTTTTATAATAAGAATGATTACTTTTTTACAAAACACTACCCCGAACTCCATAGTATGGGTAATTAATGTAGAAAACTTGAAAAAAAGCAATTGTTTCTTATAGTTGACAGGATAAAACATGGCGGCCGTACTTTGTTAATCTATTGGCTCTGCTCTCCTTCATATTATCACGCCATCTACCTTGAATAATTATATCATACATAAAAGCGGAAAACGCCGATAACTTCATATGAAAATAGTTGCGTTGACCTAGAAATTCACAGCAGAACATTCTGTAAAAATTCAAATCGGTCGGGCGTTCTATTCGTGAATTTTTAGTGGGAAAAAACAAATACAAAGGGACAAACTCTGAGATTTAGAATATAAATTATAGTAGAAGAATATAAGATACATAACTATAAAACAAATAATAGTACATCACATACTAAAGGGACTTCAGCGCATTAATAATACTGAGTGAGGTTTTTTGCCTGAGATGATGTCGAGGGATTAACAATTCATTTAAGTCTTGAGGTACGTATATATGCATTATTTTTTCCACTACTAGTCATATAGGCTATCATTTTTACTTAGGTTAGTCGATCAAGAAGTGACACGTTTTCAACTAGTGGTGAATAAATTTTCCATTATTAACCTAGGTTAATAATGAACAAAATGACATTTTTTGATAACTTGGCGACTATTTTAAAGAAAAATGTTGTTATTAAATGATTTAGAATAGCCAAGAAATGCTAATTAATTGTATTTAAACTATTTAAAACGCTTTTTTAATACATTAATTTAATTTTAAAAATTCATTATCATCGAATTAAATGTGACAGCAAGTGACAGCGCCATCCATTGTTAATTTGACGAACCGCGATTTATTTTATTTAATAACCTAAATTTGTCAACAACTGTCAAATCAACTGTCAAATCAACAAAACAAAACTCTAATTTGAAATAAATATTTTAAATTTGAAAATGTTTTTGTTAAAAAGAATTTTAAAAATTGGTAATAAATCTAGTAGTGGAAAATATCGTATATAAACCACGGTTGTGAAGACCATTATTGCCTCCGCGCCTTATATTCCTCGGTGCAAAGCACCTCGGAATATAATCTTGGCGCTAGGGCAATAATGACGGCCTTCACAACCTTGATATATAATATACTATTATACGTTTCCGGGACTTCCAACTGCAAATAATTTATATTTATTTCATATATATAAATATAAACATCATATCTGATGTGGAAACACTAGGCTTACAATACAATGAAGCACTAAATCTGATGAAAGATCGAGAGGCGTGGAGGGCAATTGTTAAGTCAGTCAAGACCCACCCGGGGTTGTAGCGCTACGAAAAAAGAAGAAGAAGAAGTAATTTCAACATATCCCTCTCAAAATAAATGACAGTTTGACGTTTTTTAATAATCAAATTGCATGCGGTCGTCATGGAAACAATCTATTTATTTTTACTTACGTCCCATGGGATTTAAATTCATTTTAGTCCTCTAGAAAAGGGACTTAAATAGCAGTTTAAGTCCCGGAAAAGCATCTTAAAACCACAAACAGAGTGTAATAAGAATTTAACAATGATATGGGATAAAATTAATTGTTAAATTTTAATAAGTTCGCTTCGCTTATAGATAGAGTATAGAGATTCAGAACGATTAGTGTTTCAGCATTTAGACCCCACGGCTGCTTAGATCGGGTTGGGATCACGCGAATTCAAACCTGGTACTTTCACTTCAGCACTCAGGTACTCTATTACTGGACTAATCGCACATACATATGATATCAGTACCGTTATCAATAACAAAAAGGGGAAAAATCTCTAGGCTAACCATATGCCGTTATACAGTGCTATTCGCATAGGGATTAGTTGTCGTGCTTTGCCTTGTGAGTCGTTACCTTCCAGTTTCTACGTCACGGCTTACCTGAAGAGCGACGCCGGCGGGTCAAATTGGAAAGGGTACCGCAAAACTTTGTAGCCGATTTGATTGCTAAAAGAGGGGGGTGGGGTGTAGCGGTCCTAACACAGAACACAATATAAGACTAACCGCTTTGGTAATAATATAATGAAGCTTAGAACCACCAGTTGGAGCTATCATAACAAAAATTAGCTAGTTATTACGAGAGTTATTAATAAAAAGCCATTATCTCACACAATAAAACTTTTCCATTGAAATTTATTTAAGCCAAGACCGGCCGTTCTGAAACGCGACGACTTGCCACAGAAAGTAATAAACTGCTAATATTCAGAAATCGTGCATGGCTACATTGACTGATTTACCACACTTTTGAATATTAGTGAACACGACATTTTTCCAATGACCACAGCTCGCACGATGGAAAATATCCGATGGACTCGTAAGATACGTTCCATTTTATCGAACGCATGGGGTCATTAAAAAATAACGTTGCATTAGCCAATGTGTTTACCTTTAAACATGTAATTGCATCGAAAATGCAGCCAATTTTCCACTGCTGCGTTATTACGTGTGTACTCACATTAAACAAAATTAATGTAAAAAGTTGATAAACAAATAAAAGATGGAAAATTGGTTTTACGGTGAATTAAAATGAGATAAACATACGATAAAAGCAACCCTATATTCGCATGAACGGAAAAACGAAGTCGAATATTGGGGTGAGTTGAACAAAGATCGCGATAGAAATGTGGAAATAAGAAAAAGTGAGACAAATAAAGGGGCGATTATATACAACTGTCACCATGGGACGGATTCAAGAGTACAATAATTGTGTTCCGTCCTCGGTAACTGAATGAATTAAACATATTGCGATGGCGGACGTGGTGACTTATGAAGTATTTATATAAGGCCACAAATCGCGCAAGTTTGCCCGTTCTTTTATTAATTTTAACCAAATATAGCTGGAAACAGCTGTTTTTTATATGTAGCAGGGCAACGGATGGATCTCTTAGATTAGGTTTATCGTCTATATCGAAAACATTTCGCATTTTCTATTGTTTCTTTCAATTTTTTTCCAACTTTGGCCCCGTTTGCGTACGACATTCGTGCATTTTTTGAAAACCCCCAACGACGCGTCGTATTTGGATTTGCGCCAAAAAATTTCAGTCGTTACTGTTTTATATATCGATTTTGCTCTTCCTACGCGCTTAATTTTCGATGTTGTCGAACAACATCCACTAATTATCAACCGTTTCTCCTTATAAGCTCGTCTCGCTTCTATCATACTTTTCCAAATTTTAGTGTTTGTCTTCGAAATCCAATAGTCGATATAATCGGTTAATCTTATAGCTTTGCTGTAAAAGAGGCGCTGAGTTGATACCCGAAAATCCACCTTGAGCTTCTCGGCATGAAGTTCTTAGTAATCCTTCAGATAAAATAGAGTTTTCTCTTTTCAACTAAAAAATTTATAAAATGTTTGTTTTTATCCTTTTTCAACTAGCATTATAAATGTAAATCCAACTTCTTTTAACTTGTTCCGCAACAAAATGAGAAAACAACTCCAAGACGTCACGGCGCGGAAATGCGATGCATCTCTTTTCGGTTCACACCAAGAGCTTTGGGCAAAATTATTTTCATCTTTTTTTATCAATGCAAACAAAACGAACGCGAAAATATCCAGACTTTTCTTTACATTTTAACGTGGAACATGCTTCAAATGTTTATGGCTGTTTAGAAATACAATTTGAATATTGTAAAATATTGCATTGCATTCTGACAGCATTAAAATTTACCAAGCGAACCGCTCGTCGCTTTTGTATTCCGGCCTTCAATATCCGATTATTCGTACAAGCTTTGCATTCTTTGTTCGCAAAAAAAATATTAAACAAATTTGGGTGCACGACGTTTCGGTTCTTTCGAACATCGTCGCGTTAACCAAACTTAATTTTTGTCCGATCTGTTTGAGAGGAATAATTAGACATAACCTAACTTTTGGGCGTTCACGAAAGTTTGAAAATATTTTTTTGAATCGAAAAAACAAATTGGTGCGACGTTAGTGTGGGCACGTTAATTTGTTATTTCAACAAACGCTAGGTGGATATTGGACACATTGGTTATTATATTATCCAAGTGGCGAAAGAAAAAATGCATAACTTACATTCCATTAAAAGACTTCCGAACTGCGATGCCAAACTTTCCAACATTTTTCAAATCTTCCACAAACCATTCTTATTACCGGTTGAAAATGTGTCCGGCAAGGTTACACCACAAAAATAAACCATTCGACACCAAGTTAAAAAGTTGCAAAAAAAACACAAACAAAATTGATTTTTTAATAAATTCTTCACGCGAAATCAAAACGGCATAACTAAAAACACGTGACCGTTTAATTTTTATAGTAAATTTACAAATGTTTACATGTCACTTCTCAAGTAACAAATGACTTTCTGTCTAGACTGCAAGACGTATGTCAATATTCGTCAAAATCAAAATGGCTACGCCTATATTTGTTGAGCCAAGACCGACCACCGTAGCGCCATCGCACTCGTCGTCTATCCTTCTTACACCAGTGCAACGCCGCGTTGCGATTCCGTATGTCTTTGATAATTTAACCTTAAACACGCCCAAAATTATGTTAATCTCGCTTTAATTCAAATTCCCGCGGCAAAGTGACAATTTGGCAGGAAACTGCAAATTTAGAGAAAACTACAGATAATTCAACAAAACAGTTTATTGATAAATCTGTACACAAAACGTCGTTTCAATAAATTACGATACGTAAAATAACACAAAAATGTTACACAAAAATAAGTACACATTTTGAGCTTAAAATGATAACTTTTCCAGGCGTTTAATTCGTCTATGTATAAAAAACGGTTGCGATAATCCGGTGGCAATTCGAATTTGCTCGGTTTTGGAAACATGGATACGTAAAAATCGTACAAGACGGCCCTGATTAATTCGTTCTCGTCCACTTTTGTTTCGTCCATATTATCGTTCAAACACACGAATTTCCTAAAAAATTTCGTCAATATTATTAACATTAAAACTTACTTATTTTTTTAAATATAAACCGGAGAGTTAACTTTGCCTAATTGTAAGAAAATCATGCATAATTAATGCAAACTACTAATGGTAAGCTTCTAATGGAGTCAAAAAAAAATTTTCAATTTAAATTTTAAAATTGACTGTCGGATTTGGTTTTCCCGCAAATTTATTTTTTTTAATATTGGCCGGATTATCCAAATGTCATAAATTTTATTGTCCCAGAAAGTGTTGTAAGGTTATTAAAATTAGCAGGTATCTGCACTTTGTTAAAAAAAATACCGTTTGCTAGGAATTTCAAAAATGGAAACCTGTTCATGATGTTGTCTGTATATAACGGTGAATTTCATAACAATTTTAAAATCTCGATGTTTTGAAGAACAAACACTTGAAAAAGAAATTCAGTTAAATGTACTTCAGTCTCTGTAAAAATTGCTTTCAAAATTGATCGCTTTTTACCGTTTTTCCAGGTTATCAGTTTTTTGTCATTCATTGGGTTTTGGTACATCCCACATCAAAAAAAGTATAAAATAAGATTTAAAGTAACTAAAAATGTGTGTGAAACTAAAAAAAACATTGTTCCAGTCTTAGTGATTTTTGGAGATAAGCCTGCATCTTTGCCTCCATTCTCTTTCACCCCCCCCCCTCATATCAAGTTCACCTGACACACCAACTCAGTTTTGGCCTTCCTATGGTTCGTTCTTCATTCAGTTCCTATGACATAATTGAATAATACTTTTTATTCCTGCAGGAATTTGATTGTCTCTTCCGAGACTTTACATAATTATCCGTTTTTTTGAAGTGGATTATGCCCGTACTAATAGTCGAGAATTGATCTCGATTCCGGAATTACTTCTAGTTTCTACCAATCAGATCACTGAAATTGATGCCGTATCATAGCAACAGCAGAATTAATTCCGGAATCGAGATCAATTCTCGACTATTAGTACGAGCATTAGTTCCTCTTTTACTTGACATTACATTTCTAAATTTCGTTGTTAGTTCTTGCTTCCTGCACATTGTTTCCAATATTGCCTGTCTTCCACTTTCTCTTTCCAATTATTATCGATTCCCATCTCTTCAAATCCTCCCTTCCAAGGACTAAAAAGTAAAAATTTAACTTGTAATGCCCCTCCCCCCTTCCGGAAATTAAACCGGTTAGTAAAAAAACCTCCCTCAAGATAAGACATTCGCAACATTACATTGATTTAAGGGAGCGTTCAAGTATTACGTAACGAATTTGGGGGGAGGGGGGGTCTTGTAAAACGTTACGATGCGTTACAGGGGCGGGAGGGGGGGGTTTGAACTACGCGTTACGTAACTTTTTTTTTTCATTTGTTTTTTTTTTAGCGACTTTCCGGTACTTTACGCCACATAATTGTGACTTTTAGGTAAAAATGGTCACTTGGTGGTTACGTAACGTTTTACTGGGGGGGGGGGGGGGTACAGAAAAACGTTACGGCGCGTTACATAGGGGGAGGGGGGGGGTCAAAAATATCCAAAAATTGCGTTACGTAATACTTGTACGCTCCCTAACCCCCCCCCCCCCAATCGGAAGAAACAAATACATTGAACACTATGTAACCTACAGCCTATACAAAGCGTTTTGCAAGGTGACATCGTTATTTTTAAATAAGAATTCTGATTCAAGTTTCCACGTGCTAAATTGATCCGATAAACTTTCCCATAGTGCGGCCTTTAGGCCGCACAGCCAAGGAATTACGTTCTAAATGGTTACCTAGCTAGTAATTAATACACCTATGTATCAAATAATATTTAAGCCGTATTATAATAATTATTTTGTAGTGCATTAATAAAATTTCCATTGTTGATTCAGAATTAATTATTTTTCTTCTTCCTCCTCTTAATACAGGTCTATGACCTATTCTTTACTTAATTTATGTAATTATTTCTTTGAGCATTTGATTTTAAATCTTAGGTAGCTTGCTAGGCTTGCCTTCACCCTGCACTCTGTTTTTTTATTGTTATGATGGCAAATTATCAACACATGCCGACCGATAACGAGAGCCTTCTGAGCGCGCTAAAAGAAGAACAATACCCAGACCTAAATGGAGAGATAAATGAGGCCTGGAAGAACACCAAACACTGGATACTGAACGGAGTAAAAAAATGCCAGACTGCAAACACCCAAAGAAGGAATCACTGGATCAGCGAAAGAACCTTGACCTTGGTGGAACTGCGAAGAAAGACCAAACAAGAACAACATGAAGAAAGAGGGACGAGACTCAAAGCGCTTGACAAAGAGATCAAGAAGTCGTGCCGAGTCGACAAAAACAATCAGATAACTGAAATATGACAAGAACTTGAACAACACTCGAATCGCAATGAATCCCAAGAACTATTCCAAAAAGTTAGATACTTGGCAAGAGAATTTAAACCTCGAACACAAGTAATAAAGGATAAAGACAGAAAACTAATAAACAGCACCCAAGGCATAGCCGAAGTATGGAGGGATTACTGCGAAAACTTATATAAAGATGTTCAGACCCACACGATTAATTGTATCCCTGCAATAGAAAGAGAACCTGGTATCCTTGTATCAGAAATAGAACAAGCGGTAAAATCACTAAAAGATGGAAAGGCACCAGGAGCTGACGAAATCACGGGAGAGGTTCTGAAAGCCGCGGGAGAGGAAGGAGTACTCATAATACATCAACTACGCACTAAAGTATGAAAATCGGGCACATGGCCAGATGACTGGAAGGAATCCCTATTCACACCAATATTAAAAAAAGGCTCTCCAACAGAGTGCGCCAATTATAGAACATTAAGTCTGATCTCGCATGCAAGCAAGGTACTATTGAACGTGATACATGGCAGACTGAAACCCTTTATAATGCCACAAATGGCCGAAGAACAGGCAGGCTTTATCCCAGGAAAAGGCACGAGAGCAAATTTTAAAAGTGAGACAACTAATTGAGAAGGCTAGGGAATTCAATGTCCCCATGATCCTTTGCTTTGTGGATTATTCTAAAGCCTTCGACAAAGTGAAATGGAACCAACTATGGGAAATGGGCGTGCCTGAGCATCTTGTAGCCCTGATAGAGTCCTTATATAGAGGCAACACTGCGAGGGTCAAGGTCGGCAACACATACTCTGACGCATTTCAAACGCAGGCCGGAGTCCGACAAGGATGCACGCTGTCCCCAATACTATTTAACATATACAGCGAATACATCATGCGCAAAGTACTAGAAGCGTGGAAGGGCGGAATATCGATAGGAGGGAGAAAAATCAATAACTTAAGGTATGCAGACGACACTCTGATAATTGCAGAAAATGCCGAGCAGATCGCTACTGTAATGGAGAAACTAGCGGAAATAAGCAAAGAATACAAACTTAAACTCAACCAGCAGAAGACTAAAATTATGATAATAAACAGAGCGGATAATAATTCTCCACATATACATAATGTAGCCGGTTTTGACGTTGTAGAGAAGATTGTGTACCTAGGATCGCTTATCACAAATAATGGAAACAGTGAAGCTGAAATAAGACGTAGACTGACCTTGGCCAGAACTGCCACAGTTAAATTAGTAAATGTCTGGAGAGACAACTCTATTACCAAAGCTACGAAACTCAGACTGGTGAACGCTCTTGTTTTCCCGGTGGCTACTTATGCTGCTGAGACCTGGACATTGAAGAAGGCGGATCAGAAGAGAATCGAAGCATTCGAAATGTGGGTCTATCGAAGAGTCCTCAGAATATCCTGGACAGAGCACCGCACTAACGACTCAGTATTAGAACAACTCAACGTCAAACGACACCTGCTTCGAGATGTTAATCGAATGTATCTTCAATACCTGGGACATGTATCCAGGAGAAACGGAACAATGGAAAAACTTATCGTGCAGGGAAAGATCGAGGACAAGAGACCTAGGGGAAGATCGCCAAAGAGATGGGTCGACCAAACAAAGGTATTGATAAACTGCGGACTGCGAAAGATAAGTCGTCTGGCTTCGGACCGAGAAGCATGGAGCGACACCTTGAACAACATCGACACATGACTAAATCATACGTCACCAAGTCCTCATAAGGGCAAAAGGACCGAGGAGGAGGAGGCCGACCGATAGCTTTAGATGCTCTCCAAAGTACGGAAGACGGCCAAGAAATTTTATTCAGTACCAGGAGCCGAACCGGTGAACCTTGAATTAGCAGTTGATCTCGCTAACATTCAGACCACGACCCTCGTCGACCGCCGAATTATTTTTAAAGTATCTATTATTTTCTCATTTATTTATTCACGACTTTTCTACTAACCTGTGAGTCTAAAGTAGCTGGACAGAATTCAAACGATAATAAAAAAAAGTTGGTTATAGAAAATTTAAAATTAATTAATTATTAATAAAGCACAATATATTGGGAACACAAAAAAAAACTTTAAAAACATAATGGTCCATTTTCTTCAATTGTTCGCACTTTTCTTTTAACACCTTCCATCATATGCCGGAGCATTTTCAGATCAATTTTTTTGGCACAGGACATAATTCGTTTTTTCAATTGTTCGGCTGATGTTGCTTTCCAACCATTCTTATAAACTAATTGCGATAAAATTGACCAGAAAGTTTCAATCGGACGAGCTGCCGGAATATTTGGGGGATTCGCATATTTTGGCACAAACGGTATATTTTGACCTTCTAACCAATTTAAGGTTTTTTTGCATAATGGCAAGATGCCAGATCTGGCCAAAAGATGATTTTATCATTTTTATGGTTTCTTTTAACAAAATTAACCATTTTTGGTAAACAATTTTTTATAAGTGTTGTTAACAGCAATACCAACTTGGGTTTGAATAAAAAAATTTGATATGCCTTTAACTGATATCGCACACCACGCTAACACTTTTGGTTCGAATTTTGATTTTCTTATGAACTTTACATTATCAGGAACTGTATTTTTATCGGTGGTATAAAATCCTTTATTTGCAACATCACAACTGTTCGCAAAAGTTTCATCGTCCATTATGATCACTGTATCGCCTGATAAAAAATGTTGTCTCAGAAGACGGCACTTTCCGGGTATTTCCACTAATTGTTTATCGGTATATTTTGGTTTAACGTTTCTCTTATACCTTTTCACATTTAATTTTTTCAAATTTCGGCAAATTGTAGTTTGTGAAACTTTAAATTTTCTGGATAGTATGCGAGTACTCACTCCAATTTTGTTTTCAGCAGCTTTCTTCAAGGAACTTAGCCGAGATTTTTTTAGAATTGATTTTCTTCCGGTTTTTTTTTTATTTTCAGGACCAATATTGTTATTACATCTCGAAATTATCGAATAAATGGTACTTCGACTGAAGCCTTCATTTATAAAATGATGTAAAACATGACTTTTATTTTGCTGGCCAAGCATTTTGAAAACGCGTTTACGCAAAAAATTCTGTTCGCACACTTTCATATTGACAATTCAAACTAAACTACTTCAATTGACATTAAACAAATGAAAGAAGGTACAGTAAAAAAAAGCAAAAGGATTGCTACATTATAACTAATGATTTGATGCGATTGAAATTTGTCCAGCTACTTTAGACTCATACGTTAATGCGAGATTCTTGTGGTAGGCCGCACTGGGAGTTTTTTTTAAATTAAACCAATAAGAGATATCTTATGAAGAAATAGATAGACAGAGAAGTGGTGTTTTAATACCGCACTGATTCGTGATTGTCTAGATTGCGCGGCCTAAAGAACCTCGCACCAGGAAATCCAACTTGGATTTCCTCGCAATTACGTAAGAAATCCTTGAACCCCCATTTCAGTTTATTTCAATCAACCCCCACGCCCAATAAATTCACTTAAATCAACAAATGCTGCATAGGACGACAGTATGTCGTTTATGTCAAGATACAAATGGGACAATGTTGTTTGTGTTTCGTTTTGACGCAATGGTGAATTATGCTCAACGACTACAACAACAAAAACAAATTTTGTGCCCTCCCATTGATCGTCACCATTGCAAATTAAGTTATAAAAAGTTGGAAGCTGGCGAGATCGAGGGGTTTGAGGGATTGCTATTATGGAGTACCCCCCCCCCCACGCTTTATATTTTCACTTCCTATTGTTGAATTGAGTATTTTATGCCCTCCAATTGAAAAAAGTCACGAGCTGTCCCTGATTATTTGTTACCATCACCTTATTCTTTGGGCATTGATGTACTTCACGACGTCTTCCCTGTCCATTTCTTCAAGAAGTTCTGCATTCATTTTAATTCAGTATTCTCCATTCCAATACGCCTGTTGCTCGCCAGTATTTTTGCTGTTATTTCCATGTTTCTGAACTTGAACTTGTTGGCTTTACGGAGTACCGGGGGCCTCATATCTCCTTCATCTCTTGATTTATCTGGCTGCGGAAAGTTTGGGGATTCTTGGAACCCCATGGGTGGGTGTGGATTTTTTTTTGTATAGGATTAAGGGATATGGGGTTTTCTGTTGTCATTTGGTTTATAATAAGCTGGCGTTAAGAACTGGCGCGGCGGTCCAACTTGTCGGAATGGATGTGTATTAGGCAGATGATGGTAAATTCTTAATTTTATTGACTAGGGCGGAGGGGTACGGCGGCAACGTCGACGATGTTAGCATCTCGAAGGATCGATATGATCACGGTGATAAGGACGGTTACGAGGTCATTGGTCTCCGCCTAGTTTGTCGGTGGTGCAACGCGGCCTCTACTTTGGAAGGTATTCGCAGCGGAGTGTTGGCTGGCCCTCGTCGGGTTGTTCCTCTTTCCTTTTGGGAAAGATGAACAACCTTTGTAGTTTGCTGGGTGTTGGCCGCCAGTTTGCCCATGTGCTGGGGGTAGCTCTAGTTTTGGTGCGTATCGACGTCAGAGGACCTCTGGCACACTTTGCGGATTCGGGATTGGTCTTGCAGTTGCGCTGCGCGTGCCCAAAGTACTGACAACGATGGCATTGGCTAGCCTCGATGTTGGTGTGCGGAATTTCAACGGTCACGTTAAAGATCGGTTTACCTTTCCGTGATATGTCGAAGACAACCAGGTAAAGTCCAAACTTCATCAGATGAACGGCTTGCACTGGAAAGTTTTGGCGTTTTAAATCGTCGGAGATGTCTGCAGCTAAAAGTGTGCCTGGAAGACCCATTTTGGAGAATAGCCTCCATTGTATTCTGGGTTCCCTAAACTCTATAGTTTGCTAAATAAAACTGGTAACTATAAGCTTATTCATTTTCGCTTTGGAGCTTTCACAAATTCATTTTATTTTAAAGGTTTTGCTCGCTTGAAAACATCTTAGCACCGCTCATTTTAGAACTTGGCGTGTTTTAAGCTTTTGAAATAAGCGAAACTACAGCGTTTTAAAGCGCGCAAAAGCTTATCGCACAATGCTCATGGAAGAGAGCTTAAACCCTCCCGAAATGAGTGAAAATATGCTAAATAAAGCCGCAAAAATCACAAAAAAATGTTGTAACCAATATAGTTCCTGAGAAACAGAGTTCTCCCAAGGATCCCAATTCGTTTCCAAATTTCCCCAAACAATGAAGTTTTTAATTCTCAATAAACTTTCTTTTTATTTATATGATGCAAAAATGGCTCACAAATCAGTGAAAGTAGACTCAATTCTCTATAAATAATATCCGCCTAGCAGAAGTTTCTAACTTTAATAGTCCTAGGTCCTAGCTGTGCTGCCGTCCCGAGTTAAAACGTCCTAACTAACAAATTGGTTTTCGGGAGTAGTAAATGATTTTATGTAACTACATGTTATAACACCGATTTCATTTATAAAATAATATTTAATAGCTTTTGTGAAAGATGGTTATATCAAACTTCTACTATATATTATATAGGGTAACTAATTTTTCTCCCGAAAACCAATTTGTTAGTTAGGACGTTTTAACTAAGGATGGCAGTGCGAGCTTGAAAGTTGATCAGTTTTTATCCTTTTTTAAAAATATTTTTCACGGTTTTAGTTTATCGAAATAGTCGCCTTTTTGGTGCATCTCATGACAAAAATGTACGAGTTTTTCGGCGGAATAAATGCAAAAATAAAAAGTTGTTTTAGCCGTCGTAGTTTTGGATATGCGCTTGGTAGAATTTTATTAGGTTCAATTTTACTAATACCAATTTTTGCATTAAATAAATAATAGGAAACCTTGGGACCTTCTTCGGTAAGTTTGTGCCTGTTTCGGTCCAAGCCTGATGTCAAAAATTTAGCGGCTCTTTTCTGTTGACAAACTAAAGGGTTTAAACAAAAACAGTCGCATTTACGAGTTATTTCCAAGCAAAAGTACCTACAGTGACTAGATTATAAGTAAACATTTTAGTAACCGAACAACGGAAGTAACAGCAGCTGTACTTACTCCAAAGGGTGTCACGTCAATTCATCGCCGCGACAATTCATCGCCGTGACAATTCATCGCGTGCGACAATTCATCGCGTGCGACAATTCATAGCGTGCGACAATTCATCGCTGCGACAATTTATCGCGTGCATCAAATTAACATAATGTAATCTTTACACATCTTATCTTTCGTGTTAGTGTAGCCACTTTTCTTTAGAAAACTAATAATTAAAAACAAATAAATCTTCGCAAAAAGTTAAATCGGCCGCAAAGAGGTGGATCTGCCGCAAATAGTTGGATCTGTCGTTAGGTTAGTGTTAGTGTAGCCACTTTTCTTTAGAAAACTAATAATTAAAAACAAATAAATCTTCGCAAAAAGTTAAATCGGCCGCAAAGAGGTGGATCTGCCGCAAATAGTTGGATCTGTCGTTAGGTTAGTGTTAGTTTTTGATATCTCTTTAGAAAACCAATAACTAAAAACAAATAAATCTTCGCAAAAAGTTAAATCGGCCGCAAAGAGGTGGATCTTCCGCGAAGAGGTGGATCTGTCGTTAGGTTAGTGTTATTAGCAAAGAATTGTCGCTGCGATGAATTGTCGCACGCGATGAATTGTCGCACGCGATGAATTGTCGCGGCGATGAATTGTCCGCGATGAATTGTCCGCGATGAATTGACCGCGATGAATTGTCGTAAATACACTCCAAAGCCAGAGGGCCTTTTAGGTCTATAAATAGTGCTGAACTATTCTGTGTTGATTGCGAAAAAGTGCTTAAGTCAATATTTTTCAAACTGAGATAATGGCGAAAACAAATTATGGGCAAAATTGAATTTGGTTTACTGAGGAACCTTTTTTAGTGATATAATTTTGTTTTGCAAGTTTATTATTAAATGTAATGTTACTACAGGCATATCTTATATATAAAAATGGATGTATGTGGGTATATATGTGTGTATGTTTCGCATAGACGCCTAAACCCCGTAACTGTGTGGGCGTTGAAACTTTCACGAGATCTGGCGACATTCAAGAGTAAGTTTTTCGTCGTCTTTGAATTTAGTAATTCGTCACCATAAGACGGTCATCAGCAGTTAAACACTTCAGGTCACAGTCGTTGTCATAGTTACGATGCGATTTTGACGCTAAAAGATTAATTCAATGACATTGACATATTATAGTCAGTAGCGGCTCGACAAATAGGGGGCACAACTTTGACTAACCTTAAAAATGACATTGACATATTATAGTCAGTAGCGTTGCACAATAATTTTAAAATTATCAAAAATCATTTTGCATATACAGGGTAAAACATAAATAGTGCGCGTTTTAGCAAGACCCTTTTCATAACCTAGAGAGTGACCCTGATAGTGTTGAATAGCCCCCATGGGCCCCCCGATAGTGTCAAAGTGACGGCATTAACTACATAACCTAAAAATCATTTTGCACATACAGATTTAACTTTACATGAAGATGTAACTTTACGTGAAGATTATGTATGTATGTGTGTATGTATGTATGTATGTATGTATGACAGATGACGGATGACAGATGATGGATGACAGATGACAGATGACGGATGACAGCTGACAGATGAGATGACGGATGACAGATGAGATGACAGATGACGGATGACAGATGAAGGCCGAACAACTTTGGCCTTCACGGATCTATTATGGTCCGGTCTGTGAGGCCGAAGGCCGAACAACTATGGCCTTCACGGATCTATTATGGTCCGGTCTGTGAGGCCGAAGGCCGAACAACTGTGGCCTTCACGGATCTATTATGGTCCGGTCTGTGAGGCCGAAGGCCGAACAACTATGGCCTTCACGGATCTATTATGGTTTCACCCTGTGAGGCCGAAGGCCGAACAACTATGGCCTTCACCGATCTATTATGGTCTTCCCCCTGTGAGGAAGACTTTATATAGGTCGCAGAACTCGCCGGAATTGTGCAAGAAGACGCAAATCCACCTCTTCGTGGAAGATCCACCTCTTTGCGGAAGATTTAACTTTACCTGAAGATTAATTTGTTTTTAATTGGTTTTCTAAAGAAAAACTCGCCGGAATTGTGCAAGAAGACGCAGACCCACCTCTTCGTGGAAGATCCACCTCTTTGCGGAAGATTTAACTTTACCTGAAGATTAATTGAAAAGTGAAAATTGTGTAAAAACTTTGGACGTATGTAGCGCTCTTATTTACGCCAGAAATGGACGGGCAAACCGTTTTTGGGATTAGTTCCATCAAGACAAAAATTGAATTTAACATTGGAAGCATTTAATTACGACAAAAACTACGATTACATGAATCACGAGGATGTAGCAATAGGTGTTATGAACAAACTTTGCTTGCATTGTCGTGTTTCGAAGTTCGCTAAGGAATCACCAGGAATGTGTTGTTCGAACGGCAAAGTTGTTTTGCCACCGCTGATTGATCCACCTGAGCCGCTTCTAAGTTATCTTACTGGCACCACTGCAATTTCAAAACACTTCCTGCTAAACATTCGCAAGTACAACTCATGCTTTCAAATGACTTCATTCGGAGCAACAAACATTTTCTCCAACGTCGGTTACATGCCCACAGTCATTTTAAAGTTGAAATAATAAAAAAATTGTTCATAATGTGTTGGTTCTGTTTACTATACGTATGTCTAGCGCCGCAGGCGCTAGTAACTAAATAATTATTGAGAAAAACTGAAAATTACACCAATTAAATTGATTACTTTCGACTTAGGCGAAAGGTATTCTATTAAATAACTGCCTTAATATGTACGCTATGACTTAGGCAATTATACCAAAAGAAAGAGCAAGTTTTCCTATATCTGAATAAGTCAAAACCCCAATTTTGCAAAAACATGACATAAGCACTTTTTCGCAATCAACACAGTATTATTAATATATTAAATAAAATTTTAAAAGCATAAAAATTGCGTAAAGTAATCTACCACAATTGGTCAAATTAAATAAAAGCTTGTAGATACCCCTTATTTCCTAGTTTTTGGAATCACTTGTTTTGATGATTGATTGTTCAAATTTTATGGAGTTTTTCAAATTTCTTAGATTTATGGAATTCTTTATAAAATAGAAAAATCTAGGAAATTTCTCCTCTATCTGGCAACAATGATTATGATTTTAAAATTTTTTTAAACTTTTCAGCAGGCTAACTCAATTACTGCAAGAAATCTTATCGAAATTGCACACAAATTTATGTGAATTCCAGACCACAGAACAAATAATTTCGGAACAGATGGGGTTTGAACCCATGACCTTAAAGTAGGAGTCTTATTTTCTTACTAGTTGAAGATTTTCAGGTAATAAGTGATTTACTGTAGTTATTAAAAATTGGCTAAAGAGCCATCTTTTAATTAAAAAATTAAATAAAATTACAGACCTTGGCTTTAACTCCTAGAACCCCACTCAGTTTACAACAATAAATTATAGGTCAAATATATGCAAAGAAAAGGAGCCATGCAGAACATTTTGGGCAACATGCAGTATTCATATTTGCAATTCAGAAAAATTCTTTCAGTGAGAGATAAATAAGTCAAGGAAGAAACCAAAACTTGTAATCTAGTAAAATCTTGTTTCCACTATCAAACCAACCAAGTCTTAAAAAAAACCATAAGCAGTGACAAACAAGAAATAATTGGTTTCTTCCTTTCGTTTATTGTTAATATCAAATTAATTACTTTGTACTTCGGCGTATTTCATCCAAATGTCCAACAACTTCACTCACATTAGATGTTAACATTTTAAATGTCGCATACATATTTTGTGAATTATCAATTATTTCGTATTTGTACCTTGGTGTCAGACCAAAATTATGCAGCAAAATCGACGATAGTAAATGACAATTTACAACCAAACTTTTTGTCACTGTAGGCTAAAAATAATTACCAACCAATATTTTGTCTTGTTTCAGGCATCACAAAATATTTACCAATTTAGAATCAATGTATCGTTCGTATTCAGGTGTAGATACGTCCAAATTAGTTTGAATTTTCGAGCAGTTCAACAGTAACTCCTCGAAATGATCAACAGTTGAATAACTCAGAGGCAAATCGTACAACTTAGTTAAAATTGTACGAATTTCTCTATCTGACCAAGTCCTAAACAGGACACAAATTAATATTTTTTAACCAAAAAAAAAAACGTAAAACTTACCCGGAATTATCTGTATCGAAATGATCAAAAATGTCCGAAATACTCATATTATTTTTCTCGTTGATAACGAAATAGTAGTAACTGAAACTAAATTGCATATCATCTTCACTGCGTATTTTGTTAGTGGACGTTCTTTGAAACTCCCTGGCAAACTTCAATTGCAAATCCTGCATTATTTTCTTTTCAATCATGATCGGTGCGTGTGCCGGAACGTACCGCGATTTAAACCCGTACTTTATATTATATTTTCGATTCGTAAATTGTAATGACGCCCCATAAATATCAACGTTCGGTTTGGGCGGTTTATCAAACTTCTTAAGTTTTCCTATCTGCTTTTTTCGACGTTTTAATTTATTATTCAGCAAAATGCTTAAATTGTGCTGTTGCACTACTTTGGTTAAATTTTTGGTTTCGTTACCGTACAATAAAAAACTGCGCTTTCGTAGTATCCTCAGTTCTTTGGCTAGACCGACTTTGGAGTTGTTTAAAAGGGCAACTTCGCCGCGATTTAGAGTTGTATGGTTTTTTAATTTTCTTAAGTTATATTTTTTGGTGTGATTATTTATTAGGTAATTTAAAATGAAATTGTTAGACGAGTTCGATTTGTACGAGATATTTGGTTTTACGTTTTGGTATGTGTTAAATTTAAAAAAGCTTTGGTTACTTCTTGTATAATTAAAATTGATTTCGTTGGAGTAGACAAAATTGGAAAAATTTTCGTCCCATGAATTTTTTATCTGAAACAATAAAAGGTAAATTTAAAACTCCAGGTTATCTGTATCACATATTTATTTGGGGTAATGTAAACTGCCCTCCAAAATAACCTTCTTTTAATTTTTAAACTGCCCTCGGACTGTATAATCCCTACTTATACGTAAGTTGGGGATTATAACAATTAGAGTTTAAGAACGGCTTATTAAATAGACAGGGCCGGTTTAGACGGGAGATTGCAGGGGGTAGTGACCGAGTGAAAATTGCTAATTTCACCTCAGAATTTCATCGTTCACTTTACGTTTGATACATTACTATAATTTAAATTAAAGTACCTGTTGCGCGAAAAAGTAAATCGTCCGCTCAGAGGTGCATCAGCCGGGTCGAGCTTATAGTACATCTGGTTTTGGATTGCAGTAGAGGTCGCCTTGAACGGCAAGTCAGATTTATACAGGGAAACGTCAAATAATTAAAGTGTATAAGCGACAAAAAACAAATGTCACTTATTTGATACTTAGAAAAGTCGAGTTAAAAGTATTTTTTCATCAAATGGCAATTTATCTTGTACAAAGTTTTTAAATTTGCCAAAAACTTTTAGAAAAAAATATTCGTGAGTCATCAATCACAAACGAAATTTCGACACTGTAAACGGGAATAAATTTTAACCAATCACGTTCCGAGGTTACAATTTTAGTACAATCTAGTTCTGCATTCTTAAAACGGATGGACTATAGGTTAGTGTTAGGAAACGATTTTTTTTTCGCAAGTTGAACGTTAAAAGTTAGAAGCACCAGAAATGTCATGAATCTGGATGGCTTAACAAAAACACCGCCCGCAAAGAAATTCTGAGTTCAGCCCTGAGTTGTCAACGGTAATTACAATTTCTTGGTTTGATTCTGCATGTCAGTGCCCTTCCCGCAGTTTAAATTTTTTTTGTAAAAATGGGGTCAAACGTTAAAGCATCATTTGAGCCTGAATGATCTACCATTATTTTCGTTTGATCTTCAGAGATCGCGGAGATATTCGCAAAAAACTTTTGGGGGCCGTAGACATGATGCCCACCCCAGTATCGAATTTTCGGGTGTATTTGGGGTCAAACGTTAGATCATCGTTTAGAGCCTGAATGAGTTTTCATTATTTTCGTTTGAGTCTCAAGGTCACGGAATTATTCGCATGAATTTATTGGGGGGGGGGAGTAAACATGATGCCCTCAGTATATATCAAATTTTTGGGTGAATTTGGTGTCAAACATTAGAGCATCGTTTGAGCCTGAATGAGCTTCCATTATTTTCGTTTTGAGTCTCAAAGGTTGCGGAGTTATTCGCAAAGAACTACGGGGGGGGGGCATGGGCGTAGCCAGGGAGGGGCAGGGTGGGGCACTTGCCCCACCCTGATGATGGTTCGTGAGGAATTTCTAGGTTTCGTAGAGTTGCCTGCAATGGATGCAAAATCTATAGCCTCTGCAATTAACAACTTTCTGGAAAACCTGGGCCTTGATCCAGAAAAGTGCGTCGGACAAGGATACGATGGCTGCTCCACTATGGCAGGAAAGGATGGAGGTGTTCAGAAAATTCTTCAAGAAAGGTATACGAGAGCACTATATTTTCATTGTGCTAGTCACAAATTGAACTTAGTTGTAAACGACTTAAACGAAATAGCAGTAATACGAAATACTGTATCCACAATTAAAGAAATAATAAAATTCTTTCGAGAATCGCCCCTTCGTCGAAAATACGTACCAAATATACCGATGCTCTGCGAAACCCGTTGGTCTCAAAAATATAAAGCTATTGCCACATTCAAGGAACATTATGTGCAAATCGTCATCGCACTTGAAAAACTCTCAAATGAGGGTAATAATGTAACGAGAAAAACTGCTTTTCAAATGCATTGCGCTGCCACAAACTCTGAATTCATTGTTAGTGTATGTCTCATAGCAAAATATTCGGCCTTTCTGCAACCGGTAGTATATGCTCTACAATCAGTAACTATGGACTTACTACAATGTGCAAATCATATAAAAAGAATCTCAGATATCACCAGGAATCACCGAGCAAATGCTGACATTGAGAGCCAGAATGTTGTAGCAGAAGCTGAAAAAATTGCCGAGGATCTTGGAACAAATTTCACAATGCCGCGGATCACAAACCGGCAGAAACATCGTGCAAATCCTTCAGCACAGTCCTTAAGTGAGTTTTGGAAAAGATCATTAATCATTCCGTACTTAGATTCATTATTAAGCTCCCTGGAACACCGCTTTTCAGAGAAGAACTTACCCGCATACTCATTGCTTACGTTGCATCCTTTCATTATGCTTGAGATGACATATGATGAGTTTTTAAAAAAAACTGAAAGTTTTTGTAAATACTACAAGTTTAATGGTTTCGCCGCTGAAGCTGAGCTATGGTACAACCAATGGAAGGAGAAAAATGTGCCAAAGTCTGACCTGAAGGAAATTGAACTTGCTGCATTAGTCAAAGAATCGCAATTGTTCTATCCAGCTGTAAAACAGGCGCTACTTATCTCGCTTGCACAACCCAGCACGACGTGCACTATTGAAAGATCTTTCAGTACCTTGCGAAGGGTAAAAACATGGCTACGGTCAACAATGACTGAAAATCGGCTCATCGGGCTTTCTATGATGAGCATACATAAAAAAAGGGTTCTGGAAGCGAAAACTAAATTTCAGATTGAAATTTTATCAAGATTTTGTCAAAACACACGTAGGCTAATTCTTAAGTAAGAACATGTTTTCAAATAAATATTTTTTTACTCTTAATCTTGTTTTTTGATTTTTGCCCCCCCCTGACAACAATCCTGGCTACGCCCATGGGGGGGGGTAAATCGGCCGCTTAGAGGTCCATCAGCCGAGTCGAGCTTAGGTTAGTGTTAGGAAACGATTTATTTTCGCAAGTTGAACGTTAGCAGGGACGTGCCCATGGGGGGGGGCAGCTTCCCCCTCCAATATTCTAGAAAGTTGGCAAAATCACCCAAAAGTTGGTGAAGTACCAATTGTACAAAATAACGTGTTTAGTTATATTTTGTAACTATTTTAGTTACATGTTACTAATTTTGAAATAATTAAATAATGCGTAAAAGTTTTGCTTAGTTGTTGAAACCAACATTCAATGTAAAATGTAATAATAAATTTTAATTTAAGTATTCATAATTATTTTATTTAGGGCCGCGATTATAAAGAACAAATATTTGTCCTAAAAGTTGTAAGATTCCTTAAAAATTGCTTTACTACAACACGGTTTTGCTATAGTATATATAAATTTTTAAACAACAAAACACGTGTTTTCAGGGCCGGGCCGGCCTGAAAATATTGAGTATTTTTTAAAATAAAATGTTTTTATTTTTTTTAAGTTTAAGAATTTTTAATAGGGAAAATTATATTTTTATTATTTATAAAATGATCTATTTTTTATGTCCCAATTTATACCCAATGTATTACTTACAAAAAGTTGACAATTTTTAATTGATTCAGTTGGCAAATTGAGGATTGCTCCCCCCTGAAAAAAGTTGGTTGAGCACATCCCTGACGTTAGAAGCACCAGAAAAATCTCCATCCGTTTTTCATCAATGCAGCGCGAAACGGTAAATCCCCTCTGAGTTGTATCGGCCGGGTTGAGCTTAGGTTAGTGTTAGAAAATGATTTCCTTTTCGAAAGTTGAACGATGGTCGCGGAGTTATTCGCAAAAAAAATTTTGAGGGGCCGTAGACATAATGCCCCCGCTCCGTATCGAATTTTCGGGTGAACTTGGGGTCAAACGTTAGATCATCGTTTAGGGTCTGAATAAGCTTTCATTATTTTCGTTCGAGTCTCAAGGTCGCAGAGTTATTCGCAACAAAATACTGGGCGGGGGGCGTAAATATGATGCCCCCCAATATCAAATATTTGTTGAATTTGGTGTCAAACATTAGAGCATCGTTTGAGCCTGAATGAGCTTCCATTAATTTCGTTTGAGTCTCAAAGGTCGCGGAGTTATTCGCGAAAAAACTACTGGCGGGGGGAAAGGTAAATCAGCCGCTCAGAGGTGTATCAGCCGGGTCGAGCTTAGGTTAGTGTTAGTTAGTGTTTGCAAGTTGAACGTTAAAAGTTAGAAGCACTAGAAATGTCGGGAATCTGGATGCATCAACAAAAAAACCATCTGCAAAGAAATCCTACGTACGGTCCTGAGTTGTCAACGGTAATTACAATTTCTTGGTTTGATCCTGCATGTAAACTCCCCTCATCCATTTTAAACTTTTAGGGGAGTTTACAGGTGAGATTAAGTGTTGACCTTTTAGCTTGGGGGGGCAGTTTACATGCTTTTTGGAAATATACCTGGCGGATGAGGGCAGTTTACATATACCCATTTATTTAATTCAGATGTTGGTGCAACGTCATAGTAAGAAATCTAAAATTTTATTGTAGTTTTCAGGGTGGAGGAATTTTAAACCTGGACTCCCGCTCACCCCAAACCACCTTTAGAGCCGCCAGTTAGTGGCAACTGTAACGATTTTCAATAAGTAAACGCCCTCATGCGGAAGAATTGCAAGTTACTAAGTGACGTATTAAATTTAAATAAGAATATGTTTTTCAGGTTTATAGGCTCAGGACGTAAAAAGAAAAATATTTAACAAAAAATATTACGATAAATATAATAACATACTGAAAACTTTCACCATAAAATGACTTGGAATTTTGAAGTATATGTCCGAGCACAGCCACGTTGTTATGGCTGATGGCGTCACTAACGGTAAATCGCGAATCGACCAAGTCAATTGATTAGTGAAATTCAAGACAAATCCAGTTTAAGTTTATCGGAAGGGCAAAATGAATAAAAATTTTGTCAATTTGCAGTCAAGTTTGTCCATTTAATTGGTTTTTTAAATGTTGAATCGTTCATGGGAGGCGAGGAGCTAAACCTCTCTTCCTTGGCGAAATTGCACATTAAAATTATTAAAATAAAATAAACCGTGTTTAGTCGACTAATATTATACAACTATGTTTTTCTAATTAAGATTCATTCTCAATAATTTGCTTAATTAAGTATGTGGTTTTTTTCCGAATATGTATTACAAAAATTGAATTAATCGCTTTTCTTCGCAAAAGAAATTTTGATTGACTCAATCAATTTGAACATTGCGAAAAATAAAATTTGGGGATCCCCAAACCTCGAATTTCGTTTTACGAAATCTTCTTATGTTTGTGTAAATCAGGATTTTTTTCTACCTCCATCAAGTTAGCCCCCCTTTAATCGAATTTTTAACTTTTTCTTATGTCAAACGTTTGGTAATCGTTAGGTAGGGTTTGGTAGTCCGATTAAAAGTTTTGGTAGTTTTTTGTTTTTTCTCAAGTTAGCCCCCCTTCAATCGATTGTTCAACCTTTTTTTTAGCGCATTTGATCGATTATAATGTGTAGAGGTTTGGTAGACCTATAAAAAGTTTTGGTAGTCCCGAATTTGGTCGTTAATAATTAATTAAGTTGGAAGTTTACTTATGCGCTAAATTCCACGTGAATAGAACAATAATTAATTGTTTATTGCCAATTTGGCCCAATTTAAACCATTTTTAACTTTTTTTTAATGCCAAACGATTGGTAATCGATACGTAAGGTTTGGTAGTCAGATTAAAAGTTTTGGTATTTTTTCGTTTTTACCTAATTAATTAATCAAATTTTTTGTCACGTTAACCCCTCTTCAAACGATTTTCAACTTTTTTTAGCTCATTTGATCGATTATAATGTGTAGAGGTTTGGTATAGTCATATAAAAAGTTTTGGTAGTGCCTAATTTGGCCGTAAACAATTAATTTAAGTTTTAAAATCAAATGTAAATTTAAAATCCACATTTAGGGGAATCCCACACTTAAAATACACGTACAGATGATGTTGTAAATCACCTGATAATTTAATGCGAGCTTATGATAGGTTGAGTTAATGAGAAACCATAATATAATTTATTACACTTTTAAATGCTTTTTTAAGGGCCCTCGAGCATTATTTATCTCTATAGGGAATTTGTCAATTCCGGGGATCGGAATTCGTGCTACTCCCGTGAATGCTTATTACATCAAATTGAAGTGCAGCGCAAGCTTTTTGTGTAATGCAATTATTGTTCTTTTTTCGGTTTATTACCAATCGTTTGGCATTAAAAAAAGTTACAAATGGTTTAAATTGGCAATAAATTATTATTGTTCTATTCACGTGGAATTTAGCGCATGCGCATAAGTAAACTTCCAACTTAATTAATTATTTACGACAAAATTCAGGACTACCAAAACTTTTTATAGGACTACCAAACCTCTACACATTATAATCGATAAAATGTGCTCAAAAACAGTTGAAAAATCGATTGAAGGGGGGGGGCAAACTTGACAAAAAAATTTGATTACTTAATTACGAAAAAACAAAGAACTACCAAAACTTTTAATCGGACTACCAAACCTTACCTAACGATTACCAAACGTTTGGCATAAGAAAAAGTTAAAAATTCGATTAAAGGGGGGCTAACTTGATGAAGGTTTTTTACCTTCACATTTGGATTAACAGAGGTTTAAAGAATCACGCTAAAAAAGTTTATATTGGTTTTTGTAACGATATACGATAAGAGCTGTAATCAGACAAAATAAGATAACAGCAAGATCTTCTCCGATAAAACAAAGGCCTGAAGACCAGAAGAAGTCTTGGAAAAAATAACGACAATGACATGTGACATCAGAGAAGAGATCAAATTGGGAAACGGGATGCTTGAAATTTGGAAGGCACAATTCGCATTGGAAATGAACCAAATAAGACCATTGGAAAGTAGCAAAAAAGGTAATTATTAAAACGAGAGTTGAATGGGCAATAAGAATCTTCAAACCATACAAATCTCCGGGCGAGGATGGTATTTTTCCCGCATTACTACAACAGGGGCAGGAGATACTAGCTACTCCCCTGTGTGCCATATTCAGAGCTAGTTTAGCTCTCAACTATGTGCCTCAAAGTTGGCGGAAAGTCAGAGTGGTATTTATACCCAAGCCAGGGCGAGATTCCTACGCCCAAGCAAAGGCATTCCGCGACCAATCAGTTTAATGTCATTTCTGCTGAAGACGTTGGAGAAACTGATGGATAGGCATATTAGGGACGATGTACTGGCTAGTTCGCCTCTACACACACAGAAAAAAAAGTCCGTCGTTATATTTACGAAATGCGGTCGTTAAACGCAAATTCGTTATATTAACGAAAATTTCGTAACTATTACTAATTTTTCGTAAAATCGTAAAATTGTAGTTCGTTAATATTTTATTAACTATTCGTAAATATTACTACACAAATTTAACGAAAATTTCGTAACTATTACTAATTTTTCGTAAAATCGTAAAATTGTAGTTCGTTAATATTTTATTAACTATTCGTAAATATTACTACACAAATTTAACGAAAATTTCGTAACTATTACTAATTTATCGTAAAATCGTAAAATTGTAGTTCGTTAATATTACTACACGCTATTCGTAAATATTACTACACAAATGTAACGAAAATTTCGTAACTATTACTAATTTTTCGTAAAATCGTAAAATTGTAGTTCGTTAATATTTTATTAACTATTCGTAAATATTACTACACAAATTTAACGAAAATTTCGTAACTATTACTAATTTTTCGTAAAATCGTAAAATTGTAGTTCGTTAATATTACTACACGCTATTCGTAAATATTACTACACAAATGTAACGAAAATTTCGTAACTATTACTAATTTTTCGTAAAATCGTAAAATTGTAGTTCGTTAATATTACTACACGCTATTCGTAAATATTACTACACAAATGTAACGAAAATTTCGTAACTATTACTAATTTTTCGTAAAATTGTAGTTCGTTAATATTACTACACGCTATTCGTAAATATTACTACACAAATGTAACGAAAATTTCGTAACTATTACTAATTTTTCGTAAAATCGTAAAATTGTAGTTCGTTAATATTTTACTAACTATTCGTAAATATTATTACACAAATTTAACGAAAATTTCGTAACTATTACTAATTTTTCGTAAAATCGTAAAATTGTAGTTCGTTAATATTTTACTAACTATTCGTAAATATTATTACACAAATTTAACGAAAATTTCGTAACTATTACTAATTTTTCGTAAAATCGTAAAATGGGGGAGTTTCCTTGGAAATAAATTTTTGAAATAACATATTATAAACATGAAACTGTAATAAAAATGCTACATGTTGGTATATTGGTTCTTGCTTAGTCGCATTGGTTCTTGCTTAGTTTCATTCTGATTGGAGAGATCATTTCTGCTATTAGGTGCTCGTCAAAATCGTAGTTTAACTTAAATAATTTACACACTCAAGTTAAAATGTTATGTTTTGTTTGTCAGCAAGGGTCGTTTAGTGAAGTTTCCACATTAGCTTTGCATTTAAGAAACGTTCATGATTTTAAGAAACTGAAACAATACACCGGCCGACATGATTTTCGTTGTCCAAGATATAATTAATTTTTTCCACTAATTTTGTAGTGCTGATTACGAAATCAGACCTAATTTTATCGTATCACATCAGATTTTTAGTAAAATTAATATATTCGCTATTTTCGATTTTTCAGTAAAAATAATTTAAATTATCGAGTTTTGGCGCTCTTTTCTTGAATTAAGCGACCTCTCGTGAGAAAATATATTAGTTAGAACAACGATACGCCCTTTCGAAACGCGTTACATGGAAATAAACCGTTATAGTTACTTTGTTTACAAACTTTTTACTGAAATCAGTGTGTTTATTTGAAAAAATTGTTTACGTTTTACTTTTGGTATTTAATATAGTATTTAATTAACGATTTGTGGTTGAAAAACGTCTAAAAAACATAATGTCTTCAAGAAAGTGTCATAGTAGTCCAGATACATTTTGTTACATTTGTGGAAACTTTATGGCTTCAAAGCAAAAACTGAAAATAACTGAGTTTGTGGAAAATACGTATAATGCTTATTTTGGCTTCAAAATACAACTAAAATCGTGGACGCCGCAGTTAGTTTGTACTATTTGTGTTGAACAATTAAGGCAGTGGACATACCGCAAAAAACAATCTCTACCTTTTGGTAGACCTATGATTTGGAGAGAGCAAGTTAATCATATTGATGATTGTTATTTTTGCTGTACCAATGTGAAAGGTTTTAATGCTAAAAATAAAAATAAGATAGTCTACGCAAATGTAACCTCAGTTACACGTCCCATTCCACACGGTCTAGAAATTCCAGTGCCCCTTCCAAGTTCAATATCTGATCTCAGCTCAACATCGTCAGAACAAAATTCACAGAGTCAAGAGTCAAATGAAGTTTTCGAACCAATTTTAAATCAACCACAGAAATTCACACAAGGTGAATTAAATGATTTAATTAGAGATTTAAATCTTTCTAAAGAATCTGCTCAACTTCTTGGGTCTAGACTTCATGCAAAACACCTGTTAGCTCCTGATACACATTTTGCTTGGTATAGGAAGCGTGAAGAAGAATTTGTACCTTTTTTCAGTCAAGAAGAATCATTAGTTTATTGCCACAATATTCCTGATCTCATTGAAAAGTTAGGAGCGCAATATGATCCTGGAGAATGGAGACTTTTTATAGATTCTTCGAAACGGAGTTTAAAAGGTGTTCTTTTACACAATACTAATCAGTATGCTTCTGTTCCTGTCGCTCACTCTGTTCATTTAAAAGAGACTTATGAAAATTTGGAAACAGTACTAGATAAAATTAAATATGAAGAACACGGTTGGCAGCTTTGTGGAGATCTGAAAATTATAACTATGGTGTTAGGTCAGCAGTCAGGATACACGAAATATCCTTGTTTTTTGTGCGAGTGGGACAGTAGAGCACGAGAAAAGCATTATGTTCAGAAACAATGGAATCCTCGTACAAATCTCAAACCTGGAATCAAAAATGTTATACGAGAAAATTTAATTGATCCTGAAAAAATTTTATTACCTCCGCTTCATATTAAACTCGGTATGATGAAACAGTTCGTTAAGGCATTGGATAAAGAAAATGATAGTTTTAAATACTTGAGTAGAAAATTTCCAAGATTATCAGATGCCAAAATAAAAGAAGGAGTGTTCGATGGACCACAAATTAGATCTTTGATGACCGATAAAAAAATTGATGCAATACTAAATACTATTGAATTAGAAGCTTGGCTGGCGTTCAAAGATGTTGTCAACAATTTTTTGGGAAATCACAAACACCCTGACTATAAAAATATTGTGGAAAACTTATTAAATAAGTATAAAAAATTGGGGTGTAATATGAGTATAAAACTCCATTTTTTACATTCGCATGTAGATTTTTTCCCTGATAATCTTGGTGATTATAGTGAAGAACAGGGAGAAAGGTTTCACCAAGACATAAAAACTATGGAAACAAGGTACCAAGGTCGATGGAATGTGAATATGATGGCTGATTACTGCTGGTCAATAAAACGTGATATTATTGATGATTCTCACAAAAAAATTACACCCAGACGTAATTTTATCGCTAAACGTAAGAGATGTCACACAAACTAGCCCTGTAGCAATTATTGTACTTGATATTTTCTTTGTTAGTTTTGAAATATATGTATTTATAACATAATAATTAATTTTTTCCTAAAAATTTAAATTAAACGTTTTTTCCTTTTTGTAAAAAAACCTGATGTGATAGAGTAATTATGTAGGTATAATTTTGTGTTCAAAATACTATAAATTAGTGATATTTTTCACTCAAATCAAAACAACGTTCAAAAAGTTTTCATTTGTCGGCCGGTGATATCTATGTATGGAAGATGGATGTATACAAGCTTTTACAAATTTTAGTAATTTTAAAAGGCACATGAAGAAACATGAAAGTATTAATCAACGTAATGTAGTTAATATTGACGATCGAAGTGACAATAAAGCAGAAAATTATTTTCCGCAAGCAGACAGTTGCACTCCGCCAGAAAGTTTCATTGCACAAGAAGAAAATCGCATTGCGGAAGACGAAAATCATACTGTACAAAATGGAAATTTAAAATTTAATCATGGAGACGCTTTGGTGAATCTGGTAAATTCAATAGTGAAACTTACCGTTTCTTTTTCATGACAATAATAATTTTACAAGAAAAGATGCAAACGCGATAATGCATAAAATTACAGAACACGTTGTCGAACCATTATTTGATATTTTTGAATCATTTGCAAAGGAAAGTATGGAAAACATAAATCAAAACAAATTTTTAGATTTAATACGAAAATGTAGGAAACCGTTTCAAGACTGCGATACTGAACACCTACTAATGAATATGCAGCCGCATAGGTCAATGAGGAGAGTCGATGCGTCGTATTTCAAGGGTCCCGAGTTCAAACCCCAGTCCGGACGGACGGTAATGAATTTAATTTAATAATGAATTTAATATTAACAGATTTAAATAATAAATAATTAATTTAATGTTACAGGTATCCATCAGAGAGAGGTTGGGTTAATAAGGGATCGCTATCAGCAGGCGCATATATAATACAACCATTACAATAAGTCAATATTACTACTACTACCGCAGTAATATTAACGAAATTCTTGTCGTAATATTTACGAAAAGTTTCATAGGATCAAAATGTAGTACTATTAACGACAAATTTCGTTAAATACACACCAATTTTTTTTTCTGCTACTACCGCAGTAATATTAACGAAGAACGTAGTAAATATTACTAATATATTCGTCAATATAACTACTACTACCGCAGTAATATTAACGAAGAACGTAGTAAATATTACAAATATATTCGTCAATATTACTACTACTGCCGCAGTAATATTTACGAAGAACGTAGTAAATATTACTAATATATTCGTCAATATAACTACTACTACCGCAGTAATATTAACGAAAAACGTAGTAAATATTACGAATATATTCGTCAATATTACTACTACTAACGCAGTAATATTAACGAAATGCTTGTCGTAATATTTACGAAAAGTTTCATAGGATCAAAATGTAGTACTATTAACGATAAATTTCGTTAAATACACACCACTTTTTTTTTCTGTGCAGATACCAGTATGCCTACCAGTCGGGGAAATCATGTGAGTTGAGCATACATGAATTAACTCACAGGATTGAAAGGGCTCTCGAGAATCAATCAATTTCTCTGGGAACCTTTCTAGACATAGAGGGAGTGTTTGATAATACCTCCTTTGAGTCTATTGAAAAAGCTGTCAATGATCGTAGAGTTGACCCGACCATTACGGGATGGATCGGCTCCACCTTAAGAGACAGAATAATTAGAGCCAATCTGGGTCAGACAACTGTGGAGGTGTCCGCCGCATGTGGGTGTCCGCAGGGGGTGTCCTCTCACCCCTGCTGTGGTATCTGGTGGTGGATAGCCTTCTGCAGGAACTGGAACAGGATGGGGTTCATGGGCAGGGATTTGCTGACGATGTCACAATCCTTGTCATTGGGAAATTTGGGGAAGTTGTGTCATCACTGATGCAAAAAGCCCTGAGAACTGTCGAAAGATGTCGAAAAATCCGGGAAAACCCTCTGTTGTTGCGTTCACGAGACGCACAAAATTACAAGATGTGGGAACTCTGAGGATGTGGGGGGGGGGAGCTACCTCTGAAGAGGGAGGTCAAGTACCTGGGTGTAACTCTAGACAACAGGCTGACCTTCACACAACACATAAAGAACGCTACAATCAAAGCGACTAAGGCCCTATGGGCTTGTAGGAGCATGATTGGTAAAACGTGGGGACTAAAACCTAGAATGGTACTTTGGCTGTACACCAAAGTAGTGATACCCATGATAACATATTCGGCCCTGATCTGATGGCACAAAGCCAGGAATAGGAATAGCATAAACAGGCTAAACAAGCTACAAAGACTTGCGTGCCTAGGTATTACGGGGGCAATGACATCTACGCCAACCGCTTCTATGGAGGCTCTTCTGGGACTACGGCCTCTGCACATAGTTGTGGAGACTGAGGCTCTACTATCAGCTTATAGAATGACAATTAATGGCCATGGGAATGTGAATCCAAGAAGTGGATCTCACACCATGATCCTGAACTCAATTAAGAGTAACAGCATGCTTAGCATGAAATCGGATAGAACTAGCACCGTGAGGGACTTCCGAAAACCTTTCAGGATTATTATACCTGACAGAGGAGAGGCAGGAAACTCACAGGGGCTGAGTCTACGATATGACACCATCTGGTACACAGATGGATCTAAAACAGAGATAAAGTACTGGAGCACGAGTGCGCGGCAGAAGATCAGGTGAAGCTCTTAGCATAAATCTGCGATCCCTCGCCACTGTATTCCAGGCAGAAATAATGGCAATATTGGTCTGTGCAGAAGAAATGATGTGGAGAAACTATGAAAATAGGAAGATCTGCATCATGACTGACAGCCAGGCAGCACTACGGGCCTTGGAAGGAGTTGAATCACACTCCAAGGTCGTTAAACAATGCGCGGATGCACTGGTAAGACTGGCTAACCACAACAGACTTGCGCTGATGTGGGTGCCGGGACACCAAGGCATCAAGGGAAACGAAGAAGCAGACTCACTTGCGAGAGATGCTGCTAATAAACACCTAATAGGCCCTGAGCCTTCCTGAGGGATCTCATATACGACCGCAAAGAAAAGCATCAGGGAGAAACTAACAGAACAACACCTTGCGCACTGGATGGGAGTCCCTGGACTGAGGCAATCGCGGATGTTCATAAGGGGCCCGTTGAGTGAGCCCAGAAGGAAAGAAATACTCAAGCTGAGTAGGAAACAACTGAGAAGGATAGTAGGACTATTTACTGGACACTGCTGCCTTAACAGACACCTCAACATCATGGGGCTGGTTGAAAATCCCATTTGTAGGATGTGTGGTGAAGAGGACGAAACACCCCACCATATCCTATGCAAATGCCCGGCCTTGGCTGGGAGCAGGCTACGTCACCTTGGTTTCCCATACCCAGGAACTGAGGAGATTGCACACGCACCCTTCAACTGCATACTTGACTTTGTTGAGGAAACGGAGTTGATGGAGTAAAAACTTGGAACGTGGGGCACAATAGGCTTAAGCTTCAGTGCAGTGGTGGTCAGAACCACAACCCGTTAATAATAATAATTCTCAATAGTTAAAGATCATATTATATAAATATGCAAATATATTTATAAAAATAGTACCATATATTTTGAACCTTACCTTATTAGAGAAATCACAGTCACCACCATCCATTTGGCAGTTATGGTTCAAACAAGCAGAATCACATTGTCCATCTCCAACATAAATCCATGAACAATCCTCCGCACACATCGGCAAAGGCCAAGCCAAATAAATCAAGTAACCTCGTGTGAGCGATATAAAATCATCGATAAAAATATGAGATCCCAGTAGAACATCATCATTAAAATAAATAAAACGGTCCGACAGACCCGGAATCCTAAAACAAAATTTTATCAATAATTCAAACCGAAAATAACATTTACCTGTGCAAATGGGACTCGATAGCCGGACTAGAAAAGGTAGGCAAATCTGCTAAATTAACAAAAATATCTTTGTGACTGACTAGAGTAACCTTACTATAATCTAAGTTAAGCCAATACGGAATTTGGCCATTGGTAACTATGTAAACGTGCCTGATCCACGGTGCATATTTCTCGAGAGACCTGAAACCATCCTCTTACTTTAATTCACAAAAGCAGCATCTTACGAACCTTAAAGAAAACTTTAATTCGTATTTATCGTCGTAACGTTGACTAGAATAATCTCGTGCTGCACTGAAGTTACGGATCAAATACTTATTTAGAGTTTCGATAAACTCCACATCGGATCCATTAACCCAGGTGTAAACCACGTCGACTTGTTCATTGAAGTCCTCGCAGCTATTCGAATCCTTCAAAAAGGGCATTTTAAATTATTAAATTTTTGTTTTAAATTTTTTAACCTCACTTTTGTGGAGTAGATGATTAAAATGGTAATTAAAACTACGAATAAGGTCCGAGCGGGGTACTTCGTAAGAAGGGCCATCGAATTCCGTTTTATACTCATTTTTGGTCAACATTTTATTGTAATTTGTGTAAAATTTGTAAAAGTTTGTTTTGGCATTTAGGGTTATGTTAACAATTTTTTGTTGGATTTGTTTACAAATACAATAGTTTCGATTATCTCACTGGTAAGCGTTCCATGTTTTTCATAATTTTTCTTCTTATATTTTGACGTCTGGATATTTTTTATTTTTGTATTTGCGATTTTTATAAAACTGGAAGAATTTTAGCAGGGGCGGACTGGCCGCAAGGGTAAACTTATCAACAAAAATGCTGACTTCACTTCCTCTACCTACTGTAAACAATAGGATTATGATAGAAATCTGATGTGACAACACATTACTTTCCCATTTCATTTTAAATTAATTGCATTTAGTCCAGGCAACGAAGCCGAAAAATTGGCTCAAGCTTGCAAAAAATCCGGGCAAGCTGAATTTTGGCAGAGATGTATATTGGAGTGTTCTAATGAACCCCCCATAAGTTCCATAAAATCCCACGCCGGCGTCCCCCACAATCGGGGGTTTTAGCTCCCCCCACGCGATTTTTTGCCGATAACTCGCTTAACTAAAGTAGACAACAACATTGACATCGGCAATTTCCACAAGTTATCCGCCTTTATGAAGCGAAAAAACGAAGGATATGTGGCGAAAAATTCGCACGTCCTAACATCTCACCACGTGGCGACATTTTTAAAAACGGCACCTCGTGAGAATTATTTGGTAGCTAATGTAACCACTTTTTATTATTACTATTTATTTATTTCATTGTAAATGTACAAAAATGATGAAATTATAATTAAAAAAATTAACTTTTACAGCTTTTTAGTACTCCGGGTAGTAAAAAATGCATCTAGTGACTTTTTATCAGTCATCTGGTGACTTTTTTTATTGCCCTAGAGCAAAAAAAAGTTTTTTTCTCCCGCTCCCCCCCTATTTTTTAACTTTACTCCCCCAGGGTAAAAAAGTGCCCCATTACACCCGCAAATCGGGGTAAAAAGTGAGTACTTTACCCCCGGAATGGCAAAAAATCATTTTACCTCTAAGTTAGGATACCCATTAGGTATGATATTCTGCACTTAGATCATTTCAGGTTCAAGTGCACTTGAACCCTTTTACTTCCAGACCCCTCAATTAGTCTAGCCAAGGAAGGTTTTTAGTTTGCAAAAAATCCGGGCAAGCTGAATTTTGACAGAGATGTACATTGGAGTGTTCTAATGAACCCCCCGAAAGTCCCATAAATTCCCACGCCGGCGTCCCCCACAATCGGGGGTTTTAGCTTCCCCAACGCGATTTCTTGCCGATAACTCGCTTATTTATGCTTGTATGAAAAATTTTGATCAGACCATAATTGAAGAGCATAAAATTCTCTATTAAATAGTTTTTTTTCATATTTTGCCATGGCACACTAATACTTAAATTATTGACCGAAAACACGACCGACCCTTAAAATGGCACAATATTGATTCGTTGCAGGGATAGAAATGTTTTCGGGCGCGGGAAATGCTTTTAATAATAAATTAATTGAAATTGTGGCCCAGGTTGGAAAATGAAGAGAAAAATTAATTTTTTCAAAATTTGCCCAAGTTATAGCATCTTCCAAGTAACGAAACCGAAATTTTGGTTTGAGCTTACAGAAGGTCCGGGCAAGCTGAAATTTGGCAAAGATGTATGTATATTGAAGTGTTCTAATAAACCCCCAAAATGTCTCATAAAAATCCCAAGCCGGCGTTCCTCCAAATGAGAATTTTAGCCCCCTAGGTGCGGTTTTCGCCTGTAGCTCACGTATTTTTACTTTTACGAAAAATTACCATTAAACAAAATTTAATGTGCCTATTACGGTATGTATTATAGTACTACATACTGCAGCGCCACAAGTTATAGAGAATTTTACGTTCTTCAACTTTGCTTAATGGTAATTTTTCGTACAAGTAAAAATACGTCAGCTATAGGCGAAACACCGCACTTAGGGCGCTAAAATCTTCATTTGGGGAAACGCCGGCTTGGGATTTTTATAAGACATTTTGGGGGTTTATTAGAACACTTCAATATACATCTTTGCCAAATTTCAGCTTGCCCGGACCTTCTGTAAGCTCAAACCAAAATTTCGGTTTTGTTACCTGGAAGATACTATAACTTGGGCAAATTTAAAAAAATTTATTTTTCTCTTCATTTTCCAACCTTGGCCACAATTTCAATTAATTAATTATTAAAAGCATTTCCCGTGCCTGAAAGCATTTCTCTCCCTGCAACGAATCAATATTGTGCCATTTTAAGGGTGGGTCGTGTTTTCGGTCAATAATTTAAGTATTAGTGTGCCATGGAAAAATATGAAAAAAAATTATTTTATAGAGAATTTTATGCTCTTCAATTATGGTCTGATCATAATTTTTCATACAAGCATAAATAAGCGAGTTATCGGCAAAAAATCGCATTGGGAGAGCTAAAGCCCCAATTGTGGGGGACGCCGGCGTGGGATTTTATGGGACTTTTGGGGGGTTCATTAGAACACTCCAATGTACATCTCTGCCAAAATTCAGCTTGCCCGGATTTTTGCAAGCTTGAGCCAATTTTTCGGCTTCGTTGCCTGGACTAAAAATACACAAATTACTTGGATATATCTGAAATCTAATGAAAAATAAAATCAAGCTGAGCGTAAGCAAAATGTACATCAACAATGATGACACCGAATGAATTGAGATTTCAAAGTAAAATCTGAGAATTTGCAAAGAAAAAAGTCAAAAAAGGAAACAGGATACCAGAAGCTGGCGATAAATGGCAAAGTTTATGAATAGAAAACATTAAGGCAGGCAGGGTAGAGGCATAAGCATGGACATGTACCATAATTTAGTAATAATGGATATAAAAAGAAACAGGACTGATAAAACCAAAGCAGACAGAGAGATCTACAAAAAAAATTCAATCAAAAAACGAACAGTGCCAACTAAAATCTACTCAAACATTGCAGGAAGAGAATAACAACAAAGAGCAAAGTAATGAAATAAACGAAGAATGAACGATTATAAAATTGGAGAGATAGAAGGGCACAAAAAATGAATGATTTGATACGGACTGTGAAGAGCTAATGGATATAAAAAGAACCAGGACTGAGAAAACCATAGCAAAGACAGAGATCTAAAAAAAAAATTTCAATCGAAAAACGAACAATGCTAACTAAAATCTACTCAAAAATTGCAAGAAGAGAATAACAACAAAGAGCAAAGTAATGAAATAAACGAAGAATGAACGAATATAAAATTGGAGAGATAGAAGGGCACAAAAAATGAATGATTTAATACGGACTGTGAAGAGCTAATGGATATAAAAAGAACCAGGACTGAGAAAACCAAAGCAGACAGAGAGATCTAAAAAAAAATTCAATCGAAAAACGAACAGTGCCAATTAAAATCTACTCAAAAATTGCAAGAAGAGAATAACAACAAAGAACAAAGTAGTGAAATAAACGAAGAATGAACGAATATAAAATTGGAGAGATAGAAGGGCACAAAATATTAATGATTTGATACGGACTGTGAAGAGCTAATGGATATAAAAAGAACCAGGACTGAGAAAACCAAAGCAAAGACAGAGAGATATAAAAAAAAAATTTCAATCAAAAAATCGAAGAGTGCCAACTAAAATCTACTCAAAAATTACAAGAAGAGAATAACAACAAAGAGCAAAGTAATGAAATAAACGAAGAATGAACGAATATAAAATTGGAGAGATAGAAGGGCACAAAAAATGAATGATTTGATACGGACTGTGAAGAGCAAATGGATATAAAAAGAACCAGGACTGAGAAAACCAAAGCAAAGACAGAGATAGAGATCTAAAAAAAAATTTCGGGAAAAGTGCAAAAAGAACCACCACCCGAAAAAAATTTTCTTCAGCTACACACTAAAGAACAGGCTTATTTTAGTCTATAGAAAAAATATTTTGGTTGAAATCCTGAAACCAACCCCAATATCGACTTTTTAAAAGTACGTAAAATTAGCATTGAAACGACATAAACAACTATGGGGAAAACCTAGGCCGGTTTTGATGGTGCTAATTACTTTTTAGGGTGGTTCCGGCCCGGCCATAACTGTGCTGCACGCACCGTCAACAGAATGAGCGACGCGCGGAATCTCGTTAAAATTTACATGTAAATTTGCTAAGTTCAAATTCGATTTATTCAAAAGTTTTGGCCACTTTTCACCCTAATTATTTTTACAATTTGCTATATTAACTATGTTCTTTAGTGTGTAGCAGAAGAAATTTTGTTTCGGGTGGTGGTGCTTATTGCACAGAAACCAAAATTTCAATCGAAAAATCGAACGAGTGCCCACTAAAATCTACTCAAAAATTGCAAGAAGAGAATAACAACAAAGAGCAAAGTAATGAAATAAACGAAGAATGAACGAATATAAAATTGGAGAGATAGAAGGGCACAAAAAATGAATGATTTGATACAGACTGTGAAGAGCTAATAATAGAATTGAGAAGGAAAGCAAGGATTAAATTGATGAAGACACAAAATGAAGCAGATAAAGAAAGATACAAAGAAAATAGACATCAGTGAAGTTGTGCAAACAAAAGAAACAACAATGGATGGACGAGATAATGAAGGAAAAGCATAAAAACCCAAGAGAATTTCACAGAACTAATTTTAAAAAATAATATCTACTCTTTGTTTTAGTACAATTATTATCGAGTAATTAAACACTTACCTAATAATTGAATTAAATAAGATTAAAAATACTTGATTACAGCCCTAGAGGAAGGAGAAGCGTTGGTAGACCGAGGAAACGATGGTGAAGCCGGAACAGGCAAATGCGCCTAAACCTGGAAAGGCAGAAGAAGAAGATTAAAAATACTAATATTTGTACAGGTGAGTAACCATCTGTTATATTTTCAACAAGTTCCAACTCATCAAATACTTTTGTTTTATAGAATTAAAATAAGTAATAAATATTTACTCCCCCTTGAAGTTCTACCACCTTGACGAAGCCTAATGGCGGGTAAGGGGGCTTGCGTGCTTTGATGAAATTATGAGCTATGCCGGCGGTAGCGTAGCTACTGGTAGGGCTTCCCTAGCCGGACAGATCAGAATGGAAAAGCCAGACGAAGAGTAGAACAATGGTCCTCCAAAGATGGGGGTTATGGCAACGGGTTTGCTCCCCGTTACATGTAAAAAGATAATATTGCAAAAAATCGTCACGACAAGCCTCGGAAAATAGGAATGGAAAATAGAAGACGACTAAAGCTACTAAAACGGACAATGAATATAGGTACCTGGAACGTTCAAGGACTCTCTCGAAAGATGGAAGAAATAATTATGGAAGTGGAAAGAATAAGAATGGATATAATTGTTCTCACAGAAACAAAAAAGAAGGGAAATGGAACAGAAAAGAAAAATGAGTACATAGGTACATTTTTTTAGTGGAGTACCAAAAGAGCACAGAGCTAAACAAGGCGTATCCGTGTTGGTCCATAAAAAGTGGAAAAAGTATATTACAAATTGGGAACCAATTGACGAAAGACTATTGAGAATTGATATAACCATACACGGATATAGAGTAACCATAATCGGAGTATATGCAATAAATGAAGATTCGTTGGTAAACGTTAAAGAAGAGTTTTTTCAAAAGTTGGATGAGTTGATAAAAAACGTGGGCACAGCAAGAGAAATTGTTATATTAGGAGACTTAAATAGCAGAACGGGAAGCAGAGAGAATGATCAAATAGTGGGAAGATATGGGGAAAAGGTAGTGAACGACAATGGAATAAGACTTATAGAGGTATGCGAACAAAACAAAATGAAAATAACAAACGGGTTTTTTGAACATAAGGAAATCCATAGATATACATGGAGACAGGAAACACGAGCACTAAAGTCTATAATTGATTATGCAATAATAAGACAACATACCAATATAAAGATACAGGATGTAAGAGCATGCCGAGGCCCAACATGCGGAACAGATCACTACCTATTACGAACAAAAGTTGCTTTTCCCTGCAGAACAATAAAAATGCAAAACACAAAAAATACTGAAAGAGAAGAAACTAAAATGCAACTTATACAAGAAACTAAATATAAACTCACAAGTTTGAAAACGATAGTACAACTTTTCTGTATAAAAAACGATTAGATCAAAAACTGAAAGAATATAAAATATCCAACAATATACAGAAAAATTACGAAAATATTGCAATTGCTATACACCAAGCTACCAAAGAAGCTCTAGGAACCATGGAGGTTAAAAGAATAAGAAAAACTCCCTACTGGTGGAATGAACAAATAGAAAAGAAAATTGAAGATAAACGTGAGAAGTATATAAAATATCTAAATACAAGAAGCGTAGAAGATAAAATTGAGTTTAAAGCAGCTCAAGCAAATGTAAGAAAACATATCTGTCAAAGGAAAAATGAGAACTGGGAAAAATATTGTAACAAGATCGATACATACATCGGAGGTAGAAGAAGCACAGAAAGTTGGAAGGTTCTGAAGGCAGTCAGAAGAGAACACGGGAACAATGTTATATCCACAATACCTCCTAATAAATGGCAAGAGTACTTTAAAGATCTGTTGACAGAAAAGAGGCCGGAATATTTACTACATAATATAGAACAACAACCAACTCAAATAACAATAACAGCATCCCCACTACGAATAAGTACAAGTATGGTAAAAAATGCGTGCAAAGCTCTAAAAAATAATGCGGCAAGTGGTCCAGGAGGAATATCGGCCGAAATGTTAAAAAATGGAACAGATACACTATATCCGCATTTAAAAGAACTATTTCAAGAGTGTCGAAATGGAGGAGATATTCCCGAAGAGTGGAAAAGAGCATACATATCCACAATATACAAGAAAGGAGATAGAAACGACTGTGATAACTATCGAGGAATATCTGTCACAAGTACATTCAGTAGATTATATGGGCGCATATTGAAAGAAATATTGGAAAATGAATATAAGGACATGGAAGCGGAAGAACAAGCCGGGTTTAGAGCGGGTAGATCCACGATAGATAATCTATTCTGTGTTACACAATTAATTGAAAAGAAAACCGCATTTAATCAAGAAGTACACATGCTCTTCGTGGACCTGAGAAAAGCATATGATAGTGTTCCGATCCTAAAATTGTGGGAAGCTCTGGAAAAAACAAACATAAATATAAATACTATCAAAGCCATAAAAAAAACTATATAAAGACTCAAGGTCTGCCATAAAAGTGGGAAAGGAAACAACAATGGATTTCCCAGTAACGAAGGGACTACGGCAGGGATGCTGTTTGTCGCCTACCCTATTTAAAATCTATCTGGAACAGACATTAAAGAAATGGAAACAAAAATGTGAAAAAATGGGCATACCGATATCAGAAGATACAACACTGTATACGTTACATTTTGCAGATGATCAGGTTATTATGGCACAGGACTACGAGGACATGGAATACATGACAAGAAAATTGATGGAAGAGTATGCAGAGTGGGGACTAGAAGTAAATGTACAAAAAACTCAATATATGTGTATTGGTGGAATGTAACAGGATTTAGAGCTAGAAAACGGCCATAATATAAAAAAATGCGAAGAATATAAATACCTTGGGGTGATAATGAGCCAAGATGGAAGATGCCACGTAGAAATCCGAAAAAGAAATCAACTAGGTAGAAGGGCGATCTCAGTATTAAACTCAATTTTATGGGACCAGTTTGTTTCCAAAAGTAGCAAGACAAGAATATATAACAGCATAATTAAACCAATCACAACATACGCTTCAGAGGTATGACAAATGGGGAAGAAATGGGAAAATACGCTGCAAGCTACAGAGATGGACTTCTGGAGAAGATCGGCTGGAAAGAGTAAGTTGGAGAGAATACGAAATACCCGCATCCGGCAGATTATGCAAGTAGAACACACAATAACGGATGATATAAAAACAAAACAACTGATATGGTTTGGTCATGTTCAACGCATGGACGCAAATAGGCTACCAAGAAGAATCTTATTTTGGAAACCCCCAGGAAGAAGGAAACGCGGAAGGCCTAGACTAAGTTGGAGAGAGGGTATTGATAGGGAGATGACAGAGAGGGGACTTGAAGCGATGCAATGGGAAGACCGTGAGGAATGGCGTAGAGGAATCGGAAGACGTCGTAGAACGTTGTAAAAACCGATAGATAGATAGAATAAATATTTACTAAATGCAGTACAATTTCGCTAATCAGGGGAGATAAAATTTTTTCCTTTCCGGTTTTTACTGATTATTGGCGGTCAGGATAATAGATGTTAATGGTAGAAAATTGCCGCGACTGCAGCAGTGCTATAATTTTTAGATCGTCCGAGACATCCGTTGTCAGAATTAGTGAAGTTGTACTGTATTATATTTTTGTAAAATTTAAATTCGACATATATAATTTTGATGTTATACCTTGTTCAAATATTTTACAAAATTTTCCACTAGAAACAAAAGAAAAATATCAAAATTTATTGGAGAAGTTCTGAACTTGGCGATAATTCTTTATATATTATTGAGTGAATCGTTCTTATAGAAATAAAAAGAATACGTCCAACCAAAAGGGTCATAAAAGCATCAGGCCAGAGCGGTAATCTTAGATCGCTTTGCAATTAGTAAGACTTGATTAGCTCCAGTAGACCAAAAGTGCGAAATTTACTAATAAAAGCATTAATTGCACATAGCTTAGTAGTAAACCATCGAAGTAATCTGCCATGAAAGCCCATCTTGAAATGTGTATTACACTTCCCATGGTTTGAAGCCATCAATATCCACATGCATTGGTGTACCTGTTATTCTCCCGTGAACTTCATGGTCGGTTCATGCAAGGCTTTAACCAGGGGTGGGCTGCCAAATTTTGAACAACCGGCTCGCTAGTATTTCGAAGCAAAAAAAACGGTAAATCATATAGAAGAGTGTAATAAATTTATATTACGTAAATAACAAGGTGGCGTCATATTCCGGGGGAAGTACAGACTTAAAAATGTAAATCCCGTGTCACGGATGACACCACCTTGTGGATCCAGGGTTAAAATGGCTTATTTTTTGGTTTTAGGGGTAATTTAACAAACGGCTCGCCGAGCTTCAAAAATTTTAAGAACCGGCTCGCGCGAGCCGGCTCCTGCCCACCCCTGGCTTTAACCGTAATTTAATTTAAGAACTTGTGCCGTTCATGATTTATTTTAAGAATTCTTAAGAATTAACCGTAAAAACTGGTTTTAACATCATTGATAAATATTTCTTAACGGTAAATTACATTTAAATTGGGTAAAAGTAGCATGAATGCCTATAGGCTATGTGTAAGTTCACAACTAGCGCCCACTGGTTGGGCGCGCCGGCACTTTTCATGGTATGCCTTCTATTTACTAATGCAAAATTTGAAATTAATCTAATAAATAAAAATGAATCTGAAAACCTTTGTCACGGCATCTCTTGATAACGGCTGGACCGATTTTGTTACTTTTTTTTTAAATGTTTGCAATAGTCCGAAGATGGCTCTTATGTAAAAAAAATTGGAAAAGTTGCCCGAAAAATTGGAAAATTCGGGTAAAACTGAAAGTACATTTTAGCTAAATAAATGATCAACCGATGGCAGCTTTAATTCAACAAATTAAAACCACGAATAAATTTATTACGCCTGCCAATTTATTCATTGCATGGAGTAAAAACCCAAAAGAATTTAGTAATTTCAACGCTCAAAATAATACAAATAATTAAAGAACAGAATGCCGCAAATAAGACGGAGCACTTTAGATCGCAGAACTCGCAATGCTGGAAGCCAAAGATATTGTTGCGTCCCCAACCTGGCTATTTGCGAAATAGCCAAGAAAAAGATTAACGCTTCGAACACTCCTCTACCTCAGGAGTATTTCTCTCAATACTCGCTTAAAAACGTCTTATAAGCAAACAGCACAAAAGAAAACAATCGGATTGCAAAAACACATATTTAATAACATTAATATAAAAACGGAATAACAAAATCAAAAACGTAAACACAAATTCAATTAACTTAAAGTTATAACAAAATTTATGCTAACCTTTACTTTTGGATGATAACTCGGCTAGACGGATCGCACACAATATGCGCACATTCACTTTCTTCTATCACTGATCGCCTGGTCCAAATTGTATCCTGCTTTAGCTAGGTCCCTGACCTGCGACAATCCCAGTCCAATTGCTATTCCCGAACTAATTTTCCCCGTAGGAGAAATTCGGAACACCTTCTCTTAGGTCTTCAAATCGACTGTTGATTTGAAGATCAATAATTCTTTTATTTTCCAATGGTGCAGCACACCCGAACTCCAGTTTGTCAATTCAACTCTCAATTCAAAAACCGACTACGCGTCCGTCCCGTACGCTCTCAAATTAGTAACCCAAACACGTCGTATCTGGATGCTATTTAAAAGGTCACCCTTTCGACTATGCTTGTTTCTTATTTTATCTAGCTTTATTATGCGACCGTCTTCGTCGCTTATTTTTTATTGAACCTCTTTTTTATTATGCGACTGTCTTCATCGCTTATTTTCATTGAACCTTTTATTTGCGACTCTCTTTGTCGCTTCTTGAAATTGAACTCCAGATTTGCGACTATCTTTGTCGCATCTTCAAATTGAACTTTTTATCTGCGACTATCTTTGTCGCTTTTTCAAATTGAACTCCTTATTAATATCCTCATGACAACCTTTCTTTCTTTTTTTATTCACATTTGATTTTTATCTAATCATTTTGTTCTGCGTTGTGTGTTGCCTACGCCCCTTATCACCAGGCGTCTTTTTATAATAACAAAAACTTAATCTAACAATAACTTAACTAATACATTTAAAACATCTCCGATTGTTTCCCCTTGCAGTGTTTGCCCATAATTGGGGATACACGGTGGACACAACAATATATTCGAAATAATCGAACTGCAGAGCAACGCGAGGAAAATGAAATTGAACGGAATTGTGCAAGAAGACCAAGAAATCTTGCGTTGAATACTCATCGAACTGCTTTCCCGGAAAGGCTGAAATTGTGCAAAGTTTGATTGGAGTCTCTTGAAAATGAACCGGCACTCCACGGTGAATTTTCAAAAATGAAGAACTTTTAATGATCAAATTGTTGTGAAAATGCATTCTTTCGTATTTTCAACGCCGAAGGCGTTAAACCGAATTTAAATTTCAAAATTATTTTTTGAATGGGAAAAGCCTTACAAGTTTATCGAAAAAAAATTACGCAGCGATACTTATAATTATTATATTAACGCCGAAAATGGACGCGCAAACGGTTTTTGGGAATTATAACACAAAAACGTGCTCTAAACTTCTTCGGTTATCCAAAAAATTGTAAATAAATTTTTGGAAAAGTGCAAAAATTTGTAATATTTGGCGAGATAAAAGGTTCGCACTTGCAAGAAAATTTAAAATGTCGAATATGTAATTTGTCAGGAATCGAGGAGCGCGTTTCTTAAAAATTCATCTATAATGCAACGGTCCTTTTGAAGATCTCAAATTTAAAAATATGTGAAACATTTTGAACAAATTTTCAAATTTCAATTTTTTTATCCCCTCAATCGAATGTACCGGCGAATTATAGATGAAATGTAGAGTAAAAGTTTTTTCGAAATGCCCTTCCCTTGCCTTCAAAATTCAAATTTGGAGTTTGCTCAAAAAGCATCCTAATGTGCGTCGGCACCGCATTACCTTACAAGTATCAAGTTCGTACGGCACTGTTGAGCATCATTTACTTGAATATAATGAGTGACAGACGTCAAAAAATTTTGACAATCTGTAGTACCATGTAAAGTGCCATATTTCGCCACAGTAATCGCTGGCATCGAATTTTTAAAAATTCAAATCACTTGCACATAGCCTATTTGAACTTTTTTATTTAAATTAAGTTCATAGTGCACCATGAACTCACCATCAGCATTCTGACATTTTTGTTTGGTGTCAATATAACATTTTGCTGTTTTACTCCGTACAGGAAATGGATATAGGAATATCGGAAATTTTTGATAATAAAACAGGACATGACTGCACATAATGTAGATTACTTTATTTCTATAGTGACATGTTACAATTATATATAAAATTAAGAGCTATAAAATATTTATTTGCAAATATATTGGTGTAAGAAGCCAACATAAACATTAATAATGTAACTAACAATCTAAATATACTGACGATGATAATAGCAGCTAAGATGATTTACTTTTTTTTCACTACCGAAGACCGCTTTCTTCATTTTTATACACAATTCATGTCATTTAACAGTATTTTACAGAACTCAAAACTCTTAACTCTGTACAATTAACATATAATTAGATAATTTTGGGCTATTACTTCTAGTTAATTACAATTTCTTTTAAGTTTTTTTACATGAACGTGATGTGTTTTTAAGCATTCAAACTATTAAACAATGTTTGATCAATTGGTTACACAAAAAGCTTCAAAATCTTAACACAAAAAGACAATTAACCCTAATTAACACCTAATTTGACAACATTTTTGGTGATAACGTTAAAAAAGGAGGGGCGAGGGGGCGACGAAGGGAGTTTGAAGCTTTTTTTTAAAGCCGCTCGAGTAAATCAATAATTTTTCATGTTGTTAAGAATTATTAAAATTTAGTTGCTTCAAAATATTCATAATTATTCATCTCCTGCATTCAATTCAGTTCACTATTTTAAAAAGATCATCCAAGTTGATACAAATGTGCACAATTATCGTGCTAAAAGGTTCTTTTCTACAGTTTTAAATAAATAACTAAATTTTTTCAACTTACGCTATTAAAATTACAGTAAAACAACATAATTGATTAATTGGACAGGTCGATTCATTTTTTTTAAATTTTATAAATTAAAACAAACAAACAGGGGGAAAAACATCAACACAGTTGTTGGTGCACAAAAATAAAAATTTTTAAAACTTTTTGTTTCCATAAATTCATTTAACATACTAAACACTAAATAATGATTCTTTTAGGCTGATACGACAATTTGTGTTACACTATTAATAATATTTTTTATAAACAGTAAATATAAGAAATATAAATTCATTCATGCCAACAGCAGACCGCGTAAAGGACACAACAAATACAAAATATTAAAATAGAGTTAACGTTTTACACATTTTAAATGTAATTCAAACTCAAAAACTATTGTCATATAATTTTCTTGTTCAAAATTATGGAATATCATCTAATTTAGGACCTACATTACATACCGTAACCTTGATAGGGCATTTGAGGAGCGTAAGCTGCTTGAGGAGGATAGGCTTGTGGTGGAACGTACTGTTGTGGTGGGATGCCTAAAAGAAATCATGAAAGACTTAAAAATCAATCTTCCATTTTCAGGTTTATTAAGGAATCTAAAAATCATTTAATAAACTTCTTACCCATGGCCGGACCGGCAGTCAACATAAGTTGCGGCTCCGTCAACATCATTGGTTTATGCGTATCTTCCGCCGATTCGTTCACTCGTTCCGCTTCCGATTGCTCTAATTTTTCTATTTTCGATGACAGCTCTCTCGTCACTTGAATCATATAAGGCATCGCAAAGTCCATAATGTTATGTCTCCATGCTAATTCTAAGATCACATCTGGTTTTAAAAGGTCGTAACACTGAAACAACAACAACCATCAAATCAAAATCTTCCTCCTCACTTTGATTACCGCATAATTACCTGATATAAACAAGCGGTGAAACAGTCGTAAGCTTTTCGTTCCAAAAACCAAGCCAAAAGTTCTTCGGCAAGCTCACTTTGTCTCGATTCGGCCGTATATTCCATTGCATCACGGAATAGTCTATCTTTCTTGCATAATTCGACACTTTGTTTCCATCTGTTATTTCCCTTATACAAATACGCCGCAATACGTCTAAATTCAGTTAATTCGTGCTTCTCTAACCGCTGCGCCAAACCGATGTTGTCAAAATTGTCGAAAGCATCGATCGACGTTCTCAAACCCTAAAAATGCACAAAGTTAGTCGTAGTTTTTAAAATAAGTCTCGAATGATGCAAAAATCTTACCTGATAATCTTCTTCGTCGATTAATAAAGTGTTTAGCGCTTCGTTTATCGCCTTATTATTTAAGCTTTGTACTGAACGAAGGTACGACTTAACCAGTTGTAAATGACAAGTCTTGGCAAAGAATGCGACGGCCCTGCAAAACAAATAGGTCAATCGAATAGTATTTAGAAAACATAATATAAATGTTTGCAAACCTCGTATGATCCATGCGTGGTGCTAAAACAAGTAAAAGGTCGTTCAGCAACAACGGCTTGTAATCCAAATAAAATTGTATTGCCTTGTAGTATAATTCTATATTGGCCACTTTGGTTATTATGTCTTTAAAGTGACCCTCTCTCCATGCTTCTGTAGGATGGGCCATCATGGCCAAAACGGCGTTGTCGTATTCTTCGTACTTGTCGAACAGGAACACCAATTCTGCCCATAAGTGGGCATGCTCAGCTGCACGTAAGACCTAAAATTTGATTGTTGTACAAACTGGATTCTATTAACATTTGGCAGTAAAGAACTTTGCTTAAACCAGCACGATAGACCATAGATTTAATAAACAATATGCAGGGTATTTCTAAAATACTTGACCCAGCTTGACCGACTTGTTCATGTATTACGTAAGACGTTTTTTCCTACTTTTAAAGTTTATACCCCCCCTCACCCCCACTAATCTTACATAAGATTAATTATTACCCAATGAGAAGCCAGATCGAATCGGGTCAAAAGAATGTTCGGTATCTATTAAACGTTAAAAGTGAAATTAATGAAGATATTATGTTTATTTTATATTTAAAAAAAAATTATTCAAACAATTTGCTTTAATATACAACCAATATAACAATTTGTAACCTATGGTTGAACTGTGTAAAAAAAAAACTTTTTTTTAATCAACTTCAAGGGCTGTTTTAGATTATAGTAAATGTTAATCTTCCGCAAATTTTTTTTTCTACTATATAAACCTTCAGCATTCCGAATCTCTATAGGGAATTTGTTAAATCCGGGGACCGTTTCACGTGCGTACGTAAAAAGCAGCGCCATAGCAAGGGTGAGGCGACCGAGGCTTTGAGTCAGGCGCCATCGCAATGGGGGCGCTAAACCTCGACAAAACTCAATAAATAATAGTTTAAAAAGTTTCAAAATGATAGGAATCTTTTGGGAGGGGGGCGCATATATTCAAATTTGCCTCAGGCGCCAGAAGAGCTCGCTACGGCGCTGGTAAAAAGTCACCTCGATTTTATAAATTTTCTATAGATATTCGGAAAGCTGAACATTCATATTATACTAGATTTAAAAAAAAAGCGGATAAATCACGTTTACCCTTCAAAATTCATCCTTGAAGTTGATTAAAGTTGATTTGATTAAATAATTTTCAAATTTTGAAATTCAATTAAAAAAAAAAATCTTACGTAAGAAATTGTCTTGACCCCCTTCCCCCGAATAAGAAAAAATAAGATGTAAGCTACCCCCCTTCCCCTAAACGTCTTACGTAATACATGAACGGCCCCTTAGTTTATTAGCAACAGAAAGGGCAATAAAAGTTCTTAATAGGGTGCTTCGGGGGGAACCTGTAACCCCTAGAGGGTTACAAGGGAAAGCCCTTTAGATTTGAGACGTAGGGAGGAAATCAAATACCTCCCGTGGACCAACAGTTAACACAGTCGAGTTTAACTCAGAGTAAACAAATACAAACAGCATTGGTTCTCCATCTTAGGAGTAGTTTGAATTCGATCCTGACAGAAGGTTAAAACTGCACTCAGTGTGACGCCACTTATTTGTTTCCTCTAGGAACATTTGAAAACGATAATTTACAAAACTCCTCCCGAGGCTCTTCTAAAATTGAAAAATAGGTTAACCCAAGTATGTAGGCGGATTAGTCCAGAAATATTTCAGGAAGTCCGCGTGAGTTCCAAGATAAAGTTGGGAACAAACAAATTGGCCCCTGGGTCACGAATTTCTGAGCAAGAAAAGACATCCTGCATGTTTTTTGGTAAAGGCCAATAAAATTCGTACGTTATCAATATTGTACATTAATAGTAGAAGTAGTAGAAAAGAAAAAATTCAGTTTTATTAATTTAACAATCAGTAAATTGTAATTTCATGAATAAGTGTTTATAATGAGAGTCCCTTTTCTGAAAAAAAACTTTATTTGAAAGGAAGATTTTGAGAACAATACTTGGACCAAAGAAGATCAGTGTTGGAGTTATTAGAGCAAGAAGGAATAATGCGTTAACCCCTTTCCGTATGCTGTGCCATATATGGCACAAAGCGTTTTCTAGTACTATCTAGCGTGATAATGTACAAATCATGTCTTAAAACATATGAAGGGACCTTCACTACATATTCTTAAGCTGGATTTATAGTTTGACGTACTGTAAGCGTAGACGCACTGCAAAAAGATCAACTATAGAATTTAGGTACTCTTATCTATAAATAGACGTAGACGGATGACATAACGTAAGAGGTTACGGACTGTAACATAAGAGTTGGCAACTTTCATCTTTTACAGTACGTTCCTTACGTCCGACCAATCAAAAGAAAGAATTCTGTTTGTTTAATCTATGTGTATATTTGAATTTAAATTATTTTTTAATTTGAATTTAAATTATTTTACGGTTGCCTATGTTAGTAGAAACTACCAACTGTACATGTAATTTCACGATTTGTATAATTTGTAGGTTATGTTGAATCGTTGAATGTCACTCTTTATATTCTATTATCACCTCTACGCATGCGCGAAAATTACGTTCCGTCGATTTATAAATTTGAAAATTTCTTACAGTCCGTTTCTTACGTATCCAGTGCGTCTACGCTTACAGTACGTCAAACTATATATCCAGCTTTACAGGTCACTGTATGTTTCAATCTGTGAAACGACCCAAAAATCGAAACTTTAATCTCCACCAAAAAGGTCGAGGTTTGAAATCGAAACTTTTCAAAATTTGCATTTCCGCAATTTGCCGACTTATCGAACGTCCGACGAAAAAAAGTATTACTTTCGAAAAGGCGGGGCTCGAAAGATGTCGCCCGAAACCGTTTTCGAAATTAAAAATTTTTTCATGGTCGTCGCGCCAGGACGGCATTAAGGTGGAAATTTTGAGAATCTTTCAAACGGCCACAGGACCCTTATTTACGGGAGGATTTTTAATTTTCGACCGGCAACTAAAGCAGATTCCGAGGATGTATAAAATTGCATTTATAGCTTTTTTTCGTATCTCGCCACCGTACGGCTATAAAATGGAAAAGGAAATTTTCCAAAATAATTTCCAAGGGCAAAACCGAATCGCAAAAATTTTTTCTTTTATATAAAATTTTAACGTCGAAATGGTATTTCGCGAGCAATTTTAATAATTTTTGATGCAAAAAATGTAATTTCATGAAAAAGTGTTTATAATAAGAGTCCCTTTTCTGAAGAAAAACTCAGAATATTTGAAAGGAAGATATTGAGAACAATACTTGGACCAAAGAAGATCAGTGTTGGAGTTATTAGAGCAAGAAGGAATAATGCGTTAACCCCTTTCCGCATGCTGTGTATGGCACAAAGAGTTTTCTAGTACCATTTAGCGTGATAATGTACAAATCGTGTCTTAAAACATATGAAGGGACCTTCACTACATATTCTTACAGGTCACTGTATGTTTCAATCTGAAGTAAGCGCCTTGTATTCGGTACTATGGAATGTTGCAAATTTGACTCCCATGTTAGCAGCTGATTCCCACATTATTTGTTTTGTGTTGAAAGTTTTAAGTATTTGTAGGTACAGTTCGGCATTTCAAAAAATATTGTGATAAAGCTACGTATGTAATAAAGTGATTCACGAAAACCAACAGTGAGGTAATTGTTATATGTAGCAAAACTTTCGAAAAATACATACGTGCCATATATGGCACAACATGTAAACTGAATAGTATAAAAAAAACTTTCAAATGTGTAATGGAGCCTGATATGTTTTATGGGCGCAAAAATGCGTTATTGGTTGATACACTGGAAGGAAATATGAGTGAGGAAGAAAATCTATCTGACGATGATAATCTGAGGCCGATCCCAGACTTGGGGGAAGTTCTTGCGGAGGAAAATGATTCTGACTCGGAACATAAGGTTGGACCTGATGTAGTATCAGAAACAGATGAAGAGGACGATACTCCCCTAATTCAATTTGTAAGACCGCCCCCGTCGACACTAGAAAATCCACAATGGAGAAAATGTCATCTAGTTGTACCCGACGACGAGAAAAAGTTTCTTGGAAGCGAAGAGTTTTCCGCTTTTTTTCACCTGTTGGACTTATATTGCACAAATGCTTGGATTTTATGGAGAAAAAAAATGAGATAAATTTGCCTTTGGTTGCTTTCAAGCTCCTTGTGGCCGACACACCGTGCTCTCGTGGTCGGCCTTGCAGGTCACTGGAAAACCAATTCAGAGAGAAGCAGACACGTGGTCCTACAGCCGAAATACCAGTGGAAGAAGTACGTTTAGATGGCATTGACCACCTACCTGTTTGGAATAAACTTCGATAGCGATGCAAATACCCTGAATGTCTAGGAAAATCATTTGACATGCATATCTTTATGTTTGAACCAAGACAGGAACTGTTTACTAAAAAGTCACGTTGAGTAAATTTATTCATGTGAACATGTTTAACAAACAAATTTTTTCAAATATACGATTAATTTTTGTATTTTTATTTATTTTTACATTTTTTCCGAACTGTACACATCTAAGCAAAGGCCAAAGTCTACCAGATTAAATTTTTTCATGAAAATAGGAAAAACCATGCAGAAAGGAGTTAATGAGAGAAATTGTGAAGTTCATTAAGTTTCAGAGATTAAAATGGCTGCATCATATGATGAGGAAGGATTTGAAAATGCCTACAAGAGGTTTAACGGAATAGAGATCAAGCAATGACACAACCAGAAGAAAACCTAAATCTAGATCGATCAATGAAGTGAAGTGGGATCTGAAAAGCATGAGCATACCAAATGGGAAGAGGAAAAATGTGGTGATTGAAAAGAATGGAAAAGAGGGGCGAAATCACACTAGAAACTGTAAGTAGTGATAAAAATGAGGAAACTGAAGTAACCAATCTTAAAAATGGATTGAAAAGACCTCAAAGGAGGTGGGCTATCTTCCGTAAGGAACAAAAGCCAAAAAAGAAGAGAGGTAGCTGGTAGAGAAGGAGTTTAATTAAAATCCCTATAATACAAAGCTCTAGCGGCCATCTTGCATTTTTTAAATTTTTATTGGTTTTCCTAAAAACTTTTTTGCAACACATTTTGGCGAGCGTAGCGAGCCGCCAATCGAAAAAAACCATATTTTTACAACAAATAGGATAGTTTTTGTCATCCCCATAGCAAACTAGATCGATAAATTAATTAAATTCGATTTGTACGAACTATCAGATGTAAACTATTTCTTAATAATTATGGTACGTTTAAAATTTTAGTACGTTTGTCACTCTCTAGATACAATACATGTTAAACGTGTAGTTAAACGAGAGAGAGACGGAAAACAAAGTATGATTTTTAAATTTCATAACAATAATTAATTTGACGTCTCGATCGAATATTTCATATTATGAATTTTTTTAGTGGAAAATTGAAAAATTCTCAAATTTTACGAATTTTTGGTACATTTCATGGTAACATACATGGCTTTATCGACTTACTGGGATGGTTTTTATTGTGAATGCCGCGGTGTGGATGTGTAGCATAACATTTGGACATAAAATTTAGCCACCGAATGGTCCACGAAGCAAATCAAGATATATCGACCGTGTACGGCTGTGCAACGAACTTTAATGTTTTTGTTAATCCACAATAATTCCACAAGCCAAAGAGTCTAAATGAAATTGAACCCCGTGTACAAAGTGCATTTATAGAAATGGGCATAACTTTAGACACATAAAGTGTCGCATATAAATTTATCGTAAGATTTCTGCGTCGGGTGGGAGTAGATTTTTTTTTATTTAATTTTTTTAATAAATATGTTTAGTCAAATGGTGCGATTAGATTATTTATATTTATTCCACCTTGCTTTTTACACTATACGGTATCTAATTAAACCTGGCAGAGGCAACCTTTTTCGATATAAAAAATTTAATTATTTAAAAAAAATCATTAAAAATAACTACTATAGAAGATTTTTTTTGCAACGGAGGCAAAAGTGTATAAGGCAAATTTTACTTTTACTAATGTCCGACCAAAGGCGGAGAAGGATCCGTATTAAAATTGCCAATAAGTCACAATTTATTTTTAATTCAAAATTTCATATTTTTGAAATTTGAATTATTTTTTTATCCCCATGCTTTTGAACCTACGAAGAAATGTGTGAGAACCAATTTTATAGAGGATCAACGTGTGCTTGAGCCAAATTTTTTAAATTTAAAATTCGTTAATAGATAACGACGGCATTGGAATCGGAAAGTTCCAAAAATTGTCCACTTTGAGTTCCAGTTTTGGATCGCGGAAGGACAATTTTATCAAACGTTTTTCGTTGAAAATTCTTAAAATTGCTCGCCAAATGAGATTTCGTCGATAAAAATTCCATTTTCGACAAAAAAAATTCCGCTTTGGTCTTTAAGGGATAGCCTTCAAAAAAAATTTGAAAATTTTGTTTTTCATTTTACAGCTTTGCGGTGCGAGATACGAAAAAAAGCTATATAGATAAAATTGTTTAGCACCGGGGTCTACTTCCAATACCGGTGGAAAATTAAAAATCCGTTCGTAAATAAGGACGCTACGACCGTTTGAAGAATTTTCAAAATTTCGACCTTAAAGCCGTTGTGGCGCGACGACTATGAAAAATTTTTTAATTTTAAAAACGGTTACGGATGGCATTTTTCGAGCGCTAATTTTTCGAAAAGTATACTTTTTTTCGTGGGACGTCAATTAAGGAGGCAAATTGCAAAAACGCAAATTTTGAAAAATTTCGATTTGAAATCGGACCCATTTTGCATATAAATACTTGCGCGCAATTTTAAGCGAAATGAGGTGGTTTTTCGAAAAATTTTATTGAACATTTTCCGTTTTATTTCGCGAACTTAAGCGGTACGTGAAGTAAAAATTTCATTTTTCCAAAATTTTTTTCAACGTCCCCACATGATGTGGGGATACTTGCAACAAAGTATTGTGATAATTTTTGAAAATTTTACTACGTATTAAGGTGGCAAATTGCAAAAATCTTCTCGGTATATTTCAAAAGTGCTCCCCGTGTACAGCACTCAAAGAAAGTGAAACTAAATGTTAATCTGTCACCTGGCTCCTCCTAGTTTAATACCTATTAATTGGTTTTGAACGTATTTTTTGCTTTTCTGAAATTTAATCAAACAAGTTATTTTGACTGGCCGCCATAGAGAACTGCTAAACTTTTCTAAACCAAATTTTTATTATAGGTTCGCCCCCTGCATATTGTGCAACTTATTTTAGGCTACATTACTGTGTTTTTGTTTTTTTTCTAACAGCTTTGCCCAATGCAAAAATCTCATTTATCAAGTCACACGCAAGTCTAATACTAAGGTGTAAAATTTACAAAATATCACATACCTTAGGAATATTGACGCGCGACCAAAACAATTCCAAATGTTCCTTCATCTTGCCTGGTTTATACTTAGAATATAAAATGGCCAATTCCGTAAACATGCCCATATGTGCACGTTCCAAACCTAAAGCGGCTTCCAGTAGTCCAATCAGTTCCTCAAAATATCCTCTATCTTGATAATAATTAATGAGATCTTGTAATTCGTCTGCATGTACTACAATATGCATGCCACACATTTGCGCCAACCTAAATTCTTCCGCATCTACACAAGCAAAACAAACTTCCTTCCAAGTTCTTGTACTGTTGGCCTTACGAGCGCTATCCACGGCACCCTAAACAAAAAATAAGTGTAACCGACAAAATTTCAACGCTTTTAAACCAACCTACCTGAAACTCTTTTAGGTGCACCAAGGTAATAGCCAATCGAGCAAAATTCGAAACATTGTTATACAACAACTTGGCCGCATCGTACATTTTGTCATCGAAGCACCTATCGCCGATCTTTTGAATATCGGCATGATTGGGTCCGCTGACAAATTCCTCCAAATCGGCCAAACGTCCGGTTTTTGCATAGGAATAAATCAATTCCGACTCGATATAACTTTCTCTCGCCTTCTTGCGCGCCATTTGCAAATATCTAACCAAATCTTCCCAGGAATTATTTTTGGATGCGGTTTCCACGACGTCCATGTAAGCGCTAGGATCGTCAGCTTTAATGTACGAATCAATCGCTTCTTTAACGAGTCCTTGATTGAGTTGCGCTTTAGCAAGTTGACTCCAAACTGCCGGTTCGTTGCACCGTTCCGCAAACTCGTAAGCTCGATCTAAATTGTTGACTTGATCGATTAATACTTGAATGGCCGAAGTGTTCACATCGAACTTTTTGAATATAGCGAAGGCTTCTTCGTATAAGTGATTGTTGATGGCAATGTTTGCGATATCAGGTGCGTCGTAGTTGTCGAGACGGTTTATATAATCCATCACGCGCGTTGCGTCCGCTTTTATAGCAGTTAAAATTAACAAATTTTGAAGATTGCGATGATCAGAGAACACAGAGTTATCCAAAACGATCTTTTCTAACAATTCGATCAGTTCGTTTGGCAAATCGGCGGTCATGAAAGCCTTAACGGTAACAGAAATGTCTTCGGGATCTTGAGTTTCGTTCAATGCGGTCTGAACAACCTGATCAATCAACTGCCTTCTGTAAGGATTGGCTTCGTTTAAAACTTCAGCCCAAAGTTCGGGATCACGTCTCTTGACCAAATAGCGCGCTTCGGATTTGAAGAGCGAATTTTCGTTACAAACGGCGATGAGTTCGCGATCGCATTGACCTCTTTCGTAAGCAACGCATGCAAGGTGTGGATCGCGCTTCTCGCAGTAGCGTCCAACGACTCGTGAATCGTACCACTGATTTTCTTTCAAGAATCGCTCGGCGTTATTATTCGAATCAATGTAAATCTTGGCAAGAGCGTTGTGGGTGGCGGGTTCAACACAACCTTCATGTACACGACTTTCTAACCACGGAAGCAACAACTTCAAACGATTTCGTTTTTCCACCTCCTCCACAAGTTCGTCGGTAGAAAATTGGCCACGAACTACCAGAATTAAATTCTTGATTATGTCTTCGGAGCAGTCGACATCTAATAAGCCGCCCACGACGACAGGCAAACGGCTAGGGTTAACTTTTTGTACGTATATTTCGATATACTTTTGTAAGGAGTTACGATACAAATACAAAACTAAATCGTGAACGAAATCGAAACGATCGCATACAATAATTAATGGTAACTGATCGGTAAGTTTAGCTTCTTTGAGGAAATTTTTAACGCGTTCGGAGTTGTAACAGTTACTCTCACGACAGATACGCTCCACCTCTTTAATTTGGCCAGTTTTACAAGCGGCCTGGATGTACTTGAAGTGAACTTCTTGATCTTGACTGAAGTTAACAATTGAACCCAGGAAGTAAAAGAGACCTAAAGGAAACAAAACAATTTTTATATCATTTTAAAAACAAACAAAAAAAGTTGCGTACCTTCATAACTCTTAAAACCTTCGAAAAGATCAATCAAAGATTTAGTGGTCAATTGTTCGTGATATTTGGTGGCAATTTGCACACAAATTTGCAAATTTTGCCTAATGTTGGCGGTCAACATTGCTTTTAAACACTCCAAACTATCTTCCACGCTTAAGGTACCGAAAAATCCGACCAACCAATCGGCGGAAAGTAAGTGGGTATGAACAACCGCACGTTTAATGTCGTACAGATCGGTGTAATGCTCGAGGGCTCTTTGCAGCAAACCGGCCTTTTCGCAAAGTTGGGCGATGTGAGCCCTGTCGTAATGAGTAAACATGTTGTTGCCTAAAATTGCGTCCGCCACTTGGGGCGCCGACATCAAATTCATTTCCAAAAGTCTGGTTTGTAGGTGTCCTTCGGTGGGTCGATTATGTTTTAAAGCATCTAACAAGAAAGCAGTACATTGCTGGACCATATTTTGTTCCATGAAGATGTCAACAATTTGGTTTATGTCGGCTAAAGGTTCCTCTTCGCCCACAAGCATGGAAGCAAAAGCTGCTCCCTGATCTGGATTGGTTCGCATAACCGAACGTAGCAAATAAATGTAGTCAGGTGTGTATGAAACTTTTTTAGCATACAATACAATTTTTTGAAATTGCCCGGTTTCTGCGAAGCATTGAATGACCTAGAAAAGTAATAAATTAGGCATGGTAAATTTTAACCCTTTCACCGGTTTACCCTCAAATTTGTGGGTAAAAAATGCAGAAAATATTTTCAGAAACTTTGATATAAGAGCATTTGCTACCCCCTGTTCGCCTTTGCAAATGGACCGCATGAGGTTGTAGCCCGTGAATGGGACCATCGATGGTATTAATTTAAAAGTGGTGGTATGTGCCATTTTGGAGAAATTAATTTTTGAATATCACGTTATGACATAAATTTGGATACAAGAGAGTTGCTACCCCCTGTCTTCTTTTGCAAATGGACCGCATGGGCATGGGGTTGTAGCACGTGCATGGGACCATCGATGGTATTAATTTAAAAGTGGCGGTATGTGCCGTTTTGGAAAAATTAATTTTTGAATATCACGTTTTGACATAATTTTGGATATAAGAGCATTTGGTACCCCCTGTTCGCCTTTGAAAATGGACCGCATGGGGTTGTAGCCCGTGAATCGGACCATCGATGGTATTAATTTAAAATTGGTGGTATGTGCCGTTTTGGAGAAATTAATTTTTGAATATTACGTTTTGACATAAATTTGGATACAAGAGCAGAGTTGCTACCCCCTGTTCCCCTTTGCAAATCGACCGCATGGGGTTGTAGCCCGTGTATGGGACCATCGATGGTATTAATTTAAAAGTGGCGGTATGTGCCGTTTTGGAGAAATTAATTTTTGAATATCACGTTTTGCCATAAATTTGGATATAAGAGCATGTGCTACCCCCTGTTCGCCTTTGCAAATGGACCGCATGGGCATGAGGTTGTAGCCCGTGAATGGGACCAGGATGGTATTAATTTAAAAGTGGCGGTATGTGCCGTTTTGGAGAAAACAATTACTTAATTTCATATTAAATTGTATGCATTTATAGTATAAAAGCATCTGATTTTTGTCGCTGAAGTTTGTAGCTGTTTTCACACAAGTATAAAATTGTGGGTAAAAAATGAAGAAAATATTTTCAGAAACCCACAAATCTGTGGGTAAAAAATGAAGAAAATATTTTCAGCACCACCACAAAATTGTGGGTAAAAAATGAAGAAAATATTTTCAGATCCCCACAAAATTGTGGGTAAAAAATGAAGAAAATATTTTCAGAACCCCACAAATTTGTGGGTAAAAAATGAAGAAAATATTTTCAGAACCCCCACAAAATTGTGGGTAAAAAATGAAGAAAATATTTTCAGCACCACCACAAATTTGTGGGTAAAAAATGAAGAAAATATTTTCAGAACCCCCACAAAATTGTGGGTAAAAAATGAAGAAAATATTTTCAGAGCCCCACAAAATTGTGGGTAAAAAATGAAGAAAATATTTTCAGAACCCCCACAAAATTGTGGGTAAAAAATGAAGAAAATATTTTCAGCACCACCACAAAATTGTGGGTAAAAAATGAAGAAAATATTTTCAGACCCCCACAAAATTGTGGGTAAAAAATGAAGAAAATATTTTCAGAACCCCACAAATTTGTGGGTAAAAAATGAAGAAAATATTTTCAGAAACCCACAAATTTGTGGGTAAAAAAATGAAGAAAATATTTTCAGAACCCCCACAAGATTGTGGGTAAAAAATGAAGAAAATATTTTCAGAACCCCACAAATTTGTGGGTAAAAAATGAAGAAAATATTTTCAGAACCCCCACAAAATTGTGGGTAAAAAATGAAGAAAATATTTTCAGAGCCCCACAAAATTGTGGGTAAACAATGAAGAAAATATTTTCAGAAACCCACAAATTTGTGAGTAAAAAATGAAGAAAATATTTTCAGAACCCCCACAAAATTGTGGTAAAAAATGAAGAAAATATTTTTAGAACCCCACAAATTTGTGGGTAAAAAAAGAAGAAAATATTTTCAGAACCACCACAAAATTGTGGGTAAAAAATGAAGAAAATATTTTCAGAACCCCCACAAAACTGTGGGTAAAAGAAAATATTTTCAGAACCCCACAAAATTGTGGGTAAAAAATGAAGAAAATATTTTCAGAAACCCACAAAGTTGTGGGTAAAACATGAAAATATTTTCAGAAACCCGCAAATTTGTGGGCAAAAAATGAAGAAAGAAATGCAAAAATTTTTTGGTTGCTTCGAAGAATATCACAATGGTCCTCGTAATTAAAGAGTTATCAATTTATTTTCCCTTTTAAAATTTTTTAAATAATGATTATTTTTTTTATTATTAAAATTTCGAAATCATAAATTTATTTTTCTCGATTCTAAATAAATCCATAAACTTACCAAAATTTAAGAATAAAATAACCCCTTGACCCAACATTTTGAATGCCTTTAAGCATAAATATTTTGGACCCCCAAATTTTGGTAAAATCGGTGAAAAGGTTAAGAGAAGTATTGATTATAAATTACGACAAGATACGCAATTGTGTGGAAAATTTTAGGCATTATATTGCGTATCTTGGTCAAACTTAATAATCTATAGGTCACGACTTACTTTTGCTGCTACATTTCCTCGAAGATAAACAGATAAAGCGAGATTAATATCTGCTTGCTTTACAAGATCTCCTAATTCTTCTGAACATTCCAATTTATCTTCCTTTAACCATTTTTCGAGCAGCTGTTTACGGCCTTGCAGTAAGACTGGTTTACACAATTCCAACGATTCGTATCTAGAATTTCAATTGTGTTAAAATCAAATTTAAAAAAAAAATATATCGGACATTACCTGTTGAGTTGCCCTTGATCTAACAAAATACCAAAATATTGCAGCAACGGGCTGTTTTGTCCGGCCGGAGTCGGAACTTGTTGAAACATTTGTATAGTGTTGGGTGTCCGCAAAATACCCTTTGGCGCATTAGCAGCAACTTTAGCAGCTTCAGCGTACTGTCCATTTTGAAACAACATTTGAAATTTGCTAACAAACAACTCCTCGGCACCACCAAGATTATTACGAACTGCTAATCTTAAAGCTAAATCTGGGTTATGTAAAACGGTATTTACATATCTAATAATGTTTTCTTCGTCTACAGTGACGGATAAAACTTGTCCTCGTCGATTTACACCTATAATTCCACCCGTGCTTTCGTGTTGTGCTGTTACAAAGATAGTTTCGCCCGATATACGATTCATATATATGCACACACCGCTTTCGATATCATACATGTGGATATATCCATACTTGGTTATAAGATAAATTACGTCATATTTAGATGATACTTGCATTGCAACAGGAAAGTCGTTTTGTGCTTCTGGTGGGAAAAATACATCTACAGTTTTCTTCTGGAATGGTTGATTACCAACAGGACTTTGACCAACCTACAAAATTAACCGATGCAACTCGACCAAACGTAATATAGGATTACTCACTTCTATGATATGAAGTTTTCCGCCTTGCACTGTCCGTACGGCAAAACAAAACAGTGTTGATGGTTCAGGATTACCGTCTAATTTGAAAGTTGCAAACGAGGCGGCGTGTCCTTCGATGGGCTGCGAACACTTCCGTTCTACCGAATATAATTGCATTGCACCAACTACGCGACTTTGGTGTGCACTTATACCAACAAGTAGTAACCAATTTTGTTTAGGATCCGTACGGTAGTTGATAATTTGGCAACCATTCAAGGAAGAATGTCTAAAAAATAAAATAAAATTGCATTTATCTATGATTACTACTGTAGTCATGAAGGTTCTTGATTAAACCCTTTAGTTTTGTATCAGAAATGAGCCCCTATTTACCAAAGAAGATCTCAAAAATCATGTCAGTCATGAATTGGCCGTTTTTTATGCATCTACATTCAAAGTAGGTATAAGCTAAATTAAACTAAATAAAATTGTAAACAGAAGATAAACAAAAATTTCTGCTAGCCCTTATGGTTTCTAGAGGTACTCTATGGTATGGCCTTGCAAAGAACTTCGTCATTTTTCGATTTTTACTAAATATGGCGTCATTTTCAGATTTTTATGTAGACTTTTTTATATGTCTATCTGACATAAAAGTGGCCAACAGATAAACGAAAGAAGATTAAATTCTCTGCAAAAACTCCGAGTTAAGGGGGTACTGTGACTGATACTTTTTTGATTTTTTTTAATTACATATTTTTATAGTTTGGGGTCTTGCAAATGTGTCTAAGAATATTAAAGTAAAATTCATCAAATTACCCGAATTATAACGGATTTTCTGTAATGGAGTTCATTATTAAAACTTTTTAAATCATGATTACATTGTAAAACAGAATAACTTTTTGTATTTTGTACTTTATACAAAATATACAAAAAATAAATTTAACAAATATAAGTTGCAGCTGTTTGTAATTGTCTTTATGAGTCCAAAAAACCAAAAAAATTTTAAAAAATTGTTAAAAAAGAAAATTATTAAAAATCGACGTTGTAGTCCACCCTTAAAATCGAATTGATTGTGAAAAAGGAGCTTAAAAGTTTTTTCTTACAAATTGAAACCCGGACCATCTGGGGTTGTTAACTAATTTACTGCTATGTTTTTTATGGGTACAGTTACTATACAAGTTTTTCAACCGACACATTTCTTACACAAGCAACTAATGTTAGGTACAAAATCCCTAAAATTGTTTGTTTTTTAATCTATTTTGACTAATTTATTATGCTAATTTTTATTTTAAGTTTTCAAAATAAACTACTTTCAGTAAAACCTGACACAATAATATGAGTTACAAAAATATGTTGGTTCTTTAATAAAAAAAAAGTTTTGATAGGAAAATTTCAGTGACTTTTGAGCTCCTAAAAAATACACGTATTTTTGTAAATAAAGACGGGATAAAAACCGAGGTATTCATACATATATTATGTAAAAATCGGCGAGAAGGCCAAAATTTACGCATATAAGAGACGGCGAGCGCATCATACTGTCTAATCACCGAGCGTCTTACTATGCTAAAGAGGCGAGAACTGCCACAAAAGAAGATATAAGTGCCGAATTTCACTTCTTCGAAGCCGAAGAATGTATTCTGTATGGTCCTAGTATACGCGATTAAGGGTAGGTTACGAATATCAACCACTATCCACCTCATTACAGCACGAAAAAGTTTAAAACGATTTATCTCAAAACTACATTTCTCAAGTCGGGCGCACATTTTCCAAACAAACTACTTGGCGGATTAACTTGATTTTTTTAAGCATTTAGAATATATTTCAGGCTCCAGTCAGAACCTAAAATATCCAAAATATATTTAAAATTACCATTTTGCAGGCCGTGAAAAGTAAATATTTTGTTGTAAAAATTGAAGTTTTTTTTAAATCCTCGCCATTTTGTCATTTTTTGTTTAAATTAAATTTTCGAGGTTCCAACTGGAGCCACATTCATATAGAACAAGAATTTAAAAAATTCATTTATTTCAGATAACTGGATCGGTCGGAAACGATGCGCCCGATTGGCGCGTCATTTCGAAACATGAGTTACGCGTCGATCTGTACTTTGTACAATTTTCAATAAAATGCTTTACAAAAATTTTAGGTGTTAGTTTAAATGAGAATAAATAAGTATCCTAAATTTTAGCTCAATAGCTGAAACAGTTTTCTCAAATTTAATTCCTAAAAATCAGCTTGAAAACCACTGTTCACAGTAGGTAACCCCCTTAATTCCAACAAAAAAAACTATTTTAAAAAAATGATATTTTTAACAATTTTAAGCAAAAATTTAATAAAGATTTGGGTTTTTTAGAAAACCATATCTCTAAAACTATTGCGGTTATAACGTTCTAACTTTTTTAGTTTTACTTTGAATTTTATTCTCTATACTTGAAGTTACATCCAATTTGTCTTTCAGTTGCACTGAAATTGAGCTATTTGCAGAAATGTAAAAAGTAGTAAAAAATTAAAAAAACTATCAACTTTGAATGTTCATGCCTCTATCCACATCTGTGGATCACTTTTGTGTCAGAGACAGGTAAAAAAGAGACAGGTCTACATCAAAATCTGAAAATTAAAACCAGCTTCTTGCAAAGCTCTCGGAAACTATAGGAGCTAGAAGAATTTTTTTTTTTTGCTTTTCCTCATATAATTTTATTTAGTTTAATTTTGCTAATACCTATATTGAACATTGGATGCATAGGAAGCGGTCAAATCATGACTTTGTGATTTTTAGGACCTTATTAAGCAGATTTAGCTCTGTTCTGGTTCGAACCTGATGTCGAAAACTTAGGGCCTCTTTTCCGATGCTAAACTAAAAGATTAAAGTAGATAAATCATATTTCTGAGTTATTTACACACAGAAGTTACAATTGGGCCTAAGGAAGAGATCATTTTTTTAATTGTAATGTCGAATTAAATAAATTTCGTATTTTAAGAGAAACGCTTCTAAATAAAGAAATAATTGCAAAAATACTTCAAGATTTAAAAGATATCCTTTTTAAAACTGTCAAGATAAAAAATGATAAGATAAAAATATTTGCTGTTACGTCAAACTTGTACATTTTACTTTAATTTCTTAGCGTAAATTTGCAAAAGTCAAGTAATTGAAATGTTAAAATAAATTAGCTTTTCAATTGCCAAGTTTAAATATATATAAAAATTTGAGATAAACAAAAAAGGACAGCAACCCGCCTTTATTTCTTCCTTGGTTCTGAATTTCAATTTTTGGATTTTGGTTTGAATTTATATGCAAATGCGTATTAAATAGTTACCACCCTATTCAAAAATTCAAATAATAATCTTGGATTCAAAAGAACAACATTTGAAAATATAAGGTATAATAGAACATACCGATCAAACATCTTCACTGGAGTAGAATCACCTTCCATCGACCAATGAAAAACAGCAGTTTCTGTTACAAGTGCAAGAGTGTTTAATGAGATCCATTTCCAAAACACCACATCTTCAGTCATGGTGTGTGCTTTCATTTTAGACTTCATTTCAATATTAAATATCTGTAGTGTCTTTTGTGCTGAAACAAAAAATTACAATAAATTAATATAATTTGATGGTGAATAATAAATGCTAAATCTTCCATTTCATGATGAAGCAAGCTAAGTAAGTGTTATACGCGAGTACTTCAGCTATGAGAAATATCTCATATATTATATTCCCCTATGAGAATACAAAGTCCTCATATTTATTATGATGAATGATACGGGTACAAGAATAAATTTAAGAATAAAATCCATAAAGTTGAAAATCCTAATTTTAAAAATACAGTCTCGTTGAATTTTTCAGTTTACTTATCAAACAAAAACGTTAATAATTTGCAGTTCAAGTTTTACATTACATTTACACTCCTGATTTGAAGATTCCTACATTTCTAATTTTGAACTCAAAAATGTGACTGCTGTAAAAGAATCGCCTACGGCTCGTTATAGTATAACTCCTTTTTAACTAATATGCTTTTAAACATAAGCCAAGTGATCCTAAGCTTTAATGACGACTTGCAGTCTGAAACTTGAAAACCAAAACTGGCCAGTTTTTAAATATTAAAATGTAGTGCCAAAAGATGGGATTACCCTACCTTTTGAAGCTAATAATTAAAACCTTGTTGGTGATTTAGCTACTGTACAGGGTGGGCTGGAAGTCCTGACCGGATTTGAAAACTTCATATTTTTTCTTTTCTTTTAAAGTAAGAATGGGAAGGGCACGTATTTTAAGCACCTCTATTTTAAAAATTCTCGATAGATATTCGGAAAGCTGAAAGTTTATATAGTAGAAATTACAAAAAAAAATTGCCGAATATACATGTTTAACCGTCCAAAACAACCCTTCAAGTGGCAGTGAAGAAACAGGGTTTCTCATTAGCTCAACCAATCAGAAGCTCGCATTCGATTAGCAGCGGATTTATCACTATATTCTGTTGCCGGTACGTGTGGTTTCATATAGTCTTACACTTAGGCGCATTTAACCTCAGAACTTCATCGTAAGTTTTAAAATCGGGGTTCATTTATATTCGTGCTATTCCCCTAACTCAATGAGCACATCGAATGTCTACAATCTTCAAACACCTCTTGATGGAAACACGAAAAAAATTGAATTTTTCATTTGAACAACGTGTTATTCCAAAATTAAAACATGGGAATCCCCCAATTTTAATTTCGGAATAACGCGATATTCAAATGAGTAAATCAATTTCTTTTCTCGTATTTGTACAAAGATGTTACATGATCCAACATTTTTTGGTGCCGTCAGTTCAAAATACTCCAGGATGAACTACAGCCTCGAGTTCATACTATGGGACTAGTAAATGTCATTTTTTAGTTACCACAGAATTAAAAAAAATTGATTGGCCTTTACATAAACCTACCACTATTGCGCAGTTACTTCTTCCTGCCCTTTGTCCCAACTTATTTGGGGTCAGGCCTCCTTGTACTTCTTCGCCAGGATATTCTATCCTGGGTTGTCACTGATTTCAAATCCCGTGCTTTCAGGTCCTTTTCGACACTGGTCCACCATGTAGCCGGAGGTCTTCCTCTACCTCGCGATTGCGTAGGGATGTTTAGTACAGTTTTCACGGAGTAGCTGTCGTCTCTTCTCATAATGTGACCATACCACCGGAGCTTGCTTTCCTTGAGCTTTTCGGTTATCGGGGCTACTTTAAAAGATCCCCTGACGTACTCGTTGCGGATCCTGTCCAGTCGCGTGACCCCACCTGCCCAGCGCAACATCTTCATTTCGGCTGTGTGAAGCTGCTGTTCATGCTTTTTGAGTGTTGTCCAGCATTCTGCACCGTACAGCATTGCCGGTCTGACAGCAGTCTTATAGACTTTGCCCTTGGTCTTGAGTGGCATTCTTGTGTCACACAGCACACCAGACAGAGATCGCCATTTCAGCCAGGCGGTGTTTATGCGATGGCTCACATCTTGGTCAACGCAGGCATCGGTTGTTACCATGGAACCGAGGTATTTAAAGTGTAACACTTTGGGTAGATTGACGTTGTCGATAGTTATGTGGCAGTCTGTGTCTTCTGTGCCGCCGAAATCGCATTCCATATATTCAGTTTTTGTACGGCTAATTCTCAGGCCGTGACGCTCAAGCTCGCGCAGCCACACATTCAGGTTATCCTGCAGCTCCGAGGCTTTATTGGCTGTCAAGATTATGTCATCGGCGTACAGCAGGCACCAGGGGATCTGGGCCTGGATGCCTCTGGTGACGTAGTCCATCACCAGGTTAAACAGTAGAGGACTTAAGGCGGATCCCTGGTGTACTCCTACTTTTACTTGGAATGGGTCGCTTATTCCTGCAGGACCTTTTATTTGGGTGTAGGCATCTTTATACATATCCTTGACTTGGGTGATATACAGTTCTGGGATTTTCTGAGCTCTTAGTGCCTGCCATACCAGCCTTCTTGGGACTCTGTCAAATGCCTTTTCCAGATCAATGAAAACCATGTACAGGTTATTCTTATTATGCCTATATTTTTTCAGTAGTATTCGGATGGTTTGTATTGCTTCTGTTGTTGATCTGCCAGCGGTGAAACTATTGCGCAGTTACAAACAATATTATAGACATTGGGGAGAAGATGTTTTAAGAACATCAACACAAAAAGTGATGGAAAATTTCATAGAACGAAAATGACTTTGTGCGACAGTTGAAGAACATTTGTGTAATATTATTTTCCGCAATTAATCTTATCGAATTTATTAAGTTAAATTTTGATATTTTATTGCTCGTGTTTTTAATGAATATTTCGAAGGTTATAAGATAATAAATTATATTATGTTTATTTATTTGATTTACAGGCAAATTACTAATTACACATGATTGTGTACATTTTCAAGTTAAATTTTGTTTATTAAAAAAAATTGTCAGTAATATAAAAAAAAAACCCATACGCGGACGTCTAGAGAATCCTATGGACGATATTCATGTACTTACATTTTATGGATGTTCATCGAGGAAAACGCTATAGTAATTCAACCTACGTCAAAATTTTTCTACAAAATATCAGCGTAGCAAATCACAATTTCGGTTTTAGCTTTCAAAGGTGGGTTGACCCTATATGACCCTTCAATCTCCAACGGTTATTTAATTTTAATATGATTGGCCACTCCTTACGAGGACTAAGCAGTCAAATAATTATAAATTTTTTTTCATTTTTCGAAATTTTTATCCTTGGTGAGTAAAATTTCGTTTTGATTATTTCAAAATTCGAAAAATGAATGTATTTATGGCATCTAAAACGCGGTCATTGGCTAAGTAGTTGGAGAAAAACTTGATGCTAAGTTTCTTTCTTTCCTTCAATTACCGTCTCCGTGCTTCGAAGGGCACGTTAAGCCGGCGGTCCCCCCGATTTGACCTGATCAAACAGGGTAATAAAACAAATCACCCCTACCCCTATCGACTACGCAATGCTTGGCTTTGTTGGGGCTTCGGGTGGCTTCAAAGTGGAGGCAGTACAATGGGCACAGTAGAGTGACCTAAGTGCGTGTAAGTTTATACTTGCCCCTCCCCCGAAATCACAAAAATCATGCATGCATTATGCTTATATTATACCAATCTTTCAAAACTTTTAATGAGTTTTTTCGGTATTATTTTATTTTGGTCTTGTAACGACTAGGAAAAAACAGAGGTTCTAATCGATTTAAAAAAAATAGAGGATGTTAAAAACGTATGTCATTGCGGCCATGCCTAAATTTAAGTCTTTTCAAAATAAGTTCAACAACTCGAATTTCTTTGCAAAAATTAACCGTTCTTCTACTGCTATTTTACCTTTTTTTTAAATTAGATAGCACTGCAAAACGATAAAAACTAGCCAAAAATGTAACCATGACATGCTTTAACGACAATTTAAAAAAAAAAGTCTTTGTGTGATAGTAATAAACATTCAATAAAGGCAAAAGTCCTAGATTTACTGTCATTTCTTTGCAATCAATTCATAAAATATCCTTAATTTACGAGCGATTTGATTGCGCAATAAAATTATAAAACTTTTACGAAAATAAAATAAGAAAATCCACCTCAAACCCGTTTTTTATGTTACAAACTTATAGCATTGCAATCTTAGTAAATCTTGAAAACGTGAACGAAATTTAAATGAAGATTAAAATAAGCAAATAGAAATGCAACGTAACTCATGCTTAATAACCAGTGCCAGTGGTGTAACTTGCAATTAGGTTTACCAAAAAAAATTAAAAATTAATCAAATTTTTAAATTTTGTTAATTAGGGACACAAGTCTATTCAAACAAACTTCTAGCATTGTAATAGAGAAAGGGAACTGGAAACGGGGCTTGTAGTTAAATCTTCCAAGCGTAAATAAATTTAAATTAAAAAAATTAAAAAATGAATAAAAAAAATGCAACTCCTGCCGTTCAACAACCAGGACATGATGTGTTAATTATGTCTAGTTCTTTTAGAAGTTAATCCTCATTAAGCATTTGTTATTGCAGCTACATCTTTGATTCCAATTAAAATTTCTTATACGAGATTGATAATCAGAAAAATCTCTCCCAACATTGTAATTAATTATGTAATAAATCTTCTACTTTAATTATTATTGAAATTACTTCTTTGTGACTGCATTGTTATTCCAATAGCAATCGCTAATAAGGAAGCAGTTTACATTTTACTAATAATAATTATTGATTTGAAGCTTGTAGTAAAATATTTGTAACTGTGCCAACTTCATTATTCGTCAGTTATGCAAGTTTTGAATTTGAAACTATGAGAAATAAAATAAATTACAAAAACGAAACCGTCGATGTTTCGTCAAGAAAATTGGAATTCTTCTTGACCTAAATTTCCCATTATTAATAAAACCTTCAATAATCTTATTCAGTAAGAGAAGACTTATAACGAAAATCGTTCAACCTGATGAGCATTGATTGAACATTAATATATTGTCTTTGGCAAGCAAGCCAAGTAGTGATTAAAAATTTCAGTGAAAAACTGTACGAGTAGAACGAATTGAATCTAAAGAAAATCTGTAGAAATTTAAAAATACAAGTTGCCTCCTAATTGGTGAATTTCGAGTTTCCTCAACCATTTGCATAATTAGATTTGTTGAAAAATGTACCGGATGTTCATTTCAAAAGTAGCCAGTCGAAATGACTTCTTTTTTGAGTAAATTTGCGAAAAACAAAAAACACGCCAGTTTAAATAGTGAGGGGTACGTTCAAAGCCAACACCGTTTAAATTTTAACTTTAACCCCTCCCTACCAGCTACCACTATTTAGTAATATGTATTAAATAGCACCCCCTACCTTGCGATACATTTTTTGAAAGTTGGAAAAAAGAAAATCAGAAATTATAGGTTAACTTTCAAAAATTTTAAACGTCAAACTTAAAAATCAATTCAAATGGCGGTAACATGCTGCTATTGGAGGGATTTCGACTGTCATTAAAGCCCGCATTTCATTATAGCTTCTAGCAGCCGAGCTTCTAGAAGCCCAAAATTTGTAATGCATTGACTCTTATGGAACCAAACTCACTTCGGCTGGTAGAAGCCAGGTAGAAGCAGGTCATAAAAGTATCGAATTTTAGCAGCCCGGCTGCAAAAATACTCCACGCGGAGTACTGTACTTCTAATTGGTTAATATTTAGAATAAGGACTTATTATTGGATTATATAAAATGGTCCGTAGTTGTAATTGGTTAATATTTAGAATGAGGACTTATTATTGGATAATATTTCTATTACGAAAATGTCTTTGCGACTCCACGTGGACTTGTGTACTTTACCTGATAAAAGATTAATTTTAACCAGGCCGCTTGTGCAGCCAGGGTTGTAAATTTTTACAACTGAAGCTGCACAAGCCAGATACTTCTACTTATTAGATAATAGGTTTGTTCGTTTTAGCAACACTTTTTACACTTTTGTACAAAGTGTGCACTTTTCTGTTCGTGCTAGCAGAGCGCTCTGTTCGTGTTATAAAGTGTAGCTACACTTAGTTGTACTTTTCGACACTTTCCACACCTGCTCCAGAGCAGGTGTGCAAGTTAACACTTAATTTTGATTGGCTGTTATTGGCGGTAAGTTATTTAAAATTTTATTTTAAATTTAGTTATTTTTTAAAATTTATTTAAAATTTAAAATACAAATTACAAACCTAAAAAAATAAAAGTAAACCGTTAAAAATGTCTTATACCTACTGTATGAAACCTAGTAGTTTGTCTCTAATTTATTACAACTTGCTCAACTTTTATATATTTTATTTATTTATTCAATAATTTATTTATTTATTCAATAATTTATTTATTTATTCAATAAAATGGGTACTAATGTTAAAACAGCGTGGTTAATTCGAGATGCGAACGGAGACATTCCAAACACAGACGGCTTTGTGACTTGTATATGTGATGGTAAGTTTGTTGGCGTTTTTTTTATAGTATTTTACTATTATATTATAGATGGATCGCTATTTCAACTGGTTAGCGCTGAAATCACATTCGAACATGATGTGTTTCGTTGTGAAGTGGATGGCAACAAGTTAGGTTAGGTACCAACACAAATTTGATTTGCTTCTCAAGGAGGGATTACACTTTTGCGTTCGTGTTAAACGCACACTTTCGGAGAAAAGTGGGAGTGTAAATTACACTCGGCCACACTCGAGTGTAAAAAGTGTTGCTAAAACGAACAAACCTAATAGGTGTGGAAAGTGTCGAAAAGTACAACTAAGTGTAGCTACACTTTATAACACGAACAGAGCGCTCTGCTAGCACGAACAGAAAAGTGCACACTTTGTACAAAAGTGTAAAAAGTGTTGCTAAAACGAACAAACCTAATATGTGTTGTAACACAATTTTGGTTATTCGATGTCATCGTTAATTAGATATTTATACTAATTTTTTAATCATTCCCATAATAAAAAGCAATAAAAGAAGGTGATTATTTTTGGATGTTTTTTTTTAAATAAACTTGTCCACGAAAAAAACCGACCTCCTGTATTGTTGTGCTAAATTAAAAAGCGCAAAAATTTTTTAAACGCAATATATTATTAGTTATTACATTTACCGGGTAGTATTTAACATTAAAAAATTAAAAAGAAGTACAGTACTCCGCGTGGAGTATTTTTGCAGCCGGGCTGCTAAAATTCGATACTTTTATGACCTGCTTCTACCTGGCTTCTACCAGCCGAAGTGAGTTTGGTTCCATAAGAGTCAATGCATTACAAATTTTGGGCTTCTAGAAGCTGGCTGGTAGAAGCCGTAATGAAATGCGGGCTTAAGGGTCGTCCATGAAGGACGTCCGCAATTTTTTCCGACTTTTCAACCCCCCCTTGTTGTAGTTGATCACAATCTTCAGATCCCCCACAGGAACGCCCTATGGTCATCAATCAAAGACCCCCTCCCCATTTGTCTAAAATCGAACTTGACTTTTTAAACTGAATCTTTTCATCTCTTAAAATCCTTTCATTAACATTCATTCGAACACAATTTTTTTAGAAATCCCAAAAATGGAGTTTTTATGCATACGTCACATTTGTCTAACCCCCCCCCCCCGGTCACATTTTGTGAACTTTCCCACCATCCAAGGTATAAATGGAGAAATAATAGCCAATTCATTTCCGATTTATGTAAAATGAATTCCATAGAATTAAAGGAACATGGTTCCAACATGGAAATGGGTAAAATTTGAAATGCAATTTTTTTAAATGCACGTTATTGAATGCCGTAACAAAAAGATTTCTATAGTACATTTCTCAATAAAAATCAGTTTAGTGGGAAGATTTATTAATTTTCTATTTTATGTTTCTGCTTTAGTTATTTTGATATTATTTGTAATTAAACAAACTTGCAATTGAGAAAAGAATTGCTAATGCGGTCTCTTTCAATTGCATTGCAATATTTTATGTATCTTGGTCGGTGAAAACGCGCCCTTAACGTTAGAATTCTAAAAATTTGCACAATAATTTTGTTCTAATATGCAACAACAGAATTATTGGCTTGTCGTTTGAATTAAATCAAACTATATTGAATGAGTTCATATTTTTCCGCGAATTTTCACTCGAAACGTTGCGAAAATCGTAACAAATATGAAAAAACTATAAACAGTTTTTTTATAACGAATTGAATTTCATACAAAAAGTTCGGCGTTCGAATTTCCAAAAAAATGTAATAAATTAATGGTGAGTTATAGAGAAAGCAATAATAGTCGGTGCACCCGAATTGCACCACGAAAAGATTAGTTCACAAATCTCCTACCCGAATTGCACCACCGTAATTTCAGGTAAACACCTCACCAAGGGTCGGTCGTCCGAATTGCACCACCTCTATTGTAATATTTTAGGTAAGGTGGTTTTATTGTTAAAAGTTAAAGCACAATGCTGGAGTTTAACCTGATGCCTCCTACATGTAACATCGAATATTTTTTGTTTTTACGCGATTTTTTGGGGGTGAAACGTAATAGTTTACTGCCCCATACCGCAACTATACTTTTTAATGCTATTTAGAGGGTCTCTCACATCCCGGTTTTTATTTATCCCGGTTTTCTTGATCGGTGGCGCTTCTCGTATGTTTAGCCTAGTAACCAGAGTCAAAACCGCTCTGGAGGGGTGCAACCCGGAGCGGAGCGGAGGGGCGCCCCGGAAGAGTAGGTTTTGACGATGGATTACCATCCCTATCGAATGCACACCCCAAAATTCGAAGGCAAAAAAAATTTAATTTTTTCACTGTTTTGGGTTATTATTTTATTAATACCTGCTCCGACCCTGTGTAATATAATATGAATTAATATATTAAACTCGAAATTTAAGAATTTAGATATTTGTGTATTTATTTCTTTATATTATCTGTTTGCTTGTGATACCTGCTCGGTTTGCTCGTGGTGCAATTCGGTAAAGCGATTACGGAACGACATTTGACCGTGGTGCAGTTCGGTCAAGGGATTACATTTACCTGGGTACAAGAAATGACCCCTGATAAGCCGTGGTGCAGTTCGGGTAGCACCATAATAGTATATTTGCAAATATAGTTGACCTTTCAGATAATAATGGTAAAATTATGTCGGATATGGGCCTAATTAAAAGAGTTTTAATTGTCCCGAGGTTACGGGCCATTTATATTTGGCCCATTTTCAAGGCTTTCGAAGATGAAGATGAATGTAAGGGTAAGACAGGTTTTTGTTCTATATTTTCCTTCTTCCGCGTAACAAATTTGGACACTCAACTCTTGGAAACTGAAAGCAATAATATCAACATGGTAAATTTTCCAATAAATCTTTTACAGAAGAAAAAATAATAGGTATTTCTCGAGCTGAAATTTTTTTTTATAATGCTTCTTCTTTTGTCAGGTCAACTTTTAAAAAATTTGCACCGAAAAAATTTCGGAGGTGGTGGTGGGCGCAATTTTTACGATTAGCTCGTTGTTAAAAATATTGTTGAGCCCGGCTTCCTGTCAAGTTTTAATCTTAATTTGAGATGTAAGACAATGCATTCAAGTTGTACCTACTGTTAAAGGAAATACATGTACTATTTAAATAGGGGGTCTTCTTCTTCTTAGCGTGCCTATCCGTTACCGGATGTTGGCGACCTCTCTCCTATGTATGTGTTGTGCGTTTGTAGTACTATCACACACATGGGGGACCTACTTGTTTAACGCGGGCTCCGAACCGCGGGAAGTGTATACACTTCATCTCCAGAGAGGCTGTTCTAAGCAGATTACACCTCGGTGGTTTGCCATTGCCTTCCGAGGGGAGACGGTCAGAATAAAGTTTTTACTGAGCCCGGAGTCGAACCGGGCATTCAGCATTAGCAGCAACGCACTTAACCGCTTAAGCTGATCACCGTCTCGATCGATCACCGATCCCCAAATGGGGGGTGCGCCCTCTTAAACATGCAACATTCTGTCGATGCAGAGGGATGATTTTGGATATATCTGGAGAAATTCCGAGAGAATTCAAGAAATTTGATTCGTCATAAAACTGTTAAGATAGTAAATTTTGGTTTCATAATAGTTAAAATCAACAATTATTTTCATAAGCTTTTAGTTTGGACAGTTATAGAAACTCGTAGAAAGATCTAGATACAAATAATATTGAAAAATAGATCAGATGTAGATAATACTATTATTAATTTTGCAAATATCATCATCATACATCTATATCCAAGACCGAAAATTTATATAAATATTATCTAGATTATAAGACTATCAAATGACAACACGTTTTAAATCTGTGTATGTCTTTCCATGAACTTGTTTACAAGTTAAAAATATTTAAAGAGAGTAATAACCTATTCAATATTTAAAATATTGATCTGCACATTTTTTTCTTTAGTTATAAAATATAAATAATATTTTAAGGCGTAAACTTTATTTCAGAAATGTTAAGGAAGAGGGCGGTTTAGTTAATAATTTAGAAAAATATGCCAATTCCACTGGTCAACAAGTGGGTCAATAAATACACCTGTATTTAATTTTTTTTTGCAAGTTTAAAGTAATTTATGAATAACGAAAAATAATTACTATTTTAAATTTAAAATCGATAATTATCTTGTAATATATCTACTTAAAATATGTGTGGGTATTATTTGTTTTACAATTAAAAACGTAGTTATTGTTACTGGCAAACAAAATATATATTGAAAATCAATATTTGTGTAAATATGAACTATTTTCAATTTTAAGAATCGAAAAGAAGTAATGTGAAAGCAATAAATAAACGTTTTAATTTACAAATGCTTCTTTCAGTCTGTTTAACTTTAGTTGATGTTACATCAAAGGACTGCAATGTCGTATGCTCATAAACCTAAACTATGGTGTGGCGTCACATATACTGCCCATATTTGAACTATATCCAAAAAAATGTATTTTTAACACAATAAAACCAATAAAGATTACACATAATCTTAAAAGGAAACAAAATTTTCATAATGATCATGACTTTTGACACAACACTACGAAGAAACAGAATAATCCCCTTAAGTAGGCGCTTGAAAGAGGGGGGGGGGGGGAAGAAAACCTAAATTAATAGAAGATTTCATCTTCAAGAGTTCAACCTTTGAACATTGTTCCACCCCAATAATTACCCTTGAAAGGATTGAAAGTTCATTGAAATATTTTAATATCTAAAATATACCTATTTAACTTAAGTTTACCAATAAAAAATAGTAACAATTTGTATCACAATTAAATCCTCAATGGTATTCTCAAAAAATAATATTCGTATTAAAAAGATGTCGAATTTTAATCACCAGACCGTCACAAAAGGTCGCATGAATATCATAATGCGATATCATATTCAGGCAGACATTAGTGCACTATTTAATCAATAAAAATAAAATTTTGAAGTCTTCAAAATCGAATTTTCAATTTACGCAATGTTCCTACGTGGAAATTAGAATGTCCGAACATTTTCCAGGTAAAAATAAAATAAAAATATTTATTTTTATAATCATGAAATAGTAACGAGTTCGAGGGAGCGGTTAATCCACCTCTTTGCGGCAGATCCACATCTTTTTGTGGCAGATTTAACTTTACGCGGAGATTTATTTGTTTTTAATTGGTTTTCTAAAGAAATATCAAAAACTAACACTAACCTAACGGCAGAACCACCTCTTTGCGGCAGATTTAACTTTACGCGGAGATTTATTTGTTTTTAATTGGTTTTCTAAAGAAATATCAAAAACTAACACTAACCTAACGGCAGATCCACCTCTTCGCGGCAGATCCACCTCTTTGTGGCAGATTTAACATTACGCGGAGATTTATTTGTTTTTAATTAGTTTTCTAAAGAAATATCAAAAACTAACACTAACCTAACTAACTTTCTAACACTAACCTTTCGTGCAGTTTACCCGGAGTGCAGTTTACCATTATCAGGTTGTTTTGGAGTGGGGACCGAAATCCTACTCACACCTCCTCGGGGTGGTCCCTGGTAACTTGCGGAGGAACCTCAGAGATCGGGCGCGAACCCCGGTGGATGGGGGAAATCCGCAAGGCTGACGTGAGAGGTAACAACAAGGAGACGAACACCAGTCTCCCCCAACGCCAAGCTGAGGGAAGTCGACCCGACAGCGGTGCAGACCGGACAGACCGGGTCAAGACTCTGCACACCAGGTTGCAGAGAGGAGATGAGCCTCGCGGGCCACTACCTAGTGGCTCCCAACACGCATCAGTCCAAAGCGATTCGGGTGATGCCGGGGGGTCATTGCGATCAGCCCGGGCCACGTACTCCGTTGGTGCCCAGCGGGAGCCAGCTAATCCGGTGATGACGCGAGGCCGTAGAAAAACGACCAAGCCGCAGACCATCGCAGACGACAGCGGAAGTAATGCCGAGAAGGTCAATCCCGCTGTCGTCGGGGAGGGGGTTTTAGTCGGTAAGAATCCGACACTACCACCCCAGATCATCGGGGTGGTGTCTTTTGAAGATTTCCCCCTTCCCTGCATTAAAAAAAAAAAAAAAAAAAAAAAAAAAAAAAAAGGTTGTTTTGGAGTGCAGTTTACCTTACCCCGTTTAGACGTATAATTCGAAATTCAAAATGGTGAAAATTTGCAAACATTTCAGCATGGTCTTAAATTTATTGTAATATATTTTGTGAATTAGTTGATTTTGTTATGTTTTGAACCTGAACAACGAATTTTTATTTTCATTTAATACGTCATTTACTAATTAGAAATTCTCCCGCATGGTGGCGTTTGCTTAATGTAAATTGCGATATTCAACGTCTATTCTAAATGAATTTGAATTCAATATTGTAAATTAGGTTTTGTTTGCTCGGTCGTACGGCCTCGCTCATGTAGGGCTTCCACTAATAATGTTATTATCAGCCGATTTTGTAAGTTGGCAATTACCCCAGTAAAATTTGCCGTAAGAAGGAAAAACTTCTAGTATTTCAAAATTCTTCAGAAATGTGTTAAGGAATTCGAGCAGTCCCGAATGGGGGAGGTACCTATATTTATGCGTTAACGTGTTCGATTTGGTTGTTTTATTTCGTGCATCGTTTGTCGAACGCGTTTTTAAACGCTTAAATACTGCTCTAAGGTCGTAACGGGGGTAACTTGGTTTACTTGACCCATAGGGACAATTGACCTAAGGGGTGATTTCTTGGGCCAGAGAAATTTTTGTGAGTTGGTAATTTGAATGGAGTTTTAAAAAGAACAATATTATTTCCATTTCCGTTGCGGAAACAGAGTTCCGGAATGTTGGAACCAGAATGGTTAAAAATAGAGGAGCATGGGTAACAGTGAGACATTTGAAATATTTTTTATTCTAATCCGCTCTCACACAAATGGCACTTTAGTGTAATATATTTAACCCTCAAATGTATCGTTCTATCCAATTTTAATGTATCTACGTTGGCAGTTTTTGCAATTATGAGGTGATGCTATTCGTTTTCGAGAGGTAAAAGTAGTAAATCGAGCAATACTGTTTAAGTTTTTATGAGTTTGCTGAATAATTATTATATTAATTTGGTTTAATGTAAGTGCATTCACACTTTTAAATTAACAGTCAAGTTGACGTATTTTTGTACATTTAAATTTTTTTAGCAAAAGAGAGACATTTAAAATGCGTAACAGAAAGACGTTCTATTTCTTATTACTATTATTTTAAAATTCTCTTTTAGTGTAGGAAAAGTATCAATTTACCAAAATGCATGAAAATCCACCAAATAAAACAAATCTTGAAATATTTCTCAATTCTCAAAGACTGGAGTATAAAATCTGTGGCAAGAAACGGGCTTTTTATTAATTTTTAATCAACAGATATTCGTTGAAATATTGAACTTAGCAATTAAGGGGTCGTCCATATAGGACGTCGACGTCCGGGGGGAGGGGTTGGACAAATGTGACGTCCACATAAAAATCCAATTTTTAAACAGGCACGGAACTTCAAGAGAACAAATTAGGGGAGGCCTTTTATTGGTGACCATAGACCTTAGGACGTTCCTGAGGGGGTTCAAAGATTGTGATCAACTGTGACAAGAAGGGGGGGGGGTTTAAAGTCTGAAAAAATTGCGGACGTCCTTTATGGACGACCCCTAAACACAATATTGTATCTATATTTTAATACTAATAGATTTTTATTCGCCCCAAAAATTAACGTCTCACTGTTACCCACCCATGGATAACGGTGAGACGTATGCCACATGTACATTCAAAAATGTCTGAATTTGAAAGTGCTCCCTATACCAAATTAAGCATTGAAAATTAACAACCACATATTATGCTAGAATGTATAAAAGCGGTATTACATTACACAATTTCTTGTTCAAGAAACGACACAATTTTGCGCAGAAACGAGTTCAAAGCGTTTGCGCATAGCGTTGTGCGGCAGTGCGCAAAATTGTGTCGTTTCTTGAACAAGAAATTGTGTAATGTAATACCGCTTTAAGTAAAAAAGGAATTTTAATTATGACCAATAATACTCTAGGCTCTAGGTCATCAGAAAAAAAAGAGTCTCACTGCTCCCCTACTTGATCGATCTATAACTTCTAAGTTGGTTACTGATCAACGCATTTTATAACTATAAAATTTTATAATAAAAATTATAGAAATACGTAATTACCTAAAAACAGGGTCCCATTAAATTTTTCAAAGCAAATTCCCTGACTTTTCCAGGTTTCCCTGACTTTTCCAGGTTTTCCCTGACATTTTAGTACCGTAATACAGTAATCGGAAAACAATTTGCACCGAAAAAATTACATTACCTACATAATTTATAAATTATAATAACAAATTAAATGGGGTCGTCCATAAATTACGTCACGCAATTTTAAGCAATTTTTAACCCCCTCCCCATCGTCACACAAACCTAGACCCCCCCTCCAAGTATTACGTCACATATTCTTGAACCCCCCTCCCCCAAGTTTTTCAAATTTATATAATAAAAAGAAACCCGGGGAGGATTTCATGGGTGGCATCCCCACCTTGGCTGATGACCTTTTTTTAGGGGTAGCATTCAAGAGGAAACATCTATGAAGGGTCGGGTGGCACCCGGGGGCGCCCCCCCTAGCTACGCCCCTGGTTTTTGTATATCTATACATAAACATACACGTACAGTATACCAACTACAATAAATTATAGTATATTTCACTATAAATGAAATTAAAAAAAAGTCATAGCATCAAATTACGTTGATATAAAAACGTACAAACTATGCGACGAAATATAATATAGAGATAAGATAACGTATATGTTACACTCAATAGTCGAATTCGGGCAATGTCCGAAAAAAATGCGCAAAACTAGTTTTTAGCAACGAAGATTTCCCAAGCCCGAAATTTTACTTTTATACGGTTAGTTTTGTACGTTTCTGAATGACCAGCACTAGTTCTGCTTTTTTCATTTAATCAGCATCCGAATAAAATAAATAACATAAACATAAAGGGAGTGAAACGTAATAGTTTACTGCCCCATACCGCAACTATACTTTTTAATGCTATTTCAATGGTCTCTAAGCTCCCGGTTTTTTAGATCCCGGTTTTCTTGATCGTAGGCGCTTCTCGTATGTTTAGCCTAGTAACCAGAGTCAAAACCGCCCTGGAGGGGTGCAGAGCGTAGCGGCGCCCCGGAAGGGTAGGTTTTGACGATGGATAACCCTCCTTATCGAATGCACACCCCAAAAATCGAAAAAAAATTTAATTTTTTCACTTTTTAACAACTAACTTGAAGTTATTATGAAGTTATTATGGGGTAAATTGTTATTAACCCCAACATCGCTTCAAATTTAGAAATCATGTTTCAAAAATTTTATTGTTATAAATCACCAATAATTATTGTCCTATTGACCATAAATAAAGCTAAAAAAAACATTAGGAACAACTAACTTGGAGTTTATTTGTTTTATTTTACATATTTACGACGAATTGTTTACGATTTGTGACTGATTTATTAGGAAACCTAAAAATACATCATTTGAGTATCGTCAAATTTAACAATTTAACAAAATTACATTTTTTTTAAAGAAGGCGTATTTCTAAAACTCCCTTTGATATAAATCAGTAATTATTTGGCAATAAATAAAGATAATATTACATTAAACAAATTTAATGTTGACTTTTAAAAATATACGTAAACGGCACACTGGGATCTGAGATACCCATAAAAATTTATTTTAAATTATTGTACTTCACTCTATGACTAAACGGCACCAACAGATATTCACACATACTCAGATAACTTTTAACTTAATTTACAAGAATGTAATTTAAAAAAAAACCATTACAGCACATGTGGCATTAACTAATATGACGGTTGGGGTCTCTGAGACCCCAGTGTACCGTTTTAGGGTTAAAATATGCAGGTAAATTCCGATCCGACCAGTCCGACTCGAGTACAACGCCATCACCATGACACACCGTGAATTATTTTTCGCAAAAACTGCTTGAAAATGGTAATAATGATAAACGAAACTGTAGATTGTGTAAACTTCACGAGTACAGTAGAACCCCGATTATCCGTGCGCGCATTATCCGGGCGGCGGATTTTCCGTGCGGCATTTTAAAATTTCATCCGTGGCTGACGGCCAGTGGTTGGCGCATGAACGCTGAATGCACCGTGCAGGCGTTCGTCTCGGTGAATACCCAAGTTCGGCTCGGGAAATCCCCCGTTTATGTGTTTACTTATTATTTTTGCCAACTGCCTACATATTATATTGTGCAATGTACGTTTATACATTATGTATAAATCGGGTATAAATATTAAAACTTTTATTTTGTGTTACATGAATGTAGTATCACGTTTCTTTTCTTCGTTTGACACATGTAACGTATGAGTCTAAAGTAGCTGGACAGAATTCAAACGATAATAAAAAAAAGTTGGTTATAGAAAATTTAAAATTAATTAATTATTAATAAAGCACAATATATTGGGAACACAAAAAAAAATTTTAAAAACATAATGGTCCATTTTCTTCAATTGTTCGCACTTTTCTTTTAACACCTTCCATCATATGCCGGAGCATTTTCAGATCAATTTTTTTGGCACAGGACATAATTCGTTTTTTCAATTGTTCGGCTGATGTTGCTTCCCAACCATTCTTATAAACTAATTGCAATAAAATTGACCAGAAAGTTTCAATCGGACGAGCTGCCGGAATATTTGGGGGATTCGCATATTTTGGCACAAACGGTATATTTTGACCTTCTAACCAATTTAAGGTTTTTTTTGCATAATGGCAAGATGCCAGATCTGGCCAAAAGATGAATTTATCATTTTTATGGTTTCTTTTAACAAAATTAACCATTTTTGATAAACAATTTTTTATATAAGTGTCTGTGTTAACAGCAATACCAACTTGGGTTTGAATAAAAAAATTTGATATGCCTTTAACTGATATCGCACACCACGCTAACACTTTTGGTTCGAATTTTGATTTTCTTATGAACTTTACATTATCAGGAACTGTATTTTTATCGGTGGTATAAAATCCTTTATTTGCAACATCACAACTGTTCGCAAAAGTGAAGTACTTTTCATCGTCCATAATGATCACTGTATCGCCTGATAAAAAATGTTGTCTCAGAAGGCACTTTCCGGGTATTTCCACTAATTGTTTATCGGTATATTTTGGTTTAACGTTTCTATTATACCTTTTCACATTTAATTTTTTCAAATTTCGGCAAATTGTAGTTTGTGAAACTTTAAATTTTCTGGATAGTATGCGAGTGCTCACTCCAATTTTGTTTTCAGCAGCTTTCTTCAAGGAACTTAGCCGAGATTTTTTTAGAATTGATTTTCTTCCGGTTTTTTTGTTATTTTCAGGACCAATATTGTTATTACATCTCGAAATTATCGAATAAATGGTACTTCGACTGAAGCCTTCATTTATAAAATGATGTAAAACATGACTTTTATTTTGCTGGCCAAGCATTTTGAAAATGCGTTTACGCAAAAAATTCTGTTCGCACACTTTCATATTGACAATTCAAACTAAACTACTTCAATTGACATTAAACAAATGAAAGAAGGTACAGTAAAAAAAAACAAAAGGATTGCTAGATTATAACTAATGATTTGATGCGATTGAAATTTGTCCAGCTACTTTAGACTCATATGTTATTTGTCTGAATAAATTATTAAAAAAATAAAAATGAGGTCTTTGGATTATCCGTGTTTTCGATTATCCGGCGAAGGCTCGGTCCCGGCTGGCCCGGATAATCGAGGTTCTACTGTATATTCGTGTTTCTAGAGAAAGACATTTTGGTTTGGAAAATTTTTTTTATGTTATAGTTTCTATTTTTATGACTATATTTTAGGCACAATTTTAATAATTCAACTCGAGAAACACCAACAATACCAACATAACTCAAAAAATGAAGATTTCGAGTTATGAACACTAAAATATTGGTTAAATTCAATATTTTATAGTGTAAAACTTTCATAACTGTAGCTTCAATATTAAACAAAGGGGACCACTTTATGATAGTATTACTTTGCTATGTTTAAATGCAACGTGAAATATTCAAGGCTCATTATCTCGAAACTATCGTTTTTGAGTTATGTTGGTATTGTATTGGGTGTGCGATTATGATATGGTTTTTCTTAGAATGGCGAAATTTAAATAATGATTAATTTTTACTTTCCCCATACGTATTAACGTATGTATAGGGAAAGTATTGTCATCGGGTCAAAAATCGAAAATTGAAATTTTGGTATTAAATGATTCGTTATGATGCCCTGATAACATTTTCATCAATTTTTTATTGATGTCCGTCTGTATGTGAGTGTGTATGTAACTCTGTGCGAAAAAATTAGTATCAATCGCACAGCTTAAACCGCTAAACACAATGTCATGAAATTTGGTATGCACGTATATCACGGCTAAACTTAGAGGCCAGATAAAAATGGTAAAAATCCGTTCAAAATTAGGGAAATGGTGAACGAAATGAAAAAAAGTACGGTGTTTATTACTTTTGGACCACCATTTACCATACTAAACCGGATGCTTTTTTTAATCGTACCCTCTCCCTTTGCACTCGTACACACATTAAACGACAGAGAGAGAAAAGAAAGCACGTCAACGTTAATATCGGATAATTTTAAAAATTAATAAATTTTGACAGGTCTTTTTTTTTTTTTTTCTTCTGCAGGGAAGGGGGAAACCTTCATAGGCACCACCCCATCAGGGATGGTAGTGTCAGATTCTAACTGACTAAAACCCCCTCCCCGACGACATCGGGCTTTACCTTCTTGGCATTACTTCCGCTGTCGTCTGCGATCTTCCATGCTGCATCGATGATGCAGGCTCCCGATGGCCTCCCGGTTTAGCACGAAAGTTTGTGTCCGGGAGGTCAGGCACTATCACTTGATTCTACTTTTCCAATTGAACCGGACACACCGCTCGCCGCGATCCAACACGTCTCACCGGGTCACCTAGTGGTCCGCAATCGTCAGTATAGGTGAAAGTCCACTCGTCATTAACTTAATAGGCGGAAATTCCGGCGACAAAGTCAAGGCCGAGCCGACCGTCATCCATACCAGAGACTCCGAGCCCCCAAGCGACCCTGCAAATCATATTAAATCACAGAGCGCGATGCGACCGGGTCATCTTGAAAAACTTGTGGTCGCTGGCAAAGTGCCAGTCCACTCGTCTTTATATTTGACGGCACTATTTTCGCGATCGTCCCCCTCTGGATTAGCACGAGAGTTTGTGTCCACAGAGGGTCTACGCGCTATCGTCGTACCGACACTAACCTACCCCGTCGAACGACCGTCACTACTCGACCCGACCCGACCCGCCGATCAATGACGATATTCTTCGGGAATTCTCTTGGGAACTTCTCGCGCATCTTCTCGCGGGAACTTCTCAAGGGAACTTAAAAAGGCTGTCATTGACTTAACTGTAGGGCGAGGACTCGAGCTGCGGCTTGCTCAGCTCGTCCGTCCCCCTCCTTGGTCTTCATCACTTGACTGATGAAGACCGCTACAGCCAGCCATTCGTCTTCGCCGGACAGCATGAAAGCAATCATGTTGTCCGGGCTTAGTGTGTCGCCCATCCGGAGCGAAATCATCACTCTCTCCCTCTCCCATCTTAGGCATCCGAAAAGAGTGTGTTCCGCCGTATCTTCGTCCCCGCAGTAACGACAGGCAGGTGACTCGGTCAGCCTGAAATTTTGACAGGTCGTTTGATGGATTTTGATTTTAGCACTTTTTTGTATAAATCTACTCGGAAGCAAGCGCAGCGAGCTTTTTGGTACCGTTGATGGGCCTGGTTAGTCAAGTTGGGCTTTTGCGAGTGCGTACGTACTCGCGCCGACTCGCTACGCCCCCAACTTATCTCCACCAAAGCAAATGAAATTTAAGAAATGATTGAAATTTACCATGTGGCGGTGCAGGGTGAAATTTGAAAAAGCAGCATATTAAACGAAATTATTGAACACTTGACGAATCGCATTCTACGTTCAATAGGGACCTAATAGGTGCAGAATTTGTAGGCTGCCACTTACGCAAATTGTGAATACAAGTCATTTAGACTGAGCAAATTAGTAAATAACCAAACTTTTTGGAGGTGTCCGTGTGAAATTGAAATATAAAAATTACGAGTTTTTGGGTCTTTTTAGGCGACGAATCGCTTTGTGTTTATTTTTCGAATAAATTTCACCATTGGAAAATCTTTTTTCTTGCAACTTCACCCGGTATAAGTGAGTCGGACGAATTTTGTTCGGTTACATGTTTTTGGTGGTGGTGAATTACTTTAAAAGTGTTTTGCTATTATATTTTTACGATACCAGTTTATGAATAGTTGCCTGCAGTTAATGTTCACATTTTCGCCAAATTTTATACCTTTCGGTTAATTGGACATTATGAATTTGGACCAATTATATGTAAATCGATGAAACTTGCTTCGGTAGAGTTTTTTACATTTTCCAACGTCCAAGGTTAGTTTGTCCAAGGCAAGGTTAGTTGTAAATTGCGGTGTAAACATGAGTTTTAATCCTCTCTTTATTTTATTAGATACAAGAGTTACGGTCAAAATTTCTACCGCAGTAGCAAACCGATATTAGTAGTTACCGATAGTAGTTACCGATATGGATTTTATTGTGAATGCCAACACCAAACTAGGATTAGCACATGAAATATGTGTTGTTCTCGAGGACAAATGCAAAACTTTTTGCAAAATTATTAAGAAAGATGCCAACGAGGTTTTACATTAATCGAGCTCTTCCAAACCGATAACTAATACTACATTTAATTTTATTTTCAAAGTCGATTGTGGGTTCATACTTTGAAAATAAAAATTCAATTGTCGAAATAATCGAAGAAAAACTTTGACTTTTATGCAATTATGAGCAAATTACTTTCGATACCGACTTCGTATAGTTCACCGAGAATTTTATAATGAGATTATACATCATCGGTCCATTTTCAACATTGACATCATGACAAAGGGGTGGATAGGTATTTAAGAGTTATTCAAGAAATATCCACTTTGAAGTACATTTAAAACAAGAAATATCAACTTTTTTATATAATTAACCAGGATATTATTATAATTTTTTAGGGTGTGAAAAAATAGTAGAATTTTAATCGCACAATATTGTGTTTTTATTATTATTCATGTGTTTTACCGAAAAATTGTGACGCTAGAACAGAATGGGGAAAGTTATGCAATGTTCACATAGCCAATTTTTTTATTATTAAAATTTCGAAATCATAAATTTATTTTTCTTGGTTCTAAATAAATCCATAAACTTACCAAATTTTAAGAATAAAATAACCCCTTGACCCAACAGTTTGAATGCCTTTAAGCATTCTTCATTCATCTTATAAGATGATTCTTATTCTAAGATTCTTATAAGATTCATCTTATATCATAAGCATTCATCTTGGACCCCCAAATTTTGGTAAAATCGGCGAAAGGGTTAATATCTATTATGAATGAGATACTAGGGTGTATTTGTAAAGCATTTACATAACCATATGTAAGTTGTAATAAAAACAATTTTAAAATGAAAAATCAAAATTTGGATTGAGTATCCCAAGTTGTCCCTATGTTTTACTGTAAAAAACCTGTTATGAAACATAGAATGCAAAGCCCAAATAAATTCAAAATAGTAGTCTACACTGGTTACTCTACCACTAACTCAGCCACTAGAAACTAAATTTCTTCTGCTACACACTAAAGAATACACTTATTTTAGCAAATTGTAATAATAAAAAATGTGAATATGGTCCAAACTTTTGAAAAAATCGAATTTGAACTTAGCTAATTTTCATTTAATTTAGTGGTAAAATTAACGAGATTCCCGCGCGTCGCTCATTCTGTGGTCGGTCCGTGCGTAATGAATGACCCTAACACTTAGAATATTTCGCACCGGCAGATGCAGCTCGACTCTCGTACATGTAACATCGTATATTTTTTGTTTTTAGGCGATTTTTTGGGGGTTTAAAATCCCGGTTGCCTTCATCCCGGTTTGCTTGATGGGTGGCGCCTTCTCCGGAGGGGCGTAGGGTAGGTTTTTTGATGCGCCCAATTCTGGCCGTGCCAGATCCACTCAAAAAAGTAATAGGTTTTCCCCATAGTTTTTTATGTTTATTTAATATTTTTTTAATTTTTTCACTTTTTCGGCAATACACGGGTTATTTTCCATTTTTTTTGATTATATTTATTACTAATATCCACTAATCACACCCCCATCTATCCGAATTTCAAAGAAATATTCAAATCGGAGCGAAAAAATTTTACGCATTTTCAAGGGACCACGGGCGAACGATGCACATCGGCCGGGGTCTGCCGCATATTCGATGCGACTTTCCCGTACTTTTCAAAAGTCGGTATTGGGGTTGTTTTGACCCCGTTCATACTTTTTATTGTTTTAATAGACAGATATAAGCATGTTCTTTAGTGTGTAGCACTCGAAAATTTTTTTCGAGTAGCTGAGTTAGTGGTAGAGTAGCCTATATTTTTATAGTTTGGGGTCTTGCAAATGTGTCCAAAAAATATTAAAGTAAAATTCATCAAATTACCCGAATTATAACGGATTTTCTGTAATGGAGTTCATTATTAAAACTTTTTAAATCATGATTACATTGTAAAACGGAATTACTTTTTGTATTATGTACTTTATACAAAATATACAAAAATAAATTTAACAAATATAAGTTGTAGCTGTTTGTAATTGTCTTTAGGAGTCCAAAAAACAAAATAAATTTTAAAAAATTGTTAAAAAAGAAAATTATTAAAAATCCGACGTTTTAGTCCACCCTTAAAATAGAATTGATTGTGAAAAAGGAGCTTAAAAGTTTTTTCTTACAAATTGAAACCCCCCAGGAACATCTGGGGTTGTTAACTAATTTACTGTTATGTTTTTTATGGGTACAGTTACTATACAAGGTTTTCAACTGACACATTTCTTACACAAACAAATAATGTTAGGTACAAAATCCCTAAAATTGTTTGTTTTTTTAATCTATTTTGACTAATTTATTATGCTAATTTTTATTTTAAAAGTTTTTAAAATAAACTACTTTCAGTAAAACCTGACAAAATAATATGAGTTACAAAAATATGTTGGTTCTTTAATAAAAAAAATAGTTTTGATAGGAAAATTTTTGAGCTCCTAAAAAATACACGTCTTTTTGTAAATAAAGACGGAATAAAAACCGAGGTATTCGTACATATTATATTATATTACAAAATTTACGCATATAAGAGAGACGGCGAGCGCATCATACTGTCTAATCACCGAGCGTCTTACTATGCTAAAGAGGCGAGAACTGCCACAAAAGAAGAAATAAGTGCCGAATTTCACTTCTTCGAAGCCGAAGAATGTATTCTGTATGGTCCTAGTATACGCGATTAAGGGTAGGTTACGAATATCAACCACTATCCACCTCATTACAGCACGAAAAAGTTTAAAACGATTTATCTCAAAACTACATTTCTCAAGTCGGGCGCACATTTTCCAAACAAACTACTTGGCAGACTAACTTGATTTTTTTAAGCATTTAGAATATATTTTAGGCTCCAGTCAGAACCTAAAATATCCAAAATATATTTAAAATTACCATTTTGCAGGCCGTGAAAAGTAAATATTTTGTTGTAAAAATCGAAGTTTTTTTTTAAATCCTCGCCATTTTGTCATTTTTTGTTGAAATTAAATTTTCGAGGTTCCAACTGGAGCCACATTCATATAGAACAAGAATTTAAAAAATTCATTTATTTCAGATAACTGGATCGGTCGGAAATTGGCGCGTCATTTCGAAACATATGAGTTACGCGTCGATCTGTACCTTGTACAATTTTCAATAAAAAGCTTTACAAAAATTTTAGGTGTTAGTTTAAATGTGAATAAATAAGTATCCTAAAATTTAGCTCAATAGATGTAACAGTTTTCTCAAATTTAATTCCTAAAAATCAGCTTGAAAACGACTGTTCACAGTAGGTAACCCCCTTAAATTCAAAATATACAACTCATATATTATAAAAGAATATAAAACCCTTAAAATTTAATGATTTATAATAAAATAGTTATGAAGTCCATTTTTCCTCACTTAACCTCTTATATCAGTCACCTACTTACAGCCCTTTTAGTCGGAACTTGTTAATGTTCCTCTTAAATAATTTTATTCTCCTATTTATAAGTTTGAATATAATTTTGTTTTAATTAAATTTGCGTAAAAAAAATACAATAACAGTAAAACTGTGGTAAAATCAACTTGACCCCACTTTGCCCCAATTTCACCAAACGCCATGTACCCTCCACTCGGGACTTCTCGATTTCTTAAAATATATGAATTCCCGAAAACTTTTAGTAGTAAGCTTTCACAAATATCAGAATGCACATTGACAGTGAATTTATCTAAATAAAAAATGGACAAAATATATCCCGATGATGTTCGCTTCAAAAATAATCTATAAATATTTTAAAATATTAACTTGTCACTTTCTAACACAAATAAAAGTATCAGAAATTGATGTTAACATCATGTAAAACTTATTACCGGTTTTATTAAAAGGTAGCCTGTATATTTGTATAAAGAGGTAGTTTTAAATCCCCCGCTACCTCGACTGACAGGTTGGGTTATATATTTAAATTAATGCCAGTTATATCTGCTTTTGTAGTACAATGCACAAATTAAATATTCATCTTATTTAATTTTATTACTTACAACACCCCTCCATGTTTATAAGTAGCCACCTATTAGTAATAATTTAAGATCGCGGCACAATTACCATTAGTCTTCACTTAGCAAACTCGGTCAAGTTTTACGATACAGGGAAATGATTTATAGGGATCTAAAATTTAATAAAATCACCTGAAAACTTATAAAACTACAAATAGGTGTCGGTGGTGGAAAAATACTCGAACCGTGCCTATTTTAGCGTAGCGCTCATAAGTTGTGTTTTTAAAAATCATTAAACTGAATTACCTTCTATGCCAGCTTTACCCTTAAGAGCGATAACTTTAGATGCCGGGTTCATGATAGCACTTTCAGCGGTGATGGGTCGTCGAATCGGATTACTCGAATCGGCCATATCAATAATAACCACTTGAGATGTTTCTCCAGCCTTTTCACGAACGCAAATAAATTTGTCGCTCTCCATCGTAAGGGTAGCAAATGAAATATTGGCAACATTAATTCCAACACTTGTGAGCTAAAATCATAAAAAAATCCCGTTAAAAATGCCGGGTTTTTCGGTGCAAAAGAACAAAAATACAAATCGCTATCGATTTTAATCGACGATTTGTTCTTTGTGAGGGTGAAATGGATTAATATTGTGAGTTTTTTAGGGGGCGGATTCGGTGAAATGTTACAAATATTATTTTACCAACCTGCAAATGCTCCTGAAAGCGAATGGGCAATATTTGCTGGGTCATCTTGCCGCTTGTAAGAAGCACCAGCAAATACAAATAAAACTGTCAACAATTTATAGAAATTCTCACAAAATGTACTATTGCAGTCGGGAAATGTATTAAAAACCAATTTTGCAGTTTATCGACTGTAATCTGACAGCGAAAATGAAACACCCAAAATGGTTGATTATCAACTGCGAGTGGGGGAAATTGTATTCCTACGCGGAAATCGTTTTTTTCTTATAAACAACCGAAGAATATTAAAATGTTGCGTCAGATTTAGTGCAAACTTGCCGAACAAATTCTTTGTTCAATTTGGTTGCAGGTTGTATGAAATTTGTCCCAATTTTATTCCAAAGTCGGTACTATTTTTTCTTGTAAAATGCCACATGGCAAGTTTTAGTTTTATGTGTCAACGTCAGTCTGGTGGCAAAACTGAAAATTTATTGTGGACGAAGCATTCATTCGCGGAATTGGAAACGTCATTCTGTGAAACGTCGAGACAAAAAGTTTATAACATTTTAGGGTTTGTTGGCTTATTTTGAAGGAAGTTGAAATGTCAATACTTTTTTCTGGAGTTGACGTTTGTGGGTTGTTCTAAATTGGGGCACGAAGGATGTTACGTGGTAAATTGGGTTGATGATCTGTGGTATTCGTTACCTTTTTATTTTATTTAATTCACAAAATTAGCTTTGAGTGTAATTTATCAAGTTTTTACAAACAAACCTAATTGCATTTAAATTACAAGTGAAATCGGAACATTTGCATGCAAATTAAAACAATTTTGCCTCCCAATTCGTTATTTACTTGTGAAGTTAATCGTGGTTGCTTTATGGGGCGTGAAGTTGGCCTACATAATATACAGGATACTACATAATTTTTTATTACTTGACATTTACGATCAACATTCATTTTTCCATCTTTGTCAAATCTTTTTATGAAATGTTAACTTCTTAATTTAATGACAATTAAAGTAATTTCGACTTTCATCATTAAAATATTTACAAAAGAGAAAATATATGTGCAAGGAAATAAATAAAGGGGTTATGTTGCACGTCAAACTGCTGTGTAGTAAACCGGGATTTAATTATTTATTTATTATTATTATCTATATATATATAAATGGATGTATGTATGTTCCCTATAGACTCCTAAACCGTTTGACCGATCGGAACCAAATTTGGCACAGTTATTATGTAGGTCAATGCGCATGTTTTTGTACTGAAACAGTGCAAACATTCGCATAGGAAAGAAAAGTTAGTTTTGAGTAGCCTGCCTTCCTTTAAGGAATCTCGATAATCCATTCATGCGCGTCCATAGGGACGCGCATGAATGGATTATCGAGATTCCTTAAAGGAAGGCAGGCTACTCAAAACCAACTTAAAAAACAATAATGAATGCTGTCAAACTGTCAACCGATCGACAATGCAAATACGCGTGCACGTGCTTTACGTTTCTATTTGACCAATCTTAACCAAATTTGGTGTAGAAGTTATTTACAACGCTACGAAAAACATAGGCTACTTTAGTACCTTGGAGTGAGGCCGAACAACCACATCCGACACGGCCTAGATGGTTAAAGGCGGCCGGTAGGCCGACTGTGTCAGCTAGTTATTTATATAGCCGCCACCAGATTTTTTTAATTTAGAATGAGAAAACAATTAAACACAGAAGTAAATTTTAATGGGTTTTATTCAGAACTTAACATAAAGAAATAAGGGAATACAAAACAAAAAAAAAGTAAGATAGAAATTGGGGTGGACAATCATAAGTTAAAATAAATTTAATTAAATGCAACAAAAATTTAAAATAGGATCGATTTTCTTACCTAATCGTAGAATGTGAACACAAGACAATTTAATTACCGGAGTCGCGATTTTTAATACCTAAGGAATAAAAATGAATTTATTTTAATTTTAATACTTAGAGAAAATTTACATTGAAATCAAAGATGTATAAAGATGAGCGAAATATCGAGCAGACTGACAAAATGGTCCAATTTTGAGACCTTATATATAAGAGATCCACCCCCTGGGTGTGGAATAATTTAGTGTGAAAGAGGTCATAATTTTGATCCGTCTCTGATTTATTTGACAAGTTAATTCCTTTTTAAGTAAAAAGATGGGTTTGTGTGGTAATATGATATTCTTAAAACGATATATCTGCCAACACTTGTCCTAATGCATTCACTTAAAGATAAAAATTGTCTATTTTAATTGAATATTTCCGTAATTGACTTTCTTAATTTGCTTTAAACCATGAAATTTCATTGGTTATTAATTTTCATTTACGAATTTACAGATTCTATAGTATATTATTTACGCGGGAGATATGAGGTGCATTACCCGCACGAAGGTTTTAAAAGAAACAAGAGTGCGGTAATGCAACGTTATCTCCCAAGTTTAATATACTATTTTATCTACTTCCGTGCTAAATATGTTAAACTTGAGTAAACTATGAGTAAATTTTTTTGCGCGCGATCTATCTGATTTTTTGCATATGCCTTCCTACCGACAATTCCCTGGGGGGTTAAATAAGTAAGATTGGGGCGGGGGGGGGGAGATTTTTTTGCTCAGTTTTTCGATATCTAGCGTCGTTCTCGAGTTACAGCTAATTCAAAAAATTTACATAAAAAACACAGGGTTACATTGATATTAAATTATTTTTATTCAGTTGCCTAGCAAATTGAGTAAATTAGACGCATTAGAATTTGGAGGTTAAATATAATTGAAGTAGTGTTTCTATGGTTATTGTGTAGCAGATTTGACAATTTAAAGCATTACTTTGTATGTCACCCCCTGTGGCACATCCGAGGTTCGAATCTTGCCGACGGCGAATTTTTATTTCATATAAAAAATGTATAATTATTAAAATATAAATCAAGTTACTAATTTTTAAATTATTTTTATTCAGTTGCCTAGCAATCAATATTAACTCCCTAAGGAAGTTAATAGTATATTAAGTATCAAGAACAGTAAGGACATTTTACCGATCGAAGACAATTGTTTGGAGGAGGAGCGAAGCGACGACTCCAATTATTGTCTGAGATAGGTGTCCTTAATGTTCGAGATGCTTATGACGTTTTTTGCGCGACTAAATTTATTAAAAAACATTTAAATGTGTATTTAATAAATAAAAATATGTTATTCTCTTTATATCAAGTTGCCTTAATGTCGTGGAAACAGACGCGGTAAGCAACCAAATAGAGCATAGTCGCACAAAAAAAAAACTTACCGTCGTCTTATCCTTAGCAACTAGTAAACAAAACTTACTGTCGTGGAAACAGACGCGGTAAACAACCAAATAGAGCATAGTCGCGCAAAATAGTATACTATTTTATCGGAAAACATAGAGAAAACGAACAAAATTAAAAAAAATTAAATTAAATTAAAATTAGAAAGTAACCTAAAATTTTTTTGCGCGCGATCGATCTGAATTTTTGTATATGCCTTCCTACTGACAATTCACCGGGGGTAGTAACGACAAGGTTGGTTGGGGGGTGGATTTTTTGCTCAGTTTTTCGATATCTAGCGCCGTTATCGAGTTATTGCTAATTTAAAAAAATCCGAGACCATGTTTTGAAATAAATATGTGGTTACCAAGGCGACAATTATTGTCATATATAATACCACAAGAGACTATCAAATTGTCGGCAATAATTTTTGAAACTGGAACTGAGTGTTTGTCGCCCTTAAAATCACCATGAGTGCTTTAGCACGAATGGTGATTTTAAATGGCGACAAACACGAAGATTCCATGGTTTAAAAATTAACCGACAATTTTATAGTATCGTGTGGAATTCGTTTGACAATTTCGTAAATAAAATTTCAATTTTTTCTGACAACAAATAATTTATAGTATGCGTTCACGTAGTTTCCATCGTTACTATGGAAATTTGACAATACAGACCACGGTGGTCGTATTGCCGCGACAATACACCACCGTGGTCTGTATTGTCAAAGGAAGTAGATTATGATTGGTTCAAATTGATGAGATTGTAACATCCTATTGGTTGAATTATTATGAACGAAATTGTCAAATTAATTTTAAAATAAATGTCAAAATGCTCGGTTTTTGTCGGGTTTTGAAGAGGCGCGGAAAGCTTTACTTTCTCCGCCTGCCGAACTTCGTTCATTTTCTCCGTCAGCCGAACGTTCACTTAGTCGAGACCCGGGAACCTTCGTTTTCTCACCCGAGCGGAGGTTCGGAACGCATCGTTTTCTCGTTGTTTTCCGATAAAAGAACATTAATCCACGAAACCAATTAATTTCCGTCATAGCCGCGCTATTTGGAGGCGCTAAGTACACACTTATCTCCCGGAAGTAGATAAAATATATTAATTGATAGTTTGCTAATATTTTCAATTATTTAATCGTCTTTTTGGATCTATAGGGGTGAAAGTTGCATGGTTCCCATAAAGATAAGAAAGACTTTTAAGTGATTCTCCTGACAGTTCGAGTGGTTAAATACCCAAAATGAATAACTAAGCTAATAAAGTATAAAATAAAACTAATTGATTTTGTCTGAGATATAAGGGGTGGTTGCTGCAGTAAAAACCAGGTCAGGCTTAAAGGGGTGGCTCCAACTTTCTGTTACGGGCGCCAAACCATATATACTCTTAAAATATTTAAATTCGCTTCCGTTGATTTTCAAATAACTTATTATTATTGTAAGGGGTTGTGGTGTATGTCACCCACTGCACTGCAACTTTTTTGCGAGCGTCGGGGAAGGGAAAATCTTCAAAAACACGCCACTCGGATAAGATGGGTAGCAGTGTCAAATTTTTACTAACTAAAACCCCCTCTAAAGAAATTAGAAAGCCGGAATTCGGCTTTCGGTGTCATGTTTGGGAAAAGTACATCCACTATTTCAGAAATTGTGAATTGTAATTCAGATTTGTCAACTGATATTCAGAAATCGTGAATTGCAATTCAGATTTGTCAACAAACTGATATTCAGAAATTGTAAATTGTAATTCAGATTTTTCAACTGATATTCAGAAGCCGTCAAAGTTGGAAGGAAAGCTTCATCACGCCAATTTTCAAAAAAGGCGATAGAAGTGACATCTCTATAACTATAGAGGAATATCAATTCAATCGGCAATTCCCAAAATGTTGGATAAGTTGGTCTCTGATCAATTGAGCCTCGCATGTAAAGATCATATTGTTGAGCAGCAACATGGTTTCTTTCCAGGACGCTCTACGTCAACAAATTTACTATCATTTGTATCCTTTACTCTTGGCACATTTGAAGAGCATAAACAGGTGGACACCGTTTATACCGACTTTTCAAAAGCATTTGATCGTGTTTCGCATGCAGCTCTTCTGGGAAAAATAGCCTCTCTAGGTTTCAGCTCTTCTGTTTTGCAATGGTTTAGTAACTATTTAATTGGGAGAACCCAAAGAGTTAGGATTGATAACTTTTTATCTGCGGATATTAGAGTATCATCTGGTGTCCCACAAGGATCTCATTGCGGTCCTATTTTATTCTCGTTGTTCATCAACGATATTGGGGAGTGCTTATCTAATTCCTCGTATTTGTTACTGGCGGATGATCTAAAAGTTTTCAGAGCAATTAGCTCTTTAAATGATTGCTTAAAACTACAGCAGGATCTTAATAATTTAAGTAACTGGTGTATAATAAATAAGTTGGAACTGAACTTCGATAAATGCTCGGTTATGTCATTTGCCAAAAGTAACGGTCCCTCCTTCAGATATAGTTTAAATGATAAGGAATTGAAACGCGTCACCGAAGTTGATGATCTTGGTGTACGTTTTGATAAGGGACTTCTATTTAAAAATCATATTCTGAATATATGTATGTGGGAAGGCCTTTCGAACACTCGGGTTTATTCGGCGTCAATCTGTGCACTTCTCTGCATACACAGTAAAACTTCTATATTACGCTCTTGTTCGATCGCAGCTTGAGTATGCGTCCTGCGTTTGGACTCCTCACTATCAGGTTCAGGTAAACCAACTTGAGAGGGTTCAACATAAATTTTTTAAATACTTGCACTTTAAACGAGGACTTTCTGTATTGGACTTTTCCGACAATGATTGCCTGGAGTTTTGTAGAACAAAATCACTGGCAGACAGAAGACTTGTTGCTGACCTATGCTTCATGCATGGCTTGTTCAGTGGCAAAATTAACTGTAAGTTTTTGAAGGGAAAATTTCAATTTAGAAAACCATTAAAATCAACAAGATCGAAGAGGATCTTCGAAGTCGAACATCATTCCACCAATTATGGCCTATTCAGCCCAGTGTCCAGGATGTCAAGATTTGCCAATTGCTTAAACGAGAACGATGTGGTGAATTTTCTCAGCCAACCGTTGGCCAAATTTAAGATAATTCTCAATGATTTGGATATCACCGAGACTGGAGTTTATAATTTGTAGGGTCATCTCATGACCCAATTTGTTTTGCATAATTTGTTGTAAAAAGGATTTGTCCGTTAATAAATGTTAATAAATAAATAAATAAATTTTAATTTAGAAACCGACAAATGAAATTTAGAAAGTACTAAATGAAATTCAGAAAGTGTCAAATGTTCAACTCAATTAAAGCATCAGTTGTATTTTTTTCTAAAAATTTGAATGTTATGATTCTGTGTTGATTGCAAAACTGTGCGAAACCAGAAAGAGCCCTTCTGTGGATTAAGGGATTGTCGTAATATTAATCTTATATGAGCAAAAATACATTCTTAAATAAATCAAAAAGGTAATAATTGAAATGGAGTTTAAAGACAATTGCGTTATTTGTGGTTTCAATATGAGAAGACTTTCAGTAGTACGACTGCTACCATGCTTACATCTAATTCACGCAAAGTGCGCAAATCATATAATTAAACTGCCGGATGGTACTTGTCCTGTTTGCGAAACTTCTCTGACAGGCAACGATGTGATGGAAAGGGTACAATACCAAACAAATTCAAGAGAAGATCGTCAAAGAATTGTAAATTGTGCTAACCGAGGTGACGACTGGACTGTTTTGGCTAAAACTTTAAACATAGCATATAAAACAGCATACCACTGGGTGCGATCTGGACGTGATGACATGTTTCATAGAGGAGGCACAAAACCAAAATCTCTCATAAATGATCAAATCGATGTGATTGTTTCATGGGTAGAAGATGATAGCAGCATAACATTGAAGCAAATGAAAGAAAATGCGCTGCGCGATTTCCACCAATCGGTATCCTTGGCAACCTTGAGGACTACTTACAAAGTAAGTTATATACTACTGTAAAAAAAAGTGCACACGGAACCAATGACTATGAATTCGCTCGCCAACAAAACAAAACGTGCTGAATATGTCCCAAATTTAAATAACTACACCTTTTCCACAAGTAATTCAGAAATCGTCAACCGTTATTCAGATGTGTCAATTGATATTCAGAAATCGTCAATTTTAATTCAGAAGCCGACAAATGAAAATTAGAATGAAATGCAAAAGTAGGGCTTTTACAGTGCAGAATAAGGCTTTAATAAAAATCGAAAAAAATAACAATACTTATTATAAGAAAAACATAAATTATTTCACAACAATATGTTAAAGAAATTTTTAGCGAATAACTTAGCGACCGACTGGCAAATCTTCCATTGATAAGGCTGCTGCATGATGTATTGTGCAGTGTTGCGCAGCACGAGCACAATCGCCTCCATTTACGGTGTCCTTGGCCCGATCTATTATTTCCTCTAAGTAGACCGGTCTTTGTTCCCCAAGATACTCAAGGGGATTTAGCATTGGAGAGTATGGGCCAAGTCGCAACAGAGTTGCTGTCGTCCCAGTAAAGACCGTTTCCAATCTTGAATGGCAAGGCGCATTGTCCACAACGAGTACTAAATCGGACAGTTGATTTCCCATATCGTTCCATTGTTGCAGTATTGTCCTTACAAAATCACATGTCAATTGTGAAGTACATGAACCTCTTCTGTGTTCCATAGCTACAACGCCAGCCACAGAAATTGCTCCAATTAAATGAATGTTAGTTGACAAATCTGAATTACAATTCACAAGTTCTGAATATCAGTTGACAAATCTGAATTGCAATTCACGATTTCTAAATATCAGTTGACAAATCTGAACTACAATTCACAATTTCTGAATATCAGTTGACAAAACTGAATTACAATTCACAATTTCTGAATATCAGTTGACAAATCTGAATTACAATTCACGATTGCTGAATAACGGTTGACGATTTCTGAATTACTGGTGGAAAAGGTAGTACGTACAACAAGGGAAACAAATTGTTTGGATGTATGAAACCAATTTTAATTTGTTTTGTCGACGAACACAGGGCCGTTCAAGAGGTGGTGAGAGAGCTGTTCAAGTACTTCCAGCTTCAAGAGGTCGTAACAGTCATTTAATTGGAGCAATTTCTGTGGCTGGCGTTGTTGCTATGGAACACAGAAGAGGTTCATTTACTTCACAATTAGCATGTGATTGGGTAAGGACATTACTGTAACAATGGAACTATATGGGAATAATCAACTGTCCGATTTAGTACTCGTTGTGGACAATGCGCCTTGCCATACAAGACTGGAAACGGTCTTTACTGGGACGACAGCAACTCTGGTGCTACTTGGCTCATACTCTCCAATGCTAAATCCCATTGAGTATATTTGGTAAAAAATCAAGGCAGAAGCCAAAAGCAACATTCGAGTTCCCAATGTTGCGGGGCCTAATCTTGGGGAACAAAGACTGGTCTACTTAGAGGAAATAATAGATCGGGCCAAGGACACCGTAAATGGAGGGGATGGGACAACTCGCCGCGGCCGACTCGCCGCGAACCCATCTCGCCGCGGTTCAACTCGCCGTGGCCGACTCGGCGCGGCCATCTCGCCGCAGCTGACTCGCCGCGACCAACTCACCGCAAAGTTAAAAATTGGGATATTGATAGATATATGTATGTATAATATGTATGTATAAATATAATAATATTTATTTAAATAAAAAATTAATGAAAACAAGCAACAAATTAGTGTCTGAACATATTGCATCATATCGTCCCCTTAATATTATAACTAGGTAACTTGAAATTACTGATATTGAGTAAATGGAGTTTAAAGTTTACAATAGCAAAAAAAAGTATTAAACTTCAAAATTATTTTTGTTTTAACGTTTGAAACTTTAGCTACTTATGTAAGTTAAATGTATTTAATACCCTCACAGTCTAATGTTTTATATTTTAGTAAATTTTTAATTAGAAGTAAGATATCTACATAGTTATAGAACTAATAAAAATTTGAAAAATCAGACTTATCTAGTTCTTTTATTTTATTTTAACTTTGTATGTTTCAAAATAAGTTTTATTCATAACGACTGATAAATAGTAATACATAATACAAAATAAGATAGAGAAAATACATAATTATTATAAAGAATAGAAATACTGTTTTATCACTATAAAACTTCACTGCTGATAATTGCACATATAGATATCTCAACTGTCTTGTGAAGGTCGCGGACGTACTAGACGTAACGTTCGGAATTTGCACAACTAGGTATCTCAAGTTATCCACTTACAGCATAACAGCAGTGAAGGGATCTGGGACTTATCTACTTTTAGCAAGTGGATATTTGATATTTCGAAACATAATAAAACATTTTTAGTTGTAGCACTAAATAAAGTGATTAAAATTAGGTGGGCACATGTAGCTAACTCAAAATAGCCAAAATTCGAGTTACCTAGTTATAGTACTAAGGGGACGATATTATGTGTAGTTGTGTGCGATTCCTCTTAAATATTCAATAATATCTCTGTTGCTGTAATCCATAACTATCGCTAATATTCTTGCGTCCGCTTCTCTATATTTTTTTAATTTTTGGGGTGGCGCGTGTCCCGCAATATTTATATAATTTTTAAGTTGGTAATATTTGATATCATAATTCATAATATAGGAAACACCTGGTACAATACAAAATTTTCAACAGATGGCGCTACTAAATTGGAAATTGCTTTGGCGCCAATTTGTGACGGATTTTTGAAATCCATCACTTACATTCAACCTTATCATTTGTTCTTTAAAGGCGCATTCTATCCGCGCCGAGGTGGGGATTTGTTCAAGACTGCGCAAGGATAGTCTTGGGTGAACCATTGAACGAGTAACACGCTCTTGTGTCAAGTTTTGAAGCAAGAAGGCGGGGTGTGAATTTTTCACACCCCAATGTCGATTTGTGTGGCTACTGTTGAATAATCATGGGCTTTTGGGTTACGAAATTAGCGGATATGGTGCGAAGGTATGGCTACCGGGACAATTTTTGTTCGCGGAGACTCGATGGAGATCTGACATATCTTCGTTGTTGGAAAATTGTGGATTTTCCCCATATCGGACGTTTCTTGGTCGGATCTACTGCCCATGTTATCTTTGAAGGTTTTGGTATCCCGTCGGATTGGTGAGTAAACTTTTTGTTACTTAATTGTTCCACAGTGGTATGCTTTGATCGATTAGGACAAGTTTTGCTCCGTCCACATGGAGTTCGTTTTGTTTAATTCACCCTTGGCTGATTCTCGTATTTTTTTAATGTTTTGTCATTTAGGTTTTCTTTTGCGTTGCAGTTTTGAACATTTTTGGCCGAAATAATCGTTAAGTCGCAGGTTTTACTTTTCTGCTCGACGTGATTAAAGGTAATCTAATCTTACGTTCGCATACGTGGATTATAATGCCAATGTTTGAATTTTATATTTGGAAAACTAATTAATTATGATATTATATTATTATGTTTTATTTGATTGATGGTGGGTTTATGCACAAAATTTAACGGAACGGAACGTAATGTAATGACGCAATGTAACGTAGAGAATAATATGGGTGTTTATGCATTTTTGTAATTTAAGAATAAGGCATGCGCACTTGAGAATAAAACATGGCTACTTGCAGTTTTATTTCGTCAGTCATCGGTCGTTGTCAAATTGCGGTTATTTTTGCTAGTGTGATTAAAGTTTATACGTAATACCTGTTTTAATTAAATACCAAACAAAACGGTACCTGTTGAAATTTTGTAAGTAAAGTTGTACCAACACTTGTCAAATGTCATTAGTTTGCGCAGATACCTCCATTTAACGTAACGTAATTTAAGAAGATAACAGTTGGTTATCTACTACATTACATTCCGTTATGTTACATTAAGTGAAGGGTAGCATAAACGCTTTTATGGAAGTGCCTAAGCCCATCTTTTATAAATTATTTTACATTACGTTCCGTTCCGTTAAATTTTGTGCATAAACCCACCATGAGTTTGAACTGTGCATTTTATTCACTAGGTAACATCGAACGGCGTTGGTCAATTGCATTGGCATAAGAATTCCTACGTGTTCGACATGGGTTCAAATCTTGAATTTGAAATTCAATGTTGAACATTTTTTTTGTGTTTATTTTTGGTTTTATGTTTTTTTTAAAGAAGGCAGCGATGTGCGACCAACGTGCGGGGTGTTGCATTTCATCGGGGTCGCTTCCACTTGATTTTATTGTTGGACGTTCGATTGTGGTTCTACTGTTTGTGGAATTTTTTATGACCACTCGAACATTCCGTTGATTGATTTTGGGGAGTGGTTCTTGGTGGTAATGTCTTTGCCACTGTACTGGTTCAGGTCGGCTAATGCCATTTCCATCCGACATCGCTTATGTCATCGCCTTCCAGCAACGAACATCTATATAATTGCTGATTTGATTTTTGTTGTGTTAGCAAAGCTGTTTCCTTGATTTTCTTCGGGGCGTTCATTTGACACGACCCACGGCCTTGCTGACGCTATAACGAGCTGGCTTATACCTACCATCAGGGCCCCACGCAAATAAAAGTAGAATTTATTTTCTGCGTGGACATTATCTGTTCCAAGCTACCTTCTCATTAGAGATAGTGAGGACAGATATTGCTTCAAATTGCAGTAATAAAGGCAAAGAAAAGTCGAGAACAACAAATAATGACGATACAAGACGACCAGCCGAAGCGGCGGAGAGGAGAGAACGACCGGTATAAAACAGGACTACGCAAAGATAAAAATCTTCCCGAATCTACTACCCTGTACTTTTATTTCATTTTTAGACAAGCCCGACCTGCTTATGATTTTTCTTGCCAGATTTTTATTGAAGACAACCCTTGTCGTTTTCTTCTTCATGTAGAAATATATTTACTTGTAGATTAAATAGACCGATTTCACAACAATAACTTTTACAATAAATTATTATTATACACACTGTAATAATTTGCTGCGACCGCGACAAGATGTATCAAATGGGGATTGGCGGCGAGGTGGCCGCGACGAGATGGGTTCGCGGCGAGTTGGCCGCGGCGAGATGGTCGCGGCGAGTCGGCCGCGGCGAGTTAGACCGCGGCGAGTTGTATACTAGACCCGTAAATGGAAGCGATTGTGCTCTTGCTGCGCAACACTGCACAATACATCATGCAGCAGCCTTATCAATGGAAGATATGCCAGTCGGTCGCTAAGTTATTCGCTAAAAATTTGTTATTCGCTAAAAAAAACATAATATTGTTGTGAAATAATTTATGTTTTTCTTATAATATTATATATAAAAAAATAAATTAAAATATTGTTTTTTCGATTTTTATTAAAGCCTTATTTTGCACTGTAAAAGCCCCACTTTTGCATTTCATTCTAATTTTCATTTGTCGGTTTCTAAATTAAAATTGACGATTGCTGAATATCAATTGACAAATCTGAATAACGGTTGACGATTTCTGAATATCAATTGAGAAATCTGAATAACGGTTGACGATTTCTGAATATCAATTGACAAATCTGGATAACGGTTGACGATTTCTGAATATCAATTGACAAATCTGAATTATAGCCGCTTTACATCTATATGTTTTCACACAGGACTTCTCATAAGAGAAAACATACGATTTCTCTCTCGGTTGGCTAAACTGTATGTTTTTCAAGATTTGTCTTCAAATCGTTATGAGTTTACATAAGAGTTCTTATAAGAGTTTGTTTTGGTTTTGAGTGAAGTTAACCCTACTTTTTAAAGTCATTATTTGTAACGATGAATAATATTAACAATTATTTAAATAACAATTTTATGCTACAAAATTATATTTATAGTAATATAAAACACAGCACAATAATACCTAACCTTTCTTTTTTCAACTTTGACAACTATCTTCGTCGACCTTCGTATATGTACGCCACCTTTCGTTCGTATGTTCTGTGTTTTCTCATAGCGGAATAGACGACGTTCTATTCCGAAAGAGTACCTATGTTTTGCTATGTTTTTACGTATGTTTTTGCTTATGAGTGATCGGCTATGAGAAAACATATAGTGTAAACACAAAAATATTTCTCATATGAGAAGTCCTGTGTGAAAACATATGGATGTAAAGCGGCTTTTACTGGTGGAAAAGGTGTAGTGGCCGTTCCATTTTGAATTTTTTGTGAAACCAATGTCAAGCGACATGGTCTACCGACGAATAACCAGAGGCTGCCCCAAACCTCATGGTTGTTTCCTTCAGTGCAACCCCAGAAAAAAAAAGGTCATCAGTCGTAATCGTCGTATATTTAGGTACGCCGCACAGTGTGGTGAAATGGGGTTTTTGTGGACAAACGGTTGTTGAGCCTTCAATTTTAGGGCAAAAAATCTGGAAGTTGTCTTACTATATCCTTAATCCTTAATATATATAAAAATGGATCTATGTATGTTCCCTAATACTCCTAAACCGTTTGACCGATCTGAACCAAATTTGGCACAGTTATTATGTAGGTCCCTGCGCATGTTTTTGTACTAAAATAGTGCAAAAATTCGCAAAGGAAAGGAAAGTTGATTTTGAGTAGCTTGCCTTCCTTTAAGAAATCTCGATAATCCATTCATGCGCGTCCCTATGGGACGCGCATGAATGGATTATCGAGATTTCTTAAAGGAAGGCAAGCTACTCAAAATCAACTTAAAAACAATAATGAATGCTGTCAAACTGTCAACCGATCGACAATGCAAATACGCGTGCACGTGCTTTACGTTTCTATTTGACCAATCTTAACCAAATTTGGTGTAGAAGTTATTTACAACGCTACGAAAAACATAGGCTACTTTAGTACCTTGGAGTGAGGCCGAAGGCCGAACAACCACATCCGACACGGTCTAGATGGCTAAAAGCGGCCGGTAGGCCGACTGTGCCAGCTAGTCCTTAATAGAATAGAAGAAAACAATAATTTTTGTGTTTTCTCACAGAATATTGCATAAGCCACGATTCGAAATTCTAAAGTTCGTCATTTTAAAATAGTTTTCAATTGTTTTTAATATCTTTCTGTATCGTCCGTTCTGCTTATGTATTGTTTACATGGGCATTTGGGAAAAATTTATTGATTTGTTAATCTAATAATACCTTCGGTAAAGATTGGACAAGTCTCAGTAAAAACGCTCTTGTGTTCGCATCTGCAAGTATCTGCAGCTGAAATTTGGAGGGCAAGTACTAGAGATACCAATGATACCATAAAAAAAATTTCGGTGTGTCTCATGCGTTCTCACACAATTAAAAGTTTAAGAGAAGTTAACATTTAAAAAAATCGAGTTTTTAGGTCGAAATTAGGTCTACAAATCGTTAAAAATGTAATTCTTTGTTTTGTTTTGGCACTTGTGTGCTAGTAACGAGAAACAGAAATAATATTTCATCTTGAAAACTGAAAAAAATCAATGAATTTTCGTTTTTAAGCAAAGTTAAAGTACCTATGTATACGGTACATAATGTATATAAAAAAGGTTGACTTTGCCCCATTTTGTCGACACTTTCCAACCCCTTTTTTTATGATTTTTATTGTGTTCCTGAATCCTTGGGATGTTCCTAGCAAGAAACTATTATTAAACTGACCAAATGAATTACTTTAAAAATCACCATTTGTCCGCCTCCACCACACTGTGCGCCGTTGACCTTTTTTTAGGTATTACCGTGTTTCGCCGAAATGTACTTTTTTTTCATAAAAATAATATGGTCACCATAGTTATAACCTCAGTGGAAGCTGTAACGTCATAACGAAAGAAAAATAAACACAGCAGTGTTTAATAAATTTATTTTTTGTAAGATACAAGATTTAAAGAGTGAATCGCTAACAATTTAAGCTTAAAGAAAGTGAAGTGTACAAGTCGACGATATATTTTTGAATACGAGTAACATTAGTATAAATATAAATATTTTTGGTAAAAGCTTTGGTCTTTTAGTATGAGTTTTCGGCGTACATTACGCGCTATCAAAAATACACCATCGTGTTTTAGAAGTGAAAGTTAATATATTTTATAAATTTTATAATTTGATAGAATATTTTTAACATTGTAAATATATTTATTTCGAGAAGAAGATTTTAAAATACTACCCCTACAAATTTATCTATGTTGAATGAGGTAGTCGTTTATTTTATATAAAAATCTATACACAAAAATAAGGCGTACAATATTAAATGGAAAGATTTTTGTGTACCAGGTGGGCAAATTTTCTTGTTTTTGCGGGTTGACTCGATTCGACTCGATAGAAATTTGACGTATACCGGTAAATGTGCACTTATCCCGGCCCATATGATAAAAAATCTAAAGACTAATGTATTTTTTCAATTTAAAAAATGTAATAATAAAACAAATTCTTCATAAAAATGAAGGCTAAAAACAACAAAGTTTACTCACCCTGTACATTAATATTAGAAAATTGTTAGAATTATGAATGAATTACATTCCATATTGGTTTCGATTATATTTGGATTTTACTACATTAATCATGAAATTACTGAAATAAGATTCGCAATTTTGATACAAAAACTACATTTTGACTTTCGTTATAAAAATAATCAAAATTAAAGTGGTTCAGACAATTTTTTATGTCCCATCCGGTCATATGGAGAGATTAAGAAATATTTGAAGGTATCGGCTTGTTAGGAGTAGACATCACACCATAAAGTGAATAAAATTGTTTATTTCGCCACTTCCAACATGCAGGCCTGATTATTCTTAAAACCACTTACATATTGTAAAAAAAATTGTATTAAATTTAACAATTTTAAGTCGATTTACTTTAGGATTGTAATCCAGGAAGACTAAATAAAGCATCTACTCAACAAATTGTGCAGGCAAGTGACGAAGGAATCATTTATTGCTAATAACAAGAAACTTGCACTAAGAAAAGAGTAGTAACGTAACCAGGGGGGCTATGGGGGTTCGAGCCACTCCCCTAAGCCTGAAGAAAATATTAAGTTTGTAATGATTAAATTCGTTTTAGAGATTCGCCCCCTCCAAATTGGGTTCTGGTTACGCCACTGAATAAAAGAAGGTTAATCCAAAGCGACAAAATTGCAATCTTCTAAATAACATAGTGGTCCCTTTTAGATATAAAAATAATAAATGAAAAATAACAAATTACAATAAGAAATATCACACTTTTTGCTTATGTAAAGCTTTGGTTCTTAAATTGATTCAAACTATTTTAAAAAATAAAACGACTACACTTTACTTGTAAAGGATTGCCGTGTTAATAGTTGCAGTTTGTTTGTTATCACACAAAAATTGCATTATAACGTGTGATCTTATATAAATATACTATAATTATATATCAACTACCAACACATTTCAGGAAAGTTTGACAATTTTTCATTAAATTATGATAAAACTACTAAGGTACCAAAGATGGCTTGTAGGCTTAGAAGTTTATAAAGCGTCAAAATTTGCAATTTAAATTTTATTTGATAAGGGTGTTGTTGTAAAAAGAAAGGAAGAGGAAAATTTGTAAATAGTGCATGATGTATTGAATTATGGAAGCTCAAGCACAGAGGAAGTTGATGTAACGTTTTTCTAATTTTAAATATTTGGAAGAATCACGAGGAATTAAGTGGTGTGTTTAAGGAGGTCACCTCCTTTTTAGGGTGTTTTTTGTTCAGATCAACTTACAGTTCCTTCTTTGTTGGCGAAATCAATCAGTTTTAGAAAAATTCTTTTTACCAACAACTCCAGCGAAAGAAATGCTTAACAACTTACCATCCTCTTCCGTCCCGCCGCGTTCTTCTGTTTGTAATTTCGTCTATACCGTTTATTCGGATATGATGGCCATCCACACTTGAAATATTTAATTCAATATAATTAAACCTCCTGTAAAATGTCAAACTTCCCTGGATTAAAATTAAAACAAAACAGAACACATAAAATTTCATCATCAACAACGTTTTTTTAATAACACAACCAATAATTTTTAAAACAACGCAACTTGTATATCATTAAAATTAATTTGTGTATGTAATAAAAAAATTGTATAAAAATAAGTACACTAAATAATATTTTGGAAAAAACATTACACTTGATCAGTTTGTACTTCTTTAACAGATTCTAAACAAGAATCCGTCGTTTTTTGTCTGTCCGTCACGTCCGTGTACGAACCAGGAGCCGAATTTGATCTACCAGATTTTCCAATGTGTATGTGTCGACTGCGACCTTCACCTCCTGTTTGTGACCGATTTTCATTCTTGTGTGTGAATGGATTCTGTAAGCAAATGTAACCAAATAAGTTTAAAGGGTTTTATTTTATCGTCACATATTTATATAAACCTGCATGGAGGGCAAAGTGGAAAATATCTTAAATAAAAAAGAATAAATTTTTATAATTATATTATTATTGTTGACCTTTTTTTATTAAATTATAAGATGATCTTCGTCGGGTATAGGTCTGTATTTAGTTTCAATAATTATTAAACCAACGTTTCGGGCCGTTTATTTTGGTCCATTTTCAAGGTTAAAAATTAATTACATTAGTTAAATTATTAAAAATATAAATTGCAGCGCTCTATTTGAAATAAATATATGAATAAATTATTTTATGGGTAAATATAAAGAAAATGTTTATTAAAAATAGGAAATCTACTAAAACTTACAAATTGGAAAAAAGACAACAGAAACAAAAAAAATAGTGAAAACAGTAAAACAACTTGGGTAAAAGCTCCCATTTACTCATACGAATATCGAGTAAAAATAAATCTGGGAAAATATTCCATTGGGGGATTCCCCAAACCTTAAATTTCTTTTTACGCGATGACGAACTTCAGATACTTTTTCACATTTGCATAAACGAAGGTTTAAATAATGTAACTAAAAGGCGATTATTAAAATTTTGTAATATACAACTCATAAAATAAAAATAACTTGGAATATCGTTCTAATAAGCCCTTAACTGTTCGATTAACTACATGCATTTTATATTTAACACTGTGTATAATATATTTTTATTAATGTTTAGGTATTACGGATTCCTTAAGACCCTGGAAGAGACAGTTGCACCTTAGCGGTTAAGTACGTTGATTTTTAATGCCGTTAAAGACGGAGTAAAAACTTTATTCTGGCCGTCTGTCTCTCCTCAAAATTCCCTAGAATCCAGCCAAACCTGCTACTGAACGAGTACAATAAATGAGTGATGAAAAGGAGGTACCCTGGAAACTGGAAGAGGGCCAAGCTGGTATTCCTTAGAAAAGGTAACAAAGCACTAGACGCACTCCAAGCTCCTAGAGACTCATTATATGCCTCCTGGACCACGTGGAGAAGATCCCCTAATGTCTGTTGGCGCCCATGATGATCCGACAAGAAGTTGATAACAGCGGCGACTTTGCGGAAAACCAATTCGATTTCCGCAAAGAATGATCAACTATAACCGCGGTGGAAGGCATGGACCAGCAGTTCAAAAAGGCAAAATCGGGGACATACAGAATCAGGAAAGTGGTGGAGCTGATAACCCTAGATGTTAAGAATGCTTTCAACTCGGCTAGGTGGAGCTTTATCCTGAAAGGTTTGAAGAGAAGAGGGATTTCTCCATGCCTCCTAAACATCTTGGGCAATGATGGCGGCAACCATGGGCACGGCAAGGTGATGACGACATCACCCTGGTAGCGGAATCCAGAACGGAGGCCGAACTAACAAACATCGTAAATGCAACCATGGTCGGTATCTGCGCGTAGGGGACTCCAGCGCGTACCTGAAGGCTCTGGTGACCATTGGAAGGAGGATACAACCCGTCTCCTTTTCGATGTACAACAAACACATTGTGCCGATCACCCGATCCAAAGTTTTAGTGATAGACATAGACAAGAACTTTTCTCACTGCCCTCATTTGTCCAAATCAAGCAAGAAATCGGCAGTGTTTGTGTCCATGTTACACAAGCTGATGCCGATTATCAAAGGTCCAAGCGAATGTAAAAGAAGGCTTCTAAGCAGTGGAGAAAACTCCATGTCGCTCCAATCTGGACAAGTGTTATGGACGTAGCGAGGCGTAGACTCAAACTTCAAGCAGTCCAACTAACAAAAGCCATACGGATCTGCAAAGCCTACATGACCATCTCCACCGACACGGCACTGGTTCTGTTGTCGCAGATGCCTATCCACCTAAGGGCTCGATGGAGCACAGCCAAATACTACGCCTCCGGGCAAGAATGTCTAACCTAATCAAACCTAAGCTAAATTAACCAACTCTAACCTAATCAAACCGTATATAATCAGAACGGATAGCCACCACCGCTGATAATGAAATCAGTCAATAAAATATTTGACCAGCACCAAAAACCTAACTAAACCTCACTTAACCTAACATAACCCAGACAACACTGAAATCCAGTGGATATCCAGGGATATCCAGTGGACGTCCAATAACTAGTGGATATCCACTAGTTATTGAGTGTTGTCTGGGAACCAAACCGAATCTAATCAAACCGAAACACCAAACACGGATAGCCGCTTCCGCTGGGTTTGAACTCAATTTTGCCATTGTCGAGCTTTTTTCCGTCGGGATTGTGGGGTTCGAGCATGACTTGGTGCAGCCGATGAAGAAATTCGGAGGCATAGTGGGAGACTTGCAACAGATACAGGCTGGACACTTAAAGCAATACGCTATTAATTTGTCAACCAATCTAAGAGCATCACTGGACTAGAAGAATATGTAAACGGCAACCGCAACATGGCCAGGAATGAAGAGGTACCCGTCGGCGCAAACAGGAGCGCCCGAGACTCAAACACGTAAATTTACGTTGAACTCGTACAAAGGCAGAACCGTTATCAGAAAGCAGTCCAGTCGTGGTGTAAAACAACAAGAGCACGATGCAAAGCTGTTGACCATCAGAAAGCTCATTCATATCGAGCACGACATCACATCAGCGGAGGAACCGGATGGATGGGGGAGAGACGAGAGACGAAAAAGACGAGATAAAAAATGTAGCAACTGTGCCATTAAATGTCTCTTCAAATCGCCTGGGCCTGACCGCAGTGGGCCCTGGAAAATCTGTTTGCTCAATGTGCAATGTATTACGCATGACTATATACACAGCAGAAGAGTGAGGTAAGGTTAAAGTCATCTTTATACCCAAGCCAGGCAGAAGTGATTCCTCACTGGCTAAATCTTTCAGACTAATCAGTTTGATCTCGGTTTTCCTCAAAACGTTGGAAAAACTGTCCGACAAGAGATTCACGATGTGGATCTGAATCGCAGACTACTACACGCGTATCAACATGCATACGAGTGCATTCCGGGGAGATCTACTGAGACGATGCTCCATACGTTAATGGAGCGTGTCGAAAGATCGCTGAACTATAAAGAGGCCACCCTAGGAACATTTATTGGCATCGAAGGAATTGTTGATAAAAACATCTTCGACAGTATAAGGGAAATACTACATCTGCATAGAGTTCCCGTTATCATTGTAAAATGGACCAGTTTTTCCACTGAAGTGAAGAGCAGTGAAAGTGGGCGTTGTAATCAAGGGCTGTCCTCAGATAGGGGTACTTTCTCCGCTTATGTGGATTATAGTGGCAGACATCCTTCTCCAATGCCTAAATGAATTGGGCTTTTATGCCATAGGATATGCAGATGATTTCACCCTACTGCTTAACAGGAAATTTGAGAATATAATTTGCTAGCGAATGCAAAAAGCCAAAAATTGGTGCATGGAACGCTGCCTGTTAATTCGACGAAGAAGGAGTCAGTAATATTCGCCAAGAAAAAAGGGAAGTCCCTTGGAACTATCTGACGATGTAAAGTATATGGGAATAACACTTGACAAGAAGCTAAATTGGGAAAAACATCTACAAATTAAACTAAGAAAAGCGAGAATGGCTTTTTGCTAGTGTCGGAGGACAATGGGATGGTCATGGGTCCTTCCCCTAAGATCACCCTTTGGCTCTACACAGCCATTGTTCAGCCATTGTTTGGTGGTCCAGAACCAGGGAAGCAACAACGGTATCCTCCTTGCATCGGATCTAGAGAACAATATGTCTGGCTGTAACTGGAATGATGCGAACAGCTTCCCACTGCAGCACTCGAGACCCTTCTCTGTTTCCCACCACATGACCTTCATGTGCAGGAGATCGCGATCAAGGCTGCTCTTAGTCTGCGCAGCTGGGGGCTGTGGAATGATAGGCGAGGAACTGTGGATCATATGCGGATACTGGGACACTACTTCGCGAGGGTGCCTCTCCTGCATCTAGAATCTGACAAAATTCCCTCTAAGAACATATTCAGCAGGAAATATAGAATCCTGCTAAAATCACCAGAAACCCGTGAGCATGAAATATATCTATTCTCTAACGGTTCCAAAAATAATGTTGGATCAGGGGCAAAAATCTTTTCCGCCGAACTTGGCCTGGACATGAGCATATCGCTAGGCAAGTACACATCAGTTGTCAAAGAAGAAGTTATTGGTATACTGCACTGCACAAAAACAGCCTAAGATAAATGTATTCATAACAAAAACATTCAGATATCAACAGACAGAAGGGCAGTACTAATGGGACTCAGGAGCCACAGAATCATCTCCGGTCTGGCGATTGAATGCATTCAGAACCTGAACCAGATACCAAACCAAAATGCTTCTCTTCACTGGATGAGAGGACACGAAGGCAACGAGGGTAACGAAAAAGCAGACGACCTGGATAAAAACGATTCAAACTGTCTTCCCTGTGAAAACCCTAGACACCCTTCTCAAACAGCTTATCCTGAAATTAAACTTTAGACATAGTTTAACTCAACAAGAGGGCAGCGATGAACTTAATTCGACTTTTGGCGATGAAGCACCATCAAGGACCAGTTTATACCGATGGTTCACCGAATTCAGTCGTGGCCGTAGCTCGCTCAACGCCGAATTTCGTGAAGGTCGTCAAAATTCGGTTGTAGTTCCGGAAAACATTGATGCTGTGCGTGAACTGATATTGAAAGATCTTCATAATGCCTTATCGTGAGATTTGGGCATTAGTGGGACTAGCATACATCCAATATTGCATGAAAATTTGATCGTCAAAAAGATTTGTTCGCGTTGGATCCCACATAATTTGACAATCGCTCAAAAACAGGCTCATGTCAATTGATCCAAAGAAATGCTCAAAAAATACATCGTGACAGGTGACGAAACGTGGATCTACGCGTATGAGCCCGAAAATAAACAGCAGTCGACTGTGTGGGTTTTTCAAGATGGGCCAAATCCAACAAAAGTTGTTCGTGCACGAAGTATTTCGAAGCAAATGGTCGCCTGTTTTTTCCGAAAAAAACAGGCGAAAAATTCTTCTTACGTCTGAAATCAGGCACGGCACTTGAAGAAGATATTTGATACATACCCATATACGAGGGCGGTTTGATAAGTCAGTGACTTTTTGAATAAAGGATATTCTTTTCGGCAAAAAAACGTTTCATTTCTCAACATAGTCGCCTTTTAGCTCTATACACTTAGTCCACCTTTTTTCCAATTTTTTTTCCCTTCCAAATAATACGATTTCTCGAGACCCTCAAATAGGCGCTTGTTTCAGTGATGATCTCTTCATTAGACACAGATCTCTTACCGCCGAGCCATTTTTTCAGGTTTAGGAACAGAAAATAGTCGCAGGGGGCTAAACCTGGAGAGTATGCTGGATGGCGATGACACACGTGTGCACCCGTGCATTGTCTTGGTGAAAGAGCACTTTTTTGTTCGCCAAATGCGGTCGTTTTTGCTTCAAATCAATGTCGAATCTGTCCAACAGCTCTGAATAATATTTGCCGGTGATCGTTTTACCCTTTTTAAGGTAATCGACGTGAATGACACCGCGTGCATCCCAACAAACTGTCATCATGACCTTGTTGGCCGACAGACCTACCTTGGCCTTCTTTGGTGCACGTTCACCCGGAGCAGTCCACTGCTTTGACTGTTCCTTGCTCTCTGGTGTGTTGTGATGGATTCATGTTTCGTCCACGGTTACGAAACGGCGCAAAAACTCATTCGGATTGCGGTTGAACATCGCCAAACACTCAATTGAAGTGGTCACACGATTGCGCTTATGGTCGAGTGTGAGCAATCGCGGCACCCATCGCGCGGATAGCTTTTTCATGTTCAAATATTCATGTAAAATGTTATGTACCCGCTCAGTTGAGATGCTTACAGCTTTAGCCATCTCACGCACCTTTACTCTCCGATCGTCCAATATCATTCCATGGATTTTATCGACGATTTCTGGCGTGACGACCTCTTTTGGGCGACCTGAATGTTCCGCGTCACTTGTGCTGGTACGACCACAACGGAATTCAGTAAACCACTTCTTAACCATTGAAATTGATGGAGCAGAGTCCACATAGTATTTATCAAGCCTTTCCTTGGTTTCGGTGATGGTTTTTTTACGCAAAAAATAATGCTTGATGAGCACACGAAATTCACTTTTATCCATTTTCGTCGAAATTCACGAGGTTGTCTGCTTTGAATGGCTATCAAACACAAACTAAATGACGCAGTTTGCTCAAAATTTGACAGTAGGCTATTGACAGATGGTAGTTGACAGGAGGAAATAAAAAAAGGAAAAAAAAACGCGGGAAATACAAAGTCACTGACTTATCAAACCGCCCTAGTATTACATAAGGTATTAAATACTATTTTATAATGAAGACAACATTATAACATCTACATGGTCATTTTTCTCCAGAAAATCAATTTGTTAGTTAGGACGTTTTAACTAAGGAAGGCGGTAACATTTCTCATAGCGCTTATTAAAGATACAGAAGCGTATTATGCATAGGATAATAAATTGACATTACTTCCTGGGACCTTACTATTAGAGGGCTCAAATATTCGAAATGGTTAGGTACAATTATAAATATTGAATATTATCAAGTATAGTTTAAATTTTGAATATTTAAAAAAAAGATATATGTTTTCAGTAAGACAGCAAATAGGTCTGAGTCATAAAACTTTGCAGTATAATTATAGTTTAATTATATTATTGTTTTAATTCTATATTATTATTTGTTTATATAACTAATAAAAATGATAACCACTTGTTTATAAAACATCTGATGATAGTAGCATATTACACTACTGAAAGCTTATGAACTTATGATTAATAAAAAATAATAATGTCAATGTTTAATTAACTATTTTATTTTTAAAGTTTAATTTATTATAATTCTCAATAGTTAAAAATCATATATTTACATAATAAATGAAAAGAAACCATTAGAATATTGTTTTAAATTTTCAATTTTAAAATGTTCAATGTGCATGAGACTCTATATAACTTTGCTTGTGGCCTCCGGGGATTTTAATACGCCACTGCAAGGACACGCAAGGTAGTAAGATTTTTGTTTGGTCTGAAGGCTTTAAGAAGTAAAGGTCGAAATACAATAAACTATTCCAGATTTATTCCAGCAAAAAAACTGTGAGAAATTTTCCTCGATTTTACAGTGCGTCATCGTAAGTACGTACCTACGCATTTGCCGAAAAAAGTTTCCCACTGTAATCGTGCATAAACATAGGGAAATACTATAATTTCTTTAGCTTACCTGAAAAGAATGTTGTTTCAGCATATGCTTGATAAGAATGAGAGTATCTAATTTTGGAATCGACGTGACCACTTTTGCAACGTCTTCATCCGTAATTTCAACCAAATGACAATTTTCTTCTTCGCTGGGCATGGGAAATTTAGCGTCGTTTGTTATCCACGGATCGTTCTAAAACAAAATATTTGTTTACATCAGGAGCATAACACAAACTGAACGCAACGTTACCTTTATTTCAGCCAAAGTAATTCTTTGCTTAGGATCCTTGATTAGCATACTCCGAACGAGATTTTTGAACTTGGTCGTTGTATACGGCTTGTGGGGAAATTCAATCGCATTATTTTTTATACGCGAATATAATGTTATAACGTTTTCTCCCTTAAATGGAACATCGCCATAGACGAGAGCGTACAACGTTATTCCCATTGACCAAATGTCCGCAGCCTGAAATCCAACAAAATATTTATAACAATTGCAGGTCATAAACCGCTGATGTAGCGCTATTTCTACGAAACCCCCACAAAAATCGATGTCAACATTAAAAATTCATCATCGCGTTAATTTTTAATCTCTTTCGTCTAAAAACCCTTGACAATCATCGGTTTCAATTATTTACTACAGCCCAGCCTCGTTACAAAGCTAAAAGCGTTATTACTGTTGTAAATGTCCACTATACCTTGCCGCTAAATCCGTCCTTATTTCCTTCAATTAAAGCTTCTGGTGGCATAAAAGCGGGAGTTCCCGCAGTAGCGGAAAGATACGCATCGGATCCATCGAATTCATTACAAACACCTAAATCGGCAATTTGAACTCGACCAGATTCGGTGAGAAGAAGATTGGCAGGTTTAATATCACGGTGAATTATTCTTTGATAATGTACTGGAAAAATACCAAAATGTGAGAAAAAAAAATTTCGAACAGGTACTAAAAACTTACAATACTCAATTCCTAATATCACATCCCTGAAATAACTCCAGGTTTCATTTTCACTAAGTGGTTCTTCGGTGGGAATACTTAATATTTCTTTTTCTAATAATTCGAAAACTAAATATAATTGGTCTTCTTCGGGGTCGTCTAAAACTTCCACTAGTTTTACTACGTTAGGATGATCGAGCTTCTTAAGCACCGCTATTTCTCTATAAACTCTCTCTAAAGGCGTCAACAATCCGGAACTATTAGATTTACCGATCCATCGGGGTGGTAGTCTTCCAAACATGCCGGCTTTTTTCACTAACCGCTTCTTGGATAATATTTTCATTGCCTAAATTACAGTAATTATTTAAACCAGTCCAATTGAAATAGTATTCACAAGGATTATTCAAGCCAAACGTGTTCGGGATGAAGCTGACCTGCTCTATTTTGATACGATTTTGTTGTGCGTATCCCAAAGGAGAAAGCTTCATCATTAATTGGAGCATTACAGAGGTCTCACAATTTTTGGCATTATGGTGATGCCGTAATGCCCCATCGTTATAATAAATTTATAACACATTTAATTTAAATCGACCTTGTTTGGTAATATTTTGAAGCCAAAACCCACTCATTTATTTTTTATACTCACATAATGCGTATCATCTTCTTGATTGTAAGCAAGCTTTACAATACCATAGGAACCCTATAAAAAAAAGTAATCAAGTAAGTACGTATTAGACAGACACATTACATAAAATCAATAAGAACCGAAATAAAATTTTTCGATTTAATAAAAAAATATGTAAATATACCACAACAATGGTGGTTATTTATATTTTTAAGCGATGCTCATCATCAATTCATAATTTATGAATGAAAGGAATAATCCACGAAAATTCATTCATAAATGAAGAAAAAGTAATTAGGAAAATTTCTATTCGCGCTCGGATTTTCTAATCTATTTAAAATGATCATCCATCCTACACTAAAATTTATTAGTCAATTCGAGTAATTATCTCGAGGGTGTATTAACGATGTGGGTTGAAGTTTTAGTTGCGGCTTATTCGAAATTTTAAAATACGTTAACGAAGGTGAAAGTTCAATAAAAGTCATTGAATAAAAGTTAGCAACATCAGAAGGTCATAGAAAAAAAAAGAAAATAAAACCGAACTGGATGAGCATAAAAAAATTATTGATTTATTGTAAGCCGTTATTTACATAAAATTACATCTATGATGATGCATGGGCATTTAATGTATAGACAGCCAGAAGCCATACCACAAAACGAAAGTCTGGTTTGATTCATGATTTTGATTATTGTTCTAGGTTATTCAATTACCTACCAATATCAATTTTTTTTAAAGAAAACAATTTGCATATAATCCAATCAAAAGTTGCATTGTCATAAAATCAAATAAGTAGATATGATCTCATGTATGGAAGAAACAATATTCAATTACGTTTTAAATATAAACAGAATTAATTGATTTTCCTTATATTATAATGGATCATTTTTCATTGAATAAAAACAGAATGGTAATTATTTATTGATTGAAACCTCCTCTCACTCGAGTTCCATTGTCTTTTAAAATTACTAAATTGGCCTCGTTATTTGTAGAGTTTAGCATAAGTCTGATTCCTACACAAATCAGATGTCAAGATTCTTACTGCAATAATTCAAACAAATGAAAGTTTTGCTCCCACTCTCACACTTCGTACCGTTTTAGAGCCAAAAAAAAATAACAAAAACCTACCTGTCCAATCGAATCCATAAGCTTGTATTGATTTAACTGAATGTACGTTCCAGTTTTATCTATCGAAATTCTTCTCGACTCCTTCAAGGGCTGTCTTTTCTTAACCCTAGGTGAGTTGGAAGGACTACTGTAAGGGGAATACGGACAATTTGGATAAATGGGACGAGGGTTGGTATCTATGACTAAACTTTTTGCGTGTATCAAAACTTTTTGATTGAGTTTGCTTTTTGCGTTAGGTTTGGATAACAAGGATGAGTTGCTAGACGCAGGCTCTAAAGAAGGCACGCCGGATCTTATCACAGTTGCAGGTTCGAGACCATTATGATTCGGCTCGGATCGGGTTATACTACTAGAAAAACTCGTTGTGGGTTCTACATTTTGTAAAGGTACTGAAGGACTGGAATTACTGGATTTTTTACTTTTGGTATCCGTTGTTGTCGTGTCGCTTTCTATTGCACTGTATCTGAAATAATGCAAAAGTTAAAAACATTACACACGGTATTTAATTGGCGCGGTCGGGAAGCGAGCCAAAACCCTCTTAGATTCTGGCAACGTGTTCGAATAAAATTTTACACGAAAACGAAATTTATTATAAAATTGAATATGTTATCGGTATATAATAAATGTTAACCGCATCTTTCTTGGTTTGCCTTCCGGTAATATCGCTAAAATTACGTGAATAAATTTCCCATTATTTATGTATAACTTTCCTATTAAATAAATTCCCAATTTATTTAATACATTTTCTGTAGAAAATCTTGTTTAAAATATTGTTGAAAATTTTTGTGATTTCATTATTTGTTAAAGGTGCAGCAGATGGACCTAACATTTTGAAAACTGGTCTGTTGCTATGTGACGTCATTAAGTACTCGAATCTGGGATGTTATGAACGTCACCGATTCTAATGGATAACTATCAAACTTAAGAGAATGATCAACAGTAAACAAGCGATAAAATATCAAAGTACTTAGCATCGTTTAGTTTTATCGCAGATACCAATGGACTAGCTTGTGATGGTGAAAATGTCAAACTTTGAATTCGCTTTGCAAGTAAGAATGCCAGAATTTAAAATATCACACTGCTATGTATAAATGTCGCAGAACCAAACAAATGGGTAGCCGCTGTATCAAATTCTAATAAGGAATCCTCAAGTGTAAGAACTCACCCCCCCCCCCCCTCAATGAACTTTGACTAAATACGCTCTTCCTCAGATTTAAAAAACCGACAATAACCTTGCTGATCGAATAAAAAGTGTGGCGACTCCAATAACCTCAAAATATCAAACCAAGTTGCTAAAATTTCAAAAAGATCAAAAATTAAAGTGTTTTTACTTTAAAATCGATTTTCCAAGTAAACAAATTTTTGGGGGAAATCAAAAAGAGACATAAGACGAAAAGCGTCAGTTTATTTTGGGAAATTTTACACAAACACGACGATTTAAAAAACTTGACAAGTCATAAAAAAATCGCCATTGCCTAATAACAGAAAACCCACATAACAATTTTAAGCAGCCCGCCTACATCTTTAAAATGAAAATAAGTCCTGATGGATCTGTGAATTTACTTTTCGAAAATTTGAGGTTCCTGCAGGACCATAATATGCAATATGAGCAACAAGAGGCCAGTTACATTTTTTATTTATAACTAATATATGGTTTGAATAACAAATACGCTTTTTTTTTAACTCGAGGTCGAGCAGATGCAAATCTTATGATGTAAATATTTAACCATATTTATTGGAATGTTATTTTTTTAGCTCATCTACACACATTTTATATGCTAACACGGTTTTTCAATAATTCCACTTAAAGTCAATTACTTTTGATAACAAATTTTCCATTAACTATGTTAATTATCTCACAAAAAGTAATGAAAAAGACGTCATCGAGTTTTGCATTTACATAAACAATGACATAATCGAAGTAATTATCTATAATTTCGCCTTGTCTCTAAGGTTAAAGAGCTCTAAGAAAATATTTCCTTGTGATTTGATCTGACAATTTGATAAAAAAAATCGCCTCCGGCGCGGTTACTTTGGTATTTCACTACTTACTTTGGAAGCTCTCCGATTCTGGGAGGTCTTTGTTTACGGCAATTGTAAGTTCCATCAACCCATGGTAGCCCTGAAATAGCAAAGTCATTAATTTTTAGGGCCATAAAAAATATTAAGTAGCATCCACGCGCTAATAAATCGCTACGATTTGAAAACGATCCAATTTGAGTTCAGAAAAAATAAATCAAAATAATTCGATCCCAATCATAAACTAAATCCAACGGGACCAACTCATCATCGTACGATTTTTCAATTCGGGAGTGTTAAAATGTCAAGGTTAGAATAATAATTAATTACAACGTTTAATTAACTTAATAGCACGTAATGATATACCATAAAATGTGCGTTTCATGCCAACTTACCTTGCTGAAATGTAGTCATTATAAATTGAGCGTATTAACAAATTCGAACACTGATTTGAAAATCTGAAAATAAAAATAATATTAGTGCTGTACGTACGCAGAAACACAGGCAGATTTTTATAGCACTTGTTTTTAATAATTATTATACAAACATCAACAAAAAAGAGACCAGCATCAAATTAAAATTAAAACATTTCATTTTACAAAAATATTACTTTCATCTAAATTTTAATACATTTTTATTTTATAACTAACATTTCTTTTTTAGTTTTTTAAAATGTTTCTCAAAAAATATTATACGTAGGTGTTTCGCAATGCAATATAACATCCGCCATTTTGTAAGGGGTATTTAGAGACAGGGCAACTCCGAGATATTTAACAGGGTTCGGAGCGATTTTTAAAGTAAAAGTTCGTGACTTTTCCAGGTTTTCTCCGACGCTCCAGAGCCGTATCTAGGTACGGCCGCGTCCTTGGCGGGACTTAACATTTGCGCCCCCCACACCGGGGGGTATGGAATACCCCCCAACGAAAACGGGGGATCTGGGGGTCCTTCCGCGGAAATTTTACAAAATTAAAGTGCAAAATTGTAGGTTTAAAGTTTTTTGATCAATCATCAATCAATCATGAGTCAAAACTGTACTTTTCTTGCTTTTACCAGGGCAAAATCGTCGATGATATCGTTAAAATCAATCTGAAACGCAATGTCGTATTCTATATTCAGAATTGCTAAGTTTGTCAATCTGTTTTCAGACATACTTGATCTTAAATAATTCTTGATCATTTTTAACTTGCTGAACGAACGCTCGCAAGACGCCACACTTACAGGCATTGTTAAAAATATCCTCAACGCAATTTCAATGTTCGGATAGGCGTCTCTTAATTCATAATTAGAAATAACGTTCAGAACATCCAAATGGGAGGCCTTGTTGATGTCCTTTATCAGCTCTTTTGCATGATATTGAAAGTAACTACTTCGTTCACAAGCTCTAACGTATCTATATCTTTGGCATACATCGCACCAAGATTAGCTGCACACTTTTCAAGAAGAGAATCAGAATACTCACGTAAAGACTTTCCGGATAAAAAATTAAAGTCAGATGAAACCGAATGGTAGATATGTTTGCCCTCTTGTCCATTTCGCTTCTAATCCTATCAAACACAACGAAACACTCCCTCTCAAATGATTTTTCAGCACTCAGCAAGTGGGATTCATCTTCAGCCATTTCACCAGCCATTCTTTTGACTTTTTTCAGTCTCTTAACAGGAAAACAACTTGTAATTTCCAAGAAACCACATGTATGTAGCTTTGGCTTTTTCTATGTATTTCTTAATTCCTTCTTTAGGTAGGTCTTCAACTTTTTTAGCGGACAGTAACTTAACAATCTGGAATAACATTCATTTCAATAACGTGAAATTTTTGTCCTTAACAAAATGCACTAATCTAAAAAAAAAAATTATTTTTCATGGCCGATTTTTGCGCCCCCCGGTAGCTGCGCCCTTGGCGGGCGCCCATCTCGCCACCGCCTAGATACGGCTCTGCGACGCTCTAAATAAATTTCACTTTGACGTTTTTTTTTAATTATAACAAAATAGCAGCTTTAATTCCCCGAGTTGCATAAATTTTATTATATTTATTTAGATCTATAAAAAACAGCATAATATTAATTTTTACGCTCTCGAGACTCCCATCTTCAAAAAAACCATTTTGTATGCTTGTTCTAGAATATCTCGGCTTGTGTTCATTTTACAGCAAAACCCAAGCAATCAAAAATTAAGTAGATTAAATTTTCTACATAAAACATTTAGAACTTTTTTTTGTTCATCGATCAGTTGCAGAGTTACAGTCGTCAGAGCGCGGGGTATAATTTTCCCTTCTTTAAATTATAAATTTCGTTATTTGAGATTTAAGCGATTTAATTAACTAATTTATATGAGACTGCAATATTCGTATGTAACTGCATGAGGGTGAGAAAAATACTCGAAGATTTGTTGGGTACAGGTATTACGAAACGAATCTTCGAAACGAAATATCGGATATTGATCAAGGGCATTTGTATTACTGGATATTGCACGAGGGCTCTCTGTATCAGCGGATATTGTCCGAAGGCTCTCTGTATTAGCGAGTATTCATACGTGAAACTCTGGAAACTCTGCAACCAATCAATTTACACGAAAAAAATTTAAATGATGTTTCGCACAGAATTAGTTTTTTTTTATTTAAGACTTCTAGTGATTCCATATGCGGTTACCATTGAAACAGGTCGCAGAAGTCTATTCTATAATTATTTTGTTTCTATTTGTTTCAAATTTTTACTCATCATTCTGTTGCAAATTTCTAGGTCAACGCAACTATTTTCATATTGGATTTTGCTCTATGGAAGAAGTTATAGGTGTTTTCCGCGTATATCTTATAATCTTTAATGTCAAAGGTAATAAAGATTTTCTACATTTTTATAAATTTTATTTTAATTATTTTATTATAATTTTACATTAAAACAAGGCGAATTTTTATCAAGGGACGCAGGATACAAAATCCCGAAAAATAACGACCTCCACCTATGGCAATAATTCCTCTATGTGCGGCCGTTAAATCTTGGGAATCACATACTAAGAACCAATAAATTGTATAAAGAAGATAATCCTCTGATCAGAGTTAACTCAGGGATTTCAGTTATACGGTTGGTTTATACGCCAAAATTTGATAAAGGCTACCAGAAGTTAAACTATGGTTTAGGTGAGTCAATCATTAAGTCTTTAATGTATTGTTTCAAATCATAATCCTCCGAGTGAGGACAAAGTGAAATCCTGTCAGGTGAGGTTATGATCGTAATCGTTCAGTGCGGCCTAATTTCGCTAGCTGTCAGATAAATTTAACTGGAGGTGAAAAGATTGGCCTTGAGATGACAAAAAAACTGATGAAAAATGATTTCAACAAACTTATCGCTTCCATTACAGGACCGGACTGGATCTAAAGACTTGCACTGACGGCCTTCTACAACCGAGAGTAAATACAAGATAGGGTAAGAGAGATAACTAGCCCCATGAATCGAAAAAAATCGATTAAATGCACTAAAATTGATTTAAAAAAAATTGCGTTGTTATACAATAAATTATATCGACCATAAACTTTTCCTGAATCTGACCCTGTCTATAACGACGGTCTTGAGCAAATTAAATAATTTAACAAAATAAATAATGTATGGGGTTAATTCAATGATAGTGTTCAATTGTAGAGGTAAAAGTACTAGATTCTATTCCTTGTAAAAGTATGTATGGAAAATTAATATGTAATGATAGAAATTAATGTATATACAATTTATTCCCGATACGATGTAGGCAGCCACGGGGTCTAAATGTCTGACGCATTTCTCTCAAATTTAGTCCTTCGAAGCTTACGTTAAAGTATAGGTCCCTATTCTCGATCTTAGCGATGAGAAGTGTATGTGGGTATCACGTCAATACTCCTAAAACATTTAAGCTTAGCACACTTACGTCTAAATAAATATACATAACACCGCCTAGAAGATTTTATGCTTAATGTATTTAATGCCCAAAAAGAAGGCTCTAAACTCCTCTTTGAATCCCTTACTCCCTAATTACGAAAATGTTCATTATGTACATATTATGTCAATAAGTAATTACAATGGAATAATTACAAATTTATAATAAAATTAATATAACAATAAATAATGCATTAGGTGTTAGAATAAATAAGAACTAGTAAATAAAAATTTTAATTCCAACTAAAGTTTTAAGCTACAACTTGGTTTTAAGCATTAAATCCATTATGGATACAATCCTTAAAGCGTTAGGCGTATTCTGCCGTTCTTAGTTAAAACGTCCTATCTAACAAATTCGTTTTCGAGAGAAAAATGGGTTTATGTGGATGTTATAACGCCATTTTAATTTTATGTAACAGAAATTTGATGACACCACGGCACTCCATTCGTTTAAGAAATATCGCCTCGTCGTTGGACGCTTTTTAATCAATTTTTTAGGGTGGATTAGTTCCTATTTTTCTCTCTTTGTCGCTTATTACACTATTTACAACCCTCTGTGTCTTGGTCTCTTCCACGACCCTTCTCTATTGTTGTCTATCTAGAGCTGCCATTCTCAAATCCTTGACCTTGATAATTCTTAAATGCTACCATCTCTCGGCCCCTCCTTTCGGCCTCTCATCGTCTGGCCTCCATTTTATTGCATATTTGATTGCTCTATTCTCTTGCGCTCTCAGCACGTGATCCAATAAACCAAATCTCATAGCTTTAATGTGTTTCACAATGCTTCCTTCTTCCAGTTCTAGTTGTATTCCATTGTTTGTTCTTCTTCTGTATTGTTCTTCAGTAATTTTTACCAAACCCAAGTTCTTCCGGACGATTTCTCTCTCAAAAACCCGTAGCTTCTCTTCTTCATTCTTCGTCAGACACATTATCTCTGTTCTCCTATTTTTATCTTGATCTTTTTTGACTGAGTATGCTCACAGAACTAATTTGAAAAAATTGGTAAAACATCATCAATCAACGGATCTCAAATAAGTTAAAGAAGAAGTCTTTTTTAGTATGCGTTGATCTACATATCAATAAAAGCTTTAATTTGTGTTTGTGTCCGGAACGCTCAGGAACGCATCTCATTGGTTTCTGATAATGTCTTTTAATGGAGCACCCCGGCTGTGCCGGTCATCTTCTTCATCTGTCAATGGGACTGGCGTCTGGATTTGTAGAGGCCGACGGGCCTCAGGGTTGTGGCTTTGGCTACCTAGGTGGATTGAACCTAGTTTTCTGGCTGCGGATGAGAACATTTTGGAAGGAATTGTTAATTAAGCGTTTATAGGAACAATAGAACCTTATCTCGTTGGTTTAATATCATAATATACTACAAAATATGGTAAGAAACATAACAAGGGATCAACGAATGTCACGACTATCTGTCGTGTAAATTTTAATGATAGGTGAAACGTGTAAAAATCAATATATTAATATATAAGACAGGTAGATAGCTGTCCCAATTCAATCAGTGCGGCCTTCAGGCCGCACAACCAAGGCCGACTAGTTCATAAATAAAACCGTAAAAAGCTCTGTTTCCAACCATTATTCTGTCCTTTATTGCTTCTTCTTTCTCATTAGTGTTATATACTTGCACACCTACATATTTTAAGGTTTTTACCTCTTCCATTGCTTCATTTCTTCCTTTAATGGTATTAAATACTATTTTATAATGAAGACAGCGTTATGAAATCTATCTAAATCGATTTTCTCCCAAAACCAATTTGCTAGTTAGAAGTTTTTAACCAAGTACAGCAGTATTGACTGTGTCTGTGCCAGAGAAACAGACCAGAAGTGGACGGTAATAGAGTTGGAAATTCAATAATCTGCAGAATAGTATATTACTATACAGGGGCGGTAAAAGTCGTAACTGTAATTTTATTCCATTTTCTCGGCACGAAGTGTCTCGAGTTGCAATTCATTCGCGACGGTAAATCACTTACCGTCCGAGTTTTAATAAGATATTTTGTTCGTTACTGCTTAAGTAAATTGACATTTAAAATAAAAACACAAATTTTGCGTAATTACATTTATAAACAGGCATAATTAAAATATTACATTATATTATAAGATTATAAGTTATATTATATTTTTGCGGGGTGCAAAATAACAAGCAATAGCAATTAATAAGGAAGCGGTAACATTAGCTTACAACAGCCCGATAAGGATATGTAATGAGTCACTTACTTAAGTAAGAGCGGACAAAATAATTTAAATCAAAAATAACTTAAGGCCGATTTTTTCATTTCCACTCAGGACCAGTTATTTAACAGAAGATTATCCTCGAGTTAGAGTTAACCTAGGGGTAAATCAAATAGCAGAAATCTCTGGGTTAACTTTTACTCGAGGATGAACCTCTGTTATACAACCAGCCCTTAAAGTTCCTGTTAGTTAGTTAGTTTATTTTTGGTTCCTTAGCATCGCTAGTAAGTTTAGTTACGTGGCTGTTGCAATAATTTGAGCCATAGTTACTGCAACACATAACACGTACATAACGTCGCTAAGCAACCAAAAACTAACTAAAGAGATAACTAACCGTTGGTTAAATTTTTAAATAAAAAATTTTGGTGATTTGTTTTGTTGCAGTAACTACAACGCGAATTAGTGCAATAATCGCTAACGTCTCAAAGCAACCAAAGGCATTAACTAAGAGTTAGTTATCTGGAGCTTTAACTAAAAATATCGGCACGAAGAAGTGGTTTAACCGACTTTGGATATGCTGTTCCTGATCAATTTTAATAACCGTTCTGAAAATTTGTATTCTCCAAAGTTGTTTGTACGATCAAACATCTTTTTCCCAAAATTTCTGTATTCTGTCTTATATTCCAACGGTTTGAAGGAAAAATTCTCCGTGGATTGCAAAAGTAAATCGAAGCCGTTTGGTTGACATTTCACTGTAGTGAGGTAAGTTGCATTTACGATTTACTTGCAAGATATCTTTCGAATTAAATTCATTTCGTTACTCATATTGTTACAATATACAACGGTGAACTTAACCGTTGATGAGGGTTAAGTCTTCAATTTTACTTTTCATATTAAGTTTTATATTTGTATACTTTAGGAAGTTAAGATACGCCAACCCATCTTTTGTCTTTTTGCTACGATAATAAAACAAAGTTTCTCCCCTCACTATTGTTTTATTAATTTCATCAGGCGATGTGCCCAGCAACACGGGCATATTTTATTTCTAGTTAGCTGCAAGACCCTTGAGTAAAAGCCGCCCTTTACATCAAACAAAGGAAATTGTTGCTAATTATTCCAGATCACGTGCAAAACTTACAAAACTAGCATGCTGCATGCATGAAAAATTAGTAACCTTGTAGATTCCGAAACTGATTAAAATTTGAAATAGTTTAGTTTTTTTTTGTAAAATGAAGCTCGTTGATTGGTCAATACGTGCCGCCGCCACCTATATTTCGCTATTCAAACGCATTTAAATTTGATGATTTCATGAGCATAGCGATCAATTTTTATATGGCAATAAATTTTAAGTTCTTGACTGAAAGTTGATTTGCCTCCGTTAATAAGTTAAAAAAAATAAATAGAACTAAACATAGAACTTAATTTAGCGTAAACATGAAAATTTGCATTTGATCTTTAAATTAAACGACGATCGTGTAATCCTCGGCATAAACACGGAGAGGTATTGGATAGCCACCGTAAACAGTATTAAATTTCGTTTATCGATACCATAATTAACATTAAAAGAATAACCTCGATGAAAAATGTCATGTCATGAAATAAGTTACATTTAATGAAACTGAAAATTGAAACTGAAATCATCGGTGTGTAAAATTCCTCCGATAAACCACATAACCATGTAAATTAGATCAACATCAAAGTCACTGGTAATGTATAAAATATGGGTGAATAATCATAAATATTAAATTTGATGAAAGTTTTTTTCATTATTGAAGTCAATTAATTAAAACTTCCCTTTAGAACATCAAATCGATGAGTGGAGAACTATAGAGCAGTTTCACTTTACTGAAACTCATCAAATATAAAGAAGTTTCGTGTGGGCAACTTTATTAAATAGTTAAATTACACTTTTTTTTATTTTTCAATTAAATTTGCTCGATTTCATTATTTAGTTTTTCTTTTTATTATTTATCTCAACATTTGCTAAAATTTAAAAAAGTTTGTGATTTCTCCAACTATTTTATGTTTATTTTGCAGCAGGAAATATAACAATGGAACTCGAATAATATTTGTATTTCTAATGATTTATTTGCCGTGAAACTACATTTTCCAATCGCAGTTAAATATTTGTTTAAAAATTCAAATATTCCGGATATTCCACCCGGTTGTTGGGTACCACGTCACGAAGCTGGACTGATTGGGATGTCTCTCGTCTCGATTATAAAATTGAAGCTTAAGATTAAGTACCTACTTCACTCGGAAAATTGATTTTCAGGAATCGACTTAAATTTTCATGAAATTTCCCGATACAATTAATTTAACTTCCCGAGCAAAGTTTATTGAACAAATTGTGAAACAAAAGCCAATAACAAACGCGATACTTAAAGGTAAAGCACATAATAAATATACTGCAATAGTTTTCATTGGAAAAGAAAACGAATTTATTTCCACGCTATAAAATATTTTAGAAGGAAAAATGAAATAAAAACATTACTAAATAGAAATCTTGTTCAAAGACACGCAAAATTCCACAATTGTAAATTTCCTTTCTTAGATTATTGCCCACTTCAATGTCAAATAAAAACGCAAGGGAACTTATTTACATGCGATAAATTGCCAATGCTTAACGAAAATATTATGTTTATACTCCATTCCAATTGCAATTTTTAAATTAAAAAAATAAACTTTCCTCATAAAATAACCAATAAACAATTTATTATCCTCGAAAATAGACATTTAATTTCATTTAATTAATAGGATATTATACGCGATATGGCTTCGTTTTTCTATGTTGGCAAATTTAGCTCGATGATAAACATTGCCCTAAGTGATTGGAAACTAATCAAATTTTTGTAATTATCCTGGCCTGAATTATATAATATATTTTATCTAGTATATGGATGACAAGGACTCAAAATATATCCGGTTGTATGTTAATACGGTTTCCTGTTTTCTCCGCCTGTATCGGAAACTGTGAGACAGAGGAAAGGGACCTACAGTTTAACGTGAATTCCGAACCACGGCAATTTTTTATGTTTTTATGACAATGATAAAGGAATATTCAAAAAGAGGTGCAATTTTGAATTTCCGCTCGATAGATTTGACAACACTCATATTTGACGTAAGTCCACAGTAGTGGCTTGGTGTGGACTTGACGAAATTTCTTAGCATGGCCCTCCGGTGAACATCAATGCGAAGAGTAAGAGTAAGTTGTAAAGTAAAGGAGAGAGGACAAATGAAGAAGCCTTGGGCCTGCACGGCCTGTTGAGCTAATTTATACATATTTGACATTTTTGTCATCTACAAATAGTGAGATATGATCATGGAACGTTACACGGTCGACAAACGTATAGTTATTGTGAAAACATATTTCCAAAATGACAATTGAAAATTTTGCAATTATAATTCGGAAAATTCCTGACATTTTGTGTTGAAGAAGTGCAGCTTCTTGTAGCAAAATTAAAAATTTAATAGAAATATGTAAGTAATGTAAGAACAATATCGCTACAGTGAAGGAAAATGTGTAACGTGGTTTCATGAAGATAATCATATAAAATTTAAAAATAAAAATTTGCAATGAAATTTTCTGTATGCATTTCTTTTTAATCGAATGCAAGGTGTTCGCATTTGCCAGTTTTACCCCGCAGAAATTTCTTAGTATTACCATTACATCATCGTCCCGTTGCAGCTAATAGGAATCAAGTCCATTTGCCCTTTCCTATCGGGGACAATGTATTAGTTCAGTTAGATACACAACGACCTTTGTGAAGTCCAGAAGTGTGCTCCAAGTGAATCACCATTTCTGGCACCATGCGTAAAAATGTTTTAAAAAAACGAATAATGACGCTCCCGATTGTGACGCTACCGATTTCGACGTTAAAATTAAGTTTTTGATTTTATCGAGTTAAGAAGTAAACACGGTTACGCTACGGAAAATGTAGTAGTGAAACCATATGACATTAAAGTCAACGCGTAGTTTTACTTGGATTTATTTCCAAAATCTTCCGATGGAAGGAATTTACGGCTACAGCCAACAGATAACCGACTTACCACACCAAAAATTCATGTATTAATTTACCTATTCGGCTGAATTCAACTGTTTGTTTTCTTATAATATACTTAAGAAGCAATTTCGAATAACATAAGTATTTTGTATAATTTTAATTATTTTGTCATCGTCTGTATTATTTTTTTACGTGTTATCAGCGCCGTAGCAAGGATGAGGCGTTTGCCTCAGGCGCCATCGTAATGGGGGCGCTAAACCTTGACAAAACCCAATAAATAATAGTTTAAAATTTTCACAACGATAAGAATCTGTTGGGGGGGGGAATCAAATTTTACATAATTCGAAAATTTGACCACGCTTTTATTTGCAACGTCGCCCTAAAATTCCCTATCGGCCTTTTCCACAAGTGGGGATTTTTCATTTAAACTTTCTTACTTACTTTCATTTTTAGTGAAAATTATCATCAAATCAAAATCGAAGAGTAAGTACAATATTCTCTATAAAACAGATTAACAAAATTTCCTACATAATACTAAGTATTTATGAAATAAACAGAAAATTCAGAGAGAACAATTGAAAAACGTTTTGAATAATTCTTATTCTGAATAAAAATTTCGTACATTTAAACTTTATCATCGATGTTGAACAAAACAAAACAAGGTTTCAGGATTTCCTTCAGATCTGAAGTAAATCGTGAAACCTTGTTTTGTAGTCAATTTTATCCTCTTCAATTTTGGTCCAACGATAAGACAGGAGATTTTAGGAAAGTTGATTCCAACTCCGCGTTCTACTTCATTTCCCTTTAACTGACCGGGTAACCGGTAAAAATATCACGTTATCATCGCGACAGTTATTCAAATATAATTAAATTGAAAAGAAAAATTCCCACCGATAAAAATAATCCCCATATTCGGGGGGGTTTCCCTTTCCCCCCCGTATTCCGTATCCGGAATTCCGTAATTCCGTTACGTTACCATGGAAACGGTGATTCTGACATACGGTGCGTATTTTATATAAGATCTTCAGAAGTTCCCAACGATAAAAATTGATATTACACCCCCTACACTTACCATTAAAATTTATTATTTTTCGTTGAATCTTTGGCAAAAATTTCGTTTGTAATCCGGGAGGGGGGGGGGACAGCAGGTGATATTTTTCATATACTATCCCAGTACCGTTCTTCTTAATACCGAGGGACGTAAAAGTGAAAGTTTTTCTTTCGCAATAAATTAAGTGTACCTGGGGGGTACCCCCCCATACCCCATACCCCCCAGTCCGGGCAGCCTAAATAGTTGCCGATAAGCATCCATTTGTTTTCATTACTCTAAGCGAGCGCCGTAGCAAAAAAAATCGCAATGGAGGCGCTAAACTTCGACAATACCCAATAAATATTTTATTGGGTAAGAAGCATAATGCAAAAAATTCCTATTGTAAAAAGGAAAAAGTTTATTATTGTAAAAAGGTTTAGCCGTAGATATATATAAATAAATAAATAATACTTTAAAATTTTCCAATTTTTCCAATCATTATAATGGATTTTTTAACAAATCCAAATGACACCTCTTATTGAATCACCCTTATAATCCGTGGGCGATTGTCTCGAAAAAATACAAGCTCTTTTAAAACGGCATACTTTATTCAGCAGCACAAAAATTTATAGAAGTTTCCAATTTTTCAAAAGTCAGAGAAAGCTTGGATATTGTACTCAACACGTCGATCTGATATTCTAAGTGCGTTTGCTTTTTCAGCAAATTGAGAAGGATTTCAACCCATAATTTGAATAAATACGTTCTGAATAAACAATAAAGTTGATATTGTACAGGAAACTATGGAGTTATCCGGAGTTTCTGGTTCTATAGTCACAGTAATTTAAGCGTCCCTTTGAGTGTTAAAATTTGAAAAATACCGCAATTAATATGCACAAGTATTAGTTTACATTTATTGTGCAATAAATTTTAGTCAAATTATTTTTAGTAAAATTTTATTTTTTGTTATAATGTTACCTCGAAAACGAACAGTCCGATTAGTTTCAAACTTGGCATGAATGGTTTTCTAAGATTCTCGAGATGTCTACGAACGGTTCTTTAGTTCTTTCTATAATACTAACCAGTTTTTAATAACAAATTCTTTAGGTTCCATTTTTTTCACTAGAAATGAAATATTTCTTCAATTTGTAACTGTACATTTGTGTTTTAATATATTTTATATTGAAAACTACTACTAGTAAACCTCTAGCTATATGTTATCTACCTTAAATTTTTTTATTTAAGAAAAGCTGAACTTTGGCGGATTGCTAAGCTTCGGCGGATTACTCACAACTACGAGTATTTTCTTTTTAAAATTCGATCCTTGGTGTACTATGTATTATTAACTACACAATTATTATTAGTCTAAAAGTCTAAAACTTAAACTGTAGGCTTTAAAAGAAGTAATTTAAGACATTGTGAGAATAGAGATAAATTTTATCAGTAGAAAATTTTCATCACATGTACCTGGGGGGTATTCCATAGCCCCCAGACCCCCCGGTTAGAATTTAGTGTGTCTTGTTTGGGAAACAAACGCTCTGTTATTGCGTTACTAGTTTTTGCTCAGTCATATTCTTGCTTAGAAAATATACATTTTATCTCCGAGCAACACCCATCGTGTAAACATATCTGAATGATGAGATAAATGCCTCAAGAATGTAACTTATCTAGAATCTCAAAAATAATTCAAAAACCAAAGAACATGTGTAAAAACCCAAAGATCGTCATAATGTTTTTGGCTTTTAGAATCGCCAACAAAATTGGGATCTTGATTGCTGATATCTTACATATGGCGACCCCTTGTGAGTAAAATGCAAATGAACGTTTGGAAATCCCCGATTTCCAGTTTACACAATGTCACAATGTGTTTGTTTACGAACTACTTAATGTAGCACTGGACAGTGCTCTTAATTTACAACTTATTTACTACTATATAATTAATTGTAGTGTATAATTAATATACTATTATATACTATGTACAATACCATATTATACACACAATTAAAATTAATTATTATGTCCCTTAATTATATTATATTTATAAAAATAAATTATACTACGTAATTAGTAAGAATGTATTATAATTATGGATAATACATTCTAGTAAAATATAAGATAATTTATTATTTTGTTATTTAGTAAAAACAACTTGATAAATGATAATATATAATAAATATCTGAGGAATATCAGTAGCATATCTGCTGGAACAGGAAAATTTTACGAACCGGAACGGTCGATAATATCCAAAATTACACATTTATTCTTGATTAAAAATATATATTTTCAATTATTATACAATGTACACATCAGGCCCGTAAAACCGCGATTTCGACCGGAGTCTCAGTCAAAACACTAATTTTTGACCTTAATTTTCAAAAACTGTTTTGAAACAAAACAGTTTCTTGGGTCCGCCCTGCCTTCATAAATCATAAATTTGTCCCCCCCCCCCAAGCTTGGCTACGGGGCTGACACTGATACTATTAGGAAAAATCAGACACGCAATTTCATGCTTCCCTGATTATTTTAAAGCAAACGGGATTAGAGATAAAAATTATCGGGCATAGAGAAACCTATATTTAGTAATAGTTTATTTATAAAATGAAAAAATAATTAGTAGAGATAGTTTCAAAGCTCAAGAACCTTAAAAATCGACGTAGGAGGCTCAAATTCGTATATGTATGAATTTCGCCCTCTTGGCTCCTCCTGCTTGGTCAGATTAGGGTTCTTGAGCTTTGAATAAAAATCGAAGCAGAAAGCTCAAATTCGTATATGTATGTATTTCGCCCTGTTGGATCCTTCTCGTGCAGATTAGGGTTCTTGAGCTTTGAAACTATCTCTAGTAATAAATTTAAAATTTTAAAATATATGGTTTGTCGTGAGCGCTGTGAATTTGGAGCTATAATTGAAAAGATACCACGAGTCAGAGCCATATTTTCGAGAAACCCACGAACCAAAGCGGGGCACATTGGAACCAAATGCGAAACGTGGAAACTCAAGATTTACATTTTAACAATTTTCTTACTTTTTGTAATTATATAACGCGTGAAATATCGTAGTAGTTATTGCAAAAAAAGTGAATCTTGAATTTCCACTTGTTAGCATATCGTTCCAATGTGCGACGTTCCGGTTTGCTTTGGTCCATCAGGTCCAAAGACGTGTATAATCTGAGTAATAAATTTTCTAGAGCTTTGAAATTTTGTTTAAAATTTATATTAACAAAAATTATTTTTAAAATGGCCTTTATTTAAGCTCATTTTAATAATTATTTTTATAATGTTTTATTTGCGGATCTTTGCCGCAATTTAATAATAATAACTTTATTTTTTAAAATGCTAATTACTACATTAAATTTTTATTGGATCTTTGCTTTATTTACAGAAAAAAAAATTAATAGAGATTTTGTGATATTTTTTACAGCGGTGGTAGAAAATTCACTTCTGGCAAGAGATGGAAAATGCCAGATTTACCAAAAACTCGTGGCTGAATTATCAGATTTTTTTCACGGACACACTGAAGATTTAGGTTTGCTATTCGATTACTGGGCCTCTTGAAGTTGATTAGGAATGCCATCCTGGTTGTTATGACTAAACTTATAAATTCCAGCCTAATACACCGTTTTTCGCAGGTAAAAGTTAAAAGTTAGACCCCGTAAAGAAAAGGCACAATGCGGGGGATTTATTTTTATTCCTTGTGTCGTCTAAGCATTTTTATTATACGTTGAGCTAAAATTACGATTATTCAACTCAAATACATTGTAACACCATTTGAACCAACGAGAGAGCTCTATTTGAGGTTGTACATAAGTGAGACCACAAGAGCCCTAGGGCTAATATCGGGATTAGTATCGAGTTTCGAATACTCAACGATTTGTCGAATACAGGTTTTGGCAAAGGGATTTCACGAGTAAGCGAAGCCTGTTAAGATGAATGTTCAACGGATTTTTCAAACGTGAGCTGCTGTTTAGTCGTTTATTCAGCGAAATTAAGCTTTCTTCACCGCAGAAAGTAAAATTTCCATGAAAAATCGACTAACTTATTTTATCTAACGCACTTTGCTCCGAGCAACAGCTGTGAAAACCTACCCCTTAGCATTGTAATTTATAAAATAATAAATGAAATGAAAAACTTCCTTTTTTAACTAACCCACGTTGCTCCGAGCAGCAGCCGTAGAAAACCTACTCCTAAGGATTAAAATGTAACTAAGAGTTAACATGAAGGAAACATTGCAGGGAACGAGTACGAGTTAGGTGCCTTGACCACGTATGATTTGTTCAACGCTTCTATACTTCGACCGAATGCCGACCAGTTTGCTGGTATAATCACAAGTGCAACTGTTTTATCGATTATTACACTCAGATACATTGAAATCGGTTTCTAACCAACTGCGTGAAAGCTATTTTATTTTGTATATTAACGAATAAACAACCTGTATTCGCTCATATAGTTGCTCTAGGGCCATATCCACTAGGACAGATGCCCTTGTGCAATATCCAGCGAAGAAAAGCGGTTTTTAGTAGGAACCTTAAATAATTCGTACGTGGTTAAGGCACCAGTGCAACCCGACCTTAAATTATTCATGTATGTCATAACTATTACGTTAATTCATTAACGTAAACAATTCACCATCTTGCCTATAACTGCGAAAGCAAGTCGAATCATTGTCCGGCTGAGGACTTCTTGAGGGTCGTTTTTTACGTTATATATTCCCACCCCCACTCCATGATCTTGGCCTGGATCCGTCCTGGTTGAACTGAATAGGTCTAATTGTATGTTTGAAGAGAGTTGTTGCATTCGTCTTTCATGCATCTAAACAAGCCATTTGACTGTTTATTTTATAATGTTCTGCTTCGCAAGAGCTAATTACACAACCTTCATTAGCTTTGTGTTGTAAATTGATTGCAGCTTTTCTTTCTGACAAATTATTCTGTTCTACACAATACTTAGCTGATTATGTAACAACACAGTATTTAAGTATGGAGTGCCTTCTCTTTCTTGTGTTCATAATTAATCTCTTTCCATTATTTGCAATTTTTTTTGTTGATAGGATAAAGGTATGTACATTATGTTTCGGTTAAGGACCAGGGCCGTAGTTAGGTAATTCAGTGCCGGGTGCAAATTAGCTAAATAGTGCTTTCAATACTAAAAATTACTTAAGCGCAAAACGAAAGAAAAAATGTAGTGGGAACCTACAGTTGAAAAACATTTATGTACCTCACAATTTGCAATCTTTGCGAGTGTTTTGCGCAGTCTGATTTAATCGCAAAGCCGACCTAATTTGCACTTTAGCGCGGTAATTTGGATACACCCTAGCCTGAATTAGCAACTCCATAAAATAAAAGTAACAATTTTGTATCCATGTGGATATACCCTTGATCAACCCCAAATTTTAGTGTTTAATTCCGCCTATGATCAACAGCCACATAATTATTAAATGTTATTTAATTTCATTTTGATTTGAGAAAATAAACGTGACCGAAAGTCAAGCAATTTGTGTAGTTTTTGTTGTACATAAATAGTTTGATAATCGGAAGTGTTATGTATAGCCTGACCCCAACGTTATAATGGCATTATTCGTGTAGTTTACATTAAATTTAACAAAATCCAATAACGTTGATGATATCATTTATAATAGTAGGTATAATTAATTATTAAATTTTGTACTTTTTTAAATAATAAAACACTTCGAATTATGCATAAGCAGCACTTTCTTTCGGATGTCCCTATTCTGCTCAAAACGAATATAAAATGAGTTATTATTAGGGTGCGGACTTTCAAGTATAAAAATGAAAAATGCGTTTAAAAACATTAAAAAAATCGATAATTAAGCGTTTAAATAAAAGATGAAGTGATATAAATATGCATTTTGATGCGTAAAAATATGGAACGCATATCTTCGTATCACATCAATGTGTAGCTGTGTGCGTGCAGGGGAGGAAATTTGGTGTGGCATTGCGGAGAGTTGATCATCTACAAGAAAACTTTCCTCTACTTTCCCAACAGAAAAGCCAGCCATGGAAATCCAGAAAAATTTGTTTAAAAACCGTAGGGAAATCACTGCCTGTTATCTTCTCCTTTAGCTCCAGACGGTGTGCGAGAGTCGTAGGTAAGCTTAACTAAGGGAAGCTCAATTGTTCACTCCAAAATAAAACACTGCATCGACAATAACAAGCTAATCTAACTAATAAAATAAGGAATGAAAACAATCGTACAAGTATACGACATCAAATATAGCACCTATCAGCTTAAAACTAATAGCTGATCCTAAATTATACGAATAAAATGATTCAACAACAATCTCTTCAATAACCAAAGTTTATAAAAGATAACATTGAGTCAACATCGACTCTTTGCAATGACAAACAAATTAAAGATTACAGATTTCGAATCTCGAAGCCCCGAAATACAACCCTGACGTAACTTCTACGTCCTTCAATGTATTCATGCTAATCGAGCAGCATCCTTTCGCTATCGAAATTTACATTTAGAAAACTTCTTCCTGCGCGGTACACACCAGCATTTCCTTGTACAGGCGAACTCGTAGGCAACGAAACTTTTCTAACGAAATTCCGTTACAATAGGTTAAACAACAAATTAAATTCCTCCTCTGAAAGATACAATACAAAACAATAATTGTATAAAAAAAAATGAAAACCAAACCGAAATTAAAAATGCATAACTTTTTTAACTTATTTGTAAACTTCTCCTTCACAATTAAGTGTATAATTTTATATTTGACCTGAAAAAAGTTCTGAAAGTAGTAAAAATTCGGAAATTACTACATAAGGCGTTGACTAAAATACGTCCCATCCTATCAGGAAGAAAAGTGAAAAGTTTTCGGATCATTTAACTCCAGTCCCAAAAGTATTATAAAAATTTATAAGTTCTTTCCTATTACTTCGAAATGTTGTTAGTGCCAGAAAACTGTACTTTTTAAAGGTGCTCTAAAAACTTTACATTGTGGATGAAAATCGTGTAGGTAAGTATTATTATTCATAATTTAGCGGAAAATTTGTAAATTTAAAATTATCTCGTTCGTTCCAAAAACGAGTCTATATTAAAAAAATTTAAATTATGCGGTCGTGCCATTTTTTGACTTTATTATCTTATAAACCAGGTAAAACCTGTTGTAACGGTAAATAATTTTTAAAAATCACAAAAACAGTTTTTCTGTGTAATTTTGTAGATATTACGCAATTTTTATCCATAATATTATTATTGGTTTCAATGATTCTATAAATGAACAAGTTCAGAAGTTTATCTTAATCCGCAGTAATGTTGACGAGCTCGTTCTCAAATTCGACCTTTCTAATTGTTCATTATCAGATAATTACATATTATTCTCTTTATTAATCACGTAATGTTTTTACATCAAAAACTCTTAAATCGTGCGTAATACTATTTTACGTCAACAGATCAATAAAAAAAGCACTTGATTTGCTAAAATCTCAAATTTACATTTCGTTTGATAGAAATCTTCATAAATCTTCTCAAGTCTACTTCAAGTAGACTGAAGTTATTGTAGCACACGATGGACATTCAATAAATTACAAAAAAAGGAGGGCTATCCTGGAACATCGGAAAATTGCGTCGGTGTTAAATGAAAAAAAAATCCGACCGTATTTCTTCTAGATACTTTTATGTATTAGTTGAGCTCTGAGAGATTAGGAAGATATTAATTTTTGGTTAATCCGGTTCTATAATCAACTACGTGAGGAATGGCATGAAATCAATAACAAACACGAACAAGGATATTTTGAGCGATCACTCCAAGTTACAATATTAATCGTATGATTTTAACCCCTTTTATCATTCAGTACACACGAATTGTCTTGAAAATCACCTTTGTCACTTTAATAATGCAAATTTTCTTGCATAGAGTAGTAGGAAATATTCATAGAGCGGAAATTTCTTTTTATGAAAAAATTCTGCAAAATTTCATTAGAGCAGGGAATATTATCATACACACGTAGTAAACAGTAAATTTATTAAATTGCATGGACGACTTTTCTTTTATATTATGCAAAGGCAAATCAACAAAAAATTTTGGCAAACAAAGAATAAAAATTTCGTGGCGCGGTAAAAATACGAGACAGATTGCTAATTTTCCAATTTCAATAACCTTACCGAAAATGTTTATTATCCTTGTGCCCTTGTTAGTTGCTAGTAACAAAACCGACTTGATTAAAATTTTCACGATACAGAGAGCCATACCAAGTGGGTTAATTAATTTTTGTGTTCTTGACGTTTGCGTCATTGGAAATTTTTTTATCTCTTTTCTAACGCATTCTATAAAAGAAATCTAATCGAATACCTACCAAAGAAGGCCGTTCACATCGAAAGTAATTATGGAAGAAACTTCTAATCTCCTTTTTTTTTGTTTTCCCATTTCATTCTTAACTTAATAAATTTATTTTTAATACATTGCTTTGTTAAGAGGAAATCAAATTATTTTTTAAATTTAGTAATTTCGATTGCTTCGCCATTATGAGCTCGCGTAATTCATAAATTATTCGTTAGGTTGGTAATGGCATTAGGAACATAATAATTATAATGTAGAATGTAAATAGACTTCATTAATTTTTCAAAACGTCTATCAAAGTGACAATACAATCTACATCATCTTAACTCTTTCACAAAAATAATACATTTACATACATTCTAATTTCTACTTTATGGCAGCGGCGGCTCGTTGGGGGACAGTTGCAAGACGGGGGATTTTTGATCCAAAGTAATATACAGGGACTCCCACTGCCCAATGCAAAGCTTGAAGGTAGTAATGGAAGCCGCTTCCTTAAGAAATATTTTTTGTCTAAATCCAGATCCTCAGGGGCAACTCCCTTAAATGGTCATAGCATCAAAACTATTTATGTTTGAGTGTTAGTCATTAAATGCTTTTTAAATATCCCTTTAGAGGATCAAATTATCTCCAAACTATTTATAGTTGCTTTCAGTTTAAATTACCCTAGAATTATGGTGCGTCATAACTGTCACATTCGCCAGTGAACAATTACAGCGAACAGACGTGTGATCCTACTTTTTATAGATATTAATTTTCTAATTATAAACCACTGGAATTTCTTAATTCCAAAAAAAAATGTTATGCACCCCGGACAAACGAATAAGGAGAGGTTGGATGATGATTTGAACGTTGACATCGACACCTTCAAGGTGCAATTTGACAATTTGGTGTCCGTTATGACAGCCAAAGGTGTTAAATGTGAAGCAATAGAAAAAGTCCTAAAATGATCGAACAATCACAAAGTGCCAGGAAGTGATGGAATGAATGTGATCTTAGAGGAGATGATGGAGTTATATAATGCTTGCATGAACAACAATTCCAACATCGTAGCAGGAAGCTACGGTGATGTATCTGACCTAGACAACAATCAGGCAATAAGCTATTCACCAGATCAATAAGTAACAGAATAATACCAAAAATAGACTTTCACCAACCGAGGGAGCATTCTGTAGATATACGGGCAATAATGAGGTCTTTAAAAAACTGTAGAATAGATGACAGGTATTCCACCATAATTAAAAATATAATTATATGGAAATCCAAAAATAAAAATGAATATACCAACAAAAGATAAGAGAGGAATAGGACAAGGAAATACCAAAGCTCTTTCGCCAAAGCTCTTCATAAGAACGATGGAAGACGTTTTCAAAAATCGAGATTGGCAAGATAAAACAATAGATAATTCCAGATAATGCTAGAAACCTTCAAACTAGGAGAACCAAGTTGGGATGGAGAGCTTTCGGAAGATTAAAATATATTTTTAAAGCCAAAACTACCTATGTCACTTAGATCCAATGTCATTAGAATCCTTAGGCAGGATTCATGGCCAGAATAAAAGATGGTAGGTGGATAAGTAAGATGCTGCAATGGAGGTCGAGAGCTGTAAGAGGCGCACCGGACGCTCAAAAACACCATTGAGAGACTTACTAAAAAAACAGCAGGTATTGGATAGTTGAAAGTGGCGAAAGATAGAGAGAGAGATGAAGAATTGCGGGGAAGGCTTTTATCCAGCAGTGGAAAAAAAAATCTCGGGCAAGAGGAAGCAATTTAACTTCGAATTACCGAAGATAATTCGCAAACTGGACCGTGGGAACTATGATTCCGACGACTGCGACTGGATGAGTGATGATGGCAAAGACGAAGTTGGAAAAGCGAAGATTAGGGCTGCGGTTAACGATAATGTTCATCCCCCGTTCATGCTAGCCACTCCCCCACCCTTATTCATACTCCATGAATACCTCCAAACGTGATCAGATCGAAGGACAATTGGTTCGAACACGCAATTTAATTAAATATAAGACATTAAATTTAATAAAATTAGAGCAATGGCCAATAATCACAAGTATTGTACTTTCTCGCCTGTCTAGCGGAAATTGCCTTACGGCCGCACTTAATAGGGGGCTTCTAGGCCAGTCTAGAATATTTAGAGGCCGCCATTTTGATATGCTCGTTTCAACGCGGGGATGTTTCAACGCAGACCAGTTGAACACCAGACCAGAGAACACGCATAATGGAAATCGGGAATAAAAAATGATTGAAGGGGGAGGGGGTTTATAAATGAAAAAGTAATAAGTATGTCGAAATGTTTGTTTGGAAGTGGTAGAAAAAGTTGTGAAAATAATTATTAATTAAAAGAAACGTGGCCATCAAAATTTAATGAAGAAAAAATCATATTTAGAATTAAAATTAGAAGAAATAATAATAATAAGATATTTTATTAAATTTATGGTAAAAATGTGGAGCAATCCAAACTGAAAACGCTGCATTTTCGATTTTATGGACATCTGGATACCGATCGTGAAACGAAACCTTGCAAAATTAAAATATTATAAGAAAAAGTTACACTTTTTGGTAAGAACAATAATTGAAATTAATAAAAAAAAACCCTGCAGGTATGAAATTTACGAATATTCATTTTTGTATTAATTTGTGGAAAGACTTTTAAGAATTTAGTTTAAAAATTTAATTTTAAGTGGGTTAAGAAAATTGCGGCTTGTATGTAGGAATAAAATTAAATAAATAATTAATAATAAATAATAAAATAAATTTTATTTCAGTTTTAATAAATCTAAAATAATAAATTATAAATAAAAATTCATCTTTTTCTCAAAAGTCCTAACTTTGGAGAAAAAGACAAATTTCTATTTATACTTTCTTAAAAAACTCCAAAATATTGGGAAAATAAAATGATTTTTGATAATCTAATGTAAATTTTAAAATTTTGTTAAAATTCACAGAAATATATTTCGAGGTCGAATTTTTCAGAAGGTTGCGTATCTTGCTGAAATTTATATGGAATAATTTATGCCTTCGGTTTTTTAATTTTAAATCTATTTTTCTGGATGGTAATAAAATGTTCATTTTGTGTTCAAAAGACGTTTGTACTAATAGTTAAAATTTAATTATATTAACATTAATATTAGTTTTTTAAATAAACTAAAAAATAGTTTTTATTATTTTATATTTAGTAGCATTCTTTCAGGTTTAACCGATTGGGGGGGGGGGGTCTTTAACAAAAATTACAGTCATTATTAGGTAGACATTGAGAATAGTATTAAGTGTATGCCCCCCCCCCCAAATAGAATTTTTGTGTAAAATTTAAACCAAACGTTAAGATTCTTTTATTAAGGTTTTTTTATGTACATTGAATTTATTTTATTAGCTTCTATATTATATATTAAATCGAGAAGCCTTATGATCTGGTTCCGTGTCCGATCGTCCGTGTAATTATTGTTCCTGTTAACTTGGATATAATTAACGCCCTAAAATTATTTATATTAATTTATAAACCAAATACAAAACACGTCTGTACACTTCAAGACCGGTAGTGGTTGTGTTCAACTACGCCCTGGCAAAGAGGATGTACGTATATCGATAACAGTCGCTAACCCCCCTCGAAGGGTTTGTAAATGTTTTGGCAAACATGCAACTCATAGTAGTTTCATTTTAGTAAAAATAGTTGAATACACTTCTTATAGATGTTACTTTCGTTTCATTAAACAAAATAGTCGCAAAGATCGTCTAAATATAATAAATCTTGAAGCCCGGGGGGGGGGCACACCCTTAGTCAACACCTAAAAGTACGAAGATTTACATTACAACCTATTATATGCAACAAATAACGTATCTTCTTCTTCTGCTTCTAGTGCCATATCCGGTCTCCCGGACGTTGGCGACCTCTCTCCTATGTATGTGTTGTGCGTTTGAAGTATTATCACACACATAGGGGACCTACTGCTTAACGCGGGCTCCGAACCGCGGGAAGTGTATACACTTCATCTCCAGAGAGGCTGTTCCAGGCAGATTACACCTCGGTGGTTTGCCATTGCCTTCCGAGGGGAGACGGTCAGAATAAAGTTTTTACTGAGCCCGGAGTCGAACCAGGCATTCAGCTTTTAACGTTTTCAGCAAATAACGTATATCATAATTATTGTATTTTTTATACCAAAGAAGAAAATATTTTATGAATGTAAATAAATAAACATTTTATAATCCATAAAAACCAATTTGAACTTGAAATATTTTCTGCTGATGAAAAGGGTCCGTGTTGAAAATTCTGCGTCAAAAAGTATCTGCGTTGAAACGTCTCCGCGTCGAAACATCCTCGCGTCAAAATAGGGGTACCGAAATGTCCCATTTCGCTTCCAGGCACCCTCACCCCAGAGGAAATTCACGACGATTTAAAGGCGCAAGGACTCCGGTTCTTAGATTCAGGCGCGCCAGACGACCCATACCACTGTTCGTGGTCATCTTCGAAATGAATGAAGTGGGTAAAATCATTTTCAATACTCCTGCAGTACTTGACATCAACATTACCGTTGAATGGCCCCATCAAAAAGCAGATGTAAGACAATGTCACTGGTGCCAGAGCTTTACTACAAAAACTTGAGTGGGGGACAAAAAATGGACATTGGAGATAAAATAAGGTTGAAATGATGAACGTTCGAAAGAAAGATGGTTAAACGCAATAGAAATTTATAAAAATTCAAAGGTGGGCCTCGATTATAAAAGGCTATTGAAAATTGGAACGGCGCTTCGCGATCGTAAAAAAGGAAGTACAAGTTTTTTATGAAGCGACAAGTGGAAATAACAGCAAAAAAACGTAGATATCTAAAGAAAGAAGACTTCAGCAATTTTCTTTCTTTTTTGTGTGAAAACGAAATTTATGAACAAATATTATTATAAAGGTATTCTAAAATTTTGTAAACGAATTTAGCTACAAAATAAAAGTTTTGTGATTCAAGTTAACGTTAGTCTGAATTCAGAATATTTAAAAAAAGATTCAATCTGCTAGGTTTCAAAAATTTTTAATTTTATAAAATATCATAGCAATATAATTACATAAAAAATATTATTTATGTCCATATTTCTGTCTGTTCGTTAAAACTGCCACTGCTTGATGGTGAATAAGGTCGAGAATGTTATGGAACAAAATTCTATACATTGCGAATAATGTTAGAGTAGTGTTTGTGAAGTTTCCTAATTGTAGAGAGTGCAATGGTAAAGTGGTATCATGCAACAACATACTACATATAACCGAAGCAATCAATTTGAATCGAAAACATATAACTGGGTTTGGATCTAAAACTTCTCATTCCCTAATGTTTGGATGTAAAGTTTCGAGTTTTCACAAAAATTATTGAAAGATAACGTGGAGTTATTAAAGATTCACGACAATGACTGAAAAGATAAATTCGTTTGCAGAATTCACTCGGACAATATTCTTTGCACAACAAAACCACACTGATAAACATACACCAAGCCATTACCTAGGGTATTTAAATATCTTCCAGCCCTATCAATTGATATTGTTTTACATATCTTTGTATTTTATCAAGTGTTTTGTTTTCTCTAGTTTATTTTCAACGAAATGTATCATTTTAACGTTATAGAGCTATTTTTTTTAGCAATACGTCTTTTAATAATTGGTTGAGAAAATAAACCAATTGGTATTATACAGTAAAAAGTAAAAACATAATATAGAAAAACAATTTATAAAAGTTCTTTCAAGAATCCGATAGCACACTCTACATTGCTAAGGGGTATCTACTTTCAAAGACTCTAAATAGCAGACTTAACTTGAAATATAAATCAGATATGTACAGAACGAAACGTGTCTCTCCGAAGGAATATTCCAGGTGACTGTTTTTTTTTATTGCGACTTTTCTTTTCGTATTTTTATCATTGCAGTAAGAACTCGCATAGAAAATAAAAGTGGCAAATCACACCGATGTGATCTATGAGAAAAATACTTCCCTACACAGAAAAGGATTTACAAATTTACAATAATATAGTAGTACATTTAAAGTCCTCACTCACTCATCAAGAATCAAGTTTGGTTGGTTTACTATGGACCGATCGACAAGTTTAATTCATAAATAGCTTGGTGACAAATATAGGGTGTTTTTTTAGCTGCATGAGAACTTCAAATTGAAATAAAATATTAAAAATTGATGGAATGTTTTTTAAATTATTTTTTTATGAAAGTAAATTTAATGTTATTTATGATTTGAAAATGATTTCCGGCATGTGACCACCACGACTAATCGCTACGAAGCGCATCCGATCAGTCCAATTTTTGACCACTTTTTCCAATATGTCTGGCGTTATTTCATAAATGGTTTGCTGAATATTGACCTCCAATGCTTCCAGAGTTGTTGGTTTGTTAGCATAAACCATGGATTTAACATACCCCCAAAGAAAATAATCTGGAGGCGTCAAATCACACGATCTTGGAAGCCAATTGATAGGACTATTTCTTGAAATAATGTTGTCACCAAATTGTCCTTTCAATCGGTCGATGGTTTCGGTGGCTGTGTGGCAAGTAGCACCATCCTGATGTTGGAACCATAAGTTGTCGATGTTTAACTCTTGAAGTTTTGGAAACAAAAATGTATTGAGCATGTGTCGATATCTCACATCATTCACCGTAACGGTAGCTCCTTCCTCATTTCGAAAGAAATATGGACCGATGATGCCGTTGTGGCGTGTATTCCACAACAAACAGTCAATTTTAATGGATGCAATGGAGTCTCAAGATAATGTTCCGGATTGGTCTCAGTCCATATAGGGAAATTTTGTTTGTTCACATACCCATTCAACCAGAAATGTGCCTGGTCACTGCACAAAATTTGGCGGTAAAAAAAATTGATCCACTTCCAATTGGTTATGAGCCCCATCTGCGAACGCACGACGCAATCGATGATCATTATAGGCTTCAATTCTTGAACCAACTGGATGTTGTAAGGATGGAAACCAAGATCTTGATGTAAAATTTTCCATGTAGTGGACGGACAAAGCCCAAATTGTTGAGCACGATGGCGAATTGAAATGTTTGGGTTCTCTTGCACACTTTCACTCTCAGAAACGACAGTTTCTTCGGTACGCACATTTCTTTGTCTTGTTGGTGGTCTTACATCATGCAATGAAGAAGTGGTACGAAATGTATCCATCACCGTACCAATAGCCTGCTCAGAAAGTCGATTATGTCGACCATAAAATGGACGAAGAGCTCTATAAGTTTCGCGAACGGAACTCTGACTTTGAAAATAAATTTCCACAATTTCGTAGCGTTGTTCAAGTGTTATTAAATGGCAAACCTTTCTGAACACAAATGTCAAAGAACCGTCACTTTGACAAACTTCATTTAAAAGTTATCCATACTAAAAGATCTCATGCAGCTAAAAAAGCACCCTATGTTTCGTGAAATTGTCGAAAATCTAACGAGATATGTTATGTATGTGGGCGCACAATACACCCACGAAGACGGAATAAAAAATAGAAAGAATCCCTCCAATAAATCAAATCACAGAGGTCTATTTGAAGACGCTCAAGAACTAAAAAGACAGAATGGGTCAATCCAACCTAAGGTCATCCATTGTATATTCTGAAAGTCGCCACGACGAATCAATACTGCGTATAACCCACGTACATTGGAAATAACATAAGTTCGGTCCTGTTTCTCTAAGATTTTATGCTTTTATGTACGGTTTGTGGTTTACTAATTAATATGTCTCAACTGAGATAATTGCAAGTTATTCATTCACTTTTTCTCAGGTCAATTCAACTGTGGGAAACTTTCGATTTTCAACGTCATTCTCTTATTACTTTGTATTCACGAATGCTTTTCAAACAAAATTTATTCTCGAAATTAAAAAAAAGGTTCTTTACAATATAAATTCCATCTTAAATAAATCCTTCATTAATTTTACGAGTACAAAAGACAAGTACCTAGAGATCTGCTTTAATATAACCCACGCAATTTGAAATTAATTTAATTAACAGTTAATCATAATTTCTTTGACAGTTTAAATAATTCCCATAATTTTTTAGCGCCTGTTTTGATAACAATAGGAAGGTGGGTAAATATTGATTTCGAGCTCGAACTCTCGCAAAATTCCTTTATAAATAATCTTGAGAAGTTTAAACTTCAAAATCAAAGCTTAAATAAAAAAAAATGCAAAGTGTGTTTGTTCTTTTCACACCTCATTCGTAAAAATAGATGATTGCATTATAAAAACGCTGTGGATTGAATTTTTATGTTATCGGTTCGTTCACCCAAAATAATTTCAATATATTTATATAAAAATGCCTTTTATGATACAACTTACACGTTTTAACGAAAGACGATTACCATTTTTGTTGTTTGTGTGTATAAGGATTTTTGTTAGAAAATAAATTTAAGTTTTAATGTTACAAGAAATATCAATATTGACTCCAGGCCTTCAGGTTATCTAGCAGATATTGGACGTGTGTCTAATATGTGCAAAAAATTGGATTTTTGACTATCCGTCGATCGCGAAATGTTCAAAAATATAAAAAAAATTTCCAACATAAAATATGTTGGAAAATAACTTTTAAATGAGCAGCACTTTAACATGGCTTCACCCTCATAGTTCTATACTAACCATAGTAAGTAGTAACCTACTTTTTTCTTACTAATCTATATATATAAAAATGGATGTATGTTTGTGTGTATGTATGTATGTTCCCTATAGATTCCTAAACCGTTTGACCGATCGGAACCAAATTTGGCACAGTTATTATGTAGGTCCCTGCGCATGTTTTTCTATTGAAATAGTGCAAAAATTCGCAAAGGAAAGGAAAGTTGATTTTGAGTAGCCTGCCTTCCTTTAAGGAATCTCGATAATCCATTCATGCGCGTCCCTATGGGACGCGCATGAATGGATTATCGAGATTCCTTAAAGGAAGGCAGGCTACTCAAAATCAACTTAAAAAACAATAATGAAAGCTGTCAAGCTGTCAACCAAACGACAATGCAAATACGCGTGCACGTGCTTTACGTTTCTATTTGACCAATCTTAACCAAATTTGGTGTAGAAGTTATTTACAACGCTACGAAAAACATAGGTTACTTTAGTACCTTGGAGTGAGGCCGAAGGCCGAACAACCACATCCGACACGGTCTAGATAGCTAAAGGCGGCCGGTAGGCCGACTGTGCCAGCTAGTAGTAAATAAACAGTAGTAGATTATATGTGGATTTTTAATCCCAAGTGTGAATGAGGGATTAATAGGAACTTTAGTCCCGTGTTATTTACGCGAATTTGCACTCTCGGTCATAAATTAAATAAAAAATTTTGATAATAATTACAAATTAATTCACAAATAATAATATGTAAATATAATTATGCAAATTTTGTAGGTAACTATGGAAAAAGTGACAGTTATTTTTACTTTGATATTTGTTGTTGTGGTAACACCCTGTTTAGATTTAGTTTAGTCCTTTGGGAATGAAAGTAGCACTTTAGTCCCTTTGGAATAAAAGTGACACGGTAGTCCTTGAATATAAAAAGTCAAGTATTAGTACTTTTAATCTTAGGAGTGCATAAAGTTGCTTGTAGATCCGTTGAATATAACAAAAGATTTTCTATTTAAGGTTAATATAATCTCAAAGAATCAAGAAATAATAAAGAACTCTATCGTTTTATTCTACTAAGCTTTCAAAGGATAAGTTGTACATAGTTTTCTTTTAAGTAACTCCGCTTGACAATTTCTAAAATCCATACGATTAAATAAATACAGTTCTAGAAAATTTTTGAGAACCAAAATATTCTGACCCAATCCGCCCCAACTATTTTTTTTTTCTTCGATCTTAAGAGAAATTATGGTGTTTTATTAAAATTACAAGTTGAGAAAATTTACCTAGGTATACAAAAAAGTATATAAACTTCAAGCTGTCATGTCTTAAACGTTAGGTACTAATATAATTTTGTCGAAATATAGTTTTAGCCTTTTAGTCAAATACGATAAATTAATTTTTGTTCAAATAAAATCATGTCTCATTAAGAAACTGTAATTGACAGAGTAATATGATTAATTTGTCCATTATTCTGTTCGACAGAAAATAAATGTTGTTTGCATTTTCCTGTTTCCTTTCATGATTTATAATTAAAATATATCAAATTGAAATTCCACAACTTTACAAAACAAAAAGTTGTTAAAATATTTTCATATGGAGTTACGTAAAAAATATTCTCCATCTTCTATCCCCAATTGAGCAATTACCGTTGCTTGTACGAAAAACCTTGATAAAAGCTTTTTAGGAGATAATTTAATTTCCTTGATTTTTTATAATAGGTATGTTTTTATAAAACTGACATGTAACGAGATATGTAGAAAATACAAAATAACAAAAAAGTCCTAAGATTGCGTAAAAAAAAGTTGCGCATCTTTTGAGCAATTATGGTTGCTTGTATATACAAAAAAAATATAAAAGAGCTTTCTTATTGATAATTTAATTTTCTTTATTTTTTATAATTGGTATGTTTTTGTGAAACTGACAGGTGGAGATATTTAAAAAAAAGAAATAACAAAAAAGTTTTCTTCTACAATTTTTTTATAATATACGATTATATAAAAAAAAATGTGCCGCATTTTTGAGCCCCGTTTGAACAATTACTGTTGTTTGTACGTAGAACCTATAAGAACTTTTTTGTAAATAATTTCCTTTATTTTTATAATTGGTTTATATATTTTCGTAAGACTGATAGGTAGAGAGATATTTAAGAAAACTAAAGTTACCTTACATATTTTTTAAAAATAAGATTACGTAAAAAAAAATATTCTGCATTTTCTAGGTTCATTTGAGCAATTACCGTTGCTTGAACGAAAAAATTTTATAAGACCTTTCTTGTAGATAATTTAATTTTCTTTATTTTTTATTCTTGATATGTTTTTGTAAAACTGACCTACTAAAGAGATATTTAAAAAAACCTAATAACAGCAAAAAAGTTAATCGATGGATTCGTGGTTAATGCAGTGAAAAGAGCAGTGACGCAGCGCAATGGCCAATAGATCACGAGATTCCAGCAAGGTTGCTCGCGGTTTGCACTTGGATGGGTGACCGCGTGGTGCCTAATTTAAAAAGAACGCCGCTGGCTGCTCCCCTACCAACCCGCACTTGGACTGGATGTTTGAAAGAACATCGAACTGATGAAGAAGAAGTAGTGAAAATTGATATTAAACATATCTGTATTTTTTACATATTTAACGGGTTATCTGAAGAAATTAAGAACTGCACCACTGTTAAAAGTTTTAAGACAAAGTTGATTCAACAGTTGATGTTAGTGGGCCGGTAATAATTTCCAGATTTGTCTTGTTGCTTTTGTTGGTTTATTTTTAAATTCTATGTATGTAGTATGTTGTGCAATGATTTGTAGTTTTTTTATGTATTTTTTTTGTACTATTTTTATATAATTAAAGAAGGATATTATTATTATTGTAATTAAATAAAAAACGATAGGATTAGAACAATGACGAAGGTGACAGACGTGATGCGACGAGTGGCGGAGCTGAAGTGGCGCTGGGCTGGACATGTGGCAAGACAGGAGAGAGATCGCTGGACACTGCGGATTACACAGTGGAGACCAAGAGAGACCAAAAGAAGTGTGGGAAGACCGCAAAGAAGGTGGAAAGACGACATAAGAGAGACAGCGGGTACGGGCTGGCAACAGTTAGCACAGAACAGAGGAAAGTGGAAGGAAAAAGGAGAGGCCTACGTTCAGGAGTGGACAGAGAACGGCTGAAGAAGAAGAAGATTATTATTATTATTAATAATTATTTTTTACAGTGTAATTTACTTGTGAAATGTGAGATTTTTATCAATTTTTAGAAAGTGTAGGTTAAACTGAAAATACAGATACCCTGATTAATAAAAAAAAGGTCTTTCCTACAATTTTTCATATAAAATAACGTAAAATAAAAAATGTTTTGCATCTTCTACACCTTTTCCACCAGTAATTCAGAAATCGTCAACCGTTATTCAGATTTGTCAATTGATATTCAGAAATCGTCAACCGTTATTCAGATTTGTCAATTAATATTCAGAAATCGTCAACGGTTATTCAGATTTGTCAATTGCAATTGCAATTCACGATTTCTGAATATCAGTTGACAAATCTGAATTACAATTCACAATTTCTGAATATCATTTGACAAATCTGAATTACAATTCACGATTTTTGAATATCAGTTGACAAATCTGAATTAAAATTCACGATTTCTGAACAGCAGGTGAGGTTTTCTGAATTACTGCTGGAAAAGGTGTAGTCCCGTTTGAGAAATTTCTGTTACCTGTAGAAAAAAATCTATGAGAACATTTTTGTGGATAAATTAATTTTCTTTATTTTTTATATTTGGTATGTTTTTCTGGGTTTCTATAATCCTATATGTACCGGGCGGAGGTAAATGTGCCACCAAATGTACCTGACCAGAAAAGGGTACCGGTAAATGTGCCACCGACCAAAAGGGTTCCTTAAATAAACACATATATTTGTGCCACTAACAGTGAAAAAATTAAATTTTTTTTGCCTTCGAATTTTGGGGTGTGCATTCGATAAGGAGGGTAATCCATCGTCAAAACCTACCCTTACGGGGCGCCGCTGCGCTCCGCTCCGCGTTGCACCCCTCCAGGGCGGTTTTGACTCTGGTTACTAGGCTAAACAGACGAGAAGGGCCTCCGATCAAGAAAACCGGGATTAAGGCAACCGGGATGTGAGAGACCCTCGAAATAGCATTAAAAAGTATAGTTGCGGTATGGGGCAGTAAACTATTACGTTTCACCCCCAAAAAATCGTGTAAAATCAAAAAATAATCCATGTTACATGTAGGAGATGCATCAGGTAGATGCCGTTTTCTCCGGTGGCACAAATACCTGTGTACTTTTAATATCCTAAATTCGTAGCAGGTAGAATAACATTACTGGTGGCACATTTACCACCGGCCGTAAGTTCCACCGCCTCGTCTGGTGGGTCGAGGGTACAAAAATATAATCTCTTAATTGCTAAGCCTATAAGTAAGTACTTTTTTAAGTAGGTAAGATTCCGAATAAATTATTAGGTCCTTTAATTTATATTGGCGTTATATTTTGTGTATATTTTTATTTTTATAAATATTACATCGCGGATTTTGCTCAGTAGAAGTTGCGATTATAAATTGGGTTAGTTATCTGTGGGGGTTTTTTAAAAGTTTACTGCCGCATACTGTAACTACACTTTTAATAGCTATATCCAGGATTTCTAGGATCCCGGTTTTCTTGATGGAAGGTCCTTCTAGTATGTTTAGACCAGTAAACCATTGTCAAAACCGCTCGGAGGGCCTAATGGAGCGGAGCGGAAGGGCCGGAGAGTAGGTTTTGACAATGGAACAACCTTCGAATCGAATGCACACCTCAAAAATCGAAAAATACACCAAATTTATGGTGGGCATGGCCGACACTTTTCCGTTAATACACGGGTAGTTTACGATTTTTTTGCCAATATTTTTTACTAAAACGACTATTCAAACCCTCAGCTTTCCGAATCTGAAAGAAATTTTCAATTTCCGGATGGAAAATCCGCATTTTTCAATAAAATGCATTTTCTAATGAAATAATTTTTTTAATCTATCAATTGTATAGTGTATTTCAAATTAATTGGAATTAAAAAAAGTCTAGCATCAAATTACGTTGTTATAAAAACATACAAACTTACTGTACACCTGGTACACGCGTCCATGTGGAGTCGCAAAGAGAATTTGCGTAATAGAAATATTATCCAATAATTAGTCCTTATTATAAATATTAACCAATTAGAACTACACTACTCCACGTGGAGTATGAAATGCGGGCTTTCGTTGGCGCGATAATCTTATCTCTTATATTGTTTTTCCTTGCATAGTTTGTATGTTTTTATAACAACGTAATTTGATGCTAGACTTTTTTTAATTCCAATTAATTTGAAATACACTATACTTTAATAATACTTTTAAATCCTTACGAATTACCATCGGTGGAATTTACGGGTGGTAAACTGTGACCATTTCGGCAGTATTTTCTCTTGACCATCGGTGGAGATTACATACGTCCGTTTTTCTATATCTGATAGACAAAGAGTTATTTAAAAAACCAAATAAGAACAACTAAATTCTCTATGTACATTTTTTTATACAACATTTCGTAAAAAAATATTCTGCATCTTCTCTCCCCATGTGAGCAATTAGCGTTACTTGAACAAAAAAATTTATAAAAACTTCTTTGTAGACATTATCTGAACCACGAAATAAGAGCTCTGTGACGTCAATAATTCGTCATAAATAGCTGAAGATCAGACAACTTTTTATTTTGCATCTTTGTCCCTCTTACGTTAAACGATATAAGGAAAATATAATGTCATGTCGTTTCTAAGTTCATAAAATGTTCACGTGGAGCTCTTCTTTCGTGGTTCGGACTGTAATTTAATTTTCTTTATTTTTTATAATCGGTATGTTTTTGTAAAACTGCCAAATAAAGCGATAAACAAAAAAGTTCTATTCTACTTTTTTTTATATAAGATTACGTAAAAACATGTTATGCATCTTCCAGTAGTCACCGTTTCTTGTACATAAAAACCTATAAGAGCTTTTTTGTAGATAATTTATTTTCCTTTATTTTTTATAAATGGTATATTTTATATATCTTAAGCTACGTACACATTAGAACATTTCTGCGCGCAAAAAAGTTGTATGCGTAATTTTTATTACACGTTTTTACATACCCCACACCTTTTTCTCACCCCGCAAAGCTTTCGTAGCTTTTTTTCGTAGTGTACGTAGCTTTTATAGGTAAAGAGATATTTCAAAAATCAAAGTTCATTTTACCCTCTACACGGGACATAATAAATAATTTCCTAATTATATCTGCGGCCAAAGTCCTCGGACAAGTCTACTTTATTTCTTCAACGTGCATTTTTTCCCCGATAGTTTTCAATATTTTTTACCCCCACCCCTTTTTTCAGTGACGTCATCTTCACTTTTTTTTAATGGTAACCACCCTTTTTTATGCATTCTGATTGTATGCCATTCATTTGTTTGGTTGGCGATATGATTTATGAACAAATGAAAAAAATCAAGATGACTGTGGAAATTTTATAAATTCCCAAAATTAAACAGTTTAATTCGTAAAAATGCCTGCCCAAACATTCAACTTTTTTGGATATATCATTGACTTTTTTTTTGGATTTTGGATTCGGGGGAGGGGCAAGTATTAACTTGCACGCACTTAGGCCACTCTACCGGGCCCACTGTACTGCCTCCACTTTGTTGCTCACCTCCAGCCTGACCCACAATGTCGACACTGCTAAGTATGACCGCAGCCGTTAGGCGGTCTCTCGGCCTCACCACCGACCAGAACTCCCCAACAATGGCCGGCACTACGAACCAGGGACGTCCGCTCGATGACCGAGCTCTGAGAAGTCCCGCGATTCGCACCCCACCAATGCTAGGTGCAGTCGATGGGTGGCCCCTGGACCAGGCCACCCAGCCCGAAGCCTCAACAAAGTCAATCATTGCGTAGTCTATGGGGAGTAGGGGTGATTTTTATTACCCTGTTTGACATATTAGATCAGAGGTCAAATCAGGGGGACCGCCGGCTTAACGTGCCCTCCGAAGCACGGAGACGGTCATTGAAGGAAAAGAAGTCCGAAAGAAAATTGACTCCTACTGGACTCGAACCAATGCCTTTAGCATCAGTAGTCGATTGCTCTAACTACTCGGCCAATGACCGCCTCTCATTGACTTTTTATTCATTTGTTTCATATAAATAAAAAAAAATAAATAAAGTTCTTACATAAATGACAATAATATTGCTAATTAAACAAATGAATATTTACAGATGCATATTTCTCTACTCAGAATTTCAATGACAACCAACAGAATCCGTAAAGAAAAGGGTTGGTTGCCATTAAAAAAGTGAAGGTGACGTCATGTGGAAATAAGGGGGGGGGGGTAAAAAAATTACAAATATCGGAAAAAATATTTTCGGATGATTTTGAGTATTCCACGTAAATTGTTGGTACTGAATAATATTTCGTAAATTTTTTTTCTGCATCTTCAAGTCTCATTTGAGCAATTACCGTTGATTGTAGGAAAAAATTTATGAGAGATGTTTTGTAGGGTAGGGTGGTCAACAGTGCTCACAGTGGAACAGTGGTACACAGTGAATCACTCATTTATTAGTTAAACCTTTGTATGCATGCGCTTCCGCGAGATGTACGTGGTAGCCAATGTGATCCCTCATTGACTCATTTCACAACTGAGCGGTTCCGTTGATGGTCGGATGTGCACCAGTTACATTTGTGGTTTAAAGCTTCCATTTGTTATTATCAGGTAAGTTGAACTTTTTGTGTAATTTGATCTGATCTTCTATGATAGAGTTCTGGATGTTTTCATTGTTTTAAAAAATAATTAACGCGCGTGAGGACAATTGAATAACAGGTTTTACTCAATTTGTTTTGCCAAAACCACGGTTTGAAAATTAAATGGTGGGTTGGTCTGCAGTGGATCAGTGCTACATGATGGTTAACCAAAATATGGTCAAAGAACAGGATGTAAGATTCGTCCTTCCGAATCCAATAATTAGCGGTACCGCTAGGCGACAGTCTTATTATAAGTTCTCAGTTGAACTTTCTCTGTTGAAAATGTGCTAATTTTTTTATTTTCCTATATTTTTATCTCGAAAATGTATTTTTTCTGTTTCTCTATAATATATTTTTTTCGAAAATATATTGTTTTTCTATATTTTTCTGTTAGATTTTAAAACATGTGCAATAATCGTGGTGGCTGATCCACTGTTAACCGTAGGCCGATCCAATGTGGACCACCCCTGGTCAACACTGAATCATTATGCACTTAGAATTAAATATTTTTTTCATAGTTTGCTTGTAATACAACTTAGTTTAAATTACCATATTTCGATAAGATTGAAGTCCATGTTACTCTACCCACAATTTCAACAAACTTCATGTATTATTTTCCAAGATATATGGGTTTGAAAAATTGGTGATCCACTGTCGACCACCCTACCCTAGATAATTTAATTTTTTGTTTTTTTCTTATGATCGATATGTTTTTGTAGAACCGTTATATAAAGAGATATTTAATAAAAACTAAATAACAACGAAAGAAACATTTGTAACAAAATTTTTCTCATTTCGCTACTAATTTAAATTTATTTAAATTTATTCTTACATCAAGCGCCACCTTTCTACAGCCTTTTACAACGAACTTGATATGACAAGAAGTTATCAGATGCGCATTAGAGAATTTTTAATTCTGGTTTGACGAGCAAAACGGAAAGGTCGACATTTCTGTGATCGAGTGCATGAATCGATTATTTTTGTTCGATTTGCGATCGCCGGTTAGTTTAATTATCGTGCGTGTTGGTATTTTCACCGTAATAACGGATTTAGTGAAAATTGAGCGTATCCGATATTTAGTCAGCCAATTCAACCGTGTTGGATATATAATTTTTTTATATCGTTCGACCACATTTTTCCATCGTGCGATACACACTCAGTATTACCAACAGTTATTTGGTGAAAAGCGTTTGGTGAATATTTTGACAATCAACACTTGTTGTCATTTGGATGATTGATTATTTTTTTGGACAATCATCATTGTTATATCACTGGATTGTATAAGTATACCATTCCATCACATATTACTGAGGGGCGCCAGTCCAGTACCGTTCCATCCTGCCAAAACCTGCTGTTCGAGTCATCACGTCGGTGGTTTACGTTCTTGGATCTTAGAGGGGAGTCTATTGTGTCAATACTCGCAACCACATATCCATTCAAGAAGCCAAGCCGTCTGTCACCTTTAAGTTTGTAAACTTGCCTGAGCTCTTGGTAAAGTATCTTTTACTTTCTTGTTGTTTATGGTGGTATATTATTTTGTGTTCATTGAAGCCAACTTTTGCGTTGGCGGGATTGCCCTTCTGGTTTCCCCAGTTTGTGTACCATCTTTGACGTGACGTTTGTCAATAGAATTAACGTGCCTTCAATTTTAAGCACGTCACAACCACGTATGCTTTGTCTTTGTCGCTTTAGCTACATTAAAACTTTTCAATTAACTATTGTTTTATTTCGACGAAAGCGTACCCTCATTTTGTTTTCAGCATTGCACGGAGTGGAACTCACTGCCCTCGTTCACCGCTACAACGAGTTAGCTTATACCTACCATCAGGGCCCCACGCAAATAAAAGTAGAAGGTTTTACTTTCTGCGTTAGTCGTTTTCTTCTCTGGGCCGTTCCCTCATTAGGAACGGGGAGAAAGGATTACGTTTCACATTTCTCTATTTTTTAATTGCAACCTTTCTTATACTTAGTTACCGCTAAATAGTCGTTACTATGTAGTTAATTTTTAAATTTTCAGTTTCTTGACTGTAATTTTACGAAATTTTCAAATTTAAATTTTGATAATAAATTTAAAATCACCAAAAGTGAATTTGGATTGTAAATTAGCAAAAAGAATTTTGCACGTATTGAAATAGATTTAAATAAATTGCGAAATGCATGATATAAATTTAATAATGAAACAAAAGACAACATATTGCTAGATTTCATCAAAATTTTAGTCGATACGTTTATAATCAGCAACTTTACTCTAGAAAACCGATGACTGAACATAGGTTTTACTATCGGAAGAGCTTCAATAATATTTTGCATCTTCTAGTCCGGTTTAAGCAATTATGGTTGCTTGTACGAAAAAAACCTATAAGAACTTTTTTGTAGATAATTTAATTTCCTGTATTTTTTATGATTGGTATGTTTTCGTACACCTAACACCAAAAGAGATATTTAAAAAAAACTAACATAACAACAAAAAAAGCAACATTTTTACGTGCAATATCCCAATCGGCGAAATATTGATTTTGAATTATAATACGGTCAAGTTATTTCCGGGAAATTTTATATATTGAAGACAGTTTTGTTAAATATATAATTCAACAGTTCGCAACGCGGAACGGATTTTTTACCCGACGGATCTTTTAGTCACAGTAATTTAATAAAGAACCTGAACGCATCGAAATGTAGCTTGATTTCCGTGATACAAAGTAATAAAAAATAATAATATTCAAATTCTGATTTTATTGCTATATAAAAGGTCAGCAACCTTCCTTGGCCAAAGAGCCTGTTTTTCAATTTTCTTATTATATTAAATATTTAGCGAACGTCGGGACTAAAATACGACTTTTGTTTAAAAGGAAAGAAGAATTAATTTATGGAATCGAAATTGATAATAAAATTATCTACCCCTAAGTCGTGGGTTACCGACCATGCAATAGTATAGATAAAAATGTGCCGTCATCCCGTTACTTTATCGACTCCTGAGAATAGTCATTTGACTGGGAATTGGATAAACTATGAAGATAATCTTTGAAATATTGGTGTTTAGAATTCAAGAGAAGAGTTTTAAGCTCTTTGGATGCTTTGTTATACTCGTACTTTGCTTTGTTTTCCGATGTTCTCAAAACTTGCCATTGCTTGCGTATTTTTTTCTTTTAAGCAATTTTTTTTTGATTACGGTGGGGACATGATTCCTTAATACATGTTGTATTTTGGTCAAGAGTAGCTTGCCATACTGCACTCTGAATGGATTTAGTGTTCGACGGCATTTTACAAATATTCTTTCGATTTTAATGGCAGATTTTAATTAATTTCCTCTTCTATTGTAACTCGGGAAAGTTCCCAGTCAGTTCTTTTATTGTACAGTGTTGGTTGTTTTTCTTTGAGTAGTACTTTTGACTACATTCTTAGTAAGACGGGTGTATGGTCTGAAGAAAGTGCAAATGATTGAACTGTGCACTGCTCGATGTTTATGCCTTCCATAACGTAAAAATCGACTACATTTTGAATTTATGGAATCTGATGAACTACATCAGTATATGGGATTTCCCGATGATACGGTCTTCATTCCATTGTGCTTTACTGTCGCAAACAACTCTCTTCCTTTTGTGGTTATGAGTCTTGATCCCCACTGTGTATGCTTTGAATTAAAGTCACCGCCGGTAATAAATTTACTTTGTTACGGGCCGAATCGCCGCGACTGCGCACACTCCCGCACAAACAATGTGCCGGCTTCGCTGCAGCGGGAGGGGTGGTTCAAACTCGAAATTAATGTGCGTGTCGATGTGAAAAATCAGTATGAGCACCACTGTTATTTGTAGATAACTTAAATGGCCTAGCAAATAACAGACTATAAAGACCTACCTTGATGGTAAATTTGTCTTCGATTCATAAAGAAAACTAATAAGGGCGTTTACATAAAATCCACAGAAATGCTTAACTGATTTAATACATGAATAAAAATACTACTTAATAAGAACCGAACGCATCGAAATGTAGCTTGATTTCCGTGATACAAAGTAATAAAAAATAATAATATTCAAATTCTGATTTTATTGCTATATAAAAGGTCAGGAACCTTCCTTGACCAAAGAGCCTGTTTTTCAATTTTTTTATTATATTACTAAATATTTAGCGAACGTCGGGACTAAAATACGACTCTTGTTTAAAAGGAAAGAAGAATTAATTTATGGAATAGAAATTGATAATAAAATTATCTACCCCTAAGTCGTGGGTTACCGACCCTGCAATAGTATAGATAAAAATGTGCCGTCATCCCGTTACTTTATCGACTCCTGAGAAAGTCTTCACGACTATAATTTGTTAGATATATCAGATTGTAACGTATAATTTGTACAAGGGGCGTGTGTAACGTCGTTTTTATCATGAATTTGTAAAAGTGGGAGTTCTATAGCCTCTATATAACAACTATTATGTTATTGAAAAAATCCAAAAATAGATTCTGATACAAAGGGATCCACTGTCCAGCGCTGCTCTTGGGTTACTAATAAGGGTAATCAATCGATCTCGTAAAAGCATCCCAAATCGACTTTATTACTATCTTTATAGTAGGTTATAGTGTAATGATATTAAAAGGAAATTAATGAAGATAATAAGCTTTTTAGATGGTACTCAAGGTAAAGGGGTTCAGTGCAATTTACTTACACCATGATAATAAAACGGACGATTTGCGAAAGATATTTGGAATTGGAGCTTCGTAACAATGCCGTATCAGCGCATTTATGTTATTACTACATTTTGTAACATACATATTTTAAATTTTATGGACAATGTCTGAAGTTGGTATCTACCCAATAAAAATTTTATACTGTTATGTTTTATCCTACGTCGTTTGTTCGTTTTTGTCTTTCAGAAAAATTTGAAATTTTTTCCTAATGTAGCCGGTTCGAGATAATTTAAATTCCTTTGCATTTCAGTATCGTCTGTAAACCTGTTTCCACAAGGATGGAATACAGAAATGCTGTGATAGAAGGTCGTAACGAATTAAAAAGCCAAAATTATGATAAAACTATTAAGTAGAAACGAGAGGTCTGTAGAAAAAGATTTGACTGGTCCAGAGATAAGTCTCGATGCGATCCTGACCTACTCCGATAAATTAACCATCAGGGACGCTACTTAAGGAAATTGAGAAAATATTTACATTTTGAGAAAGTCGTTGTTTTAGCAATCGATTCTTCATTTACGTAAGTAAACATAATATTGTCTTTCAATTTAGAAATTTATACGCCAAAAATAGCCACTTCAAGGCTCTGAAAAGGTCCAATTTCAAAATGCAAATTGATGTTAGTAAACAAATCAAATAACCACAAGATTATGCGTAATATACGCACTGGATAAACAAAAAACAAGAATGATTAATTTAAAAAACTGAACGCAATTCCTCCGAGGATGTAAATAAAAAAAGTGATTGTACATTTAGTTAAAAAGGAAGGTCGACAGATAATTCGTGCTTCCTACTTCCCTAAAAATGACTCGACGTCGTTTTTCAAAATTAAGTAAAATTGGGTTAGTAAGTAAAAAGTATTCTTGCAGACTTATTTATTTTTTGATAAATGACGTTTACGCGAGATAAAAACAAATCGTCGTCGGCACAAAAATGTAAAAGAAACAATCGAAAAATAAAACAACAAAAACTGCAATCAATCAAAATTAAAGGAAAAAATATAACTCACATTTTTTTAATTAGATCTTCCTGAGTTTGAAGCTTTAAACTTCCATATTTAACTGGAATCAATAACAAATTTCTTTCACTTTTTATTTTAATTAAGAAATTTTGACGACAAGAAAGTGTTTTCGAGAAAAAATGTAAATGACATTCACATTAAATGCATTAACACGAAAATCTAATTGTGAACGAATAACGACAACATTTTAATTTGTGGCCGACTGCACCAAGCCTCGGCACAAATTCTACTGTTGTGTTTAGTTTCTGTGCAGTCCTTTTTACCGCACAAATTTCAAGGCACACCGTTTCCATGGTTATCCTATAGCACATAAGCGCCAACACGAGTGGAACGACAGGGTCGTTAAACCCACCTAATAAACGCTGTTAAATTCATATTGCGACGTATAAAATGGGCCATATTATTATAATCATAACACCACTTTATTAAAACAATTTTATTTTATTATTGTAATTTTATTAAAATTAATCGTTGTAATAATTTGCATCTTTGCTTGTTTTTAGGTAGTACATTAATCAACAAAATTAATTTCATTATTAACACGTTAAAAATAAAATTTTACAAATTTATATCAATTCCATTAAGGGGTCATCCATTATTTACGTAAGGGTTTTGGGGGGGGGGGGGGAGGGGGGTATTGGATATCTTACGGACCCTTACGTTGGGGGGGAGGGGTCCGACGTATTCCTTACGTAAGTTTCTTAAAATATTTTTTTAAATTAAATTTAAAAATCAAATATAGGGTATCGCAGGCATACATGTAGACCGTGGTTGTTCGGCCTTCGGCCTCACTCCAAGGTTCTAAAGTAGCCTATGTTTTTCGTAGCGTTGTAAATAACTTCTACACCAAATTTGGTTAAGATGGTCAAATAGAAACGTAAAGCACGTGCACGCGTATTTGCATTGTCGATCGGTTGACAGATTGACAGCATTCATTATTGTTTTTAAGTTGATTTTGAGTAGCCTGCCTTCCTTTAAGGAATCTCGATAATCCATTCATGCGCGTCCCTATGGGACGCGCATGAATGGATTATCGAGATTCCTTAAAGGAAGGCAGGCTACTCAAAATCAACTTTCCTTTCCTTTGCGAATTTTTGCACTATTTCAATACAAAAACATGCGCAGGAACCTACATAATAACTGTGCCAAATTTGGTTCCGATCGGTCAAACGGTTTAGGAGTCTATAGGAAACATACATACACACATACTACATCCATTTTTATATATTATATAGATTATTATTCATATTTTATAAATATTAGGGGAGGAGAGGGGGGTCAAAATTAATTTTCTTTAAAATAATCCTTACGTAAGATGTGGGGGGGGGGGTTCCACAATCTTACGTACCCTTACGTGGGGGGGGTCCAAAATTACAAAAATCATCCTTACGTAATTAATGGACGGCACCCAAGATTACAGTGACATTAAATGTCACCTCCCCCCTCCCCAAAACACCTACAAATATGACAATATGAATTTTGTCTTTTGACATTTTGAAATACAATTTTGTTTTGTTTTAGTAACTAAATTTAGTGTACGCCTCTGGCGTGTTTCATATTAATTTGTTCTCATTGGAGTAAGTGCTCGCGCTTTTCTTTCCAAAATACAAACTGTTTCGAGTAGGTTACTACATGAATAAGTTAAGACAGCTAAACCAACTTGGCCCTTTTGTTCTAAGAATTAATTTTTTGAAAGAGGAAACGGAGTTCCGCTGTTATTCTTTAAATTTTTAATTTCACTGTTTGGGAATGCTAAATAAATTATAAATTTGGCAAGTTTTCAAATTTTGCACAAACCCTTGAACGTCGCTTCGGCCATTCATTGATTTGGTGCATGTAAATAAGAGAAGTTACCAAAAATCAATTTATCGAAGGAGAATTAGCCGAACAGAATAATTAAACAAAAATGCAGTTTTACGAACGGAATTTTTTTTAAATATAGGTAAATGGTTAAATGTGAGGGTGTAGTTTGTGATAAAATTCTTTTTATACCATATAAATAATTTATTAAATGCACCAGCTAATAGCTAATTGAGAACTGTAATCGAAAACAACTCCGGTCGTGATTTGATTAAAAACACGAAGAGCAGAAAAAACGAAATTCCACACAATAAAATAATAAATTATTGAAGTATCAAACATATAATTATCGAATTAATATTTACACTACAAATTGATGACTACATGTTGATCCAGCAGTGCGTTAAAGTTGCATATTTTTATTTTGATTAATAATTAATTTTGAGAAAATTTAAAAAAAATAAAAATTGTAATATTGGTCAAAATTTCTGCGAAGAGATGGAAAATAATTTATCTAGTTTCGATTGTTTGTGTTCATATCTGTGCGAATTTGGATTCTCGGTATTCGCCAAGGGGTCATCCATTAATTACGTAAGGGTTTTTGGGGGGGAGGGGGTAATGGATATCTTACGGACCCTTACGTATGGGGGGAGGGTCCGACGTATTTCTTACGTAAGTTTCTTAAAATATTTTTTTAAATTAAATTTAAAAATCAAATATAATTTTTTTTTTTATGTTGGTAATTATATCCAGGTATAATGGAAATACCATATATTGAAATATATAGTACTTAAAAATCATTAAACATAGTGGCATAATAGTGTGAATTTTAGAAAATGGCATCAAGCTTTGGCGATCTTTACGAACGGTTTTTCATCTAATATGTAAAATAAAATTTAATTAAAATTTTTGTATTTATTATTATCTATTGCCATGTTTCGCTACTGTAAAGATTAATGCATAGTCGTATACTAGTGGCCACTAACTTTTAGTAGCTACTAATTAGACATTTTAAGAGTAGGTATGTACCTATTCCAAGGCACATAATATTTTTTTTAAAATTGTTGATTTTATTTTTGCATTTTACATTATAATCAAAGAGCAAAATATTGAGCTTTAGGTATCTTTCGATGCGGAAGAAAAATCTCTTTCGATTGGATCATTTAGTTTTATATCCAAATGAATAATTAAATTAATAAATAATAGTAAACGTCAGAATTAGTATAATTTACTAAAATGACAGTACTAACTTTTTAATTTAAAAAAACCATGGATACCTACATATTATTAGTGGCTACTAACTAGTAGCCACTAAAGTACGACTATGCAGGCTGTAAATTTTTACTTATATAGCGGGGAATGTTAATGGAACTTAATTTAATTATGCTCCGACTAACTAAGCATGAAAAACTCAATAATATGGGTCGTAACTTGGGTCCATCTAGATTAACTAAAGCACTCATATACGTCACCTTAAACTAGTGATCTTACTTATAGATAACTCAACCAAATTGAAATTTGTATCTGCTTATTCTTGATCTACTACTGCTATTGATAAATTAAATTAAACGCAAACATTATTAAAACCAAATATAATGCAATTTATTTTACACAATAAAAATTCTTTATGACAAAATATTAGTTTCCTTAAACCTGTAATATTGCAAATTCAATTTTAGCGGGGTTTTAATTTTAAAATTCAAATATAAAATAGAAACAGGAAAGAGAGAGAGAGAACGAAAGTTAATCTTTTAAAATCGAGATGGCGTGATTTGGGGAAATTTAAAATGTTGACGGAGGTTAGGGTAGAAAAATTCGGTCTAGGACGTTTCGCCGTCGCCGTTTCGCCGTCGCCGTTTCGCCGTCGCCGTTTCGCCGTCGCCGTTTCGCCGTCGCCGTTTCGCCGTCGCCGTTTCGCCGTCGCCGTTTCGCCGTCGCCGTTTCGCCGTCGCCCCTTTCGCCGTCGCCGTTTCGCCGTCGCCCATTTCGCCGTCGTTAATTAAAAAATATAAATCAAAAGTTACAATTAAAATTTTATTATATAATTTTATAATAAAATTAATAGTTTTAGAAGAAGAACAAAATGTAACCTAACCTATGGGAATTTTTTTTGGGATTTCAAACCCACTCACAATATGAGGCTGTTTCAGTTATATAGTAAAAATTTATTACCAACTTAAAATGTTGCGATAATCCAAAAAATTTCAAATGGAGTGAAATTTTTTCTCTCCGATTTGAATTTTTCTTTGAAATTCGGATAGATGGGGGTGTGATTAGTAGATATTAGTAATAAATATAATCAAAAAATGGAAAATAACTCGTGTATTGCCAAAAAAGTGAAAAAATTAAATTTTTTTTGCCTTCCAATTTTAGGGGTGTGCATTCGAAAAGGAGGGTAATCCATCGTTAAATCCTACCCTTACGGGGCGCCGCTGCGCTCCGCTCCGCTCTGCACCCCTCCAGGGCGGATTTGACTCTGGTTACTAGGCTAAACATACTTGAAGCGCGACAGATCAAGAAAACCGGGATAAATGCAACCGGGATGTGAGAGTACCTCGAAATAGCATTAAAAAGTATAGTTGCGGTATGGGGCAGTAAACTATTACGTTTCACCCCCCAAAAATCGCGTAAAAACAAAAAATAATCTTTTATAAATAATCAAAATAATTTAATAAAACTTCAATTGTAACTTTTGTTTTATATTTTTTAATTAACGACGGCGAAATGGGCGACGGCGAAACGGCGACGGCGAAACGGGCGACGGCGAAACGGCGACGGCGAAACGGCGACGGCGAAACGGCGACGGCGAAGCGTCCCATTCCGAGAAAAATTACCAGGCCACGAGGTGATGAGACACAAGTGGGTTGAAGGTCGATGGTAAATGACGCGGTCAATTTTTACCAAGTGAATTTTTGTTTTAATTTGCATCAAGAATATTCTTATAAAACGAGATTATAGACGAATATACTAGAAATGTACATGTGAGTAAGAAATTTTAATTATTTATGCTATATTTTTGTGAAATAAATTACCACGAGGCACGAGGTTCAACTTTTGGGTTTTTCGGTGATTTTGCTAATAAATGTTATAAATATTACGTTATTCTATGAGATATGTAAAATACCGGGATAGATTTTTAATAAATAAATCATTAGAATACTTGATGACCGTAATATTAGTCGATTCATGTAAAAATCCAGTGGTGGGTGTCACGTGGTGGCTTATTTTGAATTCATACTTGGTATTTCAAAGAAATTCGATTTGTTTATTCTATTAATAGAGATATTAATAGAGAATAGTATAATAGAGATGGTCATAGCTTTGGCAGTTAAGTGCGTCTACTGCTAATGCGAAACGCTCGGATCGAATCCGAGCAGGGTAAGAACTTTATTCTGGCTGTCTCTCCTCGGAAGGCAGCGGCACACCACCGAGGTAATTTGCCAAGAGCGCCCATCTCAACATGAAGTGTATTACACTTCCCGTGGTTCGGAGCCCACGTTAAACAAGTAGGTCCTCTATGTATGTGAAAACACTTAGAACGCACATCACATGCATAGAAAGAGATGGGTCACGACGTTCGGAAACGGACAACACGACTAAGAAGAAGAAGAATTCTATTAATAAATTAATAATCATCATATCTTCCATATTACATAAAATTATCGTCAATTATCGTCAATTATATTCAATTACCTAATATACGGGGTGTTTCCGAAAGGTTTGGCATTGCTTCACATTTTATAACGTAGTTTTTAAGTTGTTCTATTATTGGTGGTAAATTCAAAATGGATGATGATAAAGGACTGTGGTTATACGTGGTTATGATTTAACAAGGTAAATGTTGATATGGTTATTTGGTAACATGTGTTCTACACATATTTTATTATTGGTATTTTTTATGTCTATATTAAAGGTTTGGTAATTTATATACGAGACGAGCGTCGTCTTAACTAGGTAACAAGGTATTAAAGGTATGTCTGTATAACAGGGTCCTTTCTTTGAGGTATTGTGATATTTACAAGCTCATTGTATGAGTGTAAAGTAATATAACCTATGTAGCAAATCACACCCGCGAAAATTTCCTCGACAAGCCAGAGGCCGGCTTGTGATTTGTGTAAATTCTGACCCGGAGGCGGAACATAGAGGTAGCTAGAAATTGTATGATTGTTATTACGTGTTCATCTTTCACCCCCCCCCCCGAACATTGTGTGGAGCTTGGCGGTATTGCTCTATTCGATAAGGGAGACCTTTGTTATACTGAGGTGTAATTTTATAGGTATTATAAACAAATATTATGGTTTATTTATAGGTATAAAAGTTGTAGACGTATTTAGTCCAACTTTCTTGCATTGAAGTTGAAGGCGTAAATTAGCCCGACTTGCAAGCCAGCTGAATCCAGTCGTATTTTGACTGATGACAAACAAACATTCTAAAAAGTGGAATCTAAATACAAATTAATATTAAATAATATTTTACTGATCTCAAAAGTGGATCGAAGGTATGATTTTAGTTCGCAGTCACAAGTTTAGACTGTAGAATATTCTCTAAGAGAAATTTAGGTGTTTTATGAATTACCACTGACGTTATTATCAGAAATGATGAATGAATTACCAATAAATACAAATTAATTATTACAAATATCAAAATCCACTCAATAACGAGTTGTGTTCACTTGGTTTAATATCAATAAGAGATAATTTTCATTACTATTTTGGCTTGTTGATCCATTCCCGTGATTTTTTTCTTTTTTTTTTTTAAATAAATAATAAATGAAATCTGAGTACAAAATTGGGTGTTTTAATGTTTTATTTAGTGAATTGGTTTTTAGAATGTGAACGTCGTTCACATTCTGTATCGAACAACAGGGCATCTTTCTTTGAATCACTGTGTATGATGTAGGTAAGCTAATTATGTTTTAGAGGTACTGCAGTCTTCACGAACCGGGCTTTCCCGTTCAATAAAAGAACAGGTGTACTACGGTAGGGTATTTACAACGTGTGGGTTTTCTAGACAGATCACAGGCTTAGAACGATGGTATTTGAATTTCCGGATGTTGAGATTTTTAAGATGACGGCGGGAGATTCAAATTCAAAGTTCAACATTACAAACCTAAACAAATTAAATTTAACAAAATCAAGCATTTGCAATAATTCCCCAAATTTATTATACGCGCCCGAATTTTAAACGTTTTGTCTATTAATTAAAATAATTAGTGCGACACATAAACTCTTACCGAACCATGAATGTTTTTCCGGAGATTACCGATGCGGCCGATATGATGTTGTAGTATCCAAGCATGAAGATTATGATTGAAATCAGCTTCGAATCTTGAACCAAAAAAGACAGGTAGGAACGACCAGTGAATAATTTTCTTCCTCCAAATCGTATAACCAATCACAGGTAAGTAATTAAACCAATTTTACTTCAATATTTTGACATTCACCAAAACCATAAAACATAACCATGAAATATTAACATCAGTGGTTCCAAAACTTTTTATAAATTTCTGAATCAAACGCAATATCCACTTTTGATTGAACTCAATTTTATTTTTCCATATAATGTCAAAACGATATCCAAATCCAAACGAATCACTTTTAAATATCTTTTCTATCATGAATAATCCGTCTTTTCTTGATGACGGCTGACTCAAAAAAAAACTCAAAATCCAAAAAGTAATTTCAAACTCGAACAATCCGTCTTGATTCTCCGACGCGACGGCTGACTTGAGAATCCTTAATCCAAAAACTAATTTCCAAATTATAACAGCACGTCTTCACTCTCCGACGGCTGACTTGAGAATCCTTACTCCTCCCTTATCATCTTAAAACCCCCACTAATTCTCCAACTCGCGCATCCACGAATATCACGAATTGTCACTTTTATTTATTTTAACGTAAAATCCTAATTTAACAAATAAACTAAATAAATTTAATTTGCTTCTCGTATTCTCATTGACCAAAACAACCACCAATATTTTATCCTTCACAATTTCTTATTATATTTCTAGATTCCTCAACGTTTGCATCTTACGGATACCTGAGGCAAAAGCAGTTAAACAATCCTTCAACCAAAGAAGACTCAGATACAATCTAGTAATCACCTGTTATGGTCTTATATTTAGTTAATTAAATCATGAGTGCTTTAATAGATTGACCCAATTACGTCATACCCCCCATCTATGATAAATAGAACATGACACTATATAATATTATTATTATTCATATTTTATAAATATAAGGGGTCGGAGAGGGGGGTCAAAATTAATTTTTTGCCATTCCGGGGGTAAAGTACTCACTTTTTACCCCGGTTTGCGGGCGTAAAGGGGCACTTTTTTACCCTGCGGGAGTAAAGTTCAAAAATAGGGGGGTGAGCGGGAGTAAAGTTAAAAAATAGGGGGGTGAGCGGGAGTAAAGTTAAAAAATAGGGGGGTGAGCGGTAAATTTTTATTTTTAGTAGTAAAAATCTGTAAAAGTTAAATTTTTTAATTTATTATAAAATCATCATTTTTGTACATTTACATGAAAGTGTATCTGGCCGTAATTAGCGATACCGAACATCTTACCAAAATCCGAGAAGTTTTCGGCAATTTCTACGTTCTCGCTCATGGTACGTGTTGCTCTTTCAAAGGCACAAATATAAATGAAATGAAGCATTGGAATCAATGGCATTGGTAGAATCAGGGGTGCCAACTGCTATTTCTTAGTAATTTTTAGTAGTATAGTTGGTAATATTACTAGTGCTATTTTGCGATTTATCGACCACGTGTAGGTATTATAAAAAAAAAGCGTTAAATTTTTGCTTTAAGTTTCTAAACTGGCGAAGTTCCTACTTTACCTCTCGGAATGGCAAAAAACAGTATATGCACGACGGTAGTAAAGTGACTTTTGGCCCACGGGTAATTGTTTCACTCGGCTGGCGCCTCGTGTAAACAATCCTTTACCCTGGGGCCAAAAAAATGTCACTTTGCTACCTTGGTGCATAATGTACTATTTTGCCATTCCGGGGGTAAAGTACTCACTTTTTACCCCGGTTTGCGGGCGTAAAGGGGCACTTTTTTACCCTGCGGGAGTAAAGTTCAAAAATAGGGGGGTGAGCGGGAAATAAAGTCACCAGATGACTGGTGACTTTAGTTTAGTAACGGCCTTAACCATGGAATAGTGCGACCACAAGGTCGATGACTTCAACGTTTTAGCCTTCTCGTAAAAAAATGCCAAAAACACGTCTTCACTAAAATAATCTGACAATTCTTTATTCTGGCACCACTGCACAAAAGCGTCGTACTGTTTTTGGTAAACTTTTCTTGATTTTGCCGGCAACAGTTCCACCAACGCCATCTTCGCTGCTTCGGCAATTTCTACGTTCTCGCTCATGGTACGTGTTGCTCTTTCAAAGGCACAAATTTAAATGAAATGAAGCATTGGAATCAATGGCATTGGTAGAATCAGGGGTGCCAACTGCTATTTCTTAGTAATTTTTAGTAGTATAGTTGGTAATATTACTAGTGCTATTTTGCGATTTATCGACCACGTGTAGGTATTATAAAAAAAAAGCGTTAAATTTTTGCTTTAAGTTTCTAAACTGGCGAAGTTCCTACTTTACCTCTCGGAATGGCAAAAACAGTATATGCACGACGGTAGTAAAGTGACTTTTGGCCCATGGGTAATTGTTTCACTCGGCTGGCGCCTCGTGTAAACAATCCTTTACCCTCGGGCCAAAAAAGTGTCACTTTGCTACCTTGGTGCATAATGTACTATTCTTTTAAATAATCCTTACGTAAGATGTGGGGGGGGGTTGCCACAATCTTACGTACCCTTACGTGGCGGGGGGGTCCAAAATTACAAAAATCATCCTTACGTAATTAATGGATGGCCCCCCAAGTTGATTTGTAAACCAGGGGTGCACAAAGCAGGTTCCGTGAGAAAAACAAGGGTTTCGCCAAAAAAATGAAAAACTAAGTCTGGATTCACAATGAACGTAAGACATAAGAAATACGTAAGACGTCAAATTGACATAAAGCGTAATTTTAATACATAAAATTAAAATCGTTCCAATTTAATGCAATTGTGTTGAGATTATTGTCGTACGTAAAATTACATCAAGTTGAAATGGTTTCAACTTTTTGTATTAAAATTAGGCTTAATATAAATTTTACGTCTTACGTATTTCTTATGTCTTACGTTTATTGTGAATCAGCACTAAGGAAATAAAAATGTGACCTTATTCCCAGTACCGGAACTAAACAGGTGCGCCCGCACAGGGCTCAGGACGAAGGGATCCCTGAAATTTTTAATTTTTTTTAACAAGACTTGAACATCATCCAAATGACTGCTGGTACCTGAGGCAAATTTGAACATATGCGCCCCCTCCTAAAAAGATTATTAACATTTTGAAAATTTCAAACTATTATTTTTTGATTTTTTTTTTAGACAAAGCCTTGCTTGGGGATCTTGGGGGTATGGAACACACCTGGAACCCAGGTACACTTAATTTATTGCAAAAGAAAAACTTTCACTTTTACGTCCCTCGGTATTAAGAACGGTACTGGGATAGTTATGAAAAATATCAACCCCCACCTCCCGGATTACAAACGAAAATTGCAAAAGATTCCACGAAAAATAATAAATTTTGATGGTTCTGGATAATGGCAAGTGTACCTGGGGGGTATTCCATATCCCCGTATTCCATACGACCGGGGGGGTCGTGTAATATCAATTTTTATCGTTGGGAACTTCCGAAGATCTCATATAAAATACGCATAGTATGTCAGAATCACCGTTTCCATGGTAACGAAACGGAATACCCCAGAATATGGAGATTATTTTTCTTTTCGATTTAAATATATTCGAAAAACTGTCGAGATGATGTGATATTTTTACCGGTTACACAGTCGGTTAAAGGGAAATGAAGAAGAACGCGGGTTGAAATCAATTCCTAAAATCCCCTGTCCTTATCTTTAGACCAAAATTGAAGAGAAGAAAATTCTCTACAAAATAAGGTTTGTTTTGTTTCTTCACCATCGATGGTGAAGTTTTTTTCAAGAATTATTCAAAACCTTTTTCAATTGTTTGCTCTGGATTTTCTATTTTATATTTTTTCATAAATACTTAGTATGATGTAGGCAAATTTTGTTAATCTATTTTATAGTGAATTTTGTACTCTTCAATTTTGATTTGATGATGATTTTCACTAAAAATGAAAGTAAGCGAGTTATAGAGGCGAAAAATTACTGTAGAGGATTAAAATCCCCACTTGGGGAAAAGGCCGACAGGGAATTTTAGGCGATGTTGCAAATAAAATCTTTCTTCCCCCAAAAGTTTCTTATCTTTTTGAAAATTTTAAACTATTATTTATTGATATTAATCTTGTGCAAAAGCGGAGTATTGGATAAGTTGGATAGAGGATTTTTTTTTAGTACTTAGTACTGTTATGTCACATAACTATTTGTGCAACGTGTGATTCATGTATGACAATGAAAAGCTCCTTAAGTGTGTTAATGTAGAGATTTTGACTGTTTCTGCCTGAAGATGCAAATAAATTTGCGAAACCGGTAGCAGAAGTATATCTTTGTTTTAATCGCGGAGAAAGTACTAAAAAAAAATCCTCTATCCAACTATTATTTATTGATTTTTGTCGAGGTTTAGCGCCCCCCATTGCGATGGCGCCTGAAGCAAATGCCTCAGTCGCCTCACCCTTGCAACAGCGCTGGGTCCATGTGTGACCCTAGGAATGTTGTTGATCTAGTTGTTGGCAGATCCGCAGTATACAATAAGTAAAGAATTGACCCCAAAATACTGCCCTGCGGAAAACCCGAACAGATTGGAAACCAGTTCGGTGTACTCTTCTCCATGTTTTACTAGGAAATGTTTTTCATTCACACAGTAGTGATGTGGAAGATTAAGTTTTAATTTGAGGCTGTTACTTTACCCCCCCCCCCCCCCCGGTTAATATTTTTTCTCAAAAAGCTAGCTCCCGATTCCTTAGAGCTAGCACCGGCTAGCTCCAAATATTAAAGTTAGCACCCCCTAGGTTGGTCCGCAAATCAATGTTTCTACCTGGGGGGGGGGGTAACGCTACCCCCGTCAGTTGATATTTTTGCTCAAAAACCAAGCTTCCAATTCCTTAGAGATAGCATCGGCTAGCTCCAAAATCTTAAATCTAGCACCCCCTAGGTTTGTCCAAAATTCAATGTTGAATTTTGTTTTTTTTATTTTTCAATGTTGATTTGTAAACAAACTTAGGGGTTGCTAAGAATTGGGAGTTAGCTTTTGAAGAAGAAAAATACAAAATTCGCGAATGCAACTCAAAATTAGTACAAAATTATAGTTTATTTAATTTTGAGAGAAAACGAATTTTTCTAGGTTTACGTCAACCCAGCACCCCCCCCAAATTATGTTTTACCTCGAAACCGTTGAAGTACAAAATTCGCAATCGCAGCACAAAATTAGTACAAAATATGGCATTGTTCTTTTTTTGTTTTTAAAAGCTGGGGGTGCTAGCTTTAACCAGGTCTATTATAAAAAACGCCCAAGTGCTTAAATTTTTTTAAACCATCTTTGGTGTATTCGTAACGTTATTATTGGTATACCATATAGAAAGTTTCAAAATTTTAAACAAAATTTATTTTTCATCCCTCCTTAAAATCAACTCCGTAGTGCCCAGAATTTTTGTAATAGTTCTGGTGTATTCGCAGATTTCATATTTCTAATTTAATATTACTTATGGTAAAATTAAAAATGAGCGTTAAGTAGCGTAAGTTGCTCGGAGTTTCGGACCTCGTGAATAAATTAATTTTGATTTGTAGAGAAACCTGGGGGATTCTAACTTCAATATATGGGTGCTAGCTCTAAGCAAGCGGGAGGAGCTATTTTAGAAAAAATATCAACTGGGGGAGGAGGAGGCTTCGTTAGTTTGCCTTCCCCCACAGTTGATTTGGTTGAAAAATCATAAAAACAATTCAACATTGATTTGTGAACAAATCTAGGAGCTAGCCGGTGCTCATCCTGTGAAAAAAAAGGTGAAATCCTGAGTTCGATATTTAGGAAAAACTATCAACTGGGAGGGGGGAGGCCAAAGGAACGCTACCCCCCACCTCCCAGTTGATAATTTTTCTCCAAAAGCTAGCTCCTGATTCCTTAGAGCTAGCACCGACTAGCTTCCAAATATTAAAGCCGTCATTCCGTTGTGCTTTACTGTCGCAAACAACTCTCTTCCTTTTGTGGTTATGAGTCTTGATCCACACTGTGTATGCTTTGAATTAAAGTCACCGCCGGTAATAAATTTACTTTGTTACGGGCCGAATCGCCGCGACTGCGAACACTCCCAGCACAAACAATGTGCCGGCTTCGCTGCAGCGGGAGGGGTGGTTCAAACTCGAAATTAATGTGCGTGTCGATGTGAAAAATCAGTATGAGCACCACTGTTATTTGTAGATAACTTAAATGGCCTAGCAAATAACAGACTATAAAGACCTACCTTGATGGTAAATTTGTCTTCGATTCATAAAAAAAACTAATAAGGGCGTTTACAAAAAATACACAAAAATGCTTAACTGATTTAATACATAAATAAAAATACTACTTAATAAAAAACTGTAACTCTGAATTTACTACTTATTGCTAAAATTAAATGTCTAACTTAAAAACATCAAATAAATGCTGACCACAAGCAAACTGATATTCAAACATTGACTAAATTAATCCAATATAAAAATTAGTCCGAGAACGTAAGGTAGCAAGTTAACTTCAAAACAAAATAATTGGCGTAAAATAACTGTAATTTGCGATGCACTGTGAAAACAAATAAACAATTGTTTATAACTTTAACTTTATAAATTACAACTTAACCACTAAAGTTATACTTATAATTACGGGAAAGCTTCTGAAAACTTTCACTCGAAACGCTGCAAAATAATTTCACAAAACTGTAACCTATTACGCTCAGGATCGTCTTTGTTTAGTTCTTAAACCCGAAATACAATTAAATACAATTTAGGCAATGATTAATTATTGATTAATTAATTATAATTGATTAATTACCGTCAAAATCGTGTTATTTTTTCCAGCGCCTTCGTAGTAAATAATTGGTATACTCTAATAATTCTATCATGCATTTTTGTAACTTTGGAACTGATTACTTTGATAACTTTCCTGTTCAAGGTTAGTTTTTTTTTACATTTTCACACTGTAGCTCCTTCTTACCTTTCTTTAAAGCTACAGCTCCAGCAACTCAAAACAATAGCTAGGCGCGAGTAAGGAACTCAAAACGCAAAAAAACGAATCAAGTTGGACTCCACCCGTTTTATTATTTGAAAATTGAATATTTAACCCGATAGATCAGGTTCCAAAACAATTTTAAAATTACGCTAGCGTTTATACTTGTAAGATGTTGATCCTTATTCCATGGATCAGCACGTTGTTGGTAAAAATAACATGGATAAAAATTTAGGGTTCCTTAACTCCATTTCTCACTTTTACTCGTTTCCACCAATTGAACATATTGGAATTTAAATGAACATCAATAAATGGTAGAAGTCGGGACCGCTCGCAGAACGGTTCGTGCTTTTGTTGCAAGTTAGCCGAAATGTTCGCCATTCCGCTCGCGGTAAAACTCGGCTCGCAGTTCCGCTCGCTAGTTTCTACGAGGCTTTAGTGCAGTTTCACGCACGTTAATTAAGTTTAATCTGTGTTAAAAATTATAATCATAGTAAAAGAATTAAAAAGCATTGTATTTGATCAGAGATTAGCTTAATAATGATGGTTAAACCTTAATTATCGTTAGTGAAACTGGCCATTACTCGGCATGTTTTGTCTTACGATTTTAGGTAAGTTTACCATTTTAACTAAAGAAGTAAAATCATGAAATCATGAAATTTTTGGGAAATTGTTTTAGGGCCATTCTCAAATTTTCGTAACACAAGATTAGACCAGTTGCCTTGAGAAATTTCAATATCTCCGTATAGTTTAACACCAAATAATCGAAAAAAAATAAAATCTTGAACCCAAAAGTACTAAAATTTCAAAGGTTGTCATAAAAATTCCACTGAAACCATGCAACTGAAAGTAGCCCGTTTTTCTCTGGGGCAGCCTTAGTTTTTTTCTTTTTTCTAAACCTCTCAATTGTGAAGAAAAAAGAAACTTCGGATTTAGTGTACTATCACAAGTGTTGGACTTTGGAAATAAATTATAAAAAAATATTTTAGGTTGGTTTTTAAAATATAAAATTTAAAAAATGAAAATTAGTCCAATAGGAATAAATTAAATAATGTCAATTTTGATGAAGTGTAAATGTCTTATTAATTTTTTTAAACGTGAAAAATATTTTTACTCTTAATTTTAATGCGCTTGACCTTGAATTTTTTCGAAAAATCGCATTTTCCTTTTTTTTCTCGGAAAAATGTTAAGAGGCTCAAAAATGACTTAAGCGCACTGATTATCCGATATCTTAATTGAAAAAATGCCCAGTTATGTTCAAAATCAATTCATAGTCGAAGAGTTTCTTCGGTGGATTTCGAAAATTTAATAGAAATTAGTTAGGACTGTCAACTAGTAAATCAAAAATATAAAGCAGTTTACCTTACATTATTACTTTTAGAACGAATTACGCCAAGAATTTTCCTAGTCTTCGAGACGCGTAATCCGGGTATTGTTGCCGTTCGCCAGACGTCCTTATGTGAGCTTGGATTCTCTTTATATTCGGGAACAAAAATATTTCATATTTGAAAATTTCGTAGTTGAGATTTTTATTTTTGATAATTTTCCTTCGACTATTTTCAAGCAATTTTCATCTGAAAAGTATGATTTTGGGTAGAATATTCACAAGAGTTGGGGTCCAGTAATATTCCTTACCAATTTTTTGGGTTGATCTTCGCGCGATTTAAATTTGGGAGCTGTGTTAGTATCATTTTCGGCAACGCAATTCGGAATTCATCATCCATTGCATGTTGTTAGGAAAGAAATTAATATTAGTCAACATATAATTTATTTTGTTCCTTCAAAATCGAAATCGAACAAGTGGAAGGAGAGATATCGGAAATCTGGTGCCTTAGGACGACCAGTGGCGTATCTTGGAGAGGGAGATTACCCCATAAGATAAGCGCTTATTATTATTTTGTTCATCTCTGTATTTTTTGACTAATTTGACTAATTTTGCACTCCATTTTACGCTTTTTTATTTCATTGAGATTTGTAGCTCTCACGATGCAGGTAACAACAAGAGTTAAAAGCGGGAAAAAATCGTATATGGCGCCAGGCATTTTTTTTCTATAAATATTTTAACAATCCACATCCTAAGCTCTCTAACTAACAGCTACGATAAAGCTGTTATCTGGAGTTACTTTTTGTAGTGCGCATACGTATTTTCTACGGAGCTGTCCTGGTGATCAGGAAGGTACGTTACAACTTAATTCGTTAACGTTTTAGTTATCAACCTCAAAAAGGTCCAGTGCGGTCTTTACGTCGCAGAACCATGGCAATCACCCACTGGAAACTAGTTTTATATACACTGAAAAAGTCGATAAACTCGAGTTCATAGATTGACATTCACGGATTTTATAAAACTTTCGTAAATGCAATGAAAATATTCACAAATTCAATGAACTTCTCCATAAACAGAGCAAATTTTTATTAATTCCATGAACATTTTTATTGTATATTTTTAAAATTTTTATTGTAGTTTTATGTTCAGTGTGTAAAATCAAAATTCCGTCAAAAACGGTCCAGTGCGGCCTTCAGGCCGCACAACTATGACAATTACACATTACTTTTATATTACGCCAAGTATAACGAAGATATACCAAAAACTAAATAATTTCATTTATCTCATTAAAAAAATACGATGTTTACTTTTGTATTTAAGAAATTATTTAGTTATTTAAGAAATAAAATAAAAAATTAATCTAATCCTCTGTAATTATATTTTAGATGTTCTTGTAGCTCCAAGGGTTCCGCCAAGTTTTAAATAATATTATGAAAGGGTTCTGAGACCAAAAGAGTTTGGGCAATGCTGTTTTAGATAATATTATATAAAAAACAGACCTTTAAATTTGTGCGTTGACATTTTTTCCTTTGTATTCTGTGCTGCGAGTTAAAAAGTTTGCGTACCACTGCTATAGCATATATTACACCTCCAGGGTCGTACTTACAGTCTGGAGGCCCAAAGCACAAAACGCTATTTGAGAGGTCTATAACTACGAATTGCCAGTGCAACCAAAAAAATTTATTGACACCAACACATCTTCGGAAAATCTGGGGAGACAAATTTGGTGCAATGATACGGTTTAAATTCAGGGCGACCGTCTTAAACTATGAATTGCCCCTTTGGCTAGCTCTAGAGGGCAAAGGACAAAATAAGCCGAACCATTACCTTTGAACCATTACATTACATCATTACTAGATGTATTTTGGATAAAAGTGTAGTAAATGTTACAGATTTGCTCGAAATGTACTGGAAAAATCAGATATTGGCTTAAGGCGTCACGTGATTTCTAGATTTATCACAGAAAAGCAAGTACAATTAAAAATCACGAAAGAGTAGTTAAAATCCGGCCCTTGTAGCCTAACCTAAAGTAAATAATGCAATTCAATAAAGAAATAATTCAATAATAACCACATAACACAAAATTGATTGTAATGATAATTAAACAAATAAATTTTCTTTAAATTAAAACAACAAAAAATAATTAAGCATCAAAACGAAATAACACTTAAACAAGGTGGAACTCGCTTTAGCGGCAGTTCCTAGGCTTCTATACAGCTACCTTTCTGGTGTGAAAAGTTGTTGTTGCTAGTTATTTTTGGTCGACATAATATTTATAATGTAACATCAGATAATTCGATAATCTGCACCAATTAAATTCTTCGAGATAACTTCTTATTAGGGTATCAACGTCTTAAGGTATCAACGTCTTAACGGATCAAAGGATCAACGGATCAACGAATCAAAGGATCAACGTATCAACGGATCAACGTATCAACGGATCAACGTATCAACAGATCAACGTATCAACGGATCAACGTATCAACGTATTTAAATTTCCTATATAGGTGAAAAATTATGTAAATAAAATATAACTTATATTTGGTCTGCATTGAAAAAAAGGTTGTTATTTTTGGTCGCCATAATTTTATAAGGTAATATCAGATAATCTGCACTAATTAAATTTTTGCGGTGACAATCACAATTTCGAAGGTTCTGATTAGATTTGAATTATGCGGACAGACAGACGGACAGACGCGGAGCCAGATCATAAGGGTTCTTGCTATACTTTGTATAGAAGCCTAACAAGTAGTTTATATAGGGAGATCTCTTTGAAAATATCTTTAACTTAGTAAATTTCTTTCGAACATTTGGGTATTTATAAATTGCATTAGCGAATCGAAACAACGGATTAACAGATTAACGCAATACTATATAGACGAAGTATTTACAATATAACAACGTATCAGTTAATAAACTTTATGATTGGCTCTGAAACATGCGGACGGACACGAAGCCAGACCATAAGGCTTCTTTCTATACCTTGTCTTCTTCTTGCAGTCCTTCTCCTATCGGAGGTTGGACATCATCATGACTATCTTCACTTTATTAACAGCTGCTCTGAACAATTCCGTGCTGCTGCAGCCAAACCATTCGCACAGGTTCTTCAGCCAAGACTCTCGACGCCTACCAACGCTTCTCTTTCCCTTTATCTTCCCTTGCATGATGAGTCGCAAGATGGCATATTTTGGACCTCTCATAACATGTCCCAGGTATTCAAGCTTTCTCCTCTTAATAGATGTTATAATTTCACAATCCTTGTTCATTCTCCTTAACACCTCGACATTAGTGACTCTATCTGTCCAGGGTATACGCCACATTCTGCGGTAGCACCACATCTCGAAGGCTTCTAATCTTTTTATTTGAAGTTGTTTGAGGGTCCATGCTTCAACTCCGTATAGTAGAGTGGAAAACACGTAGCAGCGAAGTATTCTGGTTCGCAGTTCCAGTCCGATATCCCGGTTGCAGAGGAATCCCTTCATTTTCACGAACGCCGATCTTGCTATCTCTATTCTTGTCCTTATCTCAGTTGCCTGGTCTCCTGTCTGTTCCAGCCTGGTGCCCAGGTACTTGTAAGAGTTATTCTCTACCTTCTAGTAGTATAGACTTCTATACCTTGTATTGAAGCCTAAATAAGGCTTCTTGTTATACTTTGTATAGAAGCCTAAAAGTAGCGCACTGGCTACCCAGTTCTTAGACCTCTATACACAGAGAATATTTCCAACACGATTTGAAACGCTCTGTATGATTTTGAATTATGCGGACGCACAGATGGACAGACACGGAGCCAGATCATAAGGCTTCTTGTTATACTTTGTATGGAAGCCTAAAACCAAAATAATTTGCTCGACGTATAAAAACAAAAATGTGGCGTGCGCCAGGAGATAAGAAATTTATAAACAAGACGGTGGAACGAAGTCGACTATTCCCAATGCACAGATGTACAACACAAAATTTATTAAATCAAAGAAAATTTCTAAATAAATTAATGTAATTTTAAAATTCAGACGATAAGAGAATACACTTATTTGTCGAATATTAGTAAGGATCTAGCGAATTTCCCTATGCATGTGTGTAGACGAAAAAAATATATAGTGTTTCTTAACGAAGAAACTGGAACCCTCTCACAAAATTGTCGCCAATCGGCCAACCGGTAGAAATTGAGAAGACCAGAAAAAGAAAACAGCTAAACTAAATTTCTCCGACGTTCGGTGGTTGGTACACCTTGAAAAAATTAAAGTAGGAATTCGTCTCGCAACAATTTGAAATAAATATTACTTTAATTGTTGTCAAATTTACTTCATTTGTTGTAACATACCATCAAATCTAATGGCATATTAAGATTTTAGAAATACCCAGGTGAATGAAACATTGTGAAAACTTTAACAGGAATAAATTCTGTAACATCAATTCACAGTATTTTTGTAATAATTACAAAAACACGTCAGTTTTCAAGCGTAATGTTCATAGTGTTTATGTTCAGCCGGATGAATGCAACCACCCCTAACTTTTTATTTTTAAATGAAAGGATACGTCCAGTGACACTTCGTTTGAAAGCTCATTTCCAAGTAAATAAATAAAAACGTACACATTAAGTTAAATGTTTGGACGAAATTTTCCAAATAGACGGATTAAAGAAGAGGTGCAATTGAGTGACCGGGAACATCTCCATACTTGATTTCATTTTATGAAGATTTATATTTATGTAACGAAACCGGACAATATTGTAAGTTTTTATTTCTTTTACACTTAACCTTTTGGAATTTAAAAAAAAACAAACAGCCGGTGAAAAACTGACATAACATTTTAAAATTTAAAAGAATATTATGTTCTAATGGTTTATTTTCATTTTGGTATAATATAAACAATATAATATTATTAAGTACATAAATAAATTTTGGAATAAAAAGATTAATAATTATATACATATTATTTTAAGTACTAGTTTTTTTTTACTTTTGAGAAAATAACAATTTCCTGAAATATTATTACATTGATTATATGATATACTGACCTGTATTTTCCTTCCCCGGGTATATTTTTATATTTGATATTTTTGTATTTATTAAAAGTAACGAAAACATTTAAAAATTTGCGTTCACGAGTTGAACGAAGATAAAATTTTGCGTTCAAGTGTTGAAAGAGATTAGAAAATGTGGCAGTCAGTCAGCCGGGTTTGCGGGTAGCGGCCAGAAGGTTGAATTTTGTATTTTGGATGAAAGTTTAAAATAAATTGAAAATTATTAAAACGTAATGGTGTTTGATTTTCATTTTGTGTAATTTTGGAGCGTAGAAACTCCACATCATTAAATTGTTCGCCCGGCAGGCGTTATATTTTTTTAGAACACCACAATACATTTATACAAGATAATACTCTTACATGATAAATTTTACTTTTCGCTAGAATGCTACAGAAACTATATAAAAACACTATTATATTTTTTCTCCAGAACAGCAGAAAGTGCAGAGTTGCGTCGCAATTAATTGAAGCGAAAATCAGCTATTCCGGTACAAATTACGTAATATTGGTAATTTTATACACCTTGGCGGATTTTCACACTTTACTTACTTACTTTACGTCGAGGATAAATTTTAGGCGCACTTTGTAATTAACAATTTACTTTAAATTTAAAATTTAATATATTTTTGATAGGTGGATAATCCACCTCTCATCAAATCAACTTCTAATAACTCGAGTTACTAGTTTCTGCCATTCGAGATTTACATTAAGCAAACGCCAACATGCGGGAAAATTTCAAATTGGTAAGTGACGTAAATAAAAATTCGCTTTTCAGGCTCAAGACATAACAAAGTGAACTAATCAATAAAACATATTACAATTGTTGTTAAATAACAACACACTGAAACTTCTGCAAACTTTCACCATAAAATGACTTTGAATTTCGAGATAATTGCTAGTGGAGCTACAACAATATGTACATAATATACAATAGATATTGCTATGTTCCAAAATATTAAATTTTATTTTATTTATATTATTAGAAACTGTGACGCTGTTGAATTTGCAAAGCAGGGTTTTTAAGTTTGAAAAAGGTGAGGTTAGTCCAGGGAATTTGATCGGACAGGTGGTGAAAATTTGTGCAGAGTAAAAAAATGTGTTTGTCATACTTTTGTACCTCAAAGAAACCTCCGGTTTGCCATTTATCAATGGCGTATACAAGAGGGAGATTTACGGAACCCCCCCCCCCATATTGACAATTATATCCCCTCGACAGTAATGAGTTTCTCATATTTATTTAATTTATCTACATTACTATTACAGATTTTCGGATCCTAACCCCCCTCCTCGTTAAGTACGTAGGTACGTACGGTTCAGCCATTCATCCATTTTCTAATTTACAAAACTGGAATGAAAATCTAATAATAAAACTAGGCGTAAAAAGTTACCTACAATGTAATTCAAAATTTATACGTATATTCTATGGATTATATGTGAGAAAATACTACCCTGTGAAATTGGAGACTTTTTTATTTTAAATCCATTGATAAAAAATGGAAAAAAACTTTAATTGTACTCCACTGCAAAATAACATAACATTAAACGAAAGTTGCTAAAAATGTTATACTTACATTATATTATTATAAAATTTTCCAAATATGGTTTCTAAAAATAATAAATCAATAATAAATTATTGTTGAAGTATGTTTTTACAATTCCGCTTGATATCTCAACTTCGGCAAAAAATACAAAACATTTTTTATAAATATCAAAATTTATTTAAATTTATACTGCAAAAAAATCTAAAATAAGTTTATATGAATGAACCATCGGTTTTCAACCAGTGCGTCGCGACTCCCAGAGGGTAGAGGTCACCATGAAATTTCAGGAGTCCTAATCGATTAAAAAGAACCAACAATAAACTTTTGGGAAGAGCACGTATTTTCTCACCAGGAATTTCAAAATTTCCTATTGATATTCGGAAAGCTGATGGTTTATATAGTATGATTCAAAAAAAAAATTTGCGGAATATTCAGAAGTTTTTGAATAAATCAACTTTGAAGTTCGAAAATTTACCCATTCAGTGACGCGCATGAGTAAGGTTTAAGGAATCTCACTGAATTCTGTTAACGGTACGCGCACAATGATATACTCTAGCACTTGAAATATTTCTCATCGTCAAATGCACCACGCCCCACGTAGTTGTAACATTTTTCACACTTTTTTCGGTTTTTTGTGGTTCTTCGTTTATGTTAAATGCTATATACCTTTTTACAATAATTTTAAATGCTATATCGCGGTTTATATGATCCCGGTGGGGTGTATGGATCGTCTTTAGGATTGTTTTAGTTAAGTTCAGAGTTGTCAAAACCGCCCGGAGCGGAGCGGAGGGTAGTGGAGGGTAGGTTTTTACAACGCAAACCCTTCTGAGTCTAATTCTGACCTAAAAACTCTTAAAATGCACCAAAATTACGCCAATTTCTTTCAAATTTGCTGGTGGGCGGGGCCGATACTTTTCCCTTAATAAAAGGGTGGTTTGTGATTTTTCCGCAAATGTTTTTTTGCTAAATCGACTATTCAAACCTTCAGCTTTCCGAATCTCTGTAGGAAATTTTAAATTTGCGAATGAGCAAATCCGGACTCTTACGGACCGGGGACCACAAATGCACTACCGGGAACCGGCTCCGAGCCTCCTGCTATAGTAATATCAGTAATATGTATCAAGTGTTAGCGATTTTTGCACTTTTTTCGGATTTTATGGATTCTTCGTTAATGTTAAACGCTGGTAACCGCCTCAGAGTCTAATTTGGACCTAAAAATGCCCAAAATGTCCGAAAATTACACCAATTTCTTTTAAAATTTGATGGTGGGCTTGGCCTACACTTTTCCGTTAAAACAAGGTTTAGTTTGTGATTTTTCCGCAATTTGTTTTGCTAAATCGACTATTCAAACCTTCAGCTTTCCGAATCTCTATAGGAAATTTTGAAATCCGGGTGAGCAAATCCGTGCTCTCCCCCTAAACGTAACCTAACCTAAACTTAACATAAACTTAACCTAAACCTAACCTGAACCTAACCCACACTTGGCATTAAAATATGTAATAACATCAGTTCTCATTTTATTTATTTTTTTTAATTCCATCCATTTTTAACTTTCTAAACGTTTCCCCCGTTGGGTGGTTTAACCCAATGGGGAAACAGGAAAAAAAAAAGTTTACCGTTTTATGTTCCATATTATAATTTATGTTAAAAATTTTTTTTTATTGCTGTTCCAGTTATACAATTATTGATTGTTGCCACTTTTGCTCCAGCCTAAGTTGCATATTATTATTATTATTATTACGTCTCAAAAGAGCCTTGTTAGAATTATTTGTTATTGCTGTTCCAGTTATCCAATTTATTATTTGCCACCCATTTTTACTCGAACCCATGTATTGTTATATATTGTTAAATTTTATTTTATTTATCCATTCACATTTCATCCCATCTATCAAATATTATGTTCACCCCCATTTTCATATTGTTAAATATTTAATAAGTTATTGTTATAAATCTGTATAAATTAGCAGAATATACATTTCTTCCCGGGTGGTTTAGCCTGAGGAGAAAAAAGGAAAAAAAACCTGAACCTAACCTAAACGTAACCTGAACCTAACGTAAACTTAATATAAACCTAACTTAAACCTAACTTAAACCTAACCTAAACCTAACCTAACCTAAACCTAACCTTTTTTGTGTTCGCTGGGAGTGGGGAAATCTTCAAAAGACACCGCCCCGATATTCTGGGGTGGTAGTGTCGGATTTTTACCGACTAAAACCCCACTCCTTGATGTCCGCGGGATTCACCGTTGGCATTTCATCCCCTCGCATCAGCCGTTCGTGGTTTTTTCTGCCCTTTCGGGACTTTTTTCTTCTTGGTACAGTTGCGAGCGTGAGTTTACCTTACTGCAGCTTCGCTTTGTCGAGTCAGTTCTTCTTCATGTTTCGTTTTCATGATTATCGTTATTCCGGCCTTGACCTCCTCCCACCCTTCTTCGCTAGAAAGCATCTCGCGGATTAGGGTGTCGGGGCTGATGTTTTGCATCTTCCCGTTTCTTCTCGCTTCGGCTCATCTCGGGCACACAAAGATGGTGTGTTTCACATCGTCCACTACCCCCTCGCAGTAGGTGCAATCAGGTAAGAGCGACCTTCTGAACCTGTTGAGGTAGTGGTTGAAGCAGCCGTGTCCCGGGCGCAGGGAGGGGATCAGTTTTCTGGTCCAGGCTCCCTTAGCTCCCGTGGACCATCGATCCTGCCATTTGTTTGTCGTGTCAAGACGGCTGTTTCTTTTTTGAGCCGTTGTTTTTGCCCGCGATTCGTAATTGTGTGTTCTTTTTTCCGCCAGGAGGTCGATCGGTGGTATCGCCGCTACCACCGCCACCGCCTCACTCGATGTTGTTTGGTATCCCGATGTTACCCTCAGGTTCATCCTTCTCTGCACACTTTCGTAGTGTTTGCGGTATGCCGCTACCTTCATGGCCTCGACCCACACCGGCGCCCCGTAAAGCATGATGGAATGGATGACTGATTCCAGGATCCGTCTCTTGGTGTATGACGGTCCGCCGATGTTTGGCATCAGTCTCGTCAGGGCGGCAGCCATCTTGGCTGCTTTCTTCGTCAGAGAAAGTCGAAATCGTCTAATATGGCCTCATCAGCAAAAATCGAAGAAATTGAAAAAAAACGTAGAAACAATCCTGAGACAGACGAAGAAGAAAGTCCCCACGAGTGGCCCAAAGAATGGTCCACACTTGAAGATGAAGAAAACAATAGCTCGGACAACGAAAAACAAGGAAAAATTCGAAAGGAAGCAAAAAAGAGACCAAACAAAAACCAAAGGAAGCGTGCCAGATTGGCGAAGCAAGAAAAAGAAAAACATGAAAAACAAGAAACAGAAACGCTAAGTGAAAACAGTAATGAAACAAAAAGAAAAAATTATGAAACTGAAAAGACACAAAGTGAATACAATTTGGTAATATCCACAAAGCTGATCGAAACATTGTCCAGAATCCTACAGGCGATGCAAGAAAATAAAGAAGAACATGGAATAGAAGAAACAGAAACACCAAGTGAAAGCCATTTGGGAATAACAGAATGGGCGAAAGAAATATTTTCCAACATATCGAACGCCGCGCATAAAATAATGAAATTCATCATATTAAGCAAAGAAGAACTCGACGAAAGGAAAAACACACTAAAAAATTTAGAAGATATGAAAGAAAGCACCTTTAAACTTCTACTATTCATATTGAAGGACAATAACAACAAACGAGGGACGGGTGAGCCTTCAGCCACCCTTCCCCCGTCCAAAGTAAATACAGCAGAGGCGGTTCCTGCCCCTGCCCCCCCGCGAACCTCCTCAAGGCCCGGGAACTCAAAGAAACAAATTCTTCCCCTCAGGAAGAACCCAAAAAGCAAAACCCACCTAAGGAAAATCTGGCAGAGTCCAACCCCCCGAACCTCCTCAAGGTCCGGGAACCCAAGGAAACGGATTCCTCCCCTAAGGAAGAATCCACGAAGCACAACCCACCCAAGAAATACCTGACAGCAATGAAGAGGGATGCCATCAGCAGCCCCCAGAGCACACACAAGAAATACAAAGTAATTGTCTACCCTGGAGAGGGTAGCTCATTCCAGTCAGCAGAAAACACAAAAACCGCCCTGACTAGCATCAGAGCGGAAGACCTTGGCATAAAAGCAGATAGGCTCTATCTGACGAAAAACAAAAGTGTTGTGGTGGAATCCTCCCACCCTTCGGTCAAGAAACTAGTAGGCAGCACTCTACTAGCAGAGAACCAATTGATGGCCCGGGAGCCTTCAGCTACCTGGCCATCAATTGCTATACAGATGGTGGACAAATCCGTCTCTAAGGATCAAATCACAGCGGAAATAGAAAGGAGTTTTCCCGAGGTGGTCAATATGGCCGGGATTTCTTGGCTCAAAAGAGCCAATCCCGTACATACCAGAGGAAGAACTCACAACAAATGGATCCTGGAGGTTCACCCCCTGGTCCATGAAGCAATAAAAAAGGAGGGTAAATTCAGAGTGGCTTGGAAAAGCTACCGGGTACGGAATCACATCGGAATTGTCCGATGTTATAAATGCCAACGTTTTGGCCACACAGCCAAATTTTGCAAAGGAAATGAAACATGCGCCTTTTGCACCTCAACAGAACACGCTTCACGTGACTGTGTAGTGCAAAAGGAACTTGCTAAGCATGTATGCGTCAACTGTGTCAGAGCGAAGATCAGTGACAACAAGCACTCCACAGGATCAATCCTGTGTAAAGTGTATAAGGCCCGCCTTATGGCCCTTGCACAATCCATAGCAACCACTATTGACAACGAGAGAAATAACCGTGACCAATGAGATCTAATCTTAAAAACTAATAACCCTGATAAGAAATAAGGTTTGAGTGTACCCAAAAAGCCAAATAACGATCGAAAATGAAAAACAGACTCGAAAATCAAGAAATGAAAACGAATACTTACCAACATTGATGAAATAAAAACGCCCACGCAATCCAGTATGGAAACCTGAAACATAAAACAAATCAGAAAACAACATATCAAATATAGGCAGATTATATGTATGTAACAATATACCAAATGACACGCGGTTTGAAACCCGATTAAAAAAAATTCATAAAAACGACCAGAACTTGATAAAAATCTCTAAGAATGATTCTATAATTGTAATGAAAACATGAACTCCCCGCCAATTTGCAGGGTCCATTTTCTGATGAGGTTGGCAACAACCTCAAAATGTTTTTTATTTTTTATAAATAAATTAACTTCAATTGCTTTCTTCGTCGTTTCTCTGACGTGAGCGTCGAAGCACATGCGCCGGTCGATGATGACCCCAAGCACTTTGACGGTCTTTCCGAGAACAACCGGACAGCCCCCCCCCAACTCTATCGCGAGGTCCCCGCACCTCCTCTTGCCGATGAGCAGCACCGCTTCTGTTTTTTCGGGGACTAACTTGAGGCCTCTGCTGTCGGTCCAGTCAACGATTCTGCGGAGGGCCTCGTTGGTCAACTCTGTGAGTCTCTCGGGCGTCCTCGCGGCGACAACCACCGACAGATCGTCTGCGAATCCGATAATTTCCACGTCCTGCGGGAGTTCAAGTCTAAGAACACCGTGGTACATTAGGTTCCACAGGTGGGGACCCAGAACCGATCCCCGTGGAACCCCGCTGGTGATCGTGTATTGATCTTGTACCATCTCTTCGTCTATGATAAGTGCGCGTTCGCTGAGGTAGCTCTTCATAACGTTCAGGAGATAAGGTGGTGTGTTCCTGTTTACTAGTTCTTCGACGATGTAGGTTCACACCGCCGAGTTGAAAGTATTTTTTATGTCCAATGTGACAAGTACGACGAGCTTTCTCATGCACCACGCTCCGCTTCTTGCCAAAATCTCAATATTTTGTTATTCTGTGACAAAACATTTTTAACTAGATCGGTTGCAATAAACAACAATAAATTAAACTTTCCAGCAAACTGTCAAATCATTCCTCATTTGTTTCAAATAAATTGATAAAATTTCCACAGCTATCTCGATTTTTTTTATTAAAAAAAGGTTCTTTTATAAATAGAAGATGATAGAAGCATCAGAATCCTTAAAAAATGGGGTGATTGCCATTTAAAGATGTAAAGATGGCGTCATTAAGGAAAGAGGTTTAGGAATTAAAAAATTGGAAACTATCGGAAAATATGACCGTTGCAAAAATAAAGTTAACCTGTCCAAGAATTTTGGCCGCAGATAATCAGGGAAGTTTTTTATACAGAGTGTTCCACTTAAACTGTTCTCACTGTATTTAATAATAGTGTTATGTACGCACAAAGATTAATAAAACTGAAACTGATTACTTACTCGGTTCGGAGGGTGACTGCTGACTGGACTAGACTGGACATCTGACTGGACTAGACTGGACTTCTGACTGGACTTACTTGTCTTCACACCCCAAGGTATCTTGGGGTATCGACTTCATAATCAGCCTACCAACCCAAGGATATTACCTCTAGCCAATCACCGTTCACCACTCCTACCCGCTCTTTATTTAACATTCAATAATAATATAAAAAACCCTACAGGGCCGTCTCGCATACATCACATCTTCTCCCTTTGTTTTTAAAAGGTGTAATCTCTTCGGTGGTTTCGAAATCCGTCCACTTCTCCTTAAGCCCGGTATTGCCTCTGCCATTATTGGTTGGTCTGTCCTTGCAACTTCTGCTACTTCCTCACTGGATAATGGTAATTCATTGATTAACTTGAATGAAGTAATTGATGAATTGACTTCTGTTATATCCTCACGCGGCAGCCTCGATAATGCATCTGCTTCCCATAGTTCTGCGCCTATCCTATATTCGATATCGTCTTCGTAGGTTGATAAAATTAAGTTCCAACGTACCAACCTTGACGCTGTTAACACCGATATTGCCTTCTCCGGATTAAACAGGACTTGTAATGGTTTATGCTCCGAGACCAACGTGCACTTCCGACCATAAATGAATTTATGGAATCTTTTTACTCCGAACGCTCTTGCCAGAGCTTTCCGTTCGATTTGTGCATCATTCCTTTCTGCTTTCGACAATGTTGCCGACGCGAAACAGATCGGTCTATCTACTCCGTTTATTCGATGCCTCTTACACATTCCGACACTTCTTACACTATACGAGCTTGCATCCCACGATATACTTATCGGTTTTCTTGGATCATAGTGTCCCAATACTTGATTTTCCGAAATCTGCCTTTTGCTATCCTCGACACATTGTTTACACTCACTCGACCACTTCAACTCCGTACCCTTCTCTAATAACTTGTAAGGTGGTTTCAGACGGGCCGACGACATGGGTATAAATTTCCCATAATAATTCAATAATCCCAGATATGCCCTTAATTGAGTTACCTTTTGTGAGTTAGGTGCCTCCACTATTGCCCTGATCTTTTCCTGCGTGGGGTGGATTCCTTCCTTGTTCATCCTATGTCCCAGGTACTCGACTTTATCTTGATACAAAATCTTTCCTTACTGCTCTAATGAGAAGCAGCTTGGAGAAGATAAAGTCCACGCAGGAGGTAAGAACCTTCTGCTTTTAAATGCGTGGAGCCCTGGTGTTAGGTCAACTAGCTCTTTGATGGAAACGTCGGTATGCGAGGGCCATGGGTCGTGTAAAAACGCCTCGGATAAACTCAAGGAAGCAGCTTTGCAAACACACACAAAATAAACTTAACAATAAAATAAAAATAAACATAAAAATAAACAATATGATGGTCATTGCTTAAAGGCTTAATGATAAAGTCGATGCTTATGGTGTTAGTATGGCACCAGTGGAACGTAACACAGTAGTCCACTACAGTAGCCGACCAGTGAAACTAAACAGAAGCAACCCACATTGCCACCAAAAAATCACCACCCCACCAACAATCGACGGAACACTCGAATGGTCATAAACAATCCCATAATGGTAACCACATCGAGCTTCCGACGACCAAACCAAGCGGCAGCGAACCCCGGTGCAATGTCGCACCCTGTATATATGTAAGTCATACATCTTAGCCTTTATTAAATAAAATATAAAATCATAATTAAACACAAAAAAAAGTATCGACACAAAATTTCAAGTATGAAATTTGAACTTACGTCGATAAATCTGGAGTCTTGCTGCTAATACAATTTACCAGTACGTCGACATAAAATTAAAGGAAATAATACCCAAGCAAAGTTTAATAACCAAAACGTAATAATATAAATAAGTAGCATTACTACATTTATCAAAACAACACTTAAACTTGGTATTATTATCGACGACTGCAACGTGAGATAGTAATAGATTGCAATTTATCACCAAGTGCAGAAAGTTGTAACCTGTCACTTATCTATCAATTGCAACCATTATTTAAATAAAATTGCAGTACAAAAAAAGAATACCAGATTGTTACACATAAATAAAAAATAAAACACATTTAAAAAGGCCAAGGGAAAAAATATGCCATCGAGCTTCTGATGTTAAAATATTGGCCAATCGATCGACAGGTACTGTGAAGTAATAGCAAATAAAACATGTTACTCACCGATGCTACCGGATAAACATCCTTCCCAGAAATTATGGGCCAGGGTGGTCGAATAGGGACACATGGCACGGCCAAAAAAACCACAATCCTCCAATCGCGGATCAAATTCCCTACTGGGATGGAAAAACAACATATTCCATATAATATCCGGATTGTCGGACTGAAATTCCCACAAACGTAACCATACTCCGCAAAATCGAAAACCAACCCCGAAAATCACTTCACAGCCCACAAGACGTGACCTTCTCGTCCGCCATTTTTCCCCCAAGTCCCCCTCAGCGCGCAGCTCGACTTGCGTTCCGGAAAACAGATAATCAAAAATATCGCAGAGTCCACAACGCCATCTCATTCAATTTAAATGAAATGGCAGTGGCCAACCAAATTGATGTATAAGGTTGAACATAACGGATGTAAAGTCCAAAATCCGTTATAATCTTCAAAGAATTTGCACTTTGATAAATTCACTTTTACCCGACACTTCCGTAATCTTGATAGAACTTCCTGTACCGATGACCTACACGTATTCATATCTATTCCCGCAACTAGGATATCATCCAAGTAACCATGGACACCTGGTATTCCCCTTAATATCCTATCCATTCCCGATTGGAATTTCGCCGGTGCGCTGGATACTCCCAATGTTCGTTTTGTGTCCCGAAATAAACCTACATGGGTATTGATTGACGATAATTCCTGCGATTCTTCACTCTCTTTCTCTCTTTCAATAATCTCTTTCAATTGACACTTTGTTTACCGTTGTTCTAAAACCTACACATCTTTGGATATCGTCGTCTTTCTTCGGGACCACTACGATGGGTGACGCCCACTCACTATTACTCACAGACTTGATTATCCCGGCTTGCATCGGTAGCGTCAACTTTTTCTCAACTTTGTCACGTGGTGCGTACGGCATATTGTAAGCCTTTCTAACGATCGGACTGCCTCCTGGCTTCACTAAAAACCTCTCTTTCATCTCCTCCACGTGTGTTGTTGCAATCGATACACTTTTGAATTGATTTCTCCACTCCGGGAATATAACGTCTAACCAATTTCTCCCCAAAAGTGGTACAACATTCGGACTTGTCTGTACTATAGTTAGGAGTAACTTGTATTTCCGTTCTTCTTTAACTACCTGGCACTATAACTTCTCCCATCGTTTTTACTTTTTGGCCTGTTACTGTTGCCAACCCATATGCCACGGGACGCAACTTCAGATTTTCCCATTTTTCTTCCAACAACCCTGCGGAAAGAATTGTTTTGCATGCTCCTGTGTCTACTTCGAACCTGACCATCTTTCCTGCAATGTTTAACCCTACTTGTTGAGCCACACTATGTATTGGTACGGACTTGACTACATTCAACGGATATATGGCTTGTGCTACCTCTTGTTGAGTACTATCATCTTCTGTTTCTTCTAATCTTCCAATCGTTTTCTTTTTTCTGCACATCTTTGCCGTATGTCCTTTGTTTTTACAATTAAAACATAGCCACGCAATTGCTGGACATGACAACGGACTATGCTGTCTCCCATTAACGAAAACAATTTCTCGCGAACTGGGTCTGTTTTTCACTCTCTTCCATGGACTGACTCCGTTTGCTTACCCCTTCGTTCTGCTGATTGACGTTCCTCCTCACCCCGTATATCTCTTTGGAACCCGCTGGGACTTGTACTTTGTTATCCGCCAATTCGTGCGCACGCGCTATTGCGCATGCACTTGTAAACGTTAACTGCGTCGTTGCTAACAACTTCTTTTGTAAATTTTCCGACCACACCCCGCATACCAACCTATCTCTTAACGCTTCATCTAGAAAGGTCTTGAAATTACACGTGCTCGCTAACCTACGTAGTTCCACAATGTAAGCCGCTACTGCTTGCTCTTCTCTTTGTTTACAATTGTTGAAGGTAAACCGTTCACTAATTTCTGACTTCGCTGGTACGTAATGTTGCCGTAACCCTCTGATTAGTTCCTCGTACGTTTTCGCCTTCGGTATTACCTCTAGCCAATCACCGTTCACCCCTCCTACCCGCTCTTTATTTAACATTCAATAATACTATAAAAAAAACCTACAGGGCCGTCTCGCATACATCACAAATAGTTACAATTCAAACAGATATTTTAACAAAAAATAAATAAAATATATATTTTATCAAACGATTTGGTGACAAAACCTATTGTATTGTACTTAGGGGTCGATTGGCTGCAAGAGCCTTTCAGAACTGCGACCAGTATTGATCTTTTGTTCATTACCCTGCTAATTAGGAGTTCAGGAATTCAATTTTGCTGGCAAAACATAATATACTCCTGAGAGGTTTTCGTTGCACCTCATTGGGTGTTAGTTGTGTCTGTCCCAGATATTTTAGCCTGGATCGGGCTAAGGCATCGCAGCTACAGACAATGTGTTCGGCCGATTCGGTTTCCGATTCACAGAGTCTGCATCTGTCATCGTCCTCCATTCCCATTTTTTTGAGGTGATATCTCACCTGACAATGTCCGGTGAGCAACCCCGTGATGAGCCTGATTTCATTCTTTGATAGTAGAAGAAGCTTTTTAGCCTCTGCAGTCGAATACTCTATAAATTTCTTCGCCTGGTTTTGTCCTGGTGTACTATGCCATAGGGTTTTTTTGTTCTCTGCTTCCCACTTCCGGCCCTCCAGCCCCTTGTGTGTCTTGGACAATCCGCAGAATGGTTCGGGCCCAGTCGGGGTAGCCCTTGAGCCTGATCTAGCCAGTTTATCGGCTATCTCATTACCCTCAATTCCCTCATGACCCGGCACCCAGTGGAGGGCAATTTTATTGCCCTTGGCCAGTTTCTTGAGGGATTGTCTGCATTCCCATGTGGACAAAGACTCAAAGCGCCTTTATCGCAGCTTGGCTGTCAGACATTATATTGACTTTTTTGCCCTTAATGTTCCTTCGCAGGCATTCATGGGCACATAGTGCACTTGCAAGTATTTCAGCTTGCATAATTGTGGGATAGGTTCCTAAGGCTATAGATGCCTCATATTTTGGGCCATATATGCCTATGCCTGTTCCCTGTTCAGTTTTTGATCCATCTGTGTACCAGTTGGAGGACTTTGTATCCACTTGTATTTTATGACCTCTAGCCGTACTTCGGTCTTGAATGCTGACCTCAAACGGTGTTTCAAAATCAAAGATTTTCGGAATGATATCCGAAGGTTTTTCAAACAGATCTGGCTGTAAGAAGTCCAGTATCTTTAGTTGACCTGTCTTGTCTCCTGGTTTGAATTTCTTGACTTGGGTAATTTTTATGGCAGCTTGTATGGCTTCCCTTTTCACTCGTAGGTGAAGAGGTGGCAGATCTAAGAGTGCCTCCATAGCCGCGGTTGGGGTTGTGCGCATAGCCCCTGTTATACCCAGACACGCTAGCCTTTGCAATTTCTGCAACCTGCTTTGTGTCGTGATTTCGTTAGTTTTTATCCACCACACGAGCGATGCGTATGTGACAATGGGTCTAATTATTGATGTATATGACCAATAGATCATTTTTGGTCTTAGTCCCCAGGTCCTTCCAAAAAGTTTGCGACAAGCCCAAAAGGCTCCTGTTGCTTTGGAAAGAATTTTATCCATATGTGGCTTCCAGGTAAGTTTTGCATCCAGGGTTACCCCCAGATATTTTACCTCTCCGGAAAAAGGTATCGATAGACCCTGTAGCTGTGGAGCTTTTAGGTTTATCTTTCTACGCTTTATGTATGGAACTATAATGGTTTTTGAAGGATTCACTGTAAGTTCTTCCTTTTCGCACCATTCTTTTATTTTGTTTAGGGCTGTTTGCATTAGGTTTGAAATTATGCCTTCATGCTTGCCCCTGATTATAATGACAATGTCGTCCGCATATCCTAGTACGCATAATCCATCGTCAGTTAATTTCTTCAGTAGGTCGTCTACCACGATGGACCACAGAAGAGGTGACAGCACCCCACCTTGTGGGCATCCCCTCGCCGTGGCCACCGAGATTTCCTCCCCTCCTAAGGAAGCCGCTACTATTCGGCTTTCCAGCATTGATTCTATCCAAGTTATCGTGGGTGCCTCAATGCTGTGTCTTACGGCGGCTGTTTTTATAGATTTATTTGAGGTGTTATCAAAGGCACCCTCTATATCTATAAATATTCCGACCGCATTTTCTTTTGTTTCGAGAGATTTTTCAATCTCTCTTACAAGGTGGTGAAGTGCATCCACCGTACCTTTGCCTGGTTGGTAGGCAAATTGATTTCTATGAACCGGCATCCTTTTGAGGGATTCGCTTCTTATATAGTTATCAACAATTTTTTCCATCGTTTTGAGGAGAAAGGAGGATAGGCTGATTGGGCGATAAGATTTAGCCTCTTCAGGAGGCCTTCTGCCCGCTTTTGGTATAAATACCACTTTCACCCTCCTCCCATGATGTGGGTATATATCCCATTGCATAACTAGCTTTGAATATTGCTGTTATGCATGGAGCGATCAAATCTATTCCTTTTTAGAGTAGGGCCGGAAAGATTCCGTCCCATCCAGGTGATTTGTAGGGCTGAAAACTATTTATTGCCCATTTTACTTTTTCCAAAGTAAAGATTTTTCTTTATGTAGATTTCCATTAGCTGGGGATATTTCGTGCATCTGGTTTGTTGTCGCCATTACCGTGGATCCAGGAAAGTGTGTTTTTAGCAACACATTTAAACTTTCCCCGATGTTCTCAGTATAAGCACCGTTGGACTGTTTTATAAGTCCAATAGTATTTGAGTGGTCTTTAGACAGAGCCTTCTGAATGCGCGCTGCTGGGGCCGTTTTATCGATCCCCTCGCAGAAGCGCATCCATGACTGTCTTTTGGATTTCCTCAATTCTATAATGTACTTTGTGAGGGCTTCTCTATAGTATTCCCATAGGCCTGTTCTTTTGGCCTTATTGAATGCTTTCCTGGCTGTGACGTTTAGTCTCTCCAACCCGCAATACTCGGATACCACCTGGAATTGTATTCGTTATCGGTCGTAACAAATTTTGTTCAAGCTCGATTTTTATATTTTTTTCCTTTCAGGTTTGTGTCGATTATAATATGTATTTTTACCTTTGAATGAATATTATTTTGTTTTTTTTGTGTTTTAATATTTCAGGTTTGTGTCTTGCCTTATGTATTTTTTTTGATTGGCAAGTTTCGCCACGAATATGAGTTATTTATGCTTTCTGCATGAATTTGATTGGGGCACTTTTTTTTATTGTACGCTCGCACGCGTGAATATATTTACTAACAACTGTATTGCTATCTTTGTGGAAACATTATTTACGAGATATAATGTTTTCTTTAACCAAATGAAACAACTTACTTTCGAGATAGGTAGCGTAGAGCATGAGACTCTTAATCTCAGGGTCGTGGGTTCGGGCCCCACGTTGGGCGCCACTTGTAACGCTAACCAACTAAATTACGATAAATCTTGCTGCAATTTCGCGAAGTCCGCAATTCGAACCCACAATTTCCGCAACGTAACTCAACCAGTGATCACACCAAACCACGTTGGTCGCCAAGATGAAACGGTTAAAATTCCTCACGAACTTTAGCGTGAATAATTGATGTTACATTAATTTCTAACCAAAGGTGTTAATTAAAACGACGGAAAAAAAGATGGAATAGGCGCCACTCGATTTCGGTTAAAAAGGAAGACGTCGTTATGAAAGATTAGACAACTCGATTAAAGGGGAAATCGAGAAATCACGAGCTATCTTTGTAAATCTTGCCGGCTAGCTTGGAAGATAATTAATTAAACAAAAAAAAAAAACCAGCAATGAGTCCAGGGCATACGGAAAATTTTGAACAACGAAGAATTTTTGTAAACGAAAATAGTAATTACTCAAATATAAAGCGCATCTGTCTACTCGTTACCCTCGACGTTCGGAATGCATTCAACAACGCGGGGTGGAAGCACATCCTTGGGGCACTGAGGAACCTGGCGACGATCGACAATGACATATTCAACCTAGTGGTCAGTTACCTAGAGGAGAGACGCCTGATAATAGGCGACGGAGAACAGGACGAAATCGAGGTCACCAGCGGAGTCCCTCAGGGCTCGGTTCTTGGACCGACGCTATGGAATCTAATGTACGACGGGGTGCTACGTCTGCAGCTCCCACAAGGTTGCACCACTGTGGGTTTCGCGGACGATCTCAACGTGGTAATCGTGGGCAAGGACGTAGCGGAGATCGAGAGATCCGCGACGCAGGCCCTGGAAAAAATTTCCGCCTGGGTACGCGAAAGAGGACTCACCCTAGTCCCCGAAAAATCGGAGGGAGTACTACTAAGCGGAAGAAGGAAAGTGCCCGCGGTTTTCATTCGACTAAACGGAGTTCCAATCCCATGCAAGGATTCGGTAACCGTCCTCGGCGTAAAGATAGACAAAAATCTAAACTTCGCAGAGCACATCAGGGAAGCGGCAGCAAAGGCAGGAGCGGTCACGACGTCGCTTGCCCGCCTATTGCCCAACGTGGGTGGCCCAAAACAGGACAAAAGAAGAACCCTCGGACTGGTGACGCAATCAATCATGTTATATGCGGCACCGATATGGCACGAAGCACTCCGAGTAAACAGGAACGCACAGAGATTGCTAAGCGTCCAGCGAAGAATGGCGCTACGAGTTTCCTGCGCCTATAGGACGGTCTCGCTCGACGCGGCCCTCGTCTTGGCGTCGATGCCCCCAATCGACCTTCTCGCCTTGGCAAGAGGCAGAACATACAAAGGAGCAGAGGATGCCGGGAAGGAGATGGCCGAGATTTGGCAGGCCAGATGGGAGATGGCAACTTGCGGCTTGTGGACCCGACGACTAATCCCCAACATCAAAAGATGGATCGAAAGACGGCACGGACAAGTAAGCTTCCACCTCACACAAATGCTGTCAGGGCACGGCTCCTTTGCCCACTACCTACACAGATTCGGAAAGTTGGCAAGCCCCCGTTGCAGGTATTGCGAGGAAATCGACACCGCGGAACACTCCCTTTTCCACTGTTGGAGATGGGAACGCGAGAGGACAATGGTCTCCCTAGCACTGGGGTACACGATGACTCCCGAGGACCTAATCGAAGCAATGCTTGTCGACGAGACACAGTGGCAGCGGATAACTACCCTCGTCACCACCATATTAAGATGTAAGGAGGCAGCCGGGAGAGCCGAGCAACATGCAGCCGCCGCCGCTACTCTAACGGAGGACACACAAACGGAGGACGACACACAAATGGAGGACTAACGATTCGACGCGAAACCCGGACAGGTAGAAGAGAGGCATGCGGAAGAGCACACGCGAGTTCCATCGCATTGCCCCCTACCCCGCCGACAAACTAGGACGACACTATCAAAGGAGAAGAACGTGGTCCGATTCTAGGACACATCATCCCGGAAGCAATGCCTGACGGCGGACACCCGGGAGGACAGGTAAGGAAGAAGGTAAGTATATAAAAAAAAAAAAAAAAAAAAAAAAAAAAAAAAAATATAAAGCGCAAATATCTTACGCACACAAAATAAACTTAACAATAAAATAAAAATAAACATAAAAATAAACAATACGGTGGTCATTGCTTAAAGGCTTTATGATAAAGTCGATGCTTATGGTGTTAGTATTGCGCCAGTGGAACGCAACAACAGTACCCACTACAGGAGCCGACCAGAACGGCACAGTAGCGACCACATTGACACTCAGAATCACCACCCACACAATCAATCGACGGAACACTCGAATGGTCATATAGGTACAATCCCACTAAGGTAACCACCGAGCCTCCGACGACCAAACCAAATAGCAGCGACCCCAGTGCAATGCCGCACTCTGTATATAAGTAGGTCACACATCGAAGCCTTTATAAAATAAAAATATAAAATCATAATTAAACACAAAAAAAGTATCGACACTAAATTTCAAATATGAAATTTGAACCTCCGTCGATCAAATTGGAATCTTCCTGCTAATACATTTTACCAGCTCGCTCGATGTAAACCATAGGAAATAATACACAAGTAAAGTTTAATTAACCAAACGTAATAAAATAAAAAAAAGTAGTCATTACTACGCTTATCAAACATAACACTTATACATTGGTATCATTATCCACAATATGCGAAAGTGCGATAATGATTGCGACTTTATCACGCAGTGCAGAAAGTTGTAATCTGCCACTTATCTATCAATTGCAACCATTCTGGAAGTAAAAATGCAGAACGAAAAAAAGAATACCAAGATGTTACACATAAATAAAAAAAATAAAACACATTAAAAAGGCCAAGGAAAAAAAATACGCCATCGAGCTTAATATGGCTTAATATAAAAACCAATAATAATTATTACAACAAATTACCAACCAAAAAGGATACCTCAAATTTCGTTGATCTGCGGCATATGCAAAAATTTGTTCAGCTTCGAATCCCATAAAGGCGGATGAGAGCTCCCGGTAAAATAATCAAAAAAAAAAAAATGAGCTTCCCAATCCTACGGATTCGAGAAGATAATCCCAGTTCGCTACTGGATGGCATTAACTAACCAATTCTTCTCCAAAATCCGGCTTCACAAAATTTTTGCACAACACACACAAAATCACCTCTTACTCGAGCAAACGTATCCCGTCAAGTCTCGCGTACCGACCCCTGCCCATTTCCCTCACTCGTACCAACGGTCACTGGTTCCAAAACCCAAAGAACCCGGCGGCAAATTTTAAACCGTTACACTGCATTCCACCAAGGTACGTCTCGAGAGACAGTTCTTTTCTTCAGTGGACAATTGGTCTCATAAGAGTTCATTATACACTGACTTATGTGGTTAGAGGTTGTTTCTAATTCCTCTGTGGTAGCTATTTCGTATTGGATGCCTTCTAGCTCGGCCCTTAGTACCTCTTTGTAGAGGTCCCAGTCCGTCTTTTTGGGCACCCTACATTTCACTACTTCCACTTTTTTGCTCTCTATATCGAATGTAATCGAGGCGTGATCTGAGAAGGATGCCTCCTCCATTACTTTCCAATTTCTTAGAATTTGACTTATAAACAAAAACCTAAAAAAAGACGATGTCCGAACCTTGCACTTTAAATTTGATTTAAAAATGGGATATTTCTTAAATAAGCATTTTGTAATAAAATTAAACAGAATATAATAAAATATTCTTTTCTAGTTAATACCAGTACGAAATTTGTTCGAATCTTTGCGTCTTCAAAATCTTGACGCCGGGTGCGGTAGCCCCAATGTACCCTACCTTCGTACGTCCCTGTACAGTGGAAAACAAAAGTTAAGATGTAAACTTCTTTAGTTCGCATTTTTATATATTTGACGATCAAAATTACGATCCAAAATTTTACAACAGTATCATTTCTTTATTACGGAACATAAATATTTCGCAAAAATCATAACAACCGTATTATTTATAGGTGAGTACACCAAAATCATTTAATGTCAAACTTTTCAATTGCAATTTTTAGGTTAGAAATCCAATTGAAATATGTACGACAGTCCCATTACGCTTAAAGAATTATGTTTGGATAAGATTTGCGATTGTCTGGAAGAAGTGTTCGATTTAGTTTTCGACCATTCCAATAATATAAATGGTTCGGTCACAGGTAGTAACGATTCGTTGGAAAGTCGGACAAAATTTTGCTTTAAAGATCCTGATTTGTTTCTGTTCAACGAATTGTCGGAAAGTTTATTGTTGAAATTGGGACAAAAGAAGTTGTGGTGCAATTCCACTTTAAGTTTATTTTCAAGAAAGAATACTCGATTAAGAAATGTCAGAATTGGAAATGCGAGGACTCTTACTAATGAAGGTCTTAAAATATTGCGTGAACATCCGGTGGTTGTATTGGAGGTTGTTAATTGTAGAAATATGTGTGTGTCGCAAATTATTGATTGTTTGAGTAATTGGTCGAAAGCTAACATTGTCGAGTTGAACGTGTCGAGATGCACTTTCATCGATTCGTCGAGATATTGCTTTATGATAGTTTTAACTCAATTAAAAAAGTTACGTAGTTTAAATGTTTCCTATACGGAATTTAATCAAGAAACTTTGCAAGCTATATGCGAGGATTTGAAGTGCTTGGAGAGGTTGGATATTTCTGGAACTTGTGTTAACAATTTTACTCCTTTAAAACTGCTCTCGGAGCAGATAATTAATCTTACTGTGTGTGTAAGTAACGCTTTTTATTATAACCTCATTTTTTTTATCGAAATCCAATTTTTAGGACTTTAGAATGACGTCTGAAATGGTTTCCGATTTAATTAAATTAAATTCTTTGAGACACTTAGACGTAAGCATAGTAAATGAAAAAATGGAACACATCAGCAATACTGCAATATTAGATATTTTAACAAATTACGATACCCTCAAAAATTTAGTATCCTTAGACATATCGGGCTGGCGGAACGTTCTAACAATCGAGGTGGTCGAAATCTATGTCGCAAGTCATCCAAAGTTAAAATATTTAGGTTTAGTATTAAATTTACTTGCACTCGAACCCGAATTTTCCGACGTCAACCATCAAAATTATAACCACAATTTGACGGTTGGAGGAGTCGGAAACGAATCTCAAATAAAACTTGTTCTTAAGAAATACCACAACAAAGCCATGTACATACAAAAAGCTCTATATCACTTATTTCAACTTAGTAATACGTTTAGAGAAGCTCGACCGGACATACTCGAACTTGTATTATTGGCTATGGCTTCACATCCACTAAAATTTCCTGTACAGCTGGCTGCAACCGCGTGTCTTTATAATTTAACCAAAGGGGATCTTTCCAAAAATATTCATCCCAGTTTGCTAAGCAAAGGTGTTGGATTGACTCTCCTGGCTATGGATCAATTTCCAGATGAATTTCAATTGCAGAAGAATTCTCTACTTACACTTTGCAGCGACAGAATTTTGCAGGTTAGTAAAATTTATTTTATGTAATGGTAGGTCAATTTGTCAAGTTTATGTAAATGGAAAGCAATTCGCAATTTACATTAAGCAAACGCCACCATGCGGGAGAATTTCAAATTAGTAAATGACGTATTATATGAAAATAAAAATTCGTTCTTCAGGCTCAAAACATATAACAAAATCAATTAATTAACAAAACATATTACAATAAATTTAACCCTATTCTGAACTCGTTGCAAATTTTCACCAGAATATGACTTTAAATTTTGAAATATACGTCTAAACACAGCCATGTTGTTATTGCTGCTGGCGCCACCAACGGTAATGTAAATCGCCATATTGGCGATTTACATGTTCTTGTCTACAGAATTTCCCGCCTCGAGAAGCCCCTTTTACATTGGTCCGTTTTTTTTTTGCAATGGGGCGGTACCAGTTGGGATCAGTGTTGTCAGATTGGGCGATTTACCGCAAATTGGGCGACTTTGGAAGATAATTTGCGATAAAAATTTTTCAAAAACCGCAAACCGCAATTTGGGCGGTTTCTGAGAAATGTAGTTGCGGTTTATTGCGATAAATAATCAACTTTGAATTTGAAAGCCGAGCATGCGCGTTGTACATTCCAAAAAAAAGAAAGGTCATCAACAAGAAATAATCCGCCCCGGGTGTCACCCATGAAGTTGATTGCATTCGATTATAGCCCATGTCCCGGGTGATTTTTGGTTCCAATAATTGCCGGAGTGATGAAACTTCAGAGATGGTGTTTTCCGATGTGAAAACAGGTAATTCAGGTTTTGCATACAAAATTTTGATCGGGAACGGTCGCCATATTGAAAAAACGTTGAAAAAATCGCTTATTTTGGAGTTATCCGGAAATAGCTCTAAAACTTTTCATTTTTCGAACTTGGACGTTAAATACGAAAATGTCGGTGCTGAAATTCTGCACCATTTCGTTTTTTATTCATCTTTCTACGACTAATAGAACCGAAGATATAATTTTTTGAAAAATGGTCAATTTTTTCACTTTTCGAACAACTGCGATCTCTTTGCTCTTTACGCGCAAATTACTGTATGATCGCGGCTCGTAGGCAAAAAATGCTTTCAATAACATCGATGGACAATTAATGTATCTACAAAATGCTTTTTTATACAACCTCGTACGACCAAAACTTGCTGAGATACGGCCGATTGGAACAAATTTTGACGCAAAATTTTATGAAAAATTTTCATTTCCTCTGGTAAAAAGTGGACAACGGCTACTTCTACGGCACAAATCATTCTTAGATAATCGAAAGGTATTTAAATTTTCTACATTTTGCGCCCTGTCACGTTTCTTTGCTTAGCCGTATATTTCCGAAATGTACCTACATTAGCTAAATACGATGGTTTATCCGTATGTATATATTCAATTATTTACATTCGGGTGATTATTTAAATGGCAAATTGAATATTTGCATAATACTAAATGTACAAAAGTAAAAAAAAATTGTAGTACCGTCTACGTCTGAATATTGTCGATTTATAGCCTTTACAAATTCGTTAATTTCTTTAATACATTTAACAAAAACGGAGTCATCTGTAAAATAAAGTGTAATAATGTCGTTGGAAAAATTATGTTCTATACTTTTTTACTACTTTAAACAACTGTCTAAACGACCCCGAAGTTTAAAACGAGCCAGATGTAATCGGATTTTACATATTGTCATTGAATAAATGCCACTTTTTGGCCAAATTGTTAAAAAACCGGATATTTTTTCGTTTTTTTCGATATAGCTCTGTTTCTATGAGGTTTACGTCAAAAATGCTCTGAAGCAAAGTTGAAGCTTACAAAATTTCCGATAAAATGGTCCCTGTGTCATTTAATTTCCGTACTTAACTGATGAGCTACAGCCGTGCAACAGAAGTATATTTTCCGATGATTTTTACTGCACAATTTTAACACGTACGAAAGTGTTAAAAAAAGAACATAACAATTTTTTTTTTGGAAATGTAAAGTATGGAACTCAATCTATATAATATTGAGATACATTTGCCACAATTTCAGATTTTTCGAGGTGATATTACTCGAGAAATGGTAGAATGTTCCCTCTACGGCGTGGCACCGCTGGGCACCGCGTACTGTGAGGGTCGCCCAGGTAGCTTCAAAAATTGACCATTTTTCAAAAAATTCTATCTTCGGTTCTATTAGTCGTAGAAAGATGAATAAAAAACGAAATTGTGCAGAATTTCAGCACCAACATTTTCGTACTTAACGTCCAAGTTCGAAAAATGAAAAGTTTTAGAGCTATTTCCGGATAACTCCAAAATAAACGATTTTTTCAACGTTTTTTCAATATGGCGACCGTTCCCGATCAAAATTTTGTATGCAAAACATGAATTACCTGTTTTCACATCGGAAAACACCATCTCTGGAAGTTTCATCACTCCGGCAATTATTGGAACCAACAGTGGCAAAAAATCACCCGGGACATGGGCTATTAGGGGTCATCCATTAATTACGTAAGGGTTTTTTGGGGGGGAGGGGTATTGGATATCTTACGGACCCTTACGTAAGGGGGGAGGGGTCCGACGTATTCCTTACGTAAGTTTCTTAAAATATTTTTTTAAATTAAATTTAACAATCTAATATAATTTTTTCTTTTTATGTTGGTAATTATATCCAGGTATAATGGAAATATCATATATTGAAATATATAGTACTTAAAAATCATTAAACATAGTGGCATAATAGTGTGAATTACAGAAAATGGCATCAAACTTTGGTGATCTTTACGAACGGTTTTTCATCTATGTAAATAAAAATTTAATTTAAATTTTTGTATTTATTATTATCTATCTAAATATATAAAAATGGATGTATGTGTGTATGTATGTTCCCTATAGACTCCTAAACCGCTTGACCGATCGGAACCAAATTTTCACAGTTATTATGTAGGTTCCTGCGCACGTTTTTGTATTGAAATAGTGCAAAAATTCGCAAAGGAGAGGAAAGTTCTGCTAAAGTTCCCTAAGGGACGCGCATGAATGGATTATCGAGATTCCTTAAAGGAAGGCAGGCTACTCAAAATCAACTTAAAATACAATAATTAATGCTGTCAAACTGTCAACCGATCGACAATGCAAATACGCGTGCACGTGCTTTACGTTTCTATTTGACCAATCTTAACCAAATTTGGTGTAGAAGTTATTTACAACGCTACGAAAAACATAGGCTACTTTAGTACCTTGAAGTGAGGCCGAAAAACCACGGTCTACACGTATGCCTGCGATACTCTTGAGTGAGGCCGAAGGCCGAACAACCACATCCCACACGGTCTTGCCAGCTAGTATAATATATTATTATTCATATTTTATAAATATAAGGGATGGAGAGGGGGGTCAAAATTAATTTTCTTTTAAATAATCCTTACATAAGATGTGGGGGGGGTGTTGCCACAATCTTACGTATCCTTACGTGGCGGGGGGAGGGGGTCCAAAATTACAAAAATCATCCTTACGTAATTAATGGACGGCCCCTTACAGAAAATAACAATAAATTTCAATTTTGGCGCCACGTAATCAATTAGTTGCGCCTTTGGGCGTTTTTTCGGCAACGAGTTGGCGCCTTAAATTTCTAAAATCTGACAACACTGGTTGGGATGACCTCCAAACTACTTTTTGAGTTTGGATACAGATAACTTGCTGCAGATAGACCACACTTTTGGAAGAAGTGGTGGCGTAAAGCACCGCATTTGCAAGCAATTTAAGAGCGCGCTGCAGAGAGGAGAGTAGATATGATGTTGAAAGAAGCCTCTAATCTTTTGTACAAATTTAAAAAACTAAACGTCGTATCAATGTAATTCTTTTTTTATATTAATAAGAAAAGACTATTGAAGGCAATAACCAATTTTGAGCGCTTTAAATTAAAAGTAAATAGGTTAATTTAATTTATGAAAACGGACAATTTTGAATTTTTATGACAACCGATCTTAATGAAACTTCGTTATTGCCTTCTGCACATCATTATAAGGACAAAACCTAATGACAAAACTGCAGTACCTAGATAGGATTATTTTTACCTGATAATAATATGAAATGCATGGTTCCTTTTTAAGCAAGCTAGGTTAACCCAATGATAATCTCGTTATTGTTAAGAAGTGTAAATAAGTATAATATAAAATATGAAATGTCCACTATGGCATTTTTTAAAATGTATGCAAGAAGCGCTAAACAAGGTTTTTTTTGCATAATACTAAAATAATAGGTTAGCGTTTCGCATATCAATAAAATACATTAAAAACCAATAATTATTTGAATTGTGCTATTTATTATTCATTTATAACACTGGTCTATAAATTACAGTACATACATACATACTATATACAGATTTGTCTTATTCGTTTATTGGGTAAATAAATATGTAACTATTTAATAGATGAGTAATTTTAAAATATGACCTATTTTAACAAAAGTATTTTAACGTACATAGTTATGCTACAAAATTCGATTCTATGTGTGGAGACATTGGTCGTGATACTAGAAGAGTGTTGAGTACGGCACTAAGAACCACGCTAAGAACCAAATTACCAACACCAGAAAATTTTTTTATGGATTTTGAATAATTGCTAAAATTTTTTTTAAATAAAATTTTTGAAAATAGAAAAATGTTTTTCCTTGATGATCTTTTTAAATTTGGAAAAATGAAAAACGTAATGTAGAAAAATCTGTGCTGGGCGAATAACTTTTTAATAACTTCCGGGGCGCCGCTTCGCTCCGCTACGCTCTGCACCCCTCCAGGGCGGTTTTGACTCTGGTTACTAGACTAAACATACGAGAAGGCGCCACCCATCAAGAACACCGGGATAAATGAAACCGGGAGCTTAGAGACCCTTGAAATAGCATTAAGAAGTATAGTTGAGGTATGGGGCAGTAAACTATTACGTTTCACCCCCAAAATATCGAATAAAACATAAAATAAATCGATGTTACATGTACGAGAGACGTGCTGCTTCTGCCGGTCCGTAAAACGCTAAGTTTAAGACTAGTTCTTTCTGCACGCACCGTCAACCGAATGAGCGACGCGCGGAATCTCGTTAAATTTTACATGTAAATTAGCTAAGTTCAAAATCGATTTATTCAAAAGTTTGGCCCCCGTTCATAGTACCTAAATACTTTTACAATTTGTTATATTATCTATGTTCTTTAGTGTGTAGCAGAAGAAATGATGATTCGATCAATAGTGAATGGGTAACTGTAACCGGAATTTTTAACCTTTTATTTTCGTATGATGCAAAAAGAGAAATCTTCTTTAGCGCTTCTTGCATACTTTTTAAAAGTGCCCCTGTGGACATTTAATATATTGTAATACAATACTTATTTACACTCAGGGACGTGCCCATGGGGGGGAAGCTTCCCCCCCCCCCCAATATTTTAGAAAGTTGGCAAAATCACCCAAAAGTTGGTGAAGTTGGCAAAAGCCAATGTAATAGTTAGTTATGTACCAAGGGCGATATAGGTATGTTTATGCCCGCGGATGCAAGTTTCAGCCGAGGGCCCTCGGCCCGAGGTTGAAAGCAGTCAAGGGCATAACCTATATCGCCCGTGGTGCATATAACGTTTTATTTTTCACTTTGAATATTATATTATTTGTATATATCGAATATTTTCTATTGATATTTAGTAAATTGATAAGCTTAAATATCAATTTGTTCAAATAGACATGGGTAGCGTTGGTAATGTTTTTTTTGTTTCAATTTGTTTATGAACTATTGACATTTTAAAAATTAATAATTATAAATAATAAATTATAATATGTATAAAAAATGCAGTTAGTGAAAGTTCCATATTAAATGTTCCACATAATATTCAACTTCTGAATAAATTATAATATAAAAAATAAATACCATATTTTATATTTGACATAAGAACAGCTGTTTCCATTTCGCCCGCGCGGGCGAAATGGATCCATTATGCCCGCCCGGGCGAAATGGATATGTTTTCATGTTTCGTATCCAAGGCAAAATCAACAAATATATTCAAAGTGAAAAATAAAAATTTTATCAACTCAAAAAAATTCTAAGTAAAAAAAAATAATATGCCTATTTTTTCCAACTGTACAAAATAACGTGTTTAGTTATATTTTGTAACTAAACACGTTATTTTAGTTACACAATGTTACTAATTTTGAAATAATTAAATAATGCGTAAAAGTTTTGCTTAGTTGTTGAAACCAACATTCAATGTAAAATGTAATAATAAATTTTAATTTAAGTATTCATAATTATTTTATTTAGGGCCGCGATTAAAAGACAAATATTTGTCCTAAAAGTTGTAAGATTCCTCAAAAATTGCTTTACCACAAAGGGGCCGTCCATTAATTACGTAAGGATGTTTTTTGTAATTTTGGACCCCCTCCCTCCCCCACGTAAGATTGTGGCAACCCCCCCCCCCACATCTTACGTAAGGCTTATTTAAAAGAAAATTAATTTTTACCCCCCCCCCTCCTCTCCTCCCCTTATATTTATAAAATATGAAAAACAATATATTATACCTATAGATAATTATACAAAACTTTAAATTAAATTTTCATTTACATAGATAAAAGTTAATATAGATAATTAATTACATAAAAAAATTAATACAAAAAATTTGAAATTAAATTCAAGGTCAGTCCATGTAGGAACTAGCCATTCCGATATTGTATATGCGGAATAAAGCAGACAACATCACCAGCGTCAGTGACAAGATTTTCCTTATTTCAGGCACTTATATTTTTACTTCAGCTTCGTTTATCCATTCAACGTCTTCTGCTCCCGTTTTTTCGTCATGCGTCACGCACAAGAGTTCATCCGCACGTCGAGTAAGAACAAGTATAGCCCTAGCTTTAGCGTATTTTGGAGAGAGAAAAGCTTTCATGTGTGCTGCGGCTGCATTTTTTGACGCAAAATATTTTAAGAAACTTACGTAAGGAATACGTCGGACCCCTCCCCCCCTACGTAAGGGTCCGTAAGATATCCAATACCCCCCCCCAAACCCTTACGTAATAATTAATGGATGACCCCACACGGTTTTGCTATAAATATACATTTTTAAACAACAAAACACGTATTTGCAGGGCCGGGCCGGCCTGAAAATATTGAATATTTTTTAAAATAAAATGTTTTTATTTTTTAAGTTTAAGAATTTTTAATAGGGATTAATAGGGAAAATTATATTTTTATTATTTATAAAATGATCTATTTTTTATGTCCCAATTTATACCCAATGTGTGAAGCACGAGGAACATTTTTGGATAAGTTGTTACTTTTTACCTCAAAATGCCCACACAAGTGAAAATAAAAGCGAGTTTGCACTCTAGACTCTACTATAAATAGTAATATTATGCTTAGCAAAGAGAATGATAAAATAAGCAGTACCTAGGGTATATGATTATTTTTACCTGATAATAAGTTACCTGAAATAGTAAGAGACAACATCGGCAAAGGAAAACGTTGTGTAGATCCTCCATACATTTTAAATGCCATAAAAAATTAGACAAATCTGTATATTATGTATATACTGTAATTTATAGATAAGTGTTATAAATTATATTAAATTTTTGTATTAGCGTTGATCTTATCTTGTTCAATTATAAGATATTTTTAATTGGGTATATATGTAGGTCTTTTAATGCTGTAAATATTAACCAACGTTTTGGGCCGTTTACATGTGGTTCATTTTCAAGGCTAAATCTAAATTAAATTATAATATAAATTGTAAAAAAAACGCTACCATTTATATTATAATAATTTAATTTATTTTTAGCCTTTAAAATGGACCACATGTAAACGGCCCGAAACGTTGGTTGATATTTAAAACATTCAAAGACCTACCTATACCCAATTAAAAATATCTTATAAGTTATAAATTATAATAATAAATAGCAAAATTCAAATAATAATTATGCAAAAAGGAAAACCTTGTTTAGCGCTTCTTGCAAACCTTTTAAAAAATGGACATTTCATATTTTATATAATACCATATAATACTTAGTATAGTATTTACACTTCTTTTATTTATTACTTCTTAACAATAAAGAGAGATTATCATTGGGTTAACCTACCTAGCTTAAAAAAAGGAACCATGCATTTCATATTATTATCAGGTAAATATTATCAGGTATTTTAATACCCTGCACTCAAACAAGAGAGATAGTATGCGAAAAACGAACAGAACAAATTGTCGGTAATCGAAAACTTACAGTTTATCACGTGATAAATAAATTATTTTTGAATACGAATAGTACCGCCAGCGCCACCAATGTATTTTCCTGTAACTAAGAAATTGCAATAATCTGTACTATGAAGAAAGGTTCCCCCACCACTTTCCGCAGCGTGCTCTTAAGATTGGTTTGGATGTCATTGGTTAAAAGTAAGAGGCGCTGTTTGAATTGGTTTCCATTTGGTTCCTGCCCTCTGCATGTGCAAAAATGGGCAATAATAAATGGTGGGCTATCTGTAGTAATTTATCTGTGGTTTGGGCATTAACTTGCCTTTCTCTGCATCTATAACAGAGACCAAAAAAGTTCCCTTTTGTAGCTCTTGAAAACGTAGCTAGGTACATTAAAAAATGTAGTTTGTACTACAGCGGCTGACTGGTTCTATTTTGACCCTAAAAGCACCCAGACACTTCTGAGCTGTGATTACTAACTTTGGTACGCCGATTATCCCTCTGTAAAGGTCCGTTCGTCAAGGCTACGTACCACTAGCCCAACTTCTCTCCCAACTCTTTCTTCACAAGTTCCACTCCGTCATCTTTTCTCACTTCAACGATGGGCTTTTTGCGTTTTATGAAGTTGTTTTTTGGCAGATAGTAGAGACGGAAGTAACTGTCCAGAGTGTCAAAAATTAGTACTTCGCCTGTCTCCTTTTTGCTAGGTGGTATTGATACGAATGGGGAATCCCCGCTTCTCGAAGTGTTGCCAGCATTTTGGGTCTTCTCTTTCCTCAGGTATTTTCTCATGTCCGTTCTTCCTTTTTAATTCCTGGAAGTCTTATTCCAATAGGTACCAGTTTTTTTACTCATGGGGAGATGTTCTCTTGTCTCTGTTGTATAATTCTGCGACGATGTCTTTAGTAATTTTAGGACTTAGCCCTTGTAATGCTCACAGTTCACGTCAAACTTGTCCGACGCATTAGGCATCTTTCCGAACGAGACGGTCTGTCATACCGCGCTTTTCCCGCTTTCGTCGTGCGAACTCGGAATAGGAATAGGAGCTTAGCTCTGAGCTTATATTACGGGTGACGGACATGCGCAGAATCTTTCTACACCTTTTCCAGCAATAATTTTGAAATTGTCAACCGTTATTCAGACTTGTCAATTGATAATTCATAAGCCGTAAATTTCAATTTTGAAATCGACAAATGAAAATTAGAAAGCCCCCCCCCCCCCCCGATATTCAAAATCAGTGATCAAAGAAATACGGCCCTGACCGTCCATGTTTCTTTGTGATATTATTTTGTTGATAGATATCTACTTGGTAGATTATAATGACCTATTCTTCAACTATAATTTTACCATGATCAGTTTAAGGTCTGCTAAATTTTCACTGTCAGCCATTTCCCAGCTTGAAAATGATACTTGAGATTACATAAGTAAATAACAAAAACTCTCAAGTTGTGAAAAACAAAATTAAATGAAAGCTTTTATTCCAGTCTACACTAATATGTAATATTAAGTCATTTGAATGATTTATTTTATGTCATCATACACAATTCTAATATTTGCGATATTTTGTCCTTTCGGTATTTTGGCTTACGGTATTTCGGCCGCGGTCAAATGTCTGATCCCGTTGTGTTTTATCCTCAATTTGACGTTTTTCTTTATTTTTGTAAAATTTCCAAATTTAGGGGCCCCGAGTGCTGGTGTTAATACCCAGCGATAACTTTAAAAATGCTTTAACCAATGAGAATGGTTGAAATGGCTGACTGTGTGTAACCCCTTATGCTAACTCAACGTAGAAAAAATACTTAAAAAAACTCTTATCTCAGGTAGGTTGAAATTTGTTCAAAAAAATAGGAAATACTTTTGATTTTAATTTTATTGAAAGAATTTACAATCATGACCCTCTTTGGTTTGGATTTATTATATGCTAAAAAAATAACTAATTCTATAATACATTTATTCCTGAAATAAAATGTAATAAAATAACTTAAATATACTAGCAAATTTAATTAGCAAAACATCATCACTCCTCTACGAGATCCTGGCTGCATTTTGGACATTTGCTCTAATTTATGCCTATGTAAACTTATATATATATAATTATTCTTAAAAAAACATTAAATACCTTTATTCAGTATATTAATCTAGTAGTAGTCCATTATAGTTAGACGAGTTTTCAACTTTATTTGCTTGATGATAGATTCACATAAATATGTCCTGTCACTCGATTTGTTTATTCACAATTTTACTAACTTTATTTAATTATTAGTCTTTATTACTTAACGTAATTATTGCAGTAGTCTTTTCACAATTTCATTCACTAATATCATTTATTTATTTATTTACTATTCTTAATACATTAATTTAAATTATTGTTCATTACGAATTTACTACAAAATCCATATAATAGTGTAGGCACTTTTTATCTAAACGCTTATTAATGTTTATTGAAAATTCTATGTAGTCGTAACACACTTTTTCAAAACAAAATTTGTCGAATATTTAAATTTCGGAGGTAATGTAATATAATTACAATTAAAAATATTCATAAAGGTATCGAAGGTAATTTAAGATATTTTCCGAAAGGTATTCAAAAATAATCGTGATCTAACTAGAATCACAATATAGAAGATAATTTAAGGTATTTCACAAAAGATACTCAAAGATAGTTGTGATCGAACTAGGATCAGAATGTCTCGAATGTTTGATGGTAGGTCCTTATATATTATAGTTTCATCACGCGCCCCGTAAGCACAAAAAACTTACGCGTGGCGATGAAGTCATCGGACGCGGTGATTCCCCGGTAAAGTAAATGAAATCACGCGTGTTAGCTATTAAAAATACTTTGTACTATTACTTTCTTTGTGTATTACCAAAATAGCTTACACGTGCGACACTATTATGAAATCACCCGGACACGGTTATTCCCCGGTAAATGAGATCATTCATGTTAAATATTAAGAATACTTTGTCTTAATTCTTTGTACTAATATTGCATTAATTTTGAATCGTTACAATCGCCTAATAGTACAAAAAAACAAATTAAAAAAAATAACGAAAAGTTATATTTTTTCACAAAAAGAAATTTAGGAAAATAGTCTTAATTTTTCGGAATTAAAGGTAGTTCTTTATTAATTACGATAAGCTCGAATCTAAATAACAAATTTAATGTTAGGCGCCACTTGTTTTAAATTGGTTGGGAGAATTTAATCAAAACAAGAAACTTAAATCCTCTAAGTTCTTACTATTATTAAAATAAAATTAACTAATTAAAAAAAAAAATTAGAATAATCATTAAAATAATTGAAATTTCACGATGATTACCAGTCGCAAGTCTTAGTCAGCCTCAATTTCGTTGTGACCACTGTAAAAGAGGGCGGTTCGCGAAATCACGGGATCATTCGCTGGCCGTGGGACCCACAAATGCAGATGGAAACTCTGAAGTCTAGATTAATTTGGACATTGAAATTATGGTAAAATTTGGGCTCAATCATATTTACAGTGCCTGGAAAATGAAAAAATCATATTTACAAAATTCATTTCCTTTGGAATTTGATGCCACGCTAAAAATGGTATCTAATGAGATGGAATCTAGTCTGTTTTATCAATTGTCGTTGGAAAAACAGAAAAAAACTTGCGATTAAATTTAGCTTTTCCAAAGTGGAAATATCAACTTAGGTGTCTCTGGGGTTATTTGCTTTACTACTAAAATGACGAAACGTATCTATTGCTCAAGTTATTTTAGATAAGATAAGGAAGTTTCGTATGATTCCTATTGGAAATCGTAACAAAGGTAAAGGTGCTCATAAAGGTATAGATGACGGTAAATTGTACCCTTAATTCTGGATCTCGATTATATTCAAGACACTAGGTAGATGTTTTCAAAACATAAGGTATTTTTTTTTTTGGAAAATACTAAACATATTTTTAAAAATACTGAAGGTATTTGTCTTCAGAAAGAGACGATATTTTGGGAAGGTACTCAAGATATTTTTAATAGGTAGTACAATTGAACATTTTCTTTGTTCAAAAAGGTAAATGATTAATGAGCTTATTAATTAAAATAATTCAAGGTAAGAAAAATTTATCTCATTAAAGGCAGAACTTATTTGTTCACATAAAGGTACAAGTAAAGTAAACGATATGTTTACTCTTAACAAACAAATTATATGAGAAATTATTTTTTGCTTACTGACCTATCATAAACATGAAATTAACGCACGACTAATGATAACATTGGGTAGCTAGGCCAATGCAACACCAGTCTGTACTTGGCTTAACTAAACGATTTATTGGTTAGCTATTCCAATACTCCGCAAAGCGTACCCTCTAATTTCAGGTAAGGTAGTTGTTTGATCACTAAAATGATATTTAAAAAGTTAACAACGAGGAACAGTTGTTATTTTGGCACGCAGTTTTACGTCGTACGACCGGGACGTGTTTGATAACTAAATTCGTCAAAAAAAAAATTTTTTTTTAAACTAAACATTAAAATAAAATTGTTCATGAATTCACGTTTTGAGGGAAAATAACAATTTCTCCACTAAAACTAAAGGAATATTATTAACTAACACAAACATTACTAAGATACTGGGTCGTTATGAACTAAAAATAAGGTAAAGAAATTATATTGGCTAATAATAAGGTAACGATAATATACAACAGAAATAAAAGTGTAAGGGCTTAATCACTTGGAGGAAGATTGGTAGCAGTGCACTTCTTTGTTGAGCATTTTTACCCAAAACTTGTTTCCGCAAAGTTAGTTCCTTCAAAATCTCGTTATCTGATAAGAAATTTGACTCCATCTTCACGCTTTTTATATTACCTTTTCCAAGTAAATTTATTCAAAATTCTTAATAAATTAATGATGCCCAAACAAAAATTTTATTTTCAAATAAATTCCTAACTGACACGCAATTTTTTTAATTACTTGTTCGATACAAAGTTACGCCTAAAAAGAACTAACGTTTGACCTTGTCACTCGATACCGGAAAGAATTTACTAATGCAGATTATTTAATATTGCTTTAAAAATTACGGCTAAAAATTAAATAAAAAAAAACGTGAGATGTACTTGTTTACATAAAACAACCAACGTATTTCGCGATACTTGATTTTGCAGTAAAATTCGTATTGAACCTTACAATAATTTCATTGTTGTATTATGTACTACCTACTTATTCTAAAAAAATTCAATTTCAATCGTATTTCGTATTACTTTCTACTAAAATTTCAATAAATCGGCCACGCGTTGGGCAGCGCCAATTGTAACCCCTTATGCTAACTCAACGTAGAAAAAATACTTAAAAAAACTCTTATCTCAGGTAGGTTGAAATTTGTTCAAAAAAATAGGAAATACTTTTGATTTTAATTTTATTGAAAGAATTTACAATCATGACCCTCTTTGGTTTGGATTTATTATATGCTAAAAAAATAACTAATTCTATAATACATTTATTCCTGAAATAAAATGTAATAAAATAACTTAAATATACTAGCAAATTTAATTAGCAAAACATCATCACTCCTCTACGAGATCCTGGCTGCATTTTGGACATTTGCTCTAATTTATGCCTATGTAAACTTATATATATATAATTATTCTTAAAAAAACATTAAATACCTTTATTCAGTATATTAATCTAGTAGTAGTCCATTATAGTTAGACGAGTTTTCAACTTTATTTGCTTGATGATAGATTCACATAAATATGTCCTGTCACTCGATTTGTTTATTCACAATTTTACTAACTTTATTTAATTATTAGTCTTTATTACTTAACGTAATTATTGCAGTAGTCTTTTCACAATTTCATTCACTAATATCATTTATTTATTTATTTACTATTCTTAATACATTAATTTAAATTATTGTTCATTACGAATTTACTACAAAATCCATATAATAGTGTAGGCACTTTTTATCTAAACGCTTATTAATGTTTATTGAAAATTCTATGTAGTCGTAACACACTTTTTCAAAACAAAATTTGTCGAATATTTAAATTTCGGAGGTAATGTAATATAATTACAATTAAAAATATTCATAAAGGTATCGAAGGTAATTTAAGATATTTTCCGAAAGGTATTCAAAAATAATCGTGATCTAACTAGAATCACAATATAGAAGATAATTTAAGGTATTTCACAAAAGATACTCAAAGATAGTTGTGATCGAACTAGGATCAGAATGTCTCGAATGTTTGATGGTAGGTCCTTATATATTATAGTTTCATCACGCGCCCCGTAAGCACAAAAAACTTACGCGTGGCGATGAAGTCATCGGACGCGGTGATTCCCCGGTAAAGTAAATGAAATCACGCGTGTTAGCTATTAAAAATACTTTGTACTATTACTTTCTTTGTGTATTACCAAAATAGCTTACACGTGCGACACTATTATGAAATCACCCGGACACGGTTATTCCCCGGTAAATGAGATCATTCATGTTAAATATTAAGAATACTTTGTCTTAATTCTTTGTACTAATATTGCATTAATTTTGAATCGTTACATGTGACATTTTTATTGATTCCTATTGGTTAAAAAAACTGACAGAGTTATCGCTACCACTGAACCTAAGTATTTGTGTTTTTTTGCATCTCGCGGCAGTGCCAATAAGATTAACGTAGAACTACCTCATATTAATCAAATTTAGCAGGCGTGAGGAAATGCGAAGAATTTAGAAAAATGCCTATGTAGAACTTCCTCTAAATGCAGTTGGCAACGCTCCGCACGGCCGTCCGGCTGTTTTAGCAATCCAGTACGTGATTGCCTAAAAGGCCGCACTGAAGAGGATTATTATCATAAGTGTAAAACGTAATTTGTTCGGCCCTTTGACTTATCCCATATGAAATATTGTGGCAGTTCGAAATACATCAATTTCTTGGCAAATTAAACTGTAGATTCGTACCTAGATTTTTGTATCCAGCGTGCTCAGATTCATATTCATTCGGATTATCTGAATAATTTTATAGAAATGTTTAGTGGTACATAAATTGTGGACGTTCGTGGTTAATAGTAAATCTGGGATGTTCATAAATATTAGATACCTTAATTTAAGTAGTACTTTAGAAATTGAACTCCTTGATTGGTGCATTTTAAGCCAATCACTGATATTTTGTGAGTGAGGACTTTACTTTAGATTATATATTGATATCAGAAACGTTTTGAGAGCTTTAGCAAAAATACAAGAGCTGTATAGATTAAAAATGCTATACAAATTTATATGCATCATATTTCTCCCCGAAAAGTAGATCGCCATCTAACGCGGAAATTAAATAATCTGTGTATGTTATGGAGCTAATGGGGTACCGACAAAAATATTTAGTAGTATTTTTTTACGTAAATACGATCCTTCGGATCGCCGTAAAAACGGCTCATTTCGATGTAATTAAATAATGAAATTCAAATAGATTTGAATTATTTATTCAATCTGTGACGTCATCACAAACTTAATTAGCAGATCTTGCTTAGAGATGGCGTGCAAATGTCAAATACATTACGATTACAAAGTGTTTAGAGTTCCAATGTGTAGAAATACGTCTGCAAAAAATAATACAAAAGTTTTCTTAATGTTTCAAAAGCCGAATACCGCAAAATATTATGATTTACAGCAGTCGTACAATGCCGCTTTGCACGCCATCTCTAAGCAAGATCTGCGAACTAATGTTAGTGACGACGTTACAGATTGAATAAATAATTTAAATTTATTTGAATTTCATTATTTAATTTTTATCGACCCTTTCTTTATTTTTTGGTCGATTTTCCAAGTTATGGTCTAATTTTGCATTATAGGTATGCCCATAAAAATTTCGTTTAGAAAAAAGTTTTTGCAAAACTGTAAGCATTTTTTTTCATATTATACCAAGGAAAACTTATTATATTTTTTTTGAATTATCAAATATGCAAAAATTCTAGTCACTTTCTAGGAATTTATTTACGGAAATATAATGCAAAATTCAAGATGAAACCAATAATTCGAAAAACGACCGTCAAATAAATCAAGGGTTAGCAAAACATAGATTAGAAAATATTGCAAGGTTGCCAAGTGATATGTGAAAAGTTGTTGGTGCAATAGGCCCTTCATTGGTTAGAAAGACATACAGAGTTTACTTGTAACTAATCGGAATACTTATTTTTTACTTTCCGCCCTAGTTCACTAAATGGAATCCGCTTTTCAGGCAAAAATATGATGCATATAAATTTGTATAGCATTTTGTAACTTTACAGCTGTTTTATCTCTGGTTTTAGCTTGAATCATGTAGTATTAGATATATGTTAGACAAATCTTATGAAAGTTTTTGGAAACGCCTGGTGGAGTTCAAAAGGTTATCAACAGATGGCGCTCCTGAATTGGAAAACGGAAGAATTGGCTTGAGTACGTTTCGGGGATCTCATAGGGACGGTTGTATAATAGAGGTTCAACCTCGGATTTGTGCCATTTGATTGGCTGATACAGCAAAGATGCCTGGGTTAACCCGTACGCCCTTACTCGAGGTTGAACCTCTGTTATACAATCGGCCCTTAAATTTATTAAGACTTCAATTCAGTAACGCCATCTGTTGATTACCTTTTCAACTAGAGCAGGTGTTTCCGAAACTTCCATAAGGTTTGCCAATCTGATATTATCAACAGTTTTAGAGACACCTGAAAAAGTTAAAAAGATTATCGACCGATAGCGTTACTAAATTGGAAGCCGTAATAAATTGCTTTAGCATTAATACCAACCAAGAAATACAACATACTCGTAATGCAATTTAGTAGCGGAATGTGTTGATAATCTTTTGAACTACATCGCGTAGCATACAGGTTATATTTTCAAAACTCCCATAAGGTTTGGGTATCCGATACAAGTATATAATGAAATATTTCACAAAGGGATGCGCTAATATGGCTCCTTGGAATGTTAGGGACCTTAGTTGATTTCTCTCAGGTCTTTCTTGTAAAATAGATTTCTAAAAGGGGAAGAACACGTATTATCAAACCGCGATTTGCAATTTTACCTATACAGAGTCGATAAGTTTAAGGTTTATAATGTGTAATTAAAATATAAAATTTGCGGTTAATGGATATCCATTTAGAAAAAATCGACTTTGAAGTTCGCAAAAGTTACACTTTCAGTGACGCGCATGATGAAAATTTGCGGAATCTTGTCCATTCTGTTGTCGGTCCGCGTGCTTTGATATACCCAAAACGTTAATATCGAAAAAAAAAAGTGCGTGTAGGGCCTTCTGCCGCCAATTCTAATTTTTTGGTATACTACTTAAACCTTTATCTTTCCGAATCTCAATAGGAAAATTTCAATTTAGTGGTTGGACGTTTCATGCCGGCACCAATCCATCATCATTTTGGCTCTCTCCGAATTTTGAAAAAGCTCCATAATAATTCTTACCCTCTTTACTTTGTTAGTTGTTTTTTCAGAATGTTCTCAAAAACAAATCACGAAATAGATCTATCCTAGTGCAATTGTTAGAAAAAATGTTCAACGGCCTATCACGCCGAGATTAATAATAAGAAAACAAATTATTTTTATTAATAATTACCGTTCTCTTTGCCCCCCCCCCTCCCATTTCGGATCCAAAATAAATCGTTAGCACCTGTTTGTATCTCTTTCGCTTTTGAGATATTTCTCAAATTCGTTGCGGGGACTGGCAAAATGCTAGCTCCCCCTCCCTCATTTTGGATCCAAAATAGTCTCAATCGTTTATACCTCTTTTATTTATGTTTGCACTCGTTTAATTTTCGAGATATTTAGAAAAAACATTGACACGCGCGCAAATCGGATTAACAAGATTTACAAAGTTGAAGAAAATAAATGGTTTTTTATTTTTGAATAACATTGGTATCTAACGTTTAAGCCTCATTAATGTTCGAAAAAGAAACCGAAGTAAAGTTATTTACGAAATTTTTAGGGATGGCTGGCGATACTCTTTTCTATTTTCCTGTTGTTCCGGTTTGTGCAGCACCGTTGTCAATCGATACAGCTTTCTGTGAACTTCGATGAATTTGCATAATCATCATTATAACTTCACGTTTTTCAGAATTATGGCTTTTTGACAACTCCGAGCAACACGCGTTAACATTGGTTTTGCCAGTATTTTAGATTCTGCTGTTCAATGTGCCCATAAACCGAAACTGAGGCAAATTTGAATATATGCGCCCCCCCTCCCAAATGATTCTTATCATTTTTAGAAGTTTAAACTATTATTTATTGGGTTTTGTCGAGGTTTAGCGCCCCCATTGCGATGGCTTAGAGTAATGAAAACAAATGGATGCTTATCGCGAACTCATTTAGGCTGCCAGGAACAGTGGGTATTCAATACCCCTCAGGTACACTCAATTTATTGCGAAAGAAAAACTTTCACTTTTACGTCCTTCGGGATTAAGAAGAACGGTACTGGGATAGTTATGAAAAATATGACCTGCTGTCCCCCCGTCCCGGATTACAAACGAAAATTGCAAAAGATTCAACGAAAAATAATAAATTTTAATGGTTCTGAATAATGGCAAGTGTACCTGGGGGGTATGGAATACCCCCCAGACCCCCCGGTCGTGTAATATCAATTTTTATCGTTGGGAACTTCTGAAGATCTTCTATAAAATACGCATGGTATGTCAGAATCACCGTTTCCATGGTAACGTGACGGAATAACCCCCCTCCTCCGAATATGGAGATTATTTTTATCGGTAGGAATTTTTCTTTTCAATTTGAATAACTGTCACGATGATAACGTGATATTTTTACCGGTTACCCAGTCACTTAAAGGGAAATGAAGAAGAATCAACTTTCCTAAAATTCCCTGTCTTATCATTGAACCAAAATTGAAGAGGAAAAAATTCTCTTTGTTTTGTTCACCATCGATGGTAAAGTTTAAATGTACGAAATATTTATCCATCATCATTTTGGCTCTCTCCGAATTTTGAAAAAGCTACATAATAATTCTTACCCTCTTTACTTTGTTGGTTGTTTTTTCAGAATGTTCTCAAAAACAAATCACGAAATAGATCTAACGTAATGCATTGTTAGAAAAAATTTTCAACGGCCTATCGCACCGAGATTAATAATAAGAAAACAAATTATTTTTATTAATAATTACCGTTCTCTTTGGCCATTGTGACATTTTCTGTTGTATTACATTTGAGAGTATGGTTTAAAGTTTAAATTGATACAAAAATTACCGCATACGTTGACAATATTTTTTGAATCTTTCCGATATCTACCCTCCATTGACGCGCAGGAATGGATAGACAAGATTCTAGCTAAATATTTTAATGCAAAAAATATGTAATGATCTCAATTTAAAGTATTGATATTGTCTAACTTCTTGAAGATATTGTATGTAAAAAATTAATCGTTTTTAAAAATTTCAAGCTAAATTACGCGATTTATTTACTATATTATAGTGAAATGGTATTTTGGATTTAAAGTAATAAACCGTTAACAGCACGACATATGTAGACTGCGCCGATGGTCAGAAATTAATCCTTTTTTTTTGGGTAAATGACCATGGGCAACCTGTAGATTGCGCCGATGGTCATTAAGGGTAACATACAGATTGCGCCGATGGTGTACCTCAGGGATTAAAAAGTATTACTAAGGCATAATGGGGTTATTATTGTAAATCAGTTTATTAAATATTAATAAAAAATTAAATTGCGGTACCTAATTATTAGTAATATGACAATACTTATTGCAATACTTATTAGTAGATATTAATAATAAATATTATCAAAAAAATGGGAAATAACCGGTGTATTGCCGAAAAAGTGAAAAAATTAAATTTTTTTTTCTTCGATTTTTGGGGTGTGCATTCGATAAGGAGAGTTATCCATCGTCAAAACCTACCCTTCCGGGGCGCCGCGCCGCTTCGCTCCGCTCCGCTCTGCACCCCTGCAGGGCGGTTTTGACTCTGGTTACTAGGCTAAACATACGAGAAGGCGCGCCACCCATCAAGAAAACCGGGATAAATGAAACCGGGATGTGAGAGAACCTCGAAATAGCATTAAAAAGTATAGTTGCGGTATGGGGCAGTAAACTATGACGTTTCACCCCCAAAATTATAGACCAACAGAATCGTGCACAAATTGTCTCGAAATTGCAAATTTCTCGTAGTTATAAATTTGTTTTATAAAAGTTTTTAATAATGAAAGAATCAAAATAATGCAGTTATTTAAAAATAACCTCGTCAAATTACTAACCTAATTAAAAATCGCACATAATGTATAGTAGGTACTCCTGTAATAAATTAAGTACCTTAATCCTCTAATGGGATTTTCACTCCGTCGTTACCCAAAAAGATTACCTATTAATTGACCATCGGCGCAATCTACATACTAACCCTAACCGAACCCGGCGCAATCTACATGCTAGATTATGAGACCCTTCAACCATCGGGCGCAGTCTACAACCTCCCTCCCTAGGGTGGTCCCTAGTTTTAGCCTTAGGGTGACATCGTCATCTATTTGTTGGTTCTTACACTGCGCATAAATCTTCGTTATAAAAAATATAATTTGATAAGCCCGACTTTGAAAACATTAACAAATAATGTCGTAGTCGCAGTTAATTTGACTACAAAAAATCTTTTTTATTGAAAATTTTTTCTAATAAAAGTGGACATATTTACAGCTGGATTCTCGTTAATCCATTCATGCGCGTCCGTGTAGGGCAGATAATAGGAAACGTCCTAAAATATATATTTTTAACAATGCGATAATTTTTGTATTAATTTAATCGATATACTGTTGAGGAAAGCTGATCAGATGAAATCTCGAATTTTTCTATTTATGATTAATTGTCCGGTGGTGGGAATGAAGATCCATTGTTTTGAATTATGGTCATTCAACCTTGCACACAACTTATTTTCTTTGTGTCGATTTGCTCTTTCAGCTTTTCAGCAAAGCACTAGTTTATTTTAGAACTTAATTTGAACATTTTCCAATGCACAGCGCTCCAAACGTACCGAAAAGGACTTCTTCGGCAATTTCGGACTGAAGTGCTCGTAAAAATAACAAATTTACTTAAATGATCCTAGTAAATAATCAAATTTAATTCTCATCGCAGGGAGCAATTAGGTGCGGGCAGTTATGTTAAGACTAGACACTTGACACTACTTTTATTGATAAATATTTTGTCCAGTATTTTTGTTGATGAAACTCTATAAAATCCTTCTTCTAAACATTTTGTTTATTTCAGGATGTCTCATTTGACCGATATCAATGTGCACGATTGGTGTTAGATTCGTTATGCGCCTTCGAAGAAAGCAACATGAGTCGCATGGCCGTAGCCATTTGCAGTATTCTAGCGGCTAAAGTTTCGACATCCGAAACGTCGCAATTGGGCGCTCGACCCAAATACATGAACAAGCTCTTGGTGATGGTCAAAAATCGTATTGAAACAAAACTATCGGATATCACGATGAAATTTACGTTGAGCGCGCTGTGGAATCTAACCGACGAGAGTTCCGCAACCTGCGAAGTGTTTTTGGCGGAAGGTGGTGCGCTTTTGTTTTTGAACGTTTTAAAAACGTTTCGAGACGATAGCGCGATTGAAACTAAAGTATTGGGATTGCTTAATAATATAGCAGAAGTTGAAAATTTGCGTTACAATTTGATGTTAACCGAATTGATCGAGGAGTTGTATGTGTTGTTAAAATCGGAACTTATCGATGTTAGTTACTTTGCTGCCGGAATTGTTGCTCATTTAGCGTCAGACGGTGCCGAAAGTTGGATGGTTAATAAATATAGTCGTAAGGAGATGCTCGTCGAACTGGGCAACGCTGTAACTCAATGGAAAGTACCTGAAAGCGAAATGGTAGCCTATAGGAGTTTCAAACCGTTTTTTCCGTTGTTACGGAGAGAAATGGATTTTCAAATACAGCTGTGGGCCGTTTGGGCGATACATCATGTTTGCACTAAAAATCGTAAGTTTGTAATATTTTATTTCTATTGTGTGGGGTCGTCTCATTGCTTGAATCTTTATTTGTGTACAAAATTCCCCTAAAAACAGTTATTTTTTTAATATTTCAGCAGCTCGTTACTGTTTGATGTTGAAAGAAGAAAAAGGCATTGAATTTTTAAATGATTTATTGGAAGACGTTTCAATACATGACGAAATTCGAACAATAATAGAAAATATTATGCGATCTTTAAAAATAAATTTTTAATTTAATTTTGCTTGTGATATTATTTATTGTAATATAAAATAAGTTGTGTATGTAAATGTTTGGAAAAATTCAAAGTTTTCTCGTGGTGGAGCCGACTTTGAGGTTGCTGAAAAAACAACATGGTTTTAAGAGCGTTGTCAGGCAATGTTTTTTATCATTTACTTCTGGAATTGAAAAAAATTTAAACAATCGCTAGTTTCTACCAATCCTGAAATATCCATAAGTTGAGTTTGGGAATCCCCGAATTCTAGCTTTCATTTTACCCGTTAGTCTAATTTTTTAACTAGGGATTGTTTTAAGTTTTGTGCAATTCTGGAAGTAAATGACAAAAAAATTCTGAATTAACCCTCTTAATTTTGGCAAAATTGTAGGCCACTTCTCAAACACAGCAGTGGCTTGGTGTGATCGCTGGTTGAGTTATAGCGCGGAAATTGTGGGTTCGAATTGCGGACTTGACTGAATTTCTTAGCGCCGCCCTCCGGTGAACATCAACACTCTGTGGATAAATTAGTTTGAAGTAAAAGAGAAATTAGAGGATTGATCCACCTCAATGAATGGATCGTAAAGACTTTGCAGAAAAAGCGGAGTAGCAATATTCCGAAATGGAATGGAAAAGCTTGATGATGATGTAGGCCACTTCTTGAACATGCGGCGTAACGGTGTTTTGTTTGGTTGGCTTGCTTGCGTTTTACTTGCCGGTGGTGCGCGCTCACAAAACAGGAAATATTTTCTACTGGCTAGTAAACTAGCCAACCAAGTTGAGAGTTGCAGTAGGTAATTTTTAAATTTCAGGGGTCCTGCTCGTGGGCGTTTATAAGAAAGGGGGGGGGGGGTAAATACAGGCAATTGCCCTTCTGAATTGAAAGATATTTTTAATATTGAAATTTTAAGAATTTTATTTAAAAAAATTTTTGTTTATTCCTGGAGAGAATCGTTTCGACGCCCATGGTCCTGACTTGTGTATAAAATTGTGGTTCTGCAAATTGCAATGTATAAAATCGTTCTATTTGCCTAAATTTTGTAAAATGATTGTGTGTGATGATTTTATGTTCAGAAACGTTGTGATGTTGACGTATTAGTATTTTGACAATTGGGTGTTTTCATCAAATTTTTTAATTAAAAATTATTGAATGGTATTTACGGATAAACCATTTTATTTGAAAATAAACCTACAATAACGGATTAAAAGTTGACAATACGGCCGTCCTTAATTAAAACGTCCTAATTAACAAATTGGTTTTCGGGCGAAAAATTACTTTATGTTGATATTATAACGCTGTTTTCATTATAAAATAGTATTTGGTGCCATCTTTTAGTTTGGACGTTTTAGCTAAGGACGACAGTATATATGCATGTTCATAATAAAACAGCTTAATATGTATTCTAAACCCCAGCACAAATAATTAGGGAGGGACTGAGATTCCAACTCACAATCATCACATCCATAATGTAACTCTCACCTCTACATCAAGCATTTGTGGACATATGCTTGAAATATTTTTTTATAATTTTTTATGGACTTTAACATTAATTTGATTTGAGAAAATTACCCAAAGCGTACAACTTTACTTGAAAATTTAACCACTTGCTGCATTTCATGTTAGTTTTTTTACGAAGTTTCTAAATTTCCAAGGGTTTTTCCCTGAAAATGCGCCTTTAACCCTTAAGTACGTATTTGTACTTAAGTAACAAATATAAATTTGAGCTTTATAGGGTTGATTGGCTCAATAATTGACGAATTAGTGGCAGAACAACTTGACCTAGTTGACAAAAAATGCGTACACTGGGGGAGAGGGAATTTCCCTCCCGAACACCCTTTGGATTCAACACTGCAGATTGGCGGAAACACTAAATGTTTGTTCTTTAATTATTGAGAATAATGCAAAAATTCAGGCATATTTTTTGGAACTATAAATAAACATGAAATTTATGAAAACACCAATTGCAAAAAAAGAATTTAATTGTAATTAAAGCTAAATCAACCTAAAAATAAGAAAATCGCAAATTTAGCTATATCGTGTGTACATAAAAAATGAAATGTTAAATTATTTTATTATTAATAATTGTTATTTATTTTTTGTTACTATCCCTCGTTACGTTGGCATTGCTAAATGAGCCTTGCTAATTGTAACACGAAATAAATTTTTACTAGTCACTAAAAATATAATGAAAATGTTAAAATAATTGTAATTTTATAATTATATAATTTTTTTTAATGAAATCATTAATTTTACATTGTATTCAGCAAAGCGGCAATATTTCTAATAAAGTTGTAGTACCGCTGTTATTTTTATTTTTTTATACCTAAATAACATGGATATCTAATGGTGTATATCAGCTCTCATGCAGGCGTTGCAGTTATTTTTATTTGGGGAGAACGGCAAGATCATTCCAAGTTATGGTGGGTTCATGCTACACTTGAACTTAATTTAATTTTAAATTATTGAAAATACAATGTTTGATAATAAAAATATTCTATTTTGCTTTTTTACTTTCCAAACCCCTAGGTAAGGAAAGTATTGTTATCAGTCAAAATTTGACCCCCCAATTTTTTGACAGATGTTCACGTTTTGAGGTCCCCTGAATCCATTTTTATCATTTTTGGAAGGATGTCTGTATGTACGTCTGTGAACACGATAGCGTCTAAACGAAGCAAGCAAATCATTCCAAATTTTGCATATAAGCTTTTTCCTGTCGTAGGACGAAGCCAGATGAAAATAATTTAAATCGTGTAACGGGAAAGGGGGGTTTACCTGGAGCTATTATGACATTATGCGTCATAACTTCGAAACGAAATTAAATATGTAAAAATATTAATAACAAAAAATTAGCGCTATGGAATTTCCTACATTTTTTGTCCTACAAGTTTTTCTCTAAAATATACAGGGCGTTTCAAAAATTTTTGTATTTGTAAATAAAATAGTAAACCGCATTCTACTAACGAAAATAAGATGAAAAGTTTCTAATAACATGGGTCCAAAAATGCTTCGTTTGCAAGATATAGGCATTCAAAAGTTTTTTTCTTCCTATTTTGGCAAAATATGAAATTTTTCATCGATTTACTGTTGAAATTATGTAACCATTTTATTTAAAAATATAATGTAAAAATTTGCGTCTGTTCGGAAAGTTATGCGATGGCCACATCAGATTTTTAAATTAGGTATAGCTCTTTAATATTTTCCAATGTTTCGGGCCGTTTACATTTGGCCCATTTTCAAGGCGAAGAATAAATTATTATTAATTAATTAAATTCTATAAATTGTAAGCACTTTGTATGAAATTAATTGACAATGTCAATTTAAAAACAATTGCGTCAAATTATTTTTATTCAAAATTTTGAATTGGACAAAGACATCATCTGAATCAGACCCAGTAAATTTACAGAGTTCCGCATTCTAAGGTACGGCCGCCATGTTTTATCCTGTCAACTATAAGAAACAATTGCTTTTTTTCCAACTTTTCTGTATTAATTACCCATATTAGGGATAAAATAAAATCTCGGGTGTGAGGGTTCGGATAATAAAACAACGGTTTACCACATCAACTAGTTTCGAACCCTAAACGGGTTCATCTTCAAGACTATATTTAGAAAAGGAAAGGTTGATACAATCAAAATTCAAAAATGCATAAAACGCAACACAAAAAACAAAATTTACCTCGCGGTAAGATGTACTTGTCGTTAAATCCCGAAACTGGTGACAAATTGTGGAATGGTGAAAATACAGACGTAATGTTTGTCAATATAACGATATTTAAAATTCTTATTTTTGAAAGCAGCCAACTTCAAAATTCACCAATCCACCAATAAAAAACTCATTGGCGTAACATAGAGTTGTCAATTAACCAGTTCCCTTTTTCCCCTTTTATCCTTCCATATTTTTATCACCGACTTATAGGCATTATCAATCTGTTCGAAGTCGGTTATTTTGTTAACATTATTGGTGTTTGTCAAAATACAGGCCGCCTCCAGAAACGCCCACTTTGGATAGTTGCTCTCACGTGCAAGAACTTTAACGTTTTTTTCGTCAAATTGGTGATTACAAAGACGTAGGTGCTCCGATAATCCGGTTTTATCTAACCCTTTCATTGCATCCAGCCTGTGCTGCCTTATTCGTGTTGTTAGTAGTTGTTTGGTTTGACCCACGTAAGTTTTTTTGCAATCGCAGGGTTCGAAACTAGTTGATGTGGTAAACCGTTGTTTTATTATCCCAACCCTCACACCCGAGATTTTATTTTATTCAGATCCGAGGGGAAGAAAAAATTTTTTATTCCAATCAAACCATATTAGGGAGTTCATGGTACTATTTTTGAAAAAATTAATGAACTATTATATTTTTATTATAAATTATACGGGTAATAAGAAGAATTTGGTAAAACATTGCTGCCGTTATCAATTTATTACTGATGACTTTTAATATTTTTTTAAATTGATATATTTTTAACTATACCTTTTTTACCGAGTGTCAGGACTTGAATCGGAAAAATTATGGCAACCCTACCTGTGCAAATAAATTAATAACATTTAGTGCACTCTTGTTCTTTTTTTAAACGAAAATAAAATAATTTTATTCATATTTTATTGCTATAAATTCGTAACCAAAATTTTTCAATTTTGTAGTGGGAGGCTTGTATATAACATACAGCCAATAGAGTTATTGTTTAACTCCCCTCCAACCCCTTCTCTTTTTAACCCACTTTCAAGTCGAGGCTCTAACGCCACTCTCGGGAATTCAAACCCTAAAATAGTCAATGTCAGTTCACACTTTTATTCTCGCATCCTTATTCAGTCTAAATTTGCAACATAATAAATGCACTTTTAACTTAAGAATGTGCAATGCGATAAATTACGAGTTACTTCAATCTCGAGTTTTGTACACTATCTTATGCAATAGAGAGGTGAAATAACAGCGACCCTCAAAATATTTGAAATCAAAACTATTACATGGTTGCTAAACTGAACCTACGATAATGCAAACTTCCGGTAATCCAAATTTCATCGAGTTTGAAATTCCGGAAGTTTAGATTGTAGTGTTTTCAGTTTATCGACCATATACCTGCTAGTTTTGATTTCAAATTATTTTAGGGTTGCTGTTGTTTCACTCTCTCCGTTGCATAAAATAATATGCATTATACTATAACTCGAAATTAAAGTGACTTTTAATCTCTCGTGTGAATTTTTTGCCCAAGGTGTTAGTCGCTTCGTTGTATAACGTACTATATTATAGAAAAGAGTAAATATTACGTGTAAGGAAATAAATTTAAATAAATATTAAAGGTTATGTTGACACTTCAAACTGTTGACAGCAACCGTGTAAAGAAACCAAATATGAGCAAGCGATTGGAGCAATTTCAAGAAAAATATTTTGAAGAGAGATAAAATATATTATAACGAAAATAGCAATACATTTCTAAGTTGGAACTGTGTTGATTTTGGTTGTTTCAATACAAGGTTTAGGGTAATTGGTATCTAAATATTATTGAAAAATATTCGTTTTAAATTTTGAAAGTTTTCACTGATTATATCGAAATTAATTTTTAAGGACCAGTGGTACAACAGAGGGTTAACTCAAAAATCAGCTGAACCTGGATTTTTAACAGTCGATTTTTAATATATTTTCAACTTTTTAAATTATTTAATTATATTTTAAAACAGTTATATGTTAAAAAAAAAGTCCAGGAAAATGCTTATTTATTCGGTTTATCGACTGTCTTAGGAAACCTTACGCAAGTCTTGCCTAATTTTACAAGCTCCCGTGAACCAGCAACAATATGTGGAAGCAATTAAGAATGAACTGCATAAATACGCTAAATGTGTATAATTAATTTTTTAAAATCTCTTACAAGGTCATTTTTAAATTAATAAATAATAAAATTTCACTCCTCTCGCATTTTTAAAATTTGTATTTGTGACGCGTTTCAATCACGAACGATCTTCATCGGTCACAATATTATCAAATTAAAAATTTATTATGTATGTACTATGTATGTGATTGAAGGGTGTCACAAATAAAAATTTTAAAAATATGAGAGGAGACCAATTTATTAATTTTTTCAAAATGTTTATATTATCAACATATTCCATTAAATCTTCGTCGTCGGTGTAATCATTAGTTAAATAAACTAATCAAAAATCACTAGTCGAATAAACAATAAATTTTAAATTATTGTTGATCATTAGATAATTTTTCAAATTTAATTAAATATTAAATTTCCGATAGTTAAAAACCCACATGAGTTCAAGAATTATTCCGTAACAGGCTAAAGTGATGAAAAATAACAGCAAAACTATTACATCCACAGTACTTTGAGGTTATAAAACACGTAAATATAAACTTGAACCAGGTTTAACCCACCAATTTCTTAAGTGCATTTCGCCAGACCCCTCCCTCCGTTTCGAATTTCAGATCCAAAATATTTTTCGCTCTTGAGATATTTCCAAAATTCGTTGAGGAGACTGGAAAAATGTTAGCCTTCCTCCCCCACTTTGGATCTAAAATAGTCTCGATCGTTTGTACCTCTTTTATTTTCGTTTGCACTCACTTAATTTTCGAGATATTGACGCGCAAATTGAATTAACGAGATTTATAATTTACCAAGTTGAAGAAAAAAAATAGTTTTTTTTATTTTTGAATACCTAACATTGGTATCTAACGTTTAAGCCTCATTAATGTTTGAAGAAGAAACCGAAGTAAAGTTATTTACAAAATTTTTAGGGTTGGCTGACGACACTTTTTTCTATTTTAATCGATAGAGCATTCTGTGAGCTTCAATGAATTTGCATAATCATTTTTATAAATTAAGTTTTTTCACAATTATGGATATTTGACATTTTTGACAACTCCGAGCAACACGTGTTAACATTGATTTTGCCAGTATTTTAGATTCCGCTGTTCAATGTGCCCATAAACCGAAACCTGATCGTTTTTCACCTGCCGATTGAACATCTAATACGCCACATCAGTTGAATTATATTTTAAAACTTAAATTAAAAAAATGTATTTATAAAAATCCATGAAAATTATTCAGTTTATGATAAACTGAAAATAATCAGTTTATCGACTGTCCTAGGTTTCAATCGAGTTCCTGGTTTCCCTCTAATTTTCCATAAGGTGGGCTACGATCGTTACTCTGACATCAATGAAATTAGTAGGAGAGAGAAAGAAAAATGCAGGAGCCATCCCCTAGCATGGCAACTACACGGTGGAGTGTCGACATACCGCCACATTTCAGAACTTCCGACATCTCAAGTTTCTATAGGTGGCCTTTGAATAGTATACATTAAAATTTATTAAAAATGCTACCACAAATGGCACCTACAATTCTTTACGTTAATAAGAGGTTGCTTGGCGGGTGGTTGTAAAATGTTCTTTAAAAATCTAACAAGAATGTCAAAAGTTACATCAAATTACTGAAATCAAAACTTTCGAGATGGCATCTATACAGACAAAATTGAACCATAATCGCAAACAGACAGAATTAATATTTTATTATTATTGGACAGAATACAAATTAGATTACAATAAAGGTACCGTAACCAGCGCCGTAGCAAGCTCTTCTGGCGCCTGAGGCAAATTTGAATATATGCGCCCCTCTCCCAAAATATTCTTATCATTTTGAAAAGTTTAAACTATTATTTATTAGGTTTTGTCGAGGTTTAGCGCCCCCATTCCGATGGCGACTGAGACAAAGCCTCAGTCGCTTCACCATTGCTACGGCGCGCGCTGGCTTAGAGTAATGAAAACAAATGAATATTTATCGGGAACTATTTAGGCTGCCCGGACCGGGGGGTCTGGGGGGTATTCCATACCCCCCAGGTACACTCAATTATTGCGAAAGAAAAACTTTCACTTTTACGTCCCTCGGTATTAAGAAGAACGGTACTGGGATAGTTATGAAAAATATCACCTGCTGTCCCCCCTCCCGGATCACAAACGAAAATTGCAAAAGATTCAACGAAAAATAATAAATTTTAATGGTTCTGAATAATAGCTAGTGTGCCTGGGGGGTATTCCAGACCTCCGGTCGTGTAATATCAATTTTTATCGTTAGGAACTTTTGAAGATCTTCTACAAAATACGCATGGTATGTCAGAATCACCGTTTCCATGGTAACGTAACGGAATACCCCCCGAATATGGGGATTATTTTTATCGGTGGGAATTTTTCTTTTCAATTTAAATAACTGTCGCGATGATAACGTGATATTTTTACCGGTTACCCAGTCACTTAAAGGGAAATGAAGAAGAACGCGGGGTTGGAATCAACTTTCCTAAAATTCCCTGTCTTATCATTGGACCAAAATTGAAGAGGAGAAAATTCTCTTTGTTTTGTTCACCATCGATGGTAAAGTTTAAATTTACGAAATATTTATTCAGAATAAGAATTATTCAAAACCTTTTTCAATTGTTTTTCTCTGGATTTTCTTTTTATTTCATAAATACTTATTCTTCAATAAATACTTATTCTACTCTTCAATTTTAATTTGATGATAATTTTCACTAAAAAAGAAAGTAAGTGAGTTATAGGCGAAAAACTACTGCGGAGGATTTGAATCCCCACTTGGGGAAAAGGCCGACAGGAAATTTTAGGCGATGTTGCAAATAAAATCGGGGTCAAATTTTCGAATTCAGTCAAATTTGAATATATGCCTGAGGCAAACGTCTCAGTCGCCTCATCCTTGCTGCCGTAACTTTTAAAGTATTAATGTTACGAAAAGCGAAAAAAGTCAACAGACCTTTTATATTGTTTTCATCGTTTCCTTGTGAAATGTGAAAATGTGTTAAAAGATCCGAGATGATTTACATACATATTGCGATGTACTTGTTTAAATATTTTTTTATGTATGTAAGACACCCGCTATATTTTTTTATTAATTAAGGATTGACTTTTATTGATTTTGAAATTATTGAATTCAACCACAGCTAGCTCTTTGAAAAGTTACGTTTCGCATGAAAACTCCTCTCTCTAGTAGTCGGTTCTGCGATTGCTCCTTCGCTCTTTTTCTGAAATCGAATCTTTTTTGTCGGGATAGAAAAATCCCCGAATGATACGCCTATGTTTTTATACAATTGGTAATTTAATTTATTCTGCATTAGTTAATTTAAATTTTATCATAATAAACATAATAAACATTTTTAAATACAAATAACAACAAATTATTATAATTAAATCGTACTCCTACCCCAAAGTTAATCTCGTGTTTCCGCGAAACCGGTTTAATGTTATTCGAATTGCGCACTCACGCCGCGTTATAAAAATTAAGTTTTTGTGTTCTTACCACCCATAGATGTCGCTCCTTACGTATAAGATTTCGCCTTCTATCTCGTACTCCAAACTTTTACCAGGATCCAGAAATTTGCCTCCAATATCGATTCCGTTTTTGTGCATCTATGCTCCTGTTATTATTATAGGACCGTTTCATCCAATCTACATACCATCTTTCCAAATTATACCAAGTAAGTATTGTTGCACTTTTATAACCACACTTCTTTTTCTTTTCTACACGTGCTTATACTGATTTACTTTTAGTTCTACACACTTTTTAGTTTGATTTAAAATCAATTAACAAACTTTCTCGGAGCCGAATTTACACGTGCTCCTCGCTTTGGCTATCGTGTGAGAAGCATTTATTTATCGATCCGTTGCTAGGTTTTTGAAAAAAATTCCTTTTTTATTCCCACTTGATATATTTTCTACCTGGTAAGCTTCCTTGCACTTTTGATAATTAATTAATTTAATAAATGTCATTAAATTATTTACACCTTTGTTTTTGTTTCAGCGTTCATCTTACGATCCTTTTGCCGTTGCGATCTTTCGAACATCCCGGACAAGCACCGTTGTATTATTGTTCAACCGATTTTCAAACACCCACGTAATTTCTTATTTTAACGCACAACTTAATCTAACATAATTATACTTTTTTTTATTTAATAACAATTTCTTACGATCTAACAATTTTTATGTGAATTAATTTGTGGATATTAGATTATATTTTACGATATCATTCTTGGATTTTCCCATTCCTTACCTGTCTTTATTAATAACCGAATTTATTGTACTCTTTCTTTGAGTCTTATGTAACGTCGGAGAACCTTCTATATCGTAGAAGAATTTTCATGCGATCTGTAAATGCTTATCTGCATCCCTAATAATTGTTAATCCCTATTGCCGATTGTATCATGACAATATATATTTTTAAAAGAAATTTAATTTTTCAATTTCGAAAGGATCTTAACAAAACAAAAATATCAAATTTAAGTCCATAAATTCACGATCGAAGCCCAAATATCGGGGAACCCATTAGATCCGAACGGATTAACGCAGCTGAACCTCTTAAAACAATCTTCCGTGTTATTTGAGACATCAATATAAAATCCGTTTTATCAGAGCTTTGTCGATTACATGAACTGGTCTCTATAAAGCTTACCAATAAAAATAGACCCCATGAACCCGGGGGTCTGGAATACTCCCCAGTTTCAAATGTTATTTTTTCATAATGATTCAAGATTTACGATTTTTCATTGATTCTGTTACAAATTTTCGCTCTGCAGTGTTTTCGATATTTCTTCACTTGAATAGCGTTTACATAGCGTATTAATACAAGGTATAGAATGCCCCCTCCCCCCGTCGCAAAGTTTATTTTCAGAAGCATTGAAAATTTACGGTTTTTAGTTGAATTCGTTGATTTTATTGCAATTTTCGATTCGCATTGTTTTAAGATTTTCTTCCTTGATCACCTGAAACTGAGGGGCACAAGATCATAAATTTTTCTTCCCGGTTTCTAAAACTATAATCTAAAGCAATGGTTCTTAACCTTTTTAAATTTGCGGAACATTAAGATCAGCACTAATAAGTAGCCCAAGCAAGAAAGCCAAAAATAGGCAGAGCTTGCGAGCTCAAATTTTGTAAAAAAAATATCCTATCCAATTAAAGATTTTAGTCCCCAACGCAATTTTTTCCCAATAACTAGCTGAATTTCATTTTTACGAAAAATTTTCATCAAACCAAATTGAAGAACATAAAATTTTCTACAAAACAGATTATTTCAAAATTTTCTCACTGGTCAAGCAAGGAAACTGAAAAAATGGTTAGAGCTTACAAAAATTCAGCAAGTTGAAATTTTGCAGACCCCCTTCAATTTTTCAAAATCCTCAGTCAACTTTCTTCTCAATTAATTATTTCAGCACTATCGATGAGGTTTTCCGCCTATACACACATAATTTAATTTTTACGGAAATTATGGAAAATTCACATCAAATAAAAATTGAAGAATACAAAATTATTCTCCGCCGTATTTATCCTCATATTATTCCTGAAATAAAAAAATAAAGTGGTATGAAATATTTATATTCTATCTAAAAAAATATTAAATTGTTCTTGAATAATTCGAATTCCTAATAAAATTTTCTTACATATAATCTTCATCATCTAAAGCGAATTTTGAAAAATATATGTATTTTGTAGAAAATTTTATGCTCTTCAATTTCAGTCCGAGGATAATTTTCGCTAAAAATAAAATTAAGCGAGTTATAGGCGAAAACATGCATTGAAGAAACTAAAATACTCAATTGAAATAAAAGTCGACGGGGTATTTTAGGGAACTTTTGAAGGGGGGATCTCACCCCGTGAGATCATTAGGATATTAAATACGGAAAAACTGAGAACTTCAAATTGTAGTTTTTTTGGTGTAACCAATTTTTAGACCCTTTTTTGGTTATTTTTTAGCTATGTAAACAAAAATATTTAACTTTTTGGACTATACTTAGATTTTTATTGTTTTGCGATTTTAAAATTGATTTTCCCAACATCACACTTTGTGAATTTTATTGAAGACAAAATTTTAAACAACAAAGGACCTTTTGTTATAAAAGAAAGACCTAGTATAAGTACGACTTATACGTATACTCGATATTGAATTGAGTTTTGCCATTGGAATAAAGTAATAAAATAGCAAAGAACGGAACTAATAACCGTAAATAATGCATCATAATCCACAAGGAACAAATCCTGATGCTGAAAATACTGGATTTTTGAGCATTACAGCTTGTGAAAATAAATTCAGCTCTTTCTTGCATAACAACTTGATGCTGCTTTGGGAATTTATTGGAATAGCGGTGAGCAATTTGTGGATCAAAATTTTTGTTTTGAATGCTTCATCTCTTGCGGCCACGCATTTCTTGCAAATAACCACAATAATGAACTAAAAACAAACCCAAATTAAACACGACCAAGCCAGTTCTGAAACCGACTAACTATCGGCCGATAGAAAGTGTGCGGGGGCTCTTAAAGTATTGAAAATTTTGCGTTAGGTTCAATCGATCCTGAATTATCTTGTCCAACTGATCGTTAATAGTTTTAAAATAAAGTTTCAGTAAATCCGTTTTGTTGATGATTTGCAAGACTACGAAGATCAAACAAGCATAGTTGGTGTAAGAAACGATGTGATATTTTGCTTTTCCTTCAATGGTCACTTGATAAATATAAAATATATCCATGGTTGCGAACAAAATAATTATTACCATTATAATAACGAGGTGCTTGCAAAATTTTGGCTCCACAGTAGTACGCGAACGTAGAAATATCATATGCTCAAAATCAATTAAATTAATTGGTAAAGAACCCCGAAAAAAATTTGAAAAATTCGGATGATAAATAACGGAGTGGCGCAGGTCCGTCGAAAACTTCACAACCCCCCCCCCGAAATTCTTGATGCTGTAAGATGCAACTTTTGAATTTGAACTTCGCGCCAACGTCCTCTCCAGAAAACCGCCATCTCTTGAGAACTAACAAAGTTCAAACCTAAAATCACACTTCTTCGACGACACGGAAAATAACTTGGACCACCACGTTGTGAAATACCTACGATCGTCATCTAGTAACCAAACTCTTTCTTCCGGTGTACAAAACATAGTGTCAAAAACAACTGTAACAAATGATCGCTCCGAAAGAGAGACGAACATTAACTTCCAACACAAATAAAACATTCAAATTTTGGGCAATGTCAAATCTTTTATTAACGTAATATTCTCGTTAGAGGAATTTAACCTGAAGCAATGATTTAACTAAATCGTGATCTAATAAATCTGTATATTTAATTACCCTGAAAGTCGATTTGTTTTAAATCGCTTTATGTTATTTTGATAACTTTTAAATTACTTGTTTGGATTCAATCCTTTGGATTGTAATAATCTTTTCTTCATGTACTTAGTACGTTTATTGAAGATTTTCTAAAGCTATGTGTTTTATTGAAACACTAGCTGTTAATGGAGAAATACCTTTTAAATCTACCGTTAAATAACCACCCTTTAAATAAATTAACACCTGTTTAATTGTAACTTATTTAAACCCAGCTGAAACAATAATTTATATTTGGCTTGCTGGTTTAAATCAAATTCAGGGAAGATCAATGAATCCTTCGTTGGTTTTATAGTGGCCAAAATATTATATATCTCGCCGGGCCCAACGTTCTTCTAGAAAACATGAGAGTTACAGCTGTTCAAATACAAATTAAAATCACAACCTAATTCAAACAAGTTCAACCATCCTGTATTTGAATAATTAAGATACCTAATTTACCAATATTAAAACCCAGATCTACGTTACTACCACTTAAATAAATACAAGTCTTTGGGAACGGTTTAATGTAAACTTGCTTTATGGTTTGCCTTATGTGGCATTGTAGTCGTGTGTAATTTATCTTCCACGCTACCACGGGATTTGGGCCATTCATACAGATTCTTCGGAAAGCTAAATTGTACTTAAGAAACCGAAACCAAAACATTGTATTACATAAGTCAATCATTTACCAAGATAAAGCTTAGTTGACTTATTGTAAACCATATTATCTTAAACCGTTGTGGTTGATTTAACCAATGATTGAATTCATCTAACTAATCTTCATAATGGTAAACAATAAGTAACCACATCGACGAAACACCCTGTATATGATAATAAATTAATTTACTAGTTGTGTAGCTATTTTAAATAATAACACCTTTCATTTATAAATTCAAGCTGATTTGAATTTATGATCATCCTGTATATAAATAATTATTACATTTACTTTGTATTTTTTCATACGTTGCTTCTGACGGTTTCTGAATATCCGAATATCAGTTGACAAATCTGAATTACAGTTGACGATTTCTGAATTATTATTGAAAAAGGTGTAGAAAGTCATGGCGGTCGGAACCTTCCTATCTTATAATATATAATTAATACGTGAACATTTCACATAAGAAGGGAATTTCTGCATGTTTCGCACAAAATTGTTTTTGTGTACCTATTCCATTTCAACAATATAAACAACTCGGTGATAATGTGGTAATCATAGTATAAAAATTCTTTAAATCAACGAAGTTAACAGGATAATACTGCCGTCCTTAGTTAAAAGGTCCTAACTAACAAATTGGTTTTCGTGAGGAACAATACTTCTTCAAACATCTTCAAAAACCAACAAGATTCAATTCCCATCGTTTGTACCCCAAAGGTTTTAAATAAAAATTCAATTCTTTAGAAAAATTTTTGGAGGGGTGTAGAATTGTTTTTTTTTAAGATGTAATTTTTTAATAAAATAAATACCAATCGATCGAAAATCGTATAGGCTTCAATTTCCATCGTCCGTACCCCAAAAGGTAAAAAAGTTAGAAAGATTGTTTCAAAACGTTACAAAGATTGTAAAATTACAAATTTTGCCAACATCGCTCCGAGCAAGTAGCGCCCAGATTTTTGGTGTTGCTGATAACAATTAAAATAGATTTTATTTTTTAACATTAAAAAGGGAAACGAGCATCATAGTCGATATTAAAACCAATTTTCCAGTCCATAGTTCTGGTGTGAGCTTTTTGCGAACTATTTTAGTCGCGATTAAATTTTTAATTAAATAAAATTGGTATTAATCGATCTAGAATCGTTTGAGCTTCCATAAAAATCGTTTGTACTCCAAAGGTCAAAAAGTTAAAGAGTGTGAAATTGAGTGATATTTCACCGACCCCCCCCCCCCTATACACAATCGCGAATATTTTGATAAAATTAGTGTCAAACGTTTGAGCTCCTATGAGCTTCCATAAAAGTCGTTTGTACCTCAAAGGTAAAAAAGTTACAGCGTTTGAAAGAATGTGAAATTAAGTAATATATTACCCGTTTTTAATCGATGAAAATTTTCATATTTTTCAATTTTGATACTTCGCCAAAATGGGCAGAAAAAAACTTTTGAATGCCCATATCTTGCAAACGAAGCATTTATGAATACATGTTATTCGAACATTTCATCTTATTTTCATTAGTAGAATACGTTAGAAAAATTTAGCAATTTTTTTTAAACACCCTGTATATTTTAGAATTTTTGAGAAAAAGTTGTAGGACAAAAAATGTACGAAATTCCATAGTGGTAATTTTTGGTTGTAAATATTTTTACATATTTAATTTCGTTTCGAAGTTATGACGCATTATGTCATAATAGCTTCAGGTAAACCCCCCTTCCATTTGGGCGATTTAATTTATATTTATCTGGCTTCGTGCTACGGCAGGAAAAAGCTTATATTCAAAAATTGGAATGATTTGCTAGCTTCATTTAGACGCTATCGTGTTCACAGACGTACACACACATACCTACATACAGACACATCCGGGTACGGTCCCTTAACTTTGGCAACTCCAAATAAATTGAAAATTTCCTATTGCAAAGAGGAAGGTTTATATAGTATACTGATATAATTTAAACATGCGAATGTATTAGCAAAATTTTGAGTAAATCGAATTTGAAGTTTGCTAATTTAACGAGATTCCGTGTCAAAATCTAACGAGATTCCCGCGCGTCGCTCATTTTGTTGACGGTCCGTGCGTAATGAATGACCCTAACACTTAGAGTATTTCGCACCGGCAGATGCAGCTCGACTCTCCTACATGTAACATCGATTATTTTTTGTTTTTACGCGATTTTTTGGGGGTTTCAGATCCCGGTTTCCTTTATCCCGGTGTTCTTGATTGGTGGCGCCTTCTCGTATGTTTAACTCTGCCGCGGAGCGGCGCACGCGATTGAAAAACCACCCGGAGCCCCGGAGGGGCGTAGGGTAGGTTTTTTGAAGCGCACAGTTCTGGCCGGGCCGGATCCACCCTAAAAAGTAATTTGCACCATCAAAACCGGCCGCCTGCCCCGCAAGGCCTAGGTTTTCCCCACATTTTCCCGGTTTATATTTATTTAGAGACCTTATTCTTAAAATAGTTTTTGGTTCTGAAACGGACCGTTTTTTAAATAATTACTCCGATGTTATACGCACGGCAGTAGACTGGCAAATGCGCTCCGTACCGAGCGAGCGTCGACTTATATTTATAACCTCGGTAATGGGCGTGGCCTAAACATGCGATTTACATGTAAAATTATGATATTTTAAAATTGATTTTTCTCGAAATTTTGCTAATACATTCACAAGTGAAATTTTTACAGTATACTATATAAACCTTCCTCTTTGCAATAGGAAATTTTCAATTTATTTGGAGTTGCCAAAGTTAGGGGACCGTCCCCAGACATCCTTCCAAAAATGATAAAAATGGATTCATAGAACCTCAAAACATGAACATCTGTCATAAAATTGGGGGGCAGGGTCAAAGTTTGACTGATAACAATACTTTCCTTACCTAGGGGTTCGGAAAGTAAAAAGCATTTTTACATCCCCTCCCAAAATTACAATTTTTTAGAACGAACAAATTAGAACAAAAAAAAGAATTAAATTTTTATTAAAAACCTTTGGGGTACAAACGGTTTTTATGGAAGCTCAAACGATTCTCTATCGATTGGCACCAATTTCATTAAAAAATTCGCGATGGGGAGCCAACTAAATGTACATCAAGTTACCCTTGGAGTAATTTGATTATTTGAGGCGTGTAGAATCAAAACCGGACATGTCACATTTTCAAAGAAAATAATCTAAGATATACGTTTTGTTCCTGAGAGTCTGTTCTACCATTTAAAAATACATTTTGGTTAAAAAAGCTTTCATTTACTTATTAAAATGGAAGTAGAAAATGAGCATTGGTTTCAAAATCGGACTTGTCCACAGCGCTTTTGTTTCATAACCGGACATGTCCACTTAAATGCAGCTTAGTGTTCATTTTGGAAAGGAATGGACAACCTTACCAACTCTTAGGTTTTATAAAAACATTTTTGACGGAAACGGTTTGTGGAAAATGAAGAACGTCACTTTTTAGAAGAAACTCCTTTCGTTTAATAGTCACTAATTATCCATTTATTATATTTTGTATTTTTTATTATTATTTTTTTATGTTGATTGATCCATTTTCTAAAATTGTATTTTTTAAATAAATTTGTTAAATATCTGATTTTAAGTTTAAAATAATTATAATTTTACACTCAATACATAAATAACTAAAGGGCTACGTTTCAAAACCGTACATATCCAGGTTTTTGGTTGCAAATACGGACAAATGCATCATAGATCTTTGAATAACATCCAAAATAATAAATTTTTTATAAAATTTCTTCAGCAGTTATTATTTAATAATTATTTCTAAGGCGTTGTTACAGGAAAAGAAATTTTTATCGTTTGGAATTTATTTGGCAGTTTTTTTGCGTTTTTCTCAAATTCACTCTTATGTGACATGTCCGGTTTTGATTCTACACGCCTCATATATAGATACTATTTAATACGTGAACATTTCACATAAGAAGGGAATTTCTGCATGTTTCGCACAACATTGTTTTTGTGTACTTATTCCATTTCAACAATATAAACAACTCGGTGATAATGTGGTAATCATAGTATAAAAATTCTTTAAATCAACGAAGTTAACAGGATAATACTTCCGTGCTTAGTTAAAAGGTCCTAACTAACAAATTAGTTTTCGTGAGGAACAATACTTTATAGAGATGTTATAACACTGTTTATAACATCTGCAAAAAATAACAAGATTCAATTCCCATCGTTTGTACCCCAAAGGTTTTTAATAAAAATTCAATTCTTTATAAAACTTTTGGGAGGGGTGTAAAAATGCTTTTTTTAAGATGTGATTTTTTAATAAAATAAATACCAATCGATCGAGAATCGTTTAAGCTTCAATTTCCATCGTCCGTACCCCAAAGGTAAAAAAGTTAGAAATATTGCTTAAAAACTTTTCAAAGACTAAAAAACATCGCTCCGAGCAAGTAGCGCTCAGAATTTTAGTGTTGTAAAATAGTTTTAATTTTTTAACAATAAAAAGGGAAACGAGCATCATAGTCGATATTAAAACCAATTTTCCAGTCCATAGTTCTGGTGTGAGCTTTTCGCGAACTATTTTTTAGTCGCGAATAAATTTTTAATTAAATAAAATTGGTATTAATCGATCGTCTAGAATCGTTTGAGTTTCCATAAAAATCGTTTGTACTCCAAAGGTCAAAAAGTTAAAGTGTTTGAAAGAGTGTGAAATTGAGTGATATTTCACCGACCCCCCCCCCCCCCATCACCAATCATGAATATTTTGATAAAATTAGTGTCAAACGTTTGAGCTCCTATGAGCTTCCTTCCATAAAAGTCGTTTGTTCCTCAAAGGTAAAAAAGTTACAGCGTTTGAAAGAATATGAAATTGAGTGACATTTTACCCGTTTTTATTCGATGAAAAATTTCATATTTTTCGATTTTAATATACTTCGCCAAAATAGGCAGAAAAATTTTTTTGAATGCCCATTATCTTGCAAACGAAGCATTTATGGATACATGTTATTGGAACTTTTCATCTTATTGTCATTAGTGGAATACGTTAGAAAAATTTAGCAAATTTTTTTTGAAACACCCTGTATATTTTAGAATTTTAGAGAAAAACTTGTAGGACAAAAAATGTACGAAATTCCATAGCTATAATTTTTGGTTCTTAATAATTTTACATAATATTTAATTTCGTTGCGAAGTTATGACGCATAATGTCATAATAGCTTCAGGTAAACCCCCCATCCATTTAGGCGATTTAATTTATTTTGATCTGGCTTCGTACTACGGCAGGAAAAAACTAATATGGGGTCGTCCATAAATTACGTCACGCAATTTTTAACCCCCTCCCCCCTGATCATCACACAACCCTAGACCCCCTCCAAGTATTACGTCACATATTCTTGAACACCCCCCCCCCCACAAATTTTTCAAATTTAAAATTTATATAATAAAAAGAAACCCGGGGCGGATTTCATGGGTGTCATCCCCACCTCGGCTGATGACCTTTGTTTGGGGGGGTAGCACCCCAGAGGAAGCATCTATGAAGGGCGGTCCGCCCCCTCCTAGCTACGCCAGTGGCTTCAGTGGCATAGCCACTCAATAAATGGTTTTGTTTAAATACTTATAATAAAATATTTAATCTATATATTTTATGACGTCATAATTTTTGAAACCCCCCTACCCCCATCGTCACAAGGGTCGGACCCCCCCCCAGGAGCGTGACGTAATTTATGGACGACCCCTATTCAAAATTTGGAATGATTTGTTTGCTTCGTTTAGACGCTATCGTGTTCCGGTAACGGACAATTGGGCGCGGCCGATTGGGCGCGGAGACAACCGGGTGCAAAGACAATTGGCCGCAAAGACTATTGGACGCAAAGACTATTGGGCGGAAATACAATTGGGCGCGAGGAAAATTTTATAAAACTATTATTTACATAATAGCTTCGTTCCAACAAGCAGTTCTGTTATTGTTCACGAGCAATAAATATTCAACAGAGTTGTTGCTATCGTCCCAACTACAATCATAAGGAAAAAAATTGCATAGGAAATGGCAGCGTTTTTAAAAAAAATTGAAATTTTCTACATTTCCTCATTTTTTAAATTTTTTCAAAATTCTTTCACTAACATGTTCCAGAAAGATTCCAGATTAATAATAAGTACCTACTATATAAAAAAAATGTATTTTTTGAAGTGAAAATAATGGAATTATTCTTAAATCTAAAATTTAAAATGAAACAGTTGCTGTTGCAACAAATGAACACGATCTGTAAACAAAGTTTAAACTCGTTTGCGAATTCGCGCACGCGTATCCACTTTAAGAACGCTTGGTTCTTACTCTAGAGCAAGAATCGTTTGAACTCGTTTGGCCGATAATATTATTGATTCTAAACTTGTCGGAACTGCAGATTTATAGTAAGGGGCCGTTCATGTATTACGTAAGACGTTTTTTCCTACTTTTAGACTCTCCCCCACCCACTAGTAAGAAAAAATAAGAAAATGTATAACCCCTCCCCCCCCCCACACTAATCTTACGTAAGGTAAATTATTACCCAATGAGAAGCCAGATATAAATTATAAACAGATATAACAGATAAAAACAGTATTGTGTTTCACATTAACATTAATACCAACAGCACCTAAATTAGATTAAATAATTTTTAAATTTTGAAATTTAATTAAAAAAATAAAATATTACGTAAGAAATTGTCTTGCCCCCCCTGCCCCCGAGTAAGAAAAAATAAGATGTCAGCTACCCCCCTCCCCCTAAACGTCTTACGTAATACATGAACGGCCCCTAATCTAGAATTCCGTCCTAGTAGTTCTAGTCTGTGGGAACGACATTTCATGAATGCGCTTGCGTTGTAGTAATATTACTTGAAATAATCGTTGTTGGAACGAAGCTATTATAACAATTTTGTAAATTATTAACTAAATCTAGAAATGTTTATTTAGGCAATAAAAAAAATTATAATTAAAAATTTAAAGAAAAAGTTTTTAAAATGTTTATTCCTTCTAACAATTACAAATAAAATAAAAATGTCTATTAATAAAGTACCTAACTAATCACGGATTCATTTCATAATTATGGGAAATGCCCCGCAAGAATATACACCCTGATGTTTGAGGGTGTAAACTGAAAAATGTCACATTTAGCTGGCATTAACATGCAAACAAATTAAGTTCACAAAAATATCAAATAATGTATCTTTGATTTAACTGCTGTGCTGTATTATGCTAAAATTATTATCAAAATTATAGATGATGTTTATAGATATTATAGATGAACTTAAATTCAGATAATAAATATTAAAGTTTCTTTTCATTATAGGAATTTGAAAAATTTTGGGGGGATATGTGACGTAATATTTGGAGAGGGGTCTCGGTTTGTGTGACGAAGTGTGACGATGGGGGGGGAGTTAAAAATTGCTTAAAATTGAGTGACGTAATTTATGGACGACCCCGAATCAGTTATAATAATTAATACGTAATGGATAAATTTTTTCTCGCGCCCAATTGTATTTGCGCCCAATAGTCTTTGCGCCCGGTTGTCTCCGCGCCCAATCGGTCGCGCCCAATTGTCCTAGACCGTATCGTGTTCACACACATACCTACATACAGACATCCTTCCAAAAATGATAAAAATGGATTCATAGAACCTCAAAACATGAACATCTGTAAAAAAATTGGGGGGTCAAATTTTGACTGATAACAATTAATACTTTCCTTACCTAGGGGTTCGGCAAGTAAAAAGCATTTCTACAGCCCCTCCCAAAACTGTTCTAAAGAATTAAATTTTTATTAGAAACCTTTGGGGTACAAACGGGTTTTATGGAAGCTCAAACGATTCTCTATCGATTGGCACCAATTTCATACAAAAATTCGCAGGGGGCTGCCGGTTCCACAGCCCCCCCCCCTGCCCCGCAAGTTTTCACAATGCGTGTGGTACGTATCTACAAGCGATTTTTATGGAAGTTCATTGGAGCTCAAACGTTGGACATTAATTTCATTAAAAATTCTCGATGGGGAGCCAATTTGATTATTTAAATTGTAAGCGTATTGTTTTTGGGGGTGCGGGCCCACCGCCTTGAACCGGGCCTGGGTACAACAGAAATGTAGAGTTCGTACCAAAGCTCAAAACTTATACAAACATCAGCGCAATAACGAAAACGCGTCCAAATACTAAAAAGCCCAACTAGAAAACATTCGTTGAATGTTTGATTTCGTTTTGACAGCTACACAAATTTCGCGTTTTATTACAAGATGGGGCAAAAGTAATCACCCTATTGGAAAACGCTATAACTTTTGCAGATGGCGCCAAATGTCAATTCGATTTTGACATTTGTGAAGTAAACAAACGCAGAATACAAATCGACAACGGCGTTTGGCCACTCGCCTTGTTGAGACTGGGACAACACGAGATACTCCCAAGACTCGCCGGCCCCGGAGCAGCCGTTCTGCTGAGAATATCGCTGTTGTTGCCCAAGATGTCGAAAAGGAGCCCGGAACATCGACCAGACGACGTGCCACGCAATTGGGCATTAGCCGGCGGTCCCTACGCAGAATTTTGGTGAAGGATTTGAAAATGTTCCCTTACAAAGTGCAGACAGTACATCAGCTGTTAGCTGTTGACCGCCAAACGCGTCTAACCTACGCTCAAGCCATCCTGAATTTCAACGAAGAGGAGGACGATTTTTCATCGAAAATTATCATGAGCGATGAGGCTCATTTCCATCTTAGCGGTTACGTGAATAAACAAAATAATCGTTTCTGGGTAACCGAAAATCCGTGTATCACCCATGAAGAGCCATTACATCCGGTAAAAGTTACTGCGTGATGTGCTGTTTACGCTGGAGGAGTCATCGGGCCATTTTTCTTTGAGAACGCCGCGGGCCAAACGACGACTGTGGACGGCGCGCGCTACAGAGCCATGATTACCGAATTTTTTCTTCCTCAATTGGATGCATTGGGACTGGAGAACATGTGGTTCCAACAGGACGGTGAACGGCGCACACTGCTCGAGCCACAACCGATATTCTGAAGGAAGCATTTCCGGGTCGCTTAATCTCTCGTTTTGGTGATTTGCACTGGCCGGCCAGATCACCCGATTTAACCGTTCCAGACTTTTTTTATGGGGTTTTTTGAAGTCGCGGGTTTACGTCAACAAGCCTCAGACTCTTGAAGCCCTTGAGGAGAATATTCGCCAGGAATGCGAGAACCTGCCGCCCGAAGTTCTGGCAAGAGTGATGGAAAATGCCATAAAACGGGCCCGTATGGTCATCACCTCTGGCGGCGGCCACTTGGCCGATATCATTTTCTCGACTTGATGGAATAAATTCTAATGGATTAAATAAACAAATTTCACAAGCAGAACCAAAGTTTTTCATTAAAAAATAAAATTACAGCAAAAGAACATCGGGTGATTACTTTTGCCCCACATTGTATTATGAAATGGTATTAGTAATTGTTTCATAATATAAATCAACGGTGGGCAGCCTGCGGCCCGCGGGCCAACTCCGACCCGTGTAAAGTTCTAATCCGGCCCGCGAGATCTTTAGAAGAAATAATAAATAAATATTTTCAAAAACAAAAATTTTAAAGAGAAGGATTAAGTTAGTACCTAACATAAGGAAAAAGGAGAGATCTACAGTTTAATTTTCGATATAATTCGTCTTATTTAAATTAAACACACATAGCTACATCTTTGTTCATAATTTAGTACTAACGTCGTAACATAGAAAGTCGTAACGCAGAAACTTCGGATATATTCAATAATCGTTTAACGTCGGAAATGTTCAATAATCGTTTAACGTCGGAAATGTTCGACAATTCGTTTCTTCGTTCGGGGAATCCCCCGTGTAGTCACGTAGTGTCGTAGTAAATAAATGGTTTTAAAGTGAAATTAAAATTTGTTTTCATTTATATTTACTGTTTTGTGATTAATACTTACTTATTTTTTTCATTTCTTTGTAATTTGTTATAAATGATAAGAGAAATAAATATAGTAGGGGAGAGGCATGTAAGTTGACCATGCATGTAAGATGACCACCCAGTCTTTTTGAAGAAACTATAAATGGCAACTCCGAAATTTTAACTGCCCACGTGCTCATTGACATGGCCATCAATTTTTATGTAGTTTAGAAACGTCCAGACGCGACGCAGTAGTTCTTGTAGACATTGTGTAAAACAAAATTGAGAAATATTAAAATATTGATTTTTGTGTGCGTTCATAAAGTGATTATTTTCGTTCAAATTGCAAGGTAAATATATGTGCTTAACTTGTTTTTCATTGAATTTTAATGATTCAAAGTGAATTCCAAACATAATCGTGTTTGTGTGCGTTTCAAAATCGTCGAGAATGTAAGATGACCACATTTGTGGCATGTAAGATGACCACCCCAGTTTTTCTACTGTTTGCATTGTAAAACCATTTTTTATAACATTATTTATATCATCAAGTGATTATTAATTAATTCATCTTTTTATGTTTTTTTATTTTTTTTTAACTTTTGTACTTGAAACTCAATAAAAGATCATTAATTTTGTATATCAGTTGGTTTCATTTAATTTTTTTTGACTTTTCAGCAACTTTTTAGGGGGTGGTCAACTTACATGTCAAAAATTAAAATTTCCAATTTTCGATTCTTCGGGAGAATGGTCATAACTCTTTTGTTTCTTGAGTAATCTAATAAGTATCTTTAGCAAAATTTTAGCTAAAGATCTCTTCTTTCCAATGGTGTAAAGGAATCCAAAAAATTTCAATTTAAAGATGAGTTATGAGCAAAAATGCTAAGGGTGGTCAATTTACAAGCCTTTCCCTACTTAATTAACTTTGTTAGGGGACGGTCCCCTAACTTTGGTAACCCCAAATAAATTGAAAATTTCCTATTGCAAAGAGGATGGTTTATAAAGTATACTGTAAAAATTTCACTGGAGATGATATACATAAAATTTCGAGAAAAATCAATTTGAAAAGTACGGGAAAGTAGCATCGAGTATGCGGTAGACCGCGGTCGATGTGCATCGTTCGCCCGTGTCCGAAGCCACGCCCATGCTGAGGTTATAAATATATGTTGCGGTCGCTCGATGCCCATCGCATTTACCAGTCTACTGCCGTGCTTATAACATCGCTAGCACGGTCGCCAAACTGAATAAAAAAACAGTTCTTTTCAGAACCACAAATATTTTAAGAATAAGGTCTCTAAATAAACATAAAAAACTATGGGTAAAACCTAGGACTTGCGGGGCTAAAGCCCCGCGGCCGGCCGGTTTTGATGGTGCAAATTACTTTATTTTTGGATGGATCTGGCACGGCCAGGATTAGGCGCGCAGAGCTAAACATACGAGAAGGCGCAATCCATCAAGCAAACCGGGATGAAGGCAACCGGGATTTTAAACCCCCTAAAAATCGCGTAAAATCAAAAAATAATCGATGTTACATGTACGAGAGACGAGCTGGATCTGCCGGTTCGAAATACTCTAAGTGTTAGGGTCATTCATAGCGCACGGACTGACCACAGTATGGCGACGCGCAATAATTTTTGTTAAGGAATCTCGTTAAATTTGCTAACTTCAAATTCGATTTACTCAAGGCGGACTTGGTGGATCAAGGTTTCCCGCTCATTTCTTTAAGCTAATTTACAAAAACAAACCCTCAAACAAAAAACAAAGACAAATTACCCCTCTTTTTGGCAGTTTTGCATAAAACCACAAAAGGAAGGGAGATTTTCAATCTAACTAAAGTCCTGGGGCTGAATATAAGGGTGGAAACACCCCATTCCAGAAACAGGGCATCGCAATGCCACAAATGCCAGAGGTTTGGCCACACTCAAGGCAATTGTCGGTCATTCGAACGATGTGTGAAATGCGCAGGAGCACATCTCACATCGGCCTGCAAAAAACTCCCCACCACCAAGGCCACCTGCGCGAACTGTGGAGGCCAACACCCCGCCAATTGGAGGGGCTGTATGAACCGCCCACAACCCCGCGCCGCGGGCACATTCAATGGGAATTCCAAGGGCAACACCGCTCCCAAAAATACCCAACCCAAACAAAATCCCAAACGTAAAACCGCGAAACCCAATTCCGCCACGGACGACGCGCTAAACGCAAAGATTATCAAACTATTAGAAACCATCTTAGGTAAACAGGCCATCAGCCAAAAAACCAAGTCTTCTAAAAAAGCCAAAAAGGCAAAAAAATCAAACAAACCAGTTAGTGAAGTACACCAATAAATAAAAACCACTAACCAACCTCTTTTCATTTTATTAATCAAATAAAATGAACAGGACAAGAATTCGTCCTAAATCCATGCAAATCGCTTACTGGAATGCCAACGGGCTCAGATCCCGCAAAGTCGAGTTACTTGACTTTGCGAGAAGAAACGATCTCGACGTCATCCTAGTAAACGAGACGCATCTCAAACCGGCCGACAGGGCCGAACTCCCCTCTTATTCTCTTTATAGATCTGATAGATTGTGGGGCCGGAAGGGCGGCACCGCGGTCTATGTCAGATCCTGCATTGAACACCACGAAAGGCCAGTTCCGCCGCTACAGAATTTAGAAGCAACCTCCGTCAGTATCTCTACGCTGAACAACGGATGGTTGCATCCAACAGCTGTATACAAACCTCCCACAGACCAACTTCTAAATTCTGACATCGAGGCACTTCTGGGCAACGACGGCGAGCAAATCATCATCGCCGGCGACCTAAACGCCAAGCACCCCGCGTGGAACAGCCGCAAGGCCAACACCGCGGGAAAAGTCCTTTTAAGACTTGCCGATGCGCATCACTTCCTAGTAGACGCCCCAGTGGAATATACACATCTATCGTATAATCCAGCACTCTCACAAAACGACCCGAACTCACAGCACCATCCAGATCATTTTCACGACGTCCTAGACGTAGCTGTAATCCGCAATCTGAAATTCCTACACAGGCTCACAACCGTCAGTGAGTTGGACTCAGATCACAACCCCATCCTCCTTCAGCTTGGTGAAGACAAAGAGGACGAACATCAGTCATTTTCTAAAGTAATCGATTGGATAAATTTCCAAAACCAACTCGCGCATAACCTGGGCCCTATCCCTATCCTGGAGGACGTCGACGACCTGGAAAGGTACGTAGGCGTCTTCGAGGAAAAAGTTATCGAGGCGGTAGAAATTGCCACCAGAACGATTCCCAAACGTGACCCTCGCGACCAGTTACCTGGTAACATTAGAGAACTGATACGTCAGAAGAACAGGGCTAGAAGGCGCGCCCAGCGCTCCTTCAACCCTGCTGACAGGAGGATCTATAATGACCTAGCAGCGGAAGTTAGGTGAGAGATTAAGGCATATAGGGAATCGACCTGGGACAATAAGCTCGAGGAGATCTCACTTGAGCAACCCTCGGCATGGAAATTTATAAAAGCGATTAGAGGTAATAAAAGAGCTAAAATCCCCCCCCTCGACGGACCGAACGGATTGGCCCTCAGCTCCCTGGAGAAAGCTGAGGTGCTGGCTTGCAGCCTGGAAGATCAGTTCAGCCCAAACGCTGACACCGATCCGACAGTAGCGGAGCACACCACGAAAGTCGAGAGCGAGGTAAGGAGGAGATTAGCGGATCTTAAAACGCGCACCGACGGGTCGAATATCACACCGGTGACATTCGGCGAACTATCTACGATCGCCCGCAAGCTAAACAAAAACAAGGCTCCGGGGCCTTGCGGGATCACGAACCGGGTAATTTCTCAGCTTCCGAAGAAAGCACTTGCGGCGATGGTCGCGATCGTAAATGCCATGTTGAGACTGAAGCACTTCCCATCTAGGTGGAAAGTTGCGGATGTCATAATGTTTCCCAAGCCAAACCAAAACCTGAAAAATGCAAAATCATACCGGCCAATCAGTTTACTGCCTTGCCTAGGCAAGCTTGCAGAAAAAATCATTGTAACTCGTTTAAATCAAGCCACGGAAGAAAACCAAGTTATTCCTAACGAACAATTTGGTTTTCGACCAGGCCACTCAACAGTGCATCAGGTGGTTAGGCTCGTGGAACATATCACGCTTAACTGGAACAAGAAGCAGTCTACGGGGGCTGTGTTCCTGGATGTCGCCAAGGCTTTCGACAAAGTATGGCACCAGGGTCTGCTTTTCAAAATGCTGGAAGCCGGCATTCAAGCGGAAATAGTGATAATGATGGAGTCGTTCCTGAGAGATCGGAAGTTCCGAGTAAAACTCGAGGACACCCGCTCCACTTTAAAGTGCATCACAGCGGGGGTCCCCCAAGGGAGCATCCTCTCTCCCGGGCTCTTCTCCATCTTTATCCACGACCTTCCATGTGCAAACAGGGGGGGCGACGACAGGGTCGAGGTTGCGCTTTACGTGGACGATACGGCGGTATTTTCCAGTTCACCCAGCTCCACCCTCCTCATAAACAGAATCCAACAACATCTCGGAAAACTGGAAAAATGGTTCAGTACTTGGCGCATAGGGGTAAACCCTAGCAAGAGTACTGCAACCTTTTTTACCAGACGAAGAGAAACAACAATACCCACAAAACCAGCTCGACTTCCAACTTCATGTCTCCGAATGTATGACATCGAGATCCCTTGGAGTGACACTTCCAAATATCTGGGGGTGAAGCTTGACAAGGGATTACGATGGGCCAATCACATAACGGAGGTAACAAATAAAGCCAGATCAGCTCTCTCACAACTCTATCCTTTCATTAACAGCAAAAGCAAGTGTTCTCTTAAGTCAAAAATTCACTTGTACAAAGCGTGCGTCAGACCCGTAATGACGTACGCGTGCGAAGCTTGGGGCTACGCGGCAGATTCTCATCTGAGAAGACTCCGCCGAACTCAAAGCGTCGCACTGAGACGAATATTGCGGGCACCAATACTAGTCTCAAACGCTAGAATACGGGAGGACACAGGCGTAGAATCAATCGATGATTTTATCCGTCACCTGACGGCTAACTTCTACGATCGCTTGGCCACCTCCGAAAACCCACTAGTCAACGGACTTGGTAATTACCAACTCGACGACTATCTGCGGTATAAGAGGCCCAAGGCGATTCTTGCGCCGAAGCCACCCGTGCTCTAGCGTTGCCACGATTAAGCACCTCTCGGATCTCGCGACCCCAGGGACCGCGATATGCGAGAATTGCTACTCCGCAGGCCATTCGGGGGGTTTTTAGCTCGCTAAAAACCTCTTTTGCTGTGTTTCCCTTTCAGGATGACTGCCTTACCAGCATCAAGGACGTAAATTGGCCTTAATGCGCGGTATACCAGTCTAGAACAATGACCTTCAGTCAGGTTTGTTCTTTGCACACCTCAATGGGTGCAACCAAGGGGGTATTTTTTACAACGACTCGCCCTTGCGGGCGGTCGAGATGGGATGAAAGGTGGGTGTATGCGGGAGACCTTGCTCTCCGGCGGCTTTCACGGTGCCAGCACGCAGGCGCAGGCTCAAAAGGGGGGGAGGGCAACCTCCCTTCTAGAAAGCGGTTAGGCCAGGTACGACACGACGGAGGTAGGATTCCCGAAATCGGAGCGACTGACACTCCTCCGAAACGGAAATTCCGGCCGAAGGGATCTCGACTTAGCCACTCATACGCGAAAACTTGCCACTCTTCCTAAAAATTTCTAATTCGTTTGAATACCCAGTCAAATAGGGTGCAAAAACAAACGACGTCAAATCAGCATTACCAGCTATACGAACAGCGACTGCGTACGTGAGTTCAATAATAATAATTCTGCCATTTCCGTCGAGCATCGAAGGGGGGGAAACCCAACTTTGACCTTCGGCGGATCTCGGGTACAGGGAAGGGCGTCAAAACCCAACCCCGTATTCACAAACCAATAAGGTGCGTGGCGCACCAATCATTATGAAGGCTGTAACAGTTTTAAACTAGGCACACCGAAATACAATTCAGATTACGGATCGATTTACTCAAAATTTTGGTAATACATTCGCAGGTTTAAATTATATCAGTATACTATATAAACCTTCCTCTTTGCAATAGGAAATTTTCAATTTATTTGGAGTCGCCAAAGATAGGGGACCGAACCCCTTTGCTATATTATTGTTTTTATACTTTCAGAAAAAAATACAAGTAACAAAAATGTGTCCATTAACTACTAAGGCCCGCGGACGAAACGTAAATATTATTCTGGCCTCTGTTATACAAAAGGTTGCCCACCCCTGATATAAATAACAATCAGCCTTCTTTAAGGCTATTTTAGCCTTATTTACATTTTTTAAATTTTCGCGCCAAGCTAATGTTTTTACGTAGCATTTCATATGTATGTATTTCGCCCTCTTTGCTCCTCCTTCGCGCATTGTATAAGTTTTGAGCTTTCGCACAAGCTCTACATACAAAAATCCTTGCGGCTGTTACTTCGATAGCATCCTGTATAAATAATTTAAAATTTCTACAAAAAAGTAATTTCCCAATTTCTCAACACACTTCAGATCGCTCACGTTGTTATTTTCGTAATATTATGCTTTGAAACGTTAATTTTTAGAAATCAATTTATTGCAACACGTGATGACGTAAGAAAAATTCGGCTGACGTCAATAATTATATGACACGCTTTAAAGTTTTTTCAGGTTGAAAATTATCCCTTGTAGTAATCAAGCATTGAAAAAAACAAAATTCTGCAATAACTACAATTTAAAATAAATAAATAAATTAATAATTTCGAGTAACCAGGTTCCATTATTTGGTTCGGGTGGTAGTAGTGACATTTAAACGCGACATCTAGCGACCGTAGCGCAACCTAGTTCTTTGTTTATTATTGCGTTTTCGTGTATTCTTTCGCGATTTATAATCGCCGATTGAAGTTTTACGAATTACCTGTGATAATAAAACCGAGTTTGGTTAAATAATAGCGGCGGATCGTCTTGCGAGTTTAATTTCACCGTTTAATTTCGTGTAAACTAGTTGACGTTTTGTTCACTAGATGTCCAATTGGTGTTTTATTAAATTTGGTCGATTTTCTCGGGAATTGTGATCGAGTTTTCTTGTCTCGCGAATGTTTCGTGGTTGTTATTATGTCGTGGTTGCGTTTTGACGGTCACGTGGGGTCGAATAAGTTGTAAAATGCAAATTTCGTTTTGAAAATTGTATTTTTTGTGGTGACGTTTTTGGTGTGCGCCTGCGCCTTTGTAAGGAGTCTCGTGTAAACGATCCCCACCTTAGTAGTTTCGGGTACACCATGTTCCCTGTTTCACAGTGCAGAGCCGAGAACGGTATAAAACGCAATGTGCCTCCGCCATTGTTACGGAGTAGAACTACGCAAAGTTCTGTCGAAATATATACGGTTTTATCGTTACAAACCGACTTTAAATGCAGAATAACGTAACAGAATTGACACATAAATTACTACGATCATTGGATAGTAATTATAATGTAAGGATTTTACCGATTTAAATGGTTTTTTAGCATTTTATGTGGACGGACCTACTCATATGTGTGATGTATTGTATGTTAGTGTGTAATGTTGTTCCCTGTATTATTACGAACAGGTCGAACGTGGAAGAGTTTTACGCCCGTCTCATTAATATTTATGTTCAACTAGTGGTTAATTTTATTTTATCACCTTATTTTGACAAATCAATCTCTTTAATTTACTCGAGTTAATATGGACGAGAGCGAGTGTATTGACATATTTTTAACTCATGTAGCATTTAATGGTTCACATTTTTTCTTTTAACAAAATTTTACTACTACTTTTTGCCACACAAAATTAAACGTTTTTTTAATTTAGGTCATTGATATGCCAGCGGTGGTCGAAGTTATATCAATATTTGAAAAAATTTCGTTTACGGGAAATTATTTAAAGGTGAGTCTGATATTATTGTATTGCATTTAGTACAATTCCCGTTTGTGCATTTTTTAGGAGAGCGGTTTAGGTAAACACGTAAATTTATTGCGTAAAAGTACCACAGATTCGGCGCTAGCACGGCGCGCTAAAGACTTGGTCAAACGCTGGCGCGACTTGGTGAACGCCGCCCCTTTAAACAATGGTCTGGTTAAAGCCATCGACACCACCACGTTGGAGGAGGCGAGCAGAAAACGTGCCGCCCCGCCAGAATCCTACGACAGGGGCCTCGTTAAAAGAGCCCGGATGATGAACGGTCAAACAAACGAAATTGATCTGTCCGATAATTCCAATTCGAGTTTCGCCGACGTGGGACTCTCGAGGATTTCGATGCAACGGCCCAACATCGTCAACTCCGATTCTAATTCGAGTATTCCGGACACGGTCGCGACGCCCGACACCCATGTGGTGCAGCAACAGCAACCCAAAAAGAGGGGACGGAAAAAAGGCTCGAAGAATCATAAAAATTTGATCGAGGAAGCGGAGACTTCGTTCTCGAATAAGTTGAACGTTTCGCGTGGTAATGCGAAGGTTAAAACGACACAAGAACTGCTAGCGGATTTGCATATTCGGACGGTCAATAATTTGAGTAATAGTAAACCGCAGATCGAGGATTTGAACGAACGGGCGGCTAAACTCACCGAGCGTGTTTCGATGATCGACAGGAAACTGAATGCGAATTCTACTCGGTACAATAAGAGGTTAAGTTACAAATTGAACGTGGATAAGAGTGAAAGTTTAGACTCCGGAGTTGTTCATAATATCAAGTCCGAAGATGATAAGAACGATGATGTTATAATAGTGGACGAGCCGGATGCGGAGGGGGAGGAGGTGAAGGCGGACGATGAAGTTCCCGTGAAGGAAGAGGTGGTGACGAGTAACATTCCGAAATCGTTGAGTGTGGAAGAGGCCTTATTGTTGTTACCACCTATCGATAAATCGGTTTTGTTGGAAGAGGATCCGGAACCAAAGTGCTCATGCCAGCTCATCGAGAATGAGGTGGAAAACGTGACGGAAACGGGAGACGTGATAGTAAGTCATAGCTACGAATTTGTAGAAAACGAAACGTGTTTAGCTCGGGATCATTTAATCGAAAAATATAAGTTAGGTGACCAAGACTTGAACGAACGTGTTAAAAAGTTGCACGAAGAGTATTTACCAAATATTAACGGTAATTACGGTGCGGGTTGTTGTACTAAAAAGACTCAAATGAGCGATGACGGTCTTTATTTAAATGTAGTGCCTAATGTAAATACTGACAATCTATTTAAATTTAATGATGTCGATAACGAAAAGCCGGCAAGTGAAAATTTCAAAAAGTACAGCATATCGGAAAACGGAACCACTGACGATGATTGTGTTGCCAAAAATGACGAATTGTTAACTATTAAGTGTGAAAATACTAAATTTTCTGAATGGCACGAAGTGTTAGAGACGCCTTCCTATAACGGCGAAATATTAAAGATTTTGCCTTATGTTATTATAGATTAATAAAATTACTAGTCCGTTATGTAAAAATTCGAAACAATCACACTTTTTTTTGCTCTCAGTCGAAACTCTTTTATTTTCTAAAGTTAATTTTGTCTTAACACATCGGAATATCCCATTTTGTGATGATAAAAAGTGCGAGTGTTTCGAATGAGTTTATTAAGTGTTAGCACCTTTCTCTGCGCTACTCTAAATAATATCTATAAAAAATGTAAATACTTATTATATTTTGTCACAACCAGATGGCGTTTGAGGTGTCTCACATGAAACCTTAGTTACTCAATTTTTTTTAGAAATCTTTATATTGTTAAATCTGTTAATTTATTAGTTCGTTATTAGGACGACAATGTTTGATTGAGTTTTATTACAAAATGTGATTTGTTGAAGGTTTTTTTTTCTCTTGATGTATGTTACGGAATAAGTTACGTACTTTTTTGTTTTCTCATTTGTAATTTGTTATTTGGTAAAATTTAAAATTAACAAAAGCCTTAATATTAAATAGGGTAAAACATCCCATTTCACTTCAGCTACTTTTTTTTAGTTTTATTAATGTTCAGCATGTTTCTTACATTTCTTCTTTGCAGTACAATAATATCATGTTTGTAAGTTGTTATATGACATCAGAAATAATACTATTTGAGATTTTATTGTTTCTGTAGTGTTTATGACGATATTATGCCTTTTTATTAAATATAAAATACACATATTTTATATATATCTGGAGTTTTATTTTGGTTATAATAATAATAAGGCACGTCACCGAAAAGGTAAGTCACTGGTATGATTCCTGTTATGTTTAAGTTCTGCAGAACCATATTTATTATGTCTACTGTCAGGTTTAAATAGCCAATCGGTGCGATTCTGATTTGCACATGGTTATATAATCATATTGTTATGACTAGATTGCTATCCTAAGTTATAACCGGGGGGTGAATCACTGAGTTTTAAAATGTACACTGTACTGCCATTTGGCAGTATTTAATAAAGTACTGCTTCATACTGCCATTTACTGCTACTACTGCCCAATACTGCCATTTACTGCCACTTACTGCCAATACTGCCATTTACTGCCAATACTGCCGCTTACTGCTAATACTCCCGCTTACTGCCTAATATTGCCACTTACTGTCTAATATTGCCATTTACTGCCCGTTACAAATTTAAAAACATCAAACCACAATAATTAAAATAAAATAATTTAGCGCATGCTTGGTTAATTTTTACAACAAAATTACAAAGTATTTTTTACATAGTAAAGCCGGTTGTTCTTCATTGTAGGGCTGATTTTGTAATTTTAGTATGGTTTTTTTATAGCTTGGTGGCCAAAAAGTTTAGCTTAAACACTTGGTAATTTTTTTAAATGAAAAAACTTGCATATTAATTTTAACAAAATATTTGAAAAAATATAGTTGAAAAATTAATTTTGGCAATTGCTATTATTTGCGCTGTCATTTGCTGGTCGGGTTTACGTGATTTTCAGATTTTTATCTTTACGCACTATCGACTATTTTGGCATTAAAAAAAGTTGAAAATGGTTTAAATTGTTCTATTCGTGTGGAATTTAGCGCATGCTTGGTTAATTTTTACAACAAAATTACAAAGTATTTTTTACATAGTAAAGCCGGTTGTTCTTCATTGTAGGGCTGATTTTGTAATTTTATTGAGTAAAATTATTTAAGAAAAGCCGGGTCTGTGATCGACCCCCTTCGATTTGGCTGATTTTTTGTGGGCACATTACCCATCCGGGGAGTAGTCAAAAGCCAGAATATTACGTCCCAAAAAAATTTATTGGCTGAGCTATAGCTATTCTAAGTTTTTTTTTCACAATTTTTACTTGAATTTGGGTATTTTCGATTACGCAGCTGGTTTTCGCACTACGTGGCTGAAAATGGGTTTCCTTATGTAAAATTGACCGAGGAACAAGACTATGGCCACAGATTTGACCTACGACCAATACCTACAGAAATATTGACCAAAAACACTCTAAATTTACCAAAAAAGTCCCAAATCTTGGGCAAACTGTGAAAAAAAAATAATTTCACTATATTAGACCGCCATCTTGTAGAAAATGAACCAACGAATCCAATGAGCACACTCCCAGATTTTTAGGACGAACCGTTCAGGAGATACGCGGCGTCAAAGTTGGACGTTTTCGTTTTTTCTATAAAAAATTGACATTTTCTACCTTGTGGGACAATGTTCGACCTACATGACTATTTTGCGATGTTCCCTGCCATCCATTGGCACCTCGTAAGTCTCTTTCGATAAAAATAACCTATCAATGCACCATTTGGAGAGTCAGGAGTCGCAAAATAGTCCTGCAGGTCGAACATTGTCCCACAAGGTAGAAAATGTCAATTTTTTATAGAAATAAAGTGCTACTTCCGGTTTAGGGATTTGTTCCAAAATCAAATGGTGCTTTCGTATACCGATTAAAGTGTTAAATATGAAATTTGGTTACTATATAACAATTCGTTCCTGAGATATTGAAGAAAAACTATTTCGTCCTTCAAGTAAAGTGCCATTTCCGGTTTAGGGATTTCCTCCAAAATCACATGGTGCTTTAGTATATTGATTACAGTGTTAAATATGAAATTTGGTTACTATATAACAATTTGTTCCTGAGATATTGAAGAAAAGCCATTTCGTCCTTCAAGTAAAGTGCTACTTCCGGTTTAGGGATTTCCTCCAAAATCACATGGTGCTTTAGTATACTGATTAAAGTGTTAAATATGAAATTTGGTTACTAGATAACAATTCGTTCCTGAGATATTTAAGAAAAACCATTTCGTCCTTCAAGTGAAGTGCTACTTCCGGTTTAAGGATTTCCTCCAAAATCAAATGGTGCCTTTGTATACCGATTAAAGTGTTAAATATGAAATTTTGTTACTATATAACAATTCCTTCCAGAGATACAGAACTTACAGACATCTTGCGTTACATATGTACATCCATACATACATTTATTTAACCGCTTATACAGACCCGAAACGCCATACAGAACCGACGTTATGAGGCCAAAAACGACGTTACGAGACCCGGTTTCGGGTCTGGTAACGTTTACAATGTTTTTTGGGTTCCCTATACCTTTAGGTGTCATTTGGCAAGATTTAAGGTGGGTCTGGTAAGGATAGTTGAACGTATAATTACATACATATTTAGTTCACCGTTTCTCTCGGCAGGGAGCGCGCCATTAGTAGCGTATATAATATATACAACGTTGCTGATCCCGATACATGTACTCGACGTTGTCAATCCCTAAATTTTGCAACATCGCTTCAGTAACTTAATATTATTAAGGCTATTTATAAAGTTAATTAGCTGACAAGTTTTGTTAAATAGAAGTTATTTTTTTGCATGTTTGATTTAAAACTTTAATTTAAATTAAAATTTTATAATCATTTAAGTTGTATGCAGTACTATTTCCTGAAGTATGAAGCCTATCAAATTCTTTTTAGTACCCAAACAGAAGAATTTTGCAACAAATTTAAGTAGGAGCTAGTGAGGACTAGTGTTATTAGGTAACTATTTCTTAAAATAGTTACCTAATATTTGAATTCAAAATTTTCTTGAGTCGGGTTACAATTTTATTGTAACTTCGGGTAGTAATTTTAAATATTCTTGTCCGGTATCCGATATGCCAAACTGTTTATGCCACCGATTTATATTAATTAAATTTATTGTGAATTTATTTAGTGGTAGGTAGACATTTTATAACAAATTCGAAAATATTTAAGCTTTCATAATCATTATATGCTGCCAATTTTTAAAATTGACTGAATATTTATTAAAATTAAGATTGAATAAAATGAACTTTTAAAATTTTCTTTTAGCTCCGAGCCTCATACGTTCGGTCCCGCTAATTTAATTCAATATTAATATTCAATTAGATTACCAGATGATAAAAAAGATTTAATTCGGTAAAAAGTAACACCATTACAGCTCCATTTCCCCGGCACCCCCACCACAAAACATTCAAATCGGACTTGGTGGAATCGTTTGTACTTCGTTTGTATCGGTTTGTACCGCAAAAATTTTCGTTTGTATCAAAAAGACTAAGATGAAAAGCTGAAAACAAGTTAAGCAGAGAAGTTCGAGACCAACGCGCATACGCCGCTTTTACAGAGGTGGCTTTAGTACACAATAAAAAACTTTTCTCCCCCCTGTATTAAGGAAAATAATGATGGATATTAATATTATTAGTATAATAAATAATAATGTACAATCTATATTGAAGAAAAGTTTTTACGAAGTTATGAGTATTTCAAATTTTAGAGAACTCCGAGCACGTTACGCTTGGTTACATTTCATTCGGCAGAAAAGATGAACAAGAGTTATTTGAAGTAAATAATTTTATTATGTTAATATAAAAGAAAACAAACTAAATAATTAATAAAATGTACAATTATTAATATATTAAGTTAGTAGTATAAATCAAAAATTGACAATTAGTTGCTACTATTGATTGTCTCAGTATTTTGGACCGATCTTGTAGGTCGTCATAACGTTCTCATTTTCCAGAACTGTTACGCCAACAGTAACAGACGTAGTGATCAATTGCATTCACATTCTTTAATGTTGGAGATAGAAAACTAATAGCACCTTGAAAATGGTAAACCGTATCGTTGAGCACAATTTGAAGGGAAATTTCTTTTAAATGAATATTTTTTAATTCAATTGGTGAATTTGATGTAGATGGCCCACATATTTCAAACAATACTTGTTGACCAAAATCTACCTTTTTCGTACTGGGATTTGCACATTTTGTACTGACTGAGGTTACCATTATTTTCATTAAACTTGAAATTTAATGCATCTTGAAGGTTTAGTACACTACTATCTGGAAAATTTACCACTGTCGAAGGATATCGCGTTTCAATTTTATGCTTACATTTAACACACGTTAACCCTCTATAACTGATGGATTATCTTTGAATAATGCATTACATAAGTAATACGCGGTACTTGCAGCATCCACTTCGACGTGATTATTTGGTAGGTCTTTCTTATTGGTAATAACACCGATTAAAATAGAAGCCCGATTCCTATATCGTCCCCCTTATGCCAAAACCACGAATGTGCAAAAATTGCCATTTTGACCTAAGTGCATTTTCTTTCTAAGATAGAAAATTTTGTTTTTAAATTATTGTTAGATTTCGATATACAATATATTCGAATAACAATGAAAAAAATTGTCTGAATTACAATTAAAATTGATTAATTTCATTTACTTCATAATTTAGTTCAAATACACTTGACTGAAAACTAGAAAATGCACATTCGTGGTTTCGGCATAAGGGGGACGATATGTTTGTGCGTTGTGCATTATGAAAATTTCAAATCAAATTAGTGATGTTCTGTTTTTAACCAATAGCCAATGAAATTACAGAACGTTTTCTGCATAAGGGATTACCAACCTTATATTTTAAAAAGAAGAAAATGTTGAAGAATACGGTCATCCGAGTTCCACCTTGTTAATTTAATAAATCGATGTTTTCCAATTTGGGTTTTTAATTTATATTGTAGATTTAATTTATATTGTATATCTCTGCTTGGACTTATGTAGGCTTTTTAATGTTGGTTATCAGATTATCCGATTACCGAAAACGTTGCATAAAATCCCTTTTAATCGGTATTATTACCAATAAGAAAGACAATATTAGTTTTCTACCTCCAACATTAAAGAATGTGAATGCAATTGGTCACTACCTCTGTTACTGTTGGCGTAACAGTTCTGGAAAATGGGAACGTTATGACGACCTACAAGATCGGTCCAAGATAGTGAGACAATCAATAGTAGCAACTAATTGTCAATTTTTGATTTATACTACTAACTTAATATATTAATATTTGTACATTTTATTAATTATTTAGTTTGTTTTCTTTTATATTAACATAATAAAATTATTTACTTCAAATAACTCTTGTTCATCTTTTCTGCCGAATGAAATGTAACCAAGCGTAACTTGCTCGGAGTTCTCTAAAATTTGAAATACTCATAACTTCGTAAAAACTTTCCTTCAATATAGATTGTACATTATTATTTATTATAATAATAATATTAATATCCATCATTATGGTCCCGATACAAACGAAGTACAAACGATTCCACCAAGTCCGATTTGAATATTTTGTGGTGGGGGCGCCGGGGAAATGGAGCTCACCTGGAAAATTGTTTTTCAAGAATAAACATTGGAAGCTCTACTATACGCAAACATTGACACTAATAAGGAGTGTTCATTTTACTAATTAATATTTTACTAAATTATTCTGAATTAATTTTTACAATATTTACTTCAAGTTAAGAATACAAGTTGTGTGACATGTTTCATCTATAAAATTCTATGTAAGTTCACGTACGGCAGTAATTTCGAATTTTTATACGGACGCGTCCCATAAGCTTTCGCACAAGTTTTGCGCGGTTCTGCGGTCACTTTCCGACTTGCTCCATTCCAAATTTTTTAAATTTTTTCAGAATTTCAGCTTCCCGGGCTTCTTTTTTACATATCTTTTAATTAAAGCGCAGTATCTCTCAATAGGACGGAGTTCAGCAGAATCTGGAGGATTTCTTTACTTACAAAAACGACATTATTCGAACACAAAAGTTCAAGTGTAACATCAGCATAATGAACGGTGGCCAAATCTGGCCAAAACAACGGAGAGATATTGTGTTTACTATACAAAGGCTAAAATATGTTTTTGTAAGCATTCTTGCCTATAATTTTCACCGCAAATTATCCCAGTTTAAAAAAATGTTCCACTTTCATTCGACAAGAACAAATCGCTTATCACACAAGAACTCTTTTACCAAATTTTTCTCTCTGAATTATCTTCACTTCGTTAGCCACATCTTCTCCTACAACAGCGTTATAATATTGTAGTCCTGGTGTCCATTTTTACGTAAGTTTCGTCATCCATTAAAATGCACTGATTCTTTTTTTTTTTCGCAATAAAAGAGTCTACAACTTTTCGGACAATTTTTTTAACTTTACCGTTGTTTCGCAGACTTTTTAGGCTTTTTAGGCTTTTTTTCGTTATTTTACAAGTCTTAATATTAAGTCTTTTTTAATATTTTGCACCGTACTGACATTTAACTGCCACCTTTTTGTACAGAAAAGAACTTTTTGGATTTTAACAGCTTCAAAACGTTTTCTTCAGCTATACCGGGGATGAGCAACCTTTTTTTACAACGGGCCAGCTACAAATTAAAAAATGTTGTGTGGGCCGCATGTAAGGAACTTATGATCATACAAATATTGAATGATGAACTAAAATGATCTCTTTATTAACAAACCTATAAACCTAAATCTTAAAAGTCAAAATGTAAAATCTTGGAAGGGCCGCGTGTTGCTCATCCCTGAACTACACCATTTATAGACCCTTATCCATGAAGAGATTTAAGTAATTCATCAAGTGTATTATACTCCCCAAGTTTTTTAATAATTCGGAAAACCGCTAGCTTTAAGCATTTAACAATATTTTCTTAGGAATAATTTTTCTGAACACTATTGCAAGATAACCTTCCGGGTGTCAATTTAAATGCGCTCTATGGCGTTACATATTTGACAAAACTAATAACTAAAGGTGATGTGTGATAAAACAACATTTCTTTTATAAATAATGCCTATTAGATCAAATATGGGCTGACAATTGTATTTATTACAGGTAATTCAAGTTGTCCACTTATGTTAGTAAAATGAACACTCCTTATTACCTACTCAAAAATTATATTTGGGGTGGTCATCGTACCTAATTCACAATATGGTTGATTAAATTTCCGCCATGCTTGAGTAATTCATTGTTTTACGTTGAAAGATTTGTGATGTAAAGGTATTAAGAGTTTAACTAATCATTGAAAAAATATGTATGTTAGTCGAAAACTAATGATTTCCAATGAATTCTAGGGATTTTCAAATTAATTCCAGAGGCTTCCAAGATGTTTACCCCTCGATTAATTCTATTAAAATACAATATGCTTTCTTGTTAAGTTTTTGATCTTATAAATTTAAAAAATGGTAACGTTGACTAATTTTATAAGCTTACAACACATCACATGCAATGTAGTCTTGAGGAGCTTACCATTGCATTTTTTCCTTATCCAATATTTTTAGATGCCTGCGTTACGTGACATTTTAATATTTTATTGTTTTTCATATAAATAATTTATGATAATCGTTTTGAACGATTGGGCAAGAGTTTCAGTTTTGTGGTCCACGCGCTATAAAAAATGTAATATTACCTTATTAAAAAAATTTAGAAACAATAAATAATAATAACACAGGAAACTTAAAAATCTAATTTTATTTATTAGACAATTTGAACAGAATTCTAAACAGGTGCATATTTATATAAAAAAATTTTTATCTTGTAAATTTAAAAAATTGTAACCTTGACTAATTATTATAAGCTTAAATCGCATCACATTCAATGCAATCTTGGTATAAAAGCAGTAGAAAGACTGATAAGAATTAACGGAAGGAAGTTATCAGTTCCTTAGAATTGACAACGTTGCTGGGATTAGAAACGTCGGTTTATTATAAAAAATTATATATACCGGGCTTGACAAAGATGTGCCAATGTATCGGGATTGTTAACGATTATTGAGTTTGGCAAGTTTTTATTTTTAAGATTTTGTTTCCCCTCAAGAGTTGCGCATGGTGTTATATTTGATCACTTCAGAATTTAATAACATATACGTTCTTAAAATAATAACTTGTGGTGGGTTTGAGGTTGTCTGTGCAATGTATCGGGCCTGGTAGCGACGGATGAACCAATATACATACAGACATACATACATACAGACATCATTGCGAAAGTAGTCAAAACGGATTCAGAAATGCTCAAAACGGATATTTCCGTTAAAATATCGACATCGAATTTTTTCATGATTACAATACTTCCTTATAGGGAAGTAAAAACGAAAACGTCTAACTTTGACGCCGCGTATCTCCTGAACGGTTCGTCCTAAAAATCTGGGAGTGTGCTCATTGGATTTTCTTCCCGGCTTTTCTTAAATAATTTTACTCATTATGTTTTTTTTGTAGCTTGGTGGCCAAAAAGTTTAGCTTAAACACTTGGTAATTTTTTTAAATGAAAAAACTTGCATATTAATTTAAAAAAAATATTTGAAAAAATATAGTTGAAAAAGTAATTTTGGCAATTGCTATTATTTGCGCTGTCATTTGCTGGTCGGGTTTACGTGATTTTCAGATTTTTATCTTTACGCACTATCGACTATTTTGGCATTAAAAAAAGTTGAAAATGGTTTAAATTGTTCTATTCGCGTGGAATTTAGCGCATGCTTGGTTAATTTTTACAACAAAATTACAAAGAATTTTTTACATAGTAAAGCCGGTTGTTCTTCATTGTAGGGCTGATTTTGTAATTTTATTATGTTTTTTTTGTAGCTTGGTGGCCAAAAAGTTTAGCTTAAACACTTGGTAATTTTTTTAAATGAAAAAACTTACATATTAATTTTTAAAACAATGTTTGAAAAAATATAGTTGAAAAAAGTAATTTTGGCAATTGCTATTATTTGCGCTGTCATTTGCTGGTCGGGTTTACGTGATTTTCAGATTTTTATCTTTACGCACTATCGACTATTTTGGCATTAAAAAAAGAAAACCATTTACAACTTTTTTTTAATGCCAAAATAGTCGATAGTGCGTAAAGATAAAAATCTGAAAATCACGTAAACGCGACCAGCAAATGACAGCGCAAATAATAGCAATTGCCAAAATTACTTTTTTCAACTATATATTTTTTCAAACATTGTTTTAAAAATTAATATGTTAATTTTTACAACAAAATTACAATGACAATCTTGTCTTATTAGTGTTATTCGAGTCACCTCATAATTATTGACTCAACAAAAGCCTAGATGGCCTAGATGCTATATAATTATTATGTATTTTATCGGGATTTTATGTTACGTTAGAATTATCGCGGAATTATTTATCTCTTCCTTCAAAGGAATGCGTTATCAGGTTATCACATTGCAATGAGAACATAGAGACATTCTTTCGACGTGTAGGCGCTGTATATGCCGTCAAAGGTTTATATCGTTGCCCAATGATGGACTTGTTAGGGCTGGAATGACAATTAGTTGCAATAAATTGATTTTAATTAATTAAAAAGTAAAGAATAGCAATTCCCAACTGTGGCTGGACTATTGATATAAAATAATTAAATCAGTATTATTTTAAGTCAATGAAAAAAACGGAAAAAAATTAAAATTTCATAAAAGTCTCCGTCGTAAGTGAAATAAGATTGCGTTCGTTAATCGGTGATTCCCCGAACAGTATGACATTGCTGTAATTTAAAACATGAGTCTGCATTTTACTAGGGCGTGCCGTCAGCACTTTCTTGCGTGTCACCAGGCACAGATTTTCAAGTGCAATTACAAAAAACATTAGAGATGCTACCCGATATTTACTATGTAAATCTTGTAGAATTTTTAATTTCTGATAACCTGGTTTCGCATAGCCCTGAACACCGCAAAATGCTTTTTTAAAAATAGAGTCGTCGAACATCGGTTGTAATTAGTAAAAAATTAGTAATTTTTTAAATGAAAAACTTGCCTATAATTTTTAAAACAATGTTTGAAAAATTAAAGTTGAAAAAAGTAATTTTGGCAATTGCTATTATTTGCGCTGTCATTTGCTGGTCGGGTTTACGTGATTTTCAGATTTTTATCTTTACGCACTATATTGACTACTGGATTTAAAAGAGGACAGTTTAAAAACGTGTTTAAAAACTGCCGATACTGCCTAATACTTCCACTTACTGCCGCTTACTGCCACATACTGCCTATACTGCCACTTACTGCCAATACTGCTTAATATTGCCAGTTACTGCCTAATACTGCCATTTACTGCCTAATACTTCCACTTACTGCCGCTTACTGCCACATACTGCCGATACTGCCACTTAATGCCAATACTGCCTAATATTGCCAGTTACTGCTAATACTGCCATTTACTGCCTAATACTGCCACTTACTGCCTAATACTGCCGCTTACTACCATATACTGCCACATACTGCCGATACTGCCACTTACTGCCACTTACTGCTTATACTGCTTCACAAGTGTACACTATACTGCCACAGTGATTCACCCCCCGGTTATAACCATCTCCATAACAATGTTACCAAAATTGCTATTCTGTTTAAACACGCATAATCATGATTGTTATAATTTAAGCATAACCAAACCTTGTTATAAATAGTTCAAATGTACCGTAAAAATACTACAAATATGACACATCCGGGGGGTAAATCACTGAGTTTTAAAATGTACACTATAGGCTATGTGCAAGTTCACAACTAGCGCCCACTGGTTGGGCGCGCCGGCACTTTTCATGGTATACCTTTTATTTACTAATATAAAAATTTGAAATTAATTAGTATATAAATGAATTTAAAGTAAAATTAATGTAGTAACATTTTAGTGAATATTTTTTTCAGCAGGTTTGTATAGTTTAAAAGCATGGATTTTGGGGATTTTGTTCTTAAGTATGGTTTTTCTAAAATTACAACAATTAATTAAAACAAAATGTTTCTTCGTAATATTTCCTTACCAGTTAACTTCAGGACGAAAATGACTTCTACAAATCTTATGGAGAACAAAATTTACTACAACTTTTATCTAAGATATTTCTCTCTAATAAGTCGAATAGTTGCTGAGCGCCAGCGCTGTTAAATAGAGCACATTTTTGAAAGTTTCAAAAACGCCTATTTTGACCCGATTTTTTTTATAATAGAGTATATATTAATAGATTTTATCACATAATAGACTTTTTTAGAGAGAGTAACCAAAAATTATAAAAAAAAAGCAGAGCAAAATTGAGCGTTTTTAAAATTTTCAAAAATGTGCTCTATTTAACAGCGCTGGCGCTCAGCAACTATTCGACTTAAAGAGAAGTATCTTAGATAAAAGTTGTAGTAAATTTTGTTCTCCATAAGATTTGTAGCAGTCATTTTCGTCCTAAAGTCAGCTAATAGTAAGGAAATATTGCGAACAAACATTTTGTTTTAGCCATTTTTGTTAAAATTTGATCGAAATGTGGCCAATTTTCTTACACTAGTACGTTATGTAAAAAACATAATAGAAACACTAATCTAATAATTTCAACTAATTGCACAAATTGATTTAAATTTCTTGTTTTATAATGTAAACATCATTTAATAATACAAATCCATAAACACTGCTACAATCTGTAGTACCATAAAAAGTGCCATATTTCGCCACCCTAATCGCTGGCATCGAATTTTTTAAAATTCAAATCACTTGTACATAGCCTATACTGCCATTTGGCAGTACCTATTTAATAAAGTACTGCCACTTACTGTCTAATATTGCCATTTACTGCCTGTTACAAATTTAAAAACATCAAACCACAATAATTGAAATAATTAACCCGTAAGAAGGAAGAATTCTTGACAAGAAACACATTATTTAAATTTAAATAAAATTTTAATTTTTGTATTTATACGCGTATTAGAATCTTTATCTCTGTAATTTAGCTTATGTTCAATTTCAGGGTTGCCACAGTGTCACTTTTTTCACTTATTTCATTTTTTTGAAAATCGTACACTTTTCTTCACTTTTTTGAAAAATATTCACTTTTTTTACGATTTTACCTATAAAAATGTAAGTTTTTAATATAATACTTAATAAATAATTTTTATTTTTTCAAATTAAAATTTTTTAAAAGTTTTTTGTTGGTACCTTTTCTGGATATTTTTGTTGGTATTAACAATAAATATGATTATGACTATTCGAAATTTACATTAAACAAACGCCACCATGCGGGAGAATTTCAAATTAGTAAATGACGTATTAAATGAAAATAAAAATTCGTTCTTCAGGCTTAAAACATAACAAAATCAACTAATTAACCAAACATATTACAATAAATTTAACACCATACTAAAATGTTTGGAAATTTTCACCAGACTATGACTTTGAATTTCGAAATATACGTCTAAACACAGCCATGTTGTTGTTGCTGGTGGCGCCACCAACGGTAATGTAAATCGCCAATAGTCTATCCGTTTTAAGAATGCAGAACTAAATTGTACTAAAATAGTGACTTTCGAGTGTGATTGGATAAAATTTCTACACGTTTACACTGCCGAAATTTTATTTTTTTCGAATATTTTTTCTAAAAGTTTCTGGCAAATTTAAAAAATTTGTACAAGATAAATTGCTATTTGATTAAAAAATACATTTAACTCGATTTATGCAAGTATCAAATAAGTGATATTAGTTTTTTGTCACTCATACACTTTACTTTTTTGACGTTTTGCAGTGTAAATCTGACTTGCCTTGAACGGCAAGTCAGATTGGCGACCTCTACTGCAATCCAAAACCAGATGGACTTATAGAGATGAGATTTTTAGGTCGTATAAATGTTATACCAGAGAGCGTTGAAGGGTTAATTGATACACGGCCCCATTCGAAAGTTATGCTGTATGAAAAAGAAAGAAGAAACGGGACCGTGTATCAATGAACCCTTTAACGCTCTCTGGTATAACATTTATACGACCTAAAAATCTCATCTCTAATTATGACAATGATAGCCAAGATGAGCAAACATTATAGATTTCAAATAACAAATAAAAATACCAAGTAAAAACTGTTATGTATTAGACAGGATTAAGATCAAGCGGATTAAGTCATTTTATTGTGTTTGGGTTGGCAATGACAAATGAGTAATTACTATAATATAATGAATTGTATAGGTATATTGTTTTATTGATATAATATTATATGTTTTGGTCTCAGAAAGTTTGGTTCAGTGGCAAACAGAAAAGAAACTGGCTCGAAATATTAAATTTAATGATAATTGCACTAGAAGCAAACGTGTAACTAAAATGAGCCTATCGTTACGTAGAGCGATGCAGAAATCGCATAAACCTTATCGATGGTACTGTAAATTTAAGAAAGGAAGAAAGGTTTCAGAAACAGTGAAAAAGTTATTGAAGCGAAAAGATCAAATGATTACAAACTTTTTTAATAAAAAGGCAAAAACATCTGATCATTAAATTACTATGAACTTATTTGTGTTAATTTATGTAAATAAAATCAAAAATATTACACTTTTCGTTCAAAGTTGCCATACACTTTTTTCACTTTTTTTTGAAAATCAATACACTTTTTTCACTTTTTTTGAAAATTAATACACTTTTTTCACTCACTTCTTGCTTAGATCTCTGTGGCAACCCTGAATTTGCACTTCTATTGAAATTGAGCTATTTGCAAAAATGTGAAAGTGGCAGAAAATTTTCAAAAGTTATCATTTTTAAAACCTTGCCTAATGATGGACTTGTTAGGACTACACCTTTTCCACAAGTAATTCAGAAATCGTCAACTGTTATTCAGATTTGTCAATTGATATTCAGAAATCGTCAACCGTTATTCAGATTTGTCAATTGATATTCAGAAATCGTCAACCGTTATTCAGATTATCAATTAATATTCAGAAATCGTCAACTGTTATTCAGATTTGTCAATTGATATTTAGAAATCGTAAATTTTAATTCAGAAATCGTTAATTTTAATTCAGAAACAGACAAATGAAAATTAGAATGAAATGCAAAAGTGGGGCTTTTACAGTGCAGAATAAGGCTTTAATAAAAATCTAAAAAATAACAATATTTTAATTAATTTTTTTATATATTTATATTATAAGAAAAACATTAATTATTTCACAACAATATGTTAAAGAAATCTTTAGCGAATAACTTAGCGACCGACTGGCATATCTTCCATTGATACGGCTGCTGCATGATGTATTGTGCAGTGTTGCGCAGCACCAGCACAATCGCCTCCATTTATGGTGTCCTTGGCCCGATCTACCCTTTTCCAACAGTAATTCAGAAATCGTCAACCGTTATTCAGAAATCGTGAATTGGAATTCAGATTTGTCAACTGATAGTCAGAAATTGTGAATTATAATTCAGATTTGCCAAGTGATATTCAGAAATCGTGAATTGTAATTCAGATTTGTCAACTGATATTCAGAAATTGTGAATTGTAATTCAGATTTGTCAACTGATATTCAGAAATTGTGAATTGTTATTCAGATTTGTCAACTGATATTTAGAAATTGTGAATTGTAATTCAGATTTGTCAACTGATATTCAGAAGCCGTCAATTTTAATTTAGAAACCGACAAATGAAAATTAGAAAGTACTTAATGAAATTCAGAAAGTATCAAATGTTCAGCTCAATTAAAGCATCAGTTGTTTTTTTTTTCTAAAAATTTGAATGTTATGATTCTGTGTTGATTAATTTAATCCCTTAATCTTAAGGGATTATCTGCTGTGTATTAAGGGATTATCGTAATATTAATCTTATATAAGTAAAAATACATTCTTAAATAAATCGAAAAGGTAATAATTGAAATGGAGTTTAAAGACAATTGCGTTATTTGTGGTTTCAATATGAGAAGACTTTCAGTAATACGACTGCTACCATGCTTACATGCAAAGTGCGCAAATCATATAATTAATCTGCCGGATGGTACTTGTCCTGTTTGCGAAACTTCTCTGACAGGCAACGAAGTGATGGAAAGGGTACAATACCAAACAAATTCAAAACAAGATCGTCAAAGAATTGTAAATTGTGCTAACCGAGGTGACGACTGGACTGTTTTGGCTAAAACTTTAAACATAGCATATAAAACAGCATACCATTGGGTGCGATCTGGACGTGATGACATGTTTCATAGAGGAGGCGCAAAACCAAAATCTCTCACAAATGATCAAATCGATGTGATTGTTTCATGGGTAGAAGATGATAGCAGCATAACATTGAAGCAAATTAAAGAAAACGTGCTGCGCGATTTCCACCAATCGGTATCCTTGGCAACCTTGGGGAACTACTTACAAAAAAAGTGTATACTGTAAAAAAAAGTGCACACAGAACCAACGACTATGAATTCGCTCGCCAACAAAACAAAACGTGCTGAATATGTCCAAAATTTAAATAACTACGTACAACAAGGGAAACAAATTGTTTGGATGGATGAAACCAATTTTAATTTGTTTTGTCGACGAACACAGGGCCGTTCAAGAGTTGGTGAGAGAGCTGTTCAAGTACTTCCAGCTTCAAGAGGTCCTAACATTCATTTAATTGGAGCAATTTCTGTGGCTGGCGTTGTAGCTATGGAACACAGAAGAGGTTCATTTACTTCACAATTAGCATGTGATTTTGTAAGGACATTACTGCAACAATGGAACGATATGGGAAATAAACTGTCCGATTTAGTACTCGTTGTTGACTATAAGGGTTCTTGCTATACTTTGTATAGAAGCCTAACAAGTAGTTTATATAGGGAGACCTCTTTGAAATTATCTTTAACTTAATAAATTTCTTTCGAACATTTGCGTATTTATAAATTGCATTAGCGAATTGAAACAACGGATTAACAGATTAACGCAATACTATATAGACGAAGTATTTACAAAATAACAACGTATCAGTTGATCAACGTTATGATTGGCTCTGAAACATGCGGACGGACACGAAGCCAGACCATAAGGCTTCTTTCTATACCTTGTAGTATTTAGAAGCCTAAATAAGGCTTCTTGTTATACTTTGTATATAGAAGCCTAAAAGTAGCGCACTGGCTACCCAGTTCTTAGACCTCTATACACACAGAGTATTTCCAACACGATTTGAAACGCTCTGTATGATTTTGAATTATGCGGACGGACGGACAGACGGACAGACACGGAGCCAGATCATAAGGCTTCTTGTTATACTTTGTATAGAAGCCGTACAACAAGAGAAACAAATTGTTTAGATGGATGAAACCAATTTTAATTTGTTTTGTCGACGAACACAGGGCCGTTCAAGAGTTGGTGGGAGAGCTGTTCAAGTACTTCCAGCTTCAAGAGGTCCTAACATTCATTTAATTGGAGCAATTTCTGTGGCTGGCGTTGTAGCTATGGAACACAGAAGAGGTTCATTTACTTCACAATTAGCATGTGATTTTGTAAGGACATTACTGCAACAATGGAACGATATGGGAAATAAACTGTCCGATTTAGTACTCGTTGTGGACAATGCGCCTTGCCATTCAAGACTGGAAACGGTCTTTACTGGGACGACAGCAACTCTGTTGCGACTTGGCCCATACTCTCCAATGCTGAATCCCATTGAGTATATTTGGTCGAAAATCAAAGCAGAAGCAAAAAGCAACATTCGAGTTCCCAATGTCGCGGGGCATAATCTTGGGGAACAAAGACTGGTCTACTTAGAGGAAATAGTAGATCGGGCCAAGGACACCGTAAATGGAGGCGATTGTGCAGCATACATCATGCAGCAGCCTTAGCAATGGAAGATTTGCCAGTCGGTCGCTAAGTTATTCGCAAAAAATTTCTTTAACATATTGTTGTGAAATAATTTATGTTTTTCTTATAATATATATAAAAAATAAATTAAAATATTATTATTTTAGATTTTTATTAAAGCCTTATTCTGCACTGTAAAAGCCCCACTTTTGCATTTCATTCTAATTTTCATTTGTCGGTTTCTGAATTAATAATGACGATTTCTGAATTAAAATTGACGATTTCTGAATTACAATTGACGATTTCTGAATTATAAAATTCTGAATTAGACGATTTCTGAATATCAATTGACAAATCTGAATAACGGTCGACGATTTCTGAATATCAATTGACAAATCTGAATAACCGTTGACGATTTCTGAATATTAATTGATAATCTGAATAACGGTTGACGATTTCTGAATATCAATTGACAAATCTGAATAACGGTTAACGATTTCTGAATGACTTGTGGAAAAGGTAGATTTCCTCTAAGTTGACCGGTCTTTGTTCCCCAAGATTATGGGTATGGATTAAGAATTACAATTCACAATTTCTGAATATCAGTTGACAAATCTGAATTGCAATTCACGATTTCTGAATATCAATTGACAAATCTGAATTACAATTCAGAATTTCTGAATATCAGTTGACAAATCTGAATTACAATTCAGAATTTCTGAATGAATATCAGTTGACAAATCTGAATTCCAATTCACGATTTCTGAATAACGGTTGACGATTTCTGAATTACTGTTGGAAAAGGTGTAGAATGACAATTAGTTGCAATAAGTTGATTTTTATTAAGTTATAAGTAAAGAATAGCAATTCCCAACTGTGGCTGGACTATTGATATAAAATAATTATCAGTATTATTTTAATAGTCAATGAAAAAAATTAAAATTTCATATTCGTCGGCATGCAAGCAAAAGTGACCAACTACAAAAATGCTGAAAATGAGAAAATTGACTAAATGGGATTGAATAACCAGTACGGTTCCAAGGAAAAATGCCCGTCTTTATTATTAAACTTTGTTAATTGTTTTATGTCTAAAATTATTGAATTTTAGAATTGTGTATCTGATTTTATAGACGAGTATAACTTAAAAACTGCTCTACTGTAAAACTAGGGTTTTGCAGTTGGTCACTTTTGATTGTATGCCGACGAAATGTAAAAATGGTAAATGTCATCTCCGTCGTAAGTACGGGTGCGCGATTATGAAATTTCATAATCGATTATAAAAAATAATCGATTTTTTTCGATTAATCGATTATTTATAATCGGTTATGAGTTCATAATCGATTATGAACTCATAACTCGATTATGAACTCATAGTTGATTGTGAACTCATAACTATGTAGGGTTATTAATAGGGGTGCGCATGCGTATATAATCGAATAATCGATCACCGTAATTCGAATAATCGATTATTTCGGTCGTTATTTTTGCTGTTGGGGTTGGGATTACGTTTAAGTTTAAAAAGTTGTATTTATTAAAATAAGATATTATGCTTATATAGAATAAACCTGTTACCAATAAAAAATAAAGTATTCTATAATCGATTATTTTCCACAATCGATTATTTTCATAATCGATTATTTCCACATTCGATTATTTCTATAATCGATTATTATAAATTATCATAATCGATTATTTCATAATCGATTATTCGAATTACGGTGATCGATTATATGCGCACCCCTAGTCGTAAGTGAAATAAGATTGCGTTCATTAATCGGTGATTCCCCGAACAGTATGACATTGCTGTAGATATATTTAAACTTGAGTCTGCATTTTACTAGTGCCGTCTTAAAGAACCAAGATAAGCACAATACGTCCGGGGCAACCAAGACCCAAGGTCGTCAATAATTACAAAAAACATTAGAGATGCTACCCGATATTTACTAAATCTTTTAGAATTTTTCATTTCTGATAAGGGGTCATCCATTAATTACGTAAGGGTTTTGGGGGGAGGGGGTATTGGATATCTTACAGACCCTTACGTAGGGGTGGAGGGGTCCGACGTATCCTTACGGAAGTTTCTTAAAATATTTTTTTAAATTAAATTTAAAAATCAAATATAATATTTGATAAAAAATCAAATATATTGAAATATATAGTACTTAAAGGCGCTGATACACATGCTACTTACTGGCACGAAAAGCATGCTATTATAACGTAATTTTACGACATTTACGTCATAATAGACGTAATTTTACGACAATTACATCATAATAGCATGATTTTCGTGCCAGTAAGTAGCATGTGTATCAGCGTCTTAAAAATCATTAAACATAGTGGCATAATAGTATAATATACTAGCTGGCACAGTCGGCCTACCGACCGCCTTTAGCCATCTAGACCGTGTCGGATGTGGTTGTTCGGCCTCACTCAAGGGTATCGCAGGCATACGTGTAGACCGTGGTTGTTTGGCCTTCGGCCTCACTCCAAGGTTCTAAAGTAGCCTATGTTTTTCGTAGCGTTGTAAATAACTTCTACACCAAATTTGGTTAAGATGGTCAAATAGAAACGTAAAGCACGCGTATTTGCATTGTCGATCGGTTGACAGATTGACAGCATTCATTATTGTTTTAGGCTTCTATACAAAGTATACTAAGAAGCCTTATTTAAGTTGATTTTGAGTAGCCTGCCTTCCTTTAAGGAATCTCGATAATCCATTCATGCGCGTCCCTATGGGACGCGCATGAATGGATTATCGAGATTCCTTAAAGGAAGGCAGGCTACTCAAAATCAACTTTCCTTTCCTTTGCGAATTTTTGCACTATTTCAATACAAAAACATGCGCAGGAACCTACATAATAACTGTGCCAAATTTGGTTCCGATCGGTCAAACGGTTTAGGAGTCTATAGGGAACATACATACACATATACATCCATTTTTATATATATAGATTATTATTCATATTTTATAAATATTAGGGTGGAGAGGGGGGGTCAAAATTAATTTTCTTTTAAATAATCCTTACGTAAGATGTGGGGGGGGTTCCACAATCTTACGTACCCTTACGTGGGGGGGGAGGGGGTCCAAAATTACAAAAATCATCCTTACGTAATTAATGGATGGCCCCTAACCTGGTTTCGCATAGCACTGAACCCCGCAAAATGCTTTTTTAAAAATAGAGTTGTCGAACATCGGTTGTTACTTGGTTAATTTTTACAACAAATTACAAAGTATTTTTTACATAGTAATGCCGGTTGTTCTTCATTGTAGGGCTGATTTAGTAATTTTATTATGGTTTTTTATAGCTTGGTGGCCAAAAAGTTTAGCTTTAACACTTGGTAATTTTTTAAATAAAAAAACTTGCATATCAATTTTTAAAACAATGTTTGAAAAAATAAAGTTACAAAAGTAATTTTGGCAATTGCTATTATTTGCGCTGTCATTTGCTGGTTGGGTTTACGTGATTTTCAGATTTTTATCTTTACGCACTATTGATTATTGGATTTTAAGAGGACAGTTTATTTATAAAACATTTTCATAAGTTTTCATACCTTAGTTTTCTTGTTATTCGATCTTAAAGGCTTAGGTCAGAACTTGAGCAAAACGTAATTTTTGCTCGATTTACCCGTACCTTACATACGATACCTAATAATTCTTCAAGTTCTCACCAAAGACTTTTTTTTCCAAAACCAAAAAAAAACCAAAGATTTTTTCATAACATGAAAAAATGTAAGGTATAATTTGGTTAATGCTAAATGTCATACTAAAATTTTATTATTCTAACTTATGCCTTTTCAAAATTATTTACAAAAATAAACAGAAAAATCTGATGTGGCCAGCACATGACTTCCCTATAAGGAATCATTCCTTCATCGTTCATCTGAAGATTCGCAGAAATATTATTTAATTTTTATTTTATTATTTAATTAAATAATTAAATTTTATTTGCTTTAACTTTGATTAAAAAATAAAAATTCATCAATAAAATATTTATCATAATATATTTAAGAAAAACCATTTCGTCCTTCAAGTAAAGTGCTACTTCCGGTTTAGGGATTTGCTCCAAAATCACATGGTGCTTTCGTATACCGATTAAAGTGTTAAATATGAAATTTGGTTACTATATAACAATTCGTTCCTGAGATATTGAAGAAAAACTATTTCGTCCTTCAAGTAAAGTGCCATTTCCGGTTTAGGGATTTCCTCCAAAATCAAATGGTTCTTTCGTATATTGATTAAAGTGTTAAATATGAAATTTGGTTACTATATAACAATTTGTTCCTGAGATATTGAAGAAAAACCATTTCGTCCTTCAAGTAAAGTGCTACTTCCGGTTTAGGGATTTCCTCCAAAATCACATGGTGCTTTAGTATACTAATTAAAGTGTTAAATATGAAATTTGGTTACTAGATAACAATTCGTTCCTGAGATATTGAAGAAAAACCATTTCGTCCTTCAAGTGAAGTGCTACTTCCGGTTTAAGGATTTCCTCCAAAATCAAATGGTGCCTTTGTATACCGATTAGAGTGTTAAATATGAAATTTTGTTACTATATAACAATTCGTTCCAGATATACAGAACTTACAGACATTTTGCGTTACATACATCCATACATACAGACATACATACATACATACATACAGACATCATTGCGAAAGTAGTCAAAACGGATTCAGAAATGCTCAAAACGGATATTTCCGTTAAAATATCGACATCGAATTTTTTCATGATTACAATACTTCCTTATAGGGAAGTAAAAATGCTACTTTTAATAGTCGTACAAATATTCGCAACTTTCAAGTGCCTAAAAGATTTTTGTTTTTCTATAAAATTGCATAACATTTATGTGGTGCATAAAACAAGGTATACTCTTTCATATACTACAAACTATTTATTATTTTTTTGGCAAATTTTTGCTGAAAATCGATTTATATAAATTTCCATTTTTTTCATATTTTATTTTCAAAATTTAGAAACAGGCATATATAATTTGATTGAAAGTTATTTCCGCAAAAATTATTTATTTAATTCATTTATTAACAATAAAAAAATGAGATTTTAAATATTTTCTTTATAAAAATGTGTTTGAACGCGGCGAGGAGCGGGGTACATAAAAGGAAGCGATAAGTGCAACCGCGTAGGTACCGGGGTAAATTTCAAGATTTTTTATCTCGGTTGAATTAAATGATTTTTGACCTTATTAAAAGTCTAAAAAATATTAAAATTACATTGTGATAAACTGGAAGAATCAATCTATAAATTATTTTGAATACATTTTTTTGAGAAATACGCGGTTTCGGCAGTAGCTTACTGTAAACGGCAAAATACATGAAAATAATTAAAATATTGTGGTAGTTCATCTCAAGTAAACCGAGTTCGAAAATTATTTTCCCCATAACCGTATGTACATATATTTTGAAAATTTTAATTAATTTTTTCAAGTAGAAGGGCCACAGAGAATCCATTGAAAAAATGCATTCGCGTACAAAAAATTCAGGTATCAAAATCTAATTCGCGTTATTCTGAATTCGCGTACATGGAGGGTCTAGTGTACTGAGAACAGCTAATTGAGGGTAAAATTTTGATTGTAAAAGCGAAGACGAACTTTAGTACCCGGATAAAATTATACACCAGTGTAAGTAACTGAGACTTTAACCGACTATTGTAAAAGCGGGCCTTACTGCCATTTACTGCCTAATACTGCCGCTTACTGCCTACTACTGTCATTTACTGCCTAATACTGCCTAAATACTGCAACTTACTGCTCAATACTGCCACTTGCTGCCAATACTGCCTAATACTGCCGCTTACTGCCTAGTACTGCCACATACTGCCCCTTACTGCTTATACTGCTTCTCAAATGTACACTATACTGCCACAGTGATTCACCCCCGACACATCGTTCCATCAGTTGTGATTTAAAAACTTTAATTTTGTAATATATAGGCGGGGGGTGAATCACTGTGGCAGTATAGTGTACACTTAAGTAGCAGTACAGGCAGTATCGCCAGTATAAAGCTACATGCGGACTGATAAAGCAAAACGTTTTAAGACAAATCATTTTGTTTTATCTAAAAACAAATGTTTTGTTTTGTCTTACAGTGTTTTATTTTGTCTTAAAACGTTTTGCTTGATCTGAAAACAAACTGATCAAAGCAAAAAAGTTGTTTTCAGATCAAGCAATACGTTTCATGATTAAACAAAAAGCTTTTTAATGCAACAAAAGTTTTGCTTTATCAATCTGCATGCAGCCTTAGGCAGTATTTATAGCAGTATAGTGTACATTTTCAAACCCAGTGATTCACCCCCCGTATATAGGTATATGAAAATAAATTTTTATTAAAAATTGTTTTAAGTAAAATTAATTATTAATTTACAGTTTATACACTTTTGTTTGTTTATTTTTAATTTAATTAATTTTTTGTGTACAAAAAGAATTTACATACAATATTGTTACATTTTTTTTTAATATGGTCGTGAAGGGACAAATTCCCTCCATCAATCGCCCATTAAATCTGTTTATCAAATTGAAGAATCTGGAATATTTTTTTTATCCTTTAAACTTTTTATGACGCAATGAGCATTTAAATTTTTGTTTCATAATATGACGAATTGCGGGTTACAATTTTTTATTTGTTTTGACTTTTTTAAATGTTTAAAATGAAATAATTTTTTTTTAAGAGAAATCTGAAATTTTTAAATACATTGAAATACAGTTCAATATACAACATTTACTAACTATAAATAATTCAAATATTTATATAACAACTGTCTTTCACGAACGTAACAATGAGCGTAACAAGCACTAAAATGCAGTTGCTATCATAACAATAATTGTTGCCCAACCACGCCCCCATGATTATGTCTTCAAAAGCAGAATAGCAAATCGGCTCAAATAACCATATTGCTACAAAATAACCAAATGATTATCATAACAAGATTGTTATGTCAAATCAGAATCGCACCGAATATATTGTAGCAAGATGCGTATTATTAGCACACTCAGACAAGTCATTAAAATACAAAGAAATTATCCTTCACCCGATTTAAAACCTCGGTGCATGCAAATATGCAGAAAAATTCCTATTTACCCATGGGAACAATTGCTAATACTTAAAACGTTTTAATTTTGTGCAAATTTCATGCCCGGTTTCTGTCAAAAGGCTCATTTTCAAAAAAAGAACCCCACCGCCCCAGATATTCCTTATCGAAAAAAGTTTGTTGGGTCTGCACTTGTTTTCATAAACCGTATAATGAGTAAATTAATTTTTGTTTTCATGTTTCAGGATTGGCGATAACTAATGATTATATTTTTGTACAATTTTTAGAAAGGAGATTACTTAAAACACGAAGTAGCACTTATTGGTACAAGAGTTATAAATTTACCATAAAAATAGTAAATATTGATAAACAGGTTTTTTTTATTAACAATCAGTATTTAGAAACAACAATCAAATGTGCAAAACTATTGATTGTATTACTTAATTTTTGTAGAATTTCGTACTACAAACATTTTATTTACTATAATTTTGTACATGTCTCTGGTTTCTTGTAGTAAACTAGTGACATGTACAAAATTTTGATTACATTCCCCCCCCCCCCCTCTCCATCGTGAATTTTTGATTGAAATTAGTGCCAAACGTTTTATTTGAGCTTGCATTCAAATCATTTAACCATATGAAGTAATTCTCACAAGCTTTTGGGAGTATTTTATTAAAAAAAAACAAAATAGAGGGAGGGCTAGCATTTCTACAGCCGTTCCCAAAATTCTTCTAAAAATTTTCTTTTTTATTAAAATCCTTTGAAGTTCGAACGACGGAAATGGAAGTAATTGAAGCTCAAACAATTGACATCAATTTTATTTAAAAACTAGCCACTTGAAAATCAGCCGATTTTCGTGGCTAGCTCTGCGAGGCGCGCGGCCTGTGGCCTCGCTGTCGGCCTCCCGATTGTTTATGTGCTTACCGACCGGTTTTTGAAACTTTTAAGGATTCCATGGTCGAGTGTTCTCGGGTTTCTTTGGTCCGGATTTGGCATCTAAATGGTGAAGCGAACCCGAGTCGGCCTTCGGCCTCCCGATTACTATTAATAATAAAGGTCGGCCTCCCTCTTGTTATTCCTGTTACGGGTCTGCCTTCGGCCTCCGATTTACTTTCTAATATTGCGGATCCGACATCCCCTTGCATATCCGCGGTACAAATTCAAAATTCGTTTTGACGACAAATTTCAGCCTTTAAAATAATTTTCAAGGTCACGTGTCTTGGAACAATTTAAAGCCAACAACGATGTCTATCGAGTACTTTAATTTGGGAAATTTTGTATAGTTTCTAAAATTCGCTTTAAAGCCCGTAATTATTATTCTACCAGATCCGGGATAACCGTCGGAAGGACACGTAAGCGTCACCGCGATGTCGCACGAAAAACATCCAATGACCTAATCGGGGTCGCCCAACAAATCTGCACACGATTACGCAATAAGGTCATTTGACCTTTTGGACTTAAAAAAAAGCGACAACTTACTTACTTTCTTACCGGTCGAATACGACCTACGTATTGCTTTGCGGAAACGCGAATCCAAATTTGAGACCACCCAAAAATCGAAATTTTAATCTTCACCAAAAAGGTCGAGTTTGAAATCGAAATTTTTCAAAATTTGCATTTCTGCAATTTGCCAGCTTATCGGACGTCTTTAGAAAAAGCGGGGCTCGAAAAATGTCGCTCGAAACCGTTTTCGAAATTAAAAAATTTTTCGCGGTCATCGCGCCAGGGCGGCATTAAGGTGGAAATTTTGAGAATCTTTCAAACGACCGCAGGGTCCTTATTTACGGGAGGATATTTAATTTTTTACCGGCAACCGAGGCAGATTCCAGGGATCCACGAAATTGCATTTATAGCTTTTTTTCGTATCTCGCACCGTACGGCTATAAAATGAAAATATAATTTCCCAGGGACCTTCAAAACCGAATCGCAAAATTTTTTTTTATATAAAATTTTAACGTCGGAATGGGATTTCGCGAGCAATTTTAATAATTTTTAATGTAAAACTTGTTGGGAAATTATTGTTCCTCGACCAAAAAAAAATCACTTCAAAGTTGTCGGCGTACATGCGGGACTTTGGTTTGTTTGGTCCGGCTTTGGCTTCTCGACAACGATGAAACGAACATGAGTCGGCCTTCGGCCTCCCAATAGCTTGTCAGAATACGGGTCGGCCTTCGGCTTCCCACCGGTTTTTAAGATTACGGGTCGGCTTTCGGCCTCCCATCGGTTTTTAAGATTACGGGTCGGCCTGCGGCCTCCCACTTACCTTTATGAATACGGATCAGCCTGCGGCTTCCATATTTTTGCTCCATCAAAATTTCATTAGCACGGACCAATTGATTTTGCCGAAATTATGTGAGACGTCAAAATGTAATTTTAATGAATTTTTAAAATTTGCCGTTTTTTAATTTGTATATCACGATTACTCGAAACCGGTCCATTTTTCGAGAAAAAATGTATCCACAAATTTTGTCGGGCATGCAGTCGGCTCGACGACGGCGTATTTTTTTTCGCGATCCGTTCGACGTCGCCCGGCGTAGCGCAAAAACGGCGAAAAAATGTAATTAAAATCGCCGACTCGCTTAGCGGTCGTAAATGATCTACGACCTATGTATTTTTTTGCAGAAATGCAAATCTAAATTCGAGCGGATCCAAATGAGATCAAAAATCGAAACTTTAATCTGAAAATAAGCGAGGCAGGCGCAAAAAACTATTACATTTTTGACTCCCCCTCAAACGGAAACGGGACAAAAATTCGAAAATTTGTGCATACCGATTGTCCGTTTTCGCCGCCCCCATCCCGATTTTTTTTTCATTGGGAACTTCTGAAGATCTTATATAAAAAACGTATGGTATGTCAGAATCGCCGTTTCCATGGTAACGTAACGAAATAACCCCCCTCCCTGAATATGGAGATTATTTTTATCGGTAGGAAGTTTTCTTTTCAATTTAAATATATTTGAATAACTGTCGCAATCCTATCGTGATATTTTTACCGGTTACCCAGTCAGTTAAAGGGAAATGAAAAGGAACGCGGGGGATGGAATCAACTTTCCTAAAATCCCCTACTGCGTTATCATTGGATTTTGATTTGATGATAATTTTCACTAAAAATGAAAGTAAGCAAGTTATAGACGAAAAACTACTGTAGAGGATTAAAATCCCCACTCGTGGAAAAGGCCGACAGGGAATTTTAGGCGATGGCGATGTTGCAAATAAAATCGTGGTCAAATTTGAACATATCGTCTGCTTGCTGCGAGAACCAGGTAACTGACATGACCATAGTTTTGAGATAATAGCGTTTGAAAGTTGGACGTTTAATAACTAAGCAGTAGTGATATGTATGGTGTTGTAATTTATTTCTAAGAAGGATTATAGTTTTATCAATGTTATAATACTATTTATAATACATATAATACTATTTATAACATATTTACCTTGTTTTACCTGTAAAAATGTAAATGTAAAAACTAACATTTCATTGTTTTTCATACAGCATAACTTTGGAACGGGCCCGTGTATCAATTAACTTGTTTTACCTATAGAAAGAGCGCAAAAAACTAAACATGGTGGTACATTTAACTCATTTTTGAAAATTTTCTAGTTACTTGGTTCTCGCAGTAAGCAGACGATATGCGCACCCCCCAAAAGATTCTTATCTTTTTGAAAATTTTAAACTATTATTTATTGGGTTTTGTTAAGGTTTAGCGCCCCCATTGCGATGGCGCCTGAGGCAAAAGTCTCAGTCGCTTCACCCTTGCTACGGCTCTGCATGGAATAGATGCTTACATTTCATTTTGTTTTCAATAACTTTTGGTTTTTTGTTATTTGCTTATATATATAATCTCAAGAATCATTTTCAAGCTGGGAAATGGCTGACAATTATAATTTTACGACTACTTATTAATAATTACTTTATATTACATGTTTCAAATTTAATTCAATATATAAAATTTAAAAAATATCAACTAAAAGAAAAACTAAATTTTGGTTCGGGACTAAGGACTTTCTACTATTACAAGAAAATAATTATTATTATTATACAAAAGCAACCATAAACCATCGGGTACTCACAAAATTTTAAAAGCTGTTAAAATGAATGAAATTTTTGGAATCTACCTAAGTGAGATCCTATGAGCGATGAGCCCCCAAGATTGCATTTTTTCTAGGTACCTAGTAAGTACTTAGGTAAAAATATAAAAATAATTTGAAATGCTATTTCGAACCTTTTCAATTTAAAAAAATAATGTATTATTATTACTTTAAATATCAAATTTAATTATAACCAAATTTGAAAACTAAAAGAGAATGAATTTGTTAGAATTTCTACCTGTGCCCCTTCGGTTTATGGCTTGGCTTTCATTCTAAGAACCATCGACTTCAAATAGGCATTTTTTATTTTAATCTTTAAATTTTACAAAAAAAATTTCGAAAAATCCAGAAACCATAATATTAATAACTTTAAAAGCAGGTCGTGAGCTCTTCCTGTGCCATTCAAATTAAAGCAGCAATTTTTTTAAAACTTTATGTATTAATAAAACAATTATTTACTCTAATAAGTTAAACCTATTTTTACTGAAAGATTTACAATTTTTGCTATACACTTTCTTATAAAAATATTCCATTTTTCACCCATTCATTCGAAACAATTTAGTTCTAACTCTTCATAGAATAATAAAACAAGTTTCTTGTGGAACTACAATAAATTTAATTTTGAAGTGGAATGCAAACTTTTTTTAAGAAACGATTTTCTTTTCAATTTTAAATTTTCACGAGTCTGCGATTTAGTAAATCACCCTTTATAAAATTTCAAAAAATTTTAGTAATACAAACCAATTCATTTAACTTTTTTTTATAGTACTGCCATCGAAAGTAAAAAAATTGTTAAGTACACTTCAGGCAAATTTGAGAAAATCGAAAAAAACTAATTACACATTGTCTCTCTTAAATTAATAATTACAGTTGTTGTAAGACCTTCCGCAAATTTTTAAGAAAAAATATGCAAAATATACAAGTCCACAACCGATGTACCCGAATTGCGCCACGGAACGATTAGTTCACAAATCTCCTATCCAGACCACAGAATTACCTTAATTTCAGGTAAACGCCTAGGAGCAGCACCGTAGCAAGCTCTTCTGGAGTCCGAGACAAATTTGAATATATGCGCCCCCCCCCCCTCCAAAGAGATTCTTATCATTTAGAAAATTTTAAACCATTATTTATTGACAAATTTGTCAAGGTTTAGCGCCCCCTTGAGGCTATGACGCTGCCTATGACCTTTAATAGTTTGTCCAAATTGCACCACCTTCATTATAATTCTATATGTAAGGTGGTTTTATTTATAAAGGTTCAAGCACAATGTTGGTAAGTAAATAATTCTTAATCAATAAGCAATGGCAGCTCGTGACTCCTTTCAATGGGAGGGCAAATTTGTGTTTGAAAATATTACTACTCTTCATTGTAAAATTGAAACCAGCATATCAAGGTGGCTATTCTGATCACCACTTCTGCAGCCGCATGCACGACATACTGTCGTGTTGTCCGACGTAAGTAAGTGAATTAAATAAATGAGGGGGGGGGTTGAATAAAATAAACCGAAAGGGTTCCTTTAAAGTTTTCTTTACTCAATGTTAGGCGGGGAAAGCCGACATTGTTATTAACGTTTGATATAAAAAAAAGTTAGGTAATTGTCTAAATTAATTGCGACTACACAATAGGCTATCAAAACTTTTTATTTGACTACCAAACCTCTACTTAACATAATCGATCTAACGAAAAAGTGAAAATCGATTGAAGGGGGGGGGCTAATTTGACATTAAATTTTGATTGGTTAATTACGAAAAACCAATAGACTACTAAAACTTTTAATAATACAAATAAAACTAACGATTACCAAACGTTTGGCGTAAAAAATTCGATTGAAGGGGAGCTAACTTGATGGAGGTCACATGAATATTAGAAACCAGATTACACACTGACTCCGGTCCTGAGCACATCAATAAACCATCTGGCTCTTAGTTGGCTAGAACCCAACCCTGGCTGTAACATGAATTTTATGATCTCAAAATTTAAATTGCAAGGGATTTGGATATTTATTTCTTTATATTATCTGTTTGCTTGTGATACCTGCTCGGGATGCTCGTAGTGCAATTCAGGAAAGGGGTTACGGAACGATGTTCGACCGTGGTGCAGTTCTGTCAATGGATTACTACAGCTACCTGAGTAAAAAAATTGTACCCCTAATAAACGGCTGTAGGCCAGCTCGGTAAATGATCAGATATTTAATCCGGGTCCAAATTTTCTACCTGGAAATACATAGACGGGAGTCCACATAGACCAACTCGGCAAAGTAATAAATTTTGCTCCGATGCTCCGCATCTCCGGGCGGTTTTTCGTGCTCCGAGCCGCTACGCGGCGGGCGCTAAACATACGAGAGGTGCGACAGATCAAGGAAACCGGGATAAATGCAACCGGGATGTGAGAGACCCTCGAAATAGCATTATTCAGCGCGTTTGCCGAGCTGACCGAAAATTAAAACGGCCTCTGGTTTTCATTTGCCCAGTAGGATTAACCTATCCCTTGTACCTTTTGCCGAGTTGACCTACTCCGTAATAAACCGTGGTGCAGTTAGGGTAGCACCCTCACAGCTATCGACTAATTACACCTACAAGGTTGTTCGATACAAAAATTTTACTCATCTGCAGATCACTTGAGTGTCAAATGAATAGGTAAGAAAGTCTACATCAAAATCGGAAAACTACGTTATTTTAAGCAAAAATTGATTAAAAACGAGAGCATTTGCTAGGCTATATCTCGGAAACTATATGCGATAGAAAAATGTATTTTCGTTTTTGATCACAATTTTACTAATACCTATTGAATGCCACTTCGGAAATTTGTGATTTTTGGGACCTTTGGTAAATTGACTCCTTTTCCAACCTGAGCCTGATGTTAAAAAAACTTAGGGGCTCTTTTGCGATGCCAAACTAAAAGTTTGAGCAGAAACAAATCGTATTTCCAAATTATTTCCCTCAAAAAAGTATTTAATAACTAGACTATAGGTATTTAAAATGCTGCCGTTTAACACCCAGCAGTAACTGTAAAAAAATTAACCAATGACAATAGTTGAAATGGTTGGCGGTGACATTTTTATTGATTCTCACTTGTTAAAAAAGCTGGCAAAGTTAGGTACCACTGAATTCTAGCTTTTGTTTGTTTTCATCTCACGGTAACGCCAACACACATTCAATTCCGAACTAGCATTTTAATCAAATTAGGTGGGTATGATGAAATGTGAAGTTTTTGATGAATGGCTAAGAAGAATTTAATGAAATTGCAACAATAAGTCTCATTTATGCAAAATCATAATGGAAAATTTTGCCAAAAGATTGATATGATACCAGCGCAGAGCCGTGGAGGACATTTGAATTATGTGTTCCATAAAATATAATCGCAAGGTATTTGCTCTTCAAGTTAAAATAAAAATTTTCCAAGCGTTTTTTTAACAAGTTGCAATGGCACGTCAGTAAATCACCCTTGATGATATTCCATAAAATTTTAGTAATATCTACAAACCATTTTATCCACATTTACTATTTTTATAGTAGGTACTGCCGTCAAAAGTACAAAAAATCTTATGTGACAACACATTACTTTCCCATTCATGATTTTGAAGCATGCGTAGTTGGACTTGGCGACAACAATAACAATAATACTCTCTTTAATTTCATAAACTATTTACACACTTATTAATATTTAACAATTTATTTACAAAATAACAAAAAGAAAAACAAAATAAATGTTTATTAATCCTTGGGTTAATTAAACGAGCTCCTAACCCTGTGGGAATTAATCGGGTTTATTTGGTGATGAGTCTTAGCGACTAATTTACGTAAAAAAGCTTGCGTTAAGTACTAATTTCGAGGCTGAGAACAACCGCATTGGGTTTAATGGCGCCAAACTTCTACGTTTAATTGTAACTACTAATTCTACGTCTAATGTTGAACTTGCGAATAAAGCCATATTCACTCATTCGCAAGCTCAACATATGCCGTACAATTAGTACATAAATTAGTACTCAAAATTTCAACATAAATTAATGTTTTGGCAGCATTCACAATGCCTAAATTAACGTGCAAATTCGATTATTTCCAGTTTTTCTACGTCGGAAATAGAAATAACTCAATACTACAGCTAACAATTGTCCCAATAAAAATCGTCGATCCATAGCGTTGTAGTTTGAATATTAAATCTAATTTAGGTCACAAAAGTTAATAGATTTTAGGTTAAAAATCACAGATGACAGTTGAATGATTTTGAAGCATGCGTAGTAGCAACTTGGCGACGAATTTACGTAAAAAGCTTGGACTTTGCAAGGTTCTGCGTTACGTACTATATTTAATTTTGCGTTAAGCACTAATTTCGAGGCTGTGAACAACCGCATTGGGTTTAATGGCGCAAAACTTCTGCGTTTAATTGTAATTACTAATTCTACGGTTAGAGGTTGTGAATAAGGCTTAAGTCTTATTCATAACCTCTAAATTAAACACTCGCCTGTTTTAAAATTAATTAAATTAAAAATTAATTTAAATTAAACACATCCCACTCTCCAAGCCTGTTTGTCGGTCCAATCACCGAGGTGAAGTTCTCTATCCTTCATTGCCTCCTCAACCTCCTGCGCCCAAGTTTTAGCAGGCCCTCCACGTTTTCTTCTAAAGTGTGGCGTCCATTTCCATACCCTCTTTGGCCACCTGTCGTTGTTCATTCTTTGAACGTGTCCGAACCATCTCAGTCTCTTAGCCGCTACTGTATCCATAATTGAGCCCTCTGCTTTCATCCTTTGTCGGATATCGTAATTTCTAATTTTTTTTATAAGTAGTTAAAAAATTCGTTGGATATTAATTACATAATAATATGTTTATAATATAAGTAAATAAGTTAAAATTATAAATTATAATAATAAACTATAATAATAAACAATACAAATCACTTCCCATATTCTTTTAATAGCGCTTATTCAATTTTCGCATTTTAACAATAATTTAAGAGGAAATATCACGAGTGGGGTATCATAAGAAGCGGAAAAATAATTTCTTTCGATTGATGTGATTTTCATTCTCATATGTTCCACCGGGAAGCGGCAATGCTCTTGAGCAATTTTCATTCTTCTAAAAAATGGGTTAATCATGGACGGTTTTCAACCAAAATCTAATCAGCTCTTTAGACAGCTGCTTCAAAGTAAAATTAGGGGGTGCTTAAAGTACCTGGGGGGGGGGGGTCATAAAATTTTCAAAACATGTCGTGTGACATTTCAAATTAAATTAATGTATTTTCATATGCTTTGTTATTAAACCACTGAGAGCCGGATATAATAATATACGAGTATATTTATATACTCGTCGACAAGGTGGTCTTTTTTCGGCTAACACTGTAAAGTTTTTATATTTTTCGCTTGTTAGATATATATACCGGGTCCATGTTGATAGACTGGAATCGGTGGAACGCAAGTTTTTGTGATTCTTTAGTTTTAAGCTTGGACTTAAGTATGAGGACTTTTCTTATGCTTCCAGTCTTATTCAAGCCAACTGCAGATCGTTGGAGCATAGAAGAATGGTTGCCGATCTGTGTTTTGTCCATCGCTTGGTGAATGGCGGGATTGATTGCAAATTTTTGTTGTCGCTAATTCTATTTTATGTTCCAGTCCATCCCATTAGGAGCCCGAGGTTACTATGGGTGAAGTTTCATTGGTCGAACTATGGATTGAATAGCCCAATATCGAGAATGTGTCGGATGGTCAACGTTGCAAACGAGAGTGACCATCAGTTTGACCTATTTCACCCGTCTTACATCGGGTTCAAGAGGACTGTTATGTGGAGATTGAGTGGTGTGGAGTTTTGATTTTTTGCTTTGCTTTTGTGCTTTTGTGTTGTATCTATTATTTAAATTGGTGTATCCGTAAATAAATATTATTATTATTATAACTATTTATCTACAAGGGGTCATCCATTAATTACGTAAGGGTTTTTTGGGAGGGAGGGGGTTATTGTATATCTTACGGACCCTTACGTAGGGGGGGGAGGGGTCCAACGTATTCCTTACGTAATATATAAAAATGGATGTATGTGTGTATGTATGTTCCCTATAGACTCCTAAACCGTTTGACCGATCGGAACCAAATTTGGAACAGTTATTATGTAGGTCTCTGCGCATGTTTTTGTATTGAAATAGTGCAAAAATTCGCAAAGGAAAGTTGATTTTGAGTAGCCTGCCTTCCTTTAAGGAATCTCGATAATCCATTCATGCGCGTCCCATAGGCATGAATGGATTATCGAGATTCCTTAAAGGAAGGCAGGCTACTCAAAATCAACTTCAAAAACAATAATGAATGCTGTCAAACTGTCAACCGATCGACAATGCAATTACGCGTGCACGTGCTTTACGTTTCTATTTGACCCATCTTAACCAAATTTGATGTAGAAGTTATTTACAATGCTACGAAAAACATAGGCTACTTTAGTACCTTGGAGTGAGGCCGAAGGCCGAAAAACCACGGTCTACACGTATGCCTGCGATACCCTTGAGTGAGGCCGAAGGCCGAACAACCACATCCGACACGGTCTAGATGGCTAAAGGCGGCCGGTAGGCCGACTGTGCCAGCTAGTATAATATATTATTATTCATATTTTATAAATATAAGGGGTGGAGAGGGGGGTCAAAATTAATTTTATTTAAAATAATCCTTACGTAAGATGTGGGGGGGGGGGTTGCCACAATCTTACGTACCCTTACGTGGCGGGGGGAAGGGGTCCAAAATTAAAAAAATCATCTTTACGTAATTAATGGACGGCCCCCAACTACAAAGTAATATACAAAAATAGTAAAAAAACATGGTATTGCATATACCACTATATTCCTGCCATTCTTAAAAATATTTTGAAAAAAAAAGGTTTCGTAAACCGTATTTAGTGACCGGATAATTTGCTAAAATAAGCTAAGCTGTTTGGATGCTGACAATAAAGTAAGAATTAATCGGTAAGAAAATTGACCGATGTTTGCTTCTTTGCATCTATTTTTGGTTTTTTTTTTAAATAAAAGCCGAACATTAAAAATATTATGTAGAAAATCCGACCTTGTTAGATAATGTTTATCCGTCTCGGACATCCACAATTTGTTAAAGCAATAAATTTTTATTATCCCTTATTTATTGAGGTCTTAAAAAAGCATCACTACCTTTTTGTGACTTCAAAACAAACTTTAAAACAAGGTGGAACTCGCTTTAGCGGCAGTTCTTAGGCTTCTATACAGCTACCTTTCTGGTGTGGAAAGTTGTTATTATCTGGTTAGTTTTGATCGCCATATAATGTAACATCACATAATCAGATAATCTGCACCAATTAAATTTTTTGCGGTTGGTAATTATCATTTACTATATAAGTAATAACAATCAAACTTTTCCATTCTATTCGAAACTTTACTTCTCTGTAATGTTTGGTCCTTTTTTGAGGTGGACCAATCCTCTCCTTTCTCTTTTATTTACAACTTAACTTCACTAACCACATCATTAAAAAATTATTTTTTCACATCAAAGTAAAATAAAATACAACTACTTTTCTGGTAGTTGTGGTAGTGTACTTTTCTGGTAGTGTAAAACTACCGTTATGAACGTCGACATTTGGTTCTACAACGTTACCTACTTCAAGAACAGCTGCGTTTTTACTTCGTGGATTTTGTCGGCGAATTGCATGACTACGTGAACGATGTAATATTTGCGAAGTGGTCATGTTGGCAATTTGCTTTCGCTTTCGAAATTCGCGTAATTTCCGGTCCATTTTTGAGGTGGATCCATCCTCTTCCTTCTCTTTTATTTACAACTTAACTTCACTATCCACATCAAGCCACTGCTGTGGTTAAAATAAAATAATAAATAATTAGTGCAGATTATCTGATTATGTGATGTTACATTATATGGCGACCAAAAATAACCAGATAATAACAACTTTCCACACCAGAAAGGTAGCTGTATAGAAGCCTAAGAACTGCCGCTAAAGCGAGTTCCACCTTGTTTTCGCTTGTTTATGTACATTTTTCTTTATTACAGTCTTGAAAATGACCCCGATAGAGGGTCGCAACTAGTCGATTCAAAACGTAGTCTTTCTTTAACACGTCCCCTGATATCCAATATCCTAGTAAATCATATCCTTGGAACAATAGCTTATCTTCACTTTATTCTGGCCGTTAATCCCTGCGGCAGTTAGACCAGTAAGCCACGTATCAAAGAATAATTGGATCAACGGACAATCGTATCATGGTATAATCGTATCAACGGATCATCGTATCAACGGATCATCGTATCAACGGATCATCGTATCATCGTATCAACGGATCATCGTATCAACGGATCATCATATCAACGGATCATCGTATCAACGGATCATCGTATCAACGAACCATCGTATCAACGTATCAACGGATCAACGTATCATCAGATCAATTTGCTTATATAGGACATCGCCCTATGAGTATAGTAGATGTAACAGTTTGGCTAATTTTTCGCGCGTTAAGTAAAAGTAAATTATTAACAATGGCATTAATCGAAAACAAATCTGCTTTCAAAACTGTAAAGAATGTGCAATTTTGGCATTTTTAGTCTGGAAGATATTCGTAGCATGTCTGTCGTCCCAGAAGGTATAAATCATGTAGAAATTATGGAAGGAAGTCTTCCAAAAGTGGGCGGCCTGATGGATCCGAGGATGGGAGCGTTTGACAGCACTTTACCATGTCAAACATGCGAAGGCGACCGGGACACTTGCCCCGGTCACTTTGGTCACATCGAATTGGCCAAACCGATCTTTCACGTTGGCATGATTAAAGATGCCATGAAAGTTTTACGCTGCGTCTGCTTTAATTGCAGTAAATTGTTGGTGAACCCAAAAAAACAAAACCACTTCGAACACGCTCAGAAGATAACTGCAGACGATTCCAAGAAACGCCTAGAACTAGTGTACGGTTTGTGCAAAGAACAAACAATATGTCACGCGGATGGTGGATGTGGAAATCATCAACCTGTAATTAGAAAATCGGGTCTCGATTTGACGGCCGATTGGAAGGAATCCGACGGAAAGGTTCCACAAGAAAAAAAGTATTTGTTGGCGGAAGAAGTGCTGCATATCTTTAGACAAATTAGCGACGCAGATTGCAGCGCCCTGGGAATGGATCCGAAATAGTCACGACCCGAGTGGATGATCGTGACGGTTTTACCGGTTGTTCCTCCTTCCGCGAGACCCGCAGCTTTCATGGGCGATTCGCCGAAGAAACGTCAAGACGATTTGACAAATAAATTGGCCCTAATCATAAATATACCTTGTATAGAAGCCTAAAAGTAGCGCACTGGCTACCCAGTTCTTAGACCTCTATACACACAGAGTATTTCCAACACGATTTGAAACGCTCTGTATGATTTTGAATTATGCGGACGGACGGACAGACAGACAGACGGACAGACACCGAGCCAGATCATAAGGCTTCTTGGTATACTTTGTATAGAAGCCTAAAAGTGAGGCATTCTAATTTTTGAAATCAATCATAACAAAGGTGAATCACGTTTATCTCTTCGATCAAAACAGAATATTTCATTTATTATTCTATCAGCAATTTTAAGCATTTACAACGAGTTTGTTTCAACCAAAGAAGTTTCATCCCCTAATTGAGTCTGAACCTACCATACTCTGAGGAGACTCGTGACTGATCTAGTACGAATGGGACGAGGTGGTGAATTTTTTTTGTAAAGTTGGACCCTCGGAAACTTAATTATTTACTAATTTATAAAATTTTCTTTCATTTGAAAGTGGCGCCCAAGACAAAACCCGAGGTGTACAATTTATGATAAAAAGTACACAGCAGTATCAGCAGATCAACTTATCAACAGATCAACTTATCAACAGATCAACGTATCAATGTATTTAAATTTCCTATATAGGTGAAAATTTATGAAAATAAAATATAACTTATATTTGGTGTGCATTGAAAATAGATAATCTGCACTAAATATATTTTTGCGGTTGGTATTTATCATTTACTATCTCTTATTATAAAAGGCCAAGTCTTTCTTTCTTTCTGTCCGTCCCACGGAAATACCCGAAGCAAACCGAACCGAACCGAACGCACAACGTATCAAAGGATCAACGTATCATCGGATCAACGTATCATCGTATCAACGTATCATCGTATCAACGTATCATCGTATCAACGTATCATCGTATCAACGTATCATCGGATCAACGTATCATCGTATCATTTTGTCTATATAGGTAAGTCTATTTCCAAAAAAGCATTATGTGAACTTCCATAATGGATAATGAAAATTTTGAAAATCCTGCTGCAAAGCGACGACGATTGAATCGTGAGAGAAAAGCACGTACAAGAGCTAATAACACAGAAGAACAGCTTCGATCACAGCGACAAGCTAACGCTCGGTCTCATGCGATACGTCGACAACGTGAAACTTTGGAACAAACTCAAGCGCGGCAAGCTGCTGACGCTCGGTCCCATGCGATACGTCAACAACGTGAAACTTTAGAAGAAACTCAAGCGCGGCAAGCTGCTGACGCTCGGTCCCATGCGATACGTTGATCCGATGATACGTTGATCCGATGATACGTTGATACGATGATACGTTCATCCGATTGGTTATGAAATTATCCGTTATGCGTTCGGTTCGGTTTGCTTCGGGTATTTCCGTGGGACAGACAGAAGGAAGGAAGGACTTGGCCTTTTATAATAAGAGATGAGAACAACATTAAATAAATAAACAAAAAACTTACATATATTTTTTTAAATTAAATTAAACTTAATCAATATTTAAAATTTTTTTACTTATTTTAAACTAGATGATACCCCGTCCGAGGACGGGCCGCTAGAAGGACGGGCAGCTACCCAAGGTAACTTAAGTTGAATGAAGATTAAGGAAAGCTCTCAGTGCAATCCAAAAGCCATATGACCTTGGGTAGCTGCCCGTCCTTCTAGCTGCCCGTCCTCGGACGGGGTATCATCTAGTATAATCAATAATAAGCAAACTTTTCCATTCCATCCGGAACTTTACTTCTCTGTAATGTACGATCCATTTCTTAAGGTCAATCAATCCTAATCTTTCTCTTTTATTTACAACTTAACTTCACCAATCACATCAAGCCACTGCTGTGGTTACAATAAAACCGGATCAACGTATCAACGGATCAACGTATCAACGTATCATCGTATCCACGTATCAACGTATCATCGTATCAACGTATCATCGTATCAACGTATTTAAATTTCCTATATAGGTGAAAAATTATGTAAATAAAATATAACTTATATTTGGTCTGCATTGAAAAAAAAGTTGTTATTTTTGGTCGCCATATTATTATAATGTAATATCAGATAATCTGCACTAATTAAATTTTTACGGTCACAATCACAATTTCGAAGGTTCTGATTAGATTTGAATTATGCGGACAGACAGACGGACAGACGCGGAGCCAGATCATAAGGGTTCTTGCTATACTTTGTATAGAAGCCTAACAAGTAGTTTATATAGGGAGACCTCTTTGAAAATATCTTTAACTTAGTAAATTTCTTTCGAACATTTGCGTATTTGTAAATTGCATTAGCGAATCGAAACAGCGGATTAACAGATTAACGCAATACTATATAGACGAAGTATTTACAATATAACAACGTATCAGTTGATCAACGTTATGATTGGCTCTGAAACATGCGGACGGACACGAAGCCAGACCATAAGGCTTCTTTCTATACCTTGTATAGAAGCCTAAATAAGGCTTCTTGTTATATCGTACTTTGTATAGAAGCCTAAAGGTAGCGCACCGGCTACCCAGTTCTTAGACCTCTATACACACAGAGTATTTCCAACACGATTTGAAACGCTCTGTATGATTTTGAATTATGCGGACAGACAGACGGACGGACGGACAGACGGACACGGAGCTAGATCATAAGCCTTCTTGTTATACTTTGTATAGAAGCCTAAAATATAAATCTACATCTACGTAGGAAATGCTGTGACGTCACAGATAATTTTTAAATTGTGATTTAGACGTTTTTTATAACAAATAATCTGCAAAATAATTTTTGTCGTGACGTAGGAGATGCTGTGACGTCACAAAAAATATTTAAAATGAGGTTTAGACGTTTTTTATAGCAAATAATCTGCAAAATAATTTTTGTCGTGACGTAGATATGCTGTGACGTCACAGAAAATTTTTAAAATGAGATTTAGACGTTTTTACTTCCCTATAAGGAAGTATTGTAATCATGAAAAAATTCGATGTCGATATTTTAACGGAAATATCCGTTTTGAACATTTCTGAATCCGTTTTGACTACTTTCGCAATGATGTCTGTATGTATGTATGTATGTATGTATGTATGTCTGTATGGATGTATGTAACGCAAAATGTCTGTAAGTTCTGTATCTCTGGAACGAATTGTTATATAGTAACAAAATTTCATATTTAACACTTTAATCAGTATACAAAGGCACCATTTGATTTTGGAGGAAATCCTTAAACCGGAAGTAGCACTTCACTTGAAGGACGAAATTGTTTTTCTTTAATATCTCAGGAACGAATTGTTTTCTAGTAACCTAATTTCATATTTAACACTTTAATCGGTATACAAAGGCACCATTTGATTTTGGAGGAAATCCTTAAACCGGAAGTAGCACTTCACTTGAAGGACGAAATGGTTTTTCTTAAATATCTCAGGAACGAATTGTTATCTACTAACCAAATTTCATATTTAACACTTTAATCAGTATACTAAAGCACCATGTGATTTTGGAGGAAATCCCTAAACCGGAAGTAGCACTTTACTTGAACGACGAAATGGTTTTTCTTCAATATCTCAGGAACAAATTGTTATATAGTAACCAAATTTCATAGTTAACACTTTAATCGGTATACAAAGGCACCATTTGATTTTGGAGGAAATCCTTAAACCGGAGGTAGCACTTCACTTGAAGGACGAAATGGTTTTTCTTAAATATCTCAGGAACGAATTGTTATCTAGTAACCAAATTTCATATTTAACACTTTAATCGGTATACAAAGGCACCATTTGATTTTGGATGAAATCCTTAAACCGGAAGTAGCACTTCACTTGAAGGACGAAATGGTTTTTCTTAAATATCTCAGGAACGAATTGTTATCTAGTAACCAAATTTCATATTTAACACTTTAATCAGTATACTAAAGCACCATGTGATTTTGGAGGAAATCCCTAAACCGGAAGTAGCACTTTACTTGAAGGACGAAATTTAATAATTTAATTAAATAATAAAATAGAATTTAAATAATATTTCTGCGAATCTTTAGATGAACGATAAAGGAATGATTCCTTATAGGGAAGTCATGTGCTGGCCACATCAGATTTTTTTATAGCAAATAATCTACAATAGTACATTATGCACCAAGGTAGCAAAGTGACACTTTTTTGGCCCGAGGGTAAAGGATTGTTTACACGAGGCGCTAGCCGAGTGAAACAATTACCCATGGGCCAAAAGTCACTTTACTACCGTCGTGCATATACTGTTTTTTGCCATTCCGAGAGGTAAAGTAGGAACTTCGCCAGTTTAGAAACTTAAAGCAAAAATTTAACGCTTTTTTTTTATAATACCTACACGTGGTCGATAAATCGCAAAATAGCACTAGTAATATTACCAACTATACTACTAAAAATTACTAAGAAATAGCAGTTGGCACCCCTGATTCTACCAATGCCATTGATTCCAATGCTTCATTTCATTTATATTTGTGCCTTTGAAAGAGCAACACGTACCATGAGCGAGAACGTAGAAATTGCCGAAGCAGCGAAGATGGCGTTGGTGGAACTGTTGCCGGCAAAATCAAGAAAAGTTTACCAAAAACAGTACGACGCTTTTGTGCAGTGGTGCCAGAATAAAGAATTGTCAGATTATTTTAGTGAAGACGTGTTTTTGGCATTTTTTTACGAGAAGGCTAAAACGTTGAAGTCATCGACCTTGTGGTCGCACTATTCCATGGTTAAGGCCGTTACTAAACTAAAGTCACCAGTCATCTGGTGACTTTATTTCCCGCTCACCCCCCTATTTTTTAACTTTACTCCCGCTCACCCCCCTATTTTTTAACTTTACTCCCGCAGGGTAAAAAAGTGCCGCTTTACGCCCGCAAGCCGGGGTAAAAAGTGAGTACTTTACCCCCGGAATGGCAAAAAATAATTTTTGTCGTGACGTAGATATGCTGTGACGTCACAGAAAATTTTTAAAATGAGATTTAGACGTTTTTTTATAGCAAATAATCTACAAAATAATTTTTGTCGTGACGTAGATATGCTGTAACGTCACAGAAAATTTTTAAAATGAGATTTAGACGTTTTTTATAGCAAATAATCTACAAAATAATTTTTGTCGTGACGTAGATATGCTGTGACGTCACAGAAAATTTTTAAAATGAGATTTAGACGTTTTTTTATAGCAAATAATCTACAAAATAATTTTTGTCGTGACGTAGATATGCTGTGACGTCACAGAAAATTTTTAAAATGAGATTTAGACGTTTTTTTTATAGCAAATAATCTACAAAATAATTTTTGTCGTGACGTAGATATGCTGTGACGTCACAGAAAATTTTTAAAATGAGATTTAGACGTTTTTTTTATAGCAAATAATCTACAAAATAATTTTTGTCGTGACGTAGATATGCTGTGACGTCACAGAAAATTTTTAAAATGAGATTTAGACGTTTTTTTTATAGCAAATAATCTACAAAATAATTTTTGTCGTGACGTAGATATGCTGTGACGTCACAGAAAATTTTTAAAATGAGATTTAGACGTTTTTTTTATAGCAAATAATCTACAAAATAATTTTTGTCGTGACGTAGATATGCTGTGACGTCACAGAAAATTTTTAAAATGAGATTTAGACGTTTTTTATAGCAAATAATCTACAAAATAATTTTTGTCGTGACGTAGATATGCTGTGACGTCACAGAAAATTTTTAAAATGAGATTTAGACGTTTTTTTATAGCAAATAATCTACAAAATAATTTTTGTCGTGACGTAGATATGCTGTGACGTCACAGAAAATTTTTAAAATGAGATTTAGACGTTTTTTTATAGCAAATAATCTACAAAATAATTTTTGTCGTGACGTAGATATGCTGTGACGTCACAGAAAATTTTTAAAATGAGATTTAGACGTTTTTTTATAGCAAATAATCTACAAAATAATTTTTGTCGTGACGTAGATATGCTGTGACGTCACAGAAAATTTTTAAAATGAGATTTAGACGTTTTTTTATAGCAAATAATCTACAAAATAATTTTTGTCGTGACGTAGATATGCTGTGACGTCACAGAAAATTTTTAAAATGAGATTTAGACGTTTTTTTATAGCAAATAATCTACAAAATAATTTTTGTCGTGACGTAGATATGCTGTGACGTCACAGAAAATTTTTAAAATGAGATTTAGACGTTTTTTTATAGCAAATAATCTACAAAATAATTTTTGTCGTGACGTAGATATGCTGTGACGTCACAGAAAATTTTTAAAATGAGATTTAGACGTTTTTTATAGCAAATAATCTACAAAATAATTTTTGTCGTGACGTAGATATGCTGTGACGTCACAGAAAATTTTTAAAATGAGATTTAGACGTTTTTTTATAGCAAATAATCTACAAAATAATTTTTGTCGTGACGTAGATATGCTGTGACGTCACAGAAAATTTTTAAAATGAGATTTAGCCGTTTTTTTATAGCAAATAATCTCTGAGGTCTGCATATTTTCTGGTTTTTAATTTTTACAACATAAAGTAAAGTGTGGAATTTTTTTAATAAAATAAAGTTAGTTCAACTGGTTGTTGTTCAATCAATTAAGTTCAAACAATTTTCGATCAATTGATACCAATTTTTAAAAAAAATATCGCAATTGGGGGGGCTGTCATTTCTACCCCCCCCCCAAGTTTTCGCAAATGATATAATATTTAATTAAATGATGTACCTCATTAACATTCGTTCAAACTACGTTTTGGTGTTTGTTATCACAGCCAACCCCTTAATGTTTTTTATTAAATTATTATTGCATAATATAAGTTTAAATTAAATCATTTATTAATTATAAAATCCTATTATAAGTATCCTATATTTACATAATATTATTGACAAAAAGTATACACACGTTAGACTTCTTCCATAGGCATAAAATTTTCCTCATCTTCCGATATCAACGCATCAATGTTATAAAAGGAAGCATGTAAAGTGATAATAAAAAATGAAGCACCGAGAACCCAAAACATTGCAGCTCCTGCACCTACCAAATAAAATATTGGCATTGAAACTAAAGAAACCAATCCATACACTTGTGCCAAAGTCAATTCGTGACCAAATAATACAAATCTCCTCTCATTATGTCGTTTTGATAAACGATAACCGATATAAAAACTACCGGCTAGTGCAAATAAAAGTAACGGAGATGTGATTCTAAAAAATTACCAGTTAATTTAACACACCATCATTGCTATCACAACAATTTAACTCACAGGCAGTATATGAATAAACCAAGAAAGACAAATAAGTAATTACTTTGGAAGTATTCTATATTTCTCATAATTCTCCGACTTAACCGTGGAACCGATTGGGGTATCCTAAAATTGGTAGTTTTTACGAAATCTAGCCAGGGGCGTACATTTTGTCGTCTGACGTTCATCCATTCTTTAGCGTCGGGCAGTTGAGTTGAAAATTGTAATAATCTAAAAGGAAACTTGGGGTGAAGCCCTATTGGTAATAGCGGTTGACAACTCACCGAGTTAATTGATTTTTGGTGACGTCTTCTGGAGGAAGCTCCATGTCGCCGGATACATCTACCGATACGGATGCCATTCTTTAGTTTTTCTTTTTAAAACAATTTAAATTATCAAAACATTGCTGACGTATGATATTTGACAACTCAAGTAAATATGGGTCATCAAACGAATGTGGGTTCATTCGCAACATGTGTCACTTTAAGCAGAGGTTCCCAAACTTTTTCAATGAGAAAAAAACATCAAGCTGATGAAAGAAAGGAAGTCGCACTATATCTGACACAATCTGACAGATCTCGTCGCCATTGGGAACTGAAATTAACATTGATGGCGCTGCAAATGTAAACAAATATGGCCGTTTAAAGGAGTTTACGTAAAGAAAACAAGTCACAATAAGAACAAGGTGCTGTGAAAGAGTCCAAATAATGCCACAATTACTTTAAATATCACTCGAAACTACGACGAAAATACGGACAAATAAATAGCGCTTTTATTTCAGCCAAGTATATTATAATTCTACAAAAGCTCGTGTGGTGGCGTTTTCTTACTTGAAGTTGCCAATGTGAGAAAAAGACATTTTTACGAATATTCGTGAATAACTCAGTTTGGGTGCACTTTAGAGCAAAATATCAAGTTACTGAAAATAAACTACATTAAATTATCTATAGAAAAGATCTTATGCTTTTTTCTTATAAATCGAGAAGTTACGGAGTTATATCCATCAGAACCTGCGGTATGTAAATAATAGTATTTTATGCACCAAGGTAGCAAAGTGACACTTTTTTGGCCCGAAGGTAAAGGATTGTTTACACGAGGCGCCAGCCGAGTGAAACAATTACCCATGGACCAAAAGTCACTTTTCTCCCGTCGTGCATACCCAAGTACCATTTTGATGCTAAAAACCAGCTAATAGTTGGCTAATAGCTCTGGTTAATAGCTACAGTAACTAATATAGCCAACTAAATAGCGTTTAAAATTGGACTATATTGTGGAAAAATTGCTAAAATGGCCCACTTTTTCTTAGCAAATAGCTAGCTAAATAACGCGTCATTAGCTAGCAAATAAGCTAGTGCAAAAATAAAGCTAATAGTTGGCTAATAGTCAACTAAATAGTCGCTAAATAGTGGCTAAATAGTGGCTATATTGCGGCAATATAGCTAAAGTGGCCCACTTTTTCTTAGCAAATACCCAGTAGACGCAGGTATCACAGTTATATCGCTGTGATACCTCATTTAGGTCACAGGTGTGATATCACAAAGTGATATCCACGTGATACCCATGTGATACACATGTGATATTTTGTGACTTACTTGTGATTCTTGTTGATTTATCACCAAAGTGATATCGCTGTGATATCTGATTTGTGTCAGAGATGTGATATCACACTGTGATATCCACGTGATACCCACGTGATATCCATGTGATATTTTGTGACTTATTTGTGATTGTTGCTGATTTATCACCTAAGTGATATCGTTGTGATATCTTATTTGTGTCGGAGGTGTGATATCACAATATGATATCCGCGTGATACCCATGTGATATTTTGTGACTTATTTGTGATTGTTGCTGATTTATCACCTAAGTGATATCGCTGTGATACCTCAGTTGTGTCAGAGGTGTAATATCACTATGTGATATCTGCGTAATACCCTGTGATACCTCATTTGTGTCAGAGGTGTGATATCACAATGTGATATCCACGTGATACCATTTTAGTGGTTTTAAATATGAAAACTACGTGCAAAAAATTAAAAAACAGTTAAAGCAAAGTAACCGACCCCTTGAACAAGTATATAATCGTATAATGGAAGCACGGGCTAATAATATAAAATTTGAAAGAGTAAAATACCCGATAATTAATTTTGATCGATCATCATCATTATCTGAGACTTCTACAAGATTTGTAAACTGTAGAATACAATGGTTTTTGCATATCTAAGAAAAAACCCAATAATTGCTGCACTATTAAAGGCAACAACGTAATTATCATAAATGATATATTTTCTGAAGAAAAAATATTATATTTCAAAGCACGACGGTACATTAAAAAAGAGTCCTATTTTAAGGAACCTTGTGATTCTCAAATATTTAGTGTATCGCTAGTTAATGACTCAAATTTGTCCGATATTGAAATCATTCCCGCATTACAGATTATCTGTAAATGTATTAAATTCCCTGTGTCGATGTCGGCTAATAATGAATTTGAAAGTTCAGATCATGTTATTATTCCCCTAATCCACAAAATGAGATAAATTAATAAACAAATTGTTAGAACGTTATTTCTGCACGTGTTTTTGTAACCTGCATAACCTTACTTTTGAAATAAAGAAGTTATTTGAAAAGAAATAATAAGAAACAATAATAAGATACACTTTTGTGCAATAAGCGTTACCGTTCTTGGAAAGATTTAATAATCCAATGTTGGAACAAACATGTGCTTTTAGAACACACATGTTGTTTACTTTATGCAGTAGCGGCTCGTGATATTTTAACAGGAGGGGCGTATTAAATAAATTTTGAAAATAAAATTCTTGCCCTACAAGAAACTTTCTCTTTACATTTGTTTATTTTTTATGTGCACTCTCTCTTAATCTTACATTAATAAATTAGGGGTCGTCGTAGGATGCCCTGTATTATGTTTTATAATTTAAAATTCGGATTGTAAAATAGGATTTTTATGACTATTTAAAATGACAGTAGTCAATAGCCCTAGATAGCACAGATGTTAGGGGATGTCCATAAATCACGTGAGGTGTTTTTTTTTAATTTTGACCCCCCTCCCCCTTGGTGAGATTTGGTGAGATGTCGTAGGACTCCCCCCCCTATCTAAATCTCACGTGAGATTTTCCTTATAATTTTTCAATAATTAAATTTACTTGATAATATGTTATTGTATTTTGCTTTATTATACCACTAATAACTACCTAAGCGTTAATACTGATATCTTCTATGTACTACATTTTTTCTGTGAAATAAGCGGAGAAAAATGAGGCTACTAATATACTCGCTGAATTAAAAAGTTGACGTGAGATTTTCTTTAAGCCCAGCCCCTCCCCCTTGGTGAGATTTTGCCGCACCCCACCTCCCCCATTTTACCTCACGTGATTTATGGACGTCCCCTTACAGCGTTACACTCAATACCTGTAGGTCCTAGGTTCGAATATAATAAAATAAATAATAAAATATTTTAAATTAACAAAAATTATTAATATTTTTGCTAATATTACCATATAAACATGAACATTTGGGCATCCCAGTTTAGGCAAAATTTATCCACGAGACGGCGCTTCGTACGCTTTTGGGAGATACGCAACTAGCGTATACTTTTATTTTAAATGAAATAGGTTTCATAAACACGAGTGCAATTATAAAATCAAACGTCAAAATGTTCTTGTAGAGGCCATAAGCTTTCGTTTTTAAATAAAAACGGGCCGGCCCGACCCTGCAAACACGTATTTTGTTGTTTAAAAATTTATATTTACTATAGCAAAACCGTGTTGTAGTAAAGCAATTTTTGAGGAATCTTACAACTTTTAGGACAAATATTTGTCCTTTATAATCGCGGCCCTAAATAAAATAATTATGAATACTTAAATTAAAATTTATTATTACATTTTACATTGAATATTGGTTTCAACAAAAGCAAAACTTTTACGCATTATTTAATTATTTCAAAATTAGTAATATTGTGTAACTAAAATAACGTGTTTAGTTACAAAATATAACTAAACACGTGTTTAGTTACAAAATATAACTAAACACGTTATTTTGTACAGTGCAGTCATTTATAGTACTCTGCCGAGTGTGAGTCACAATAGCAAGAATGCTGAATGCAGCAATGCTGAAAATAGTTGCATCAATGGTAAATATAAAGTGTTTTAAAAAGTTTTACATTGATAATATTCAACATTATTTTTTGCAGAAACCTGCAGAAATCTTGCCATTGTGGTAGAACAAACCGAAGGCCAAATCACATCCCCGGTGCAGGGAATATCTATGGAAGGTAATATTATATTTGTGAATTAAAAGAAATTTGACATTTTTAACCTGTTAATATTTTAGAACATTTAAAATTAATTTATAAAGCGCTTGCGGACATTAAATTACAAGTAACGTCAGTGCAAGAGCAACTGCACGTTTAGAACGATACCAAGCCACGGAGAAAGCACATCAACAAAATTTTTTTGGTGAGTAATATTTATAAACTATGATTATTAGTGACTAGTGAGGCAACAAGTGGAATAATTAAAATTTTATTTTATTACAGATTCCGTGAAAAGCAGATTTCCAATTACTGACGATGAGTTGGAAAAAGAAACAGCTAAATGGTTTCGGTACGCGCTTCAAAGGAATCAGAGCTGAATCTCGAAGTGTCAAAAATAAAAATACCGATGAAGTACAAAATGTGCAACATATATAAATTTTTGCAGTTAATAAAGATTTATTAGATTAATCATAAAATACTTGTCATAAATTTAACCTTTCTCCTAATTATTGCCCAAAATCAGTGTAATCTTTGAAATAATATGTCGGTCGTGTGATAGCAATACAACGTGTTTGCGATACTTCAGCCACTTTTTGTTATGATTAAAAAAGTCGCAACAGTATCACAAACACGTTGAATTGCTATCACACGACCGTCACAAAAAGTCGCCCGAATATCACCAGAGAGTCACATGCGTATCACATGAACAATCACAAAAAGTCACAAAAGCGTTGTATTGCTATCACATGACCGTCACAAAAAGTCGCCCGAATATCACCCGAGTCTCACATGCGTATCACAATAGCGTCACTAAAGCATCTCAATATCACTGAGGCGTGTGAATGCGTGTCACAGTGATATCGCTAAGGCGGACATTGATGCATACTGGTGATGCTACGGCGACATCACAAATATGTGTCGCAAGGATATCACTGTGATTTAACAGTGATATCACAGTGATATAACAGTGAAATCACTGTGATACTACACTGTGATATCACTGTGATATCGGTGAGGCTGACATTAATCCATACTGGTGATGCTAGGGTGATATCACTGCGTCACAAATCCATGTCACAGTGATATCACAGTGATAACTCTGCGTCGACTGGGTAGCTAGCTAAATAACGCGTCACTAGTTAGCAAAAAAGCCAGCCATTAAGCAATTAAATGACTGGTTGAAATATTTCTGAATTTTGATTTTGCTAATTAATTTAAATATAAATTTTTTAATTACAAAATAAAAAAAATTTTCTTTGTAAATTTTACTCGATTTTTTATTAACTTATTGTAATGATTGTATTATACAGGGTGTCCCCGTGACCGTGGAGAACCTTTGAGGTGGTGATAAAGGACACTTTTCTAAGACAAATTTTCAAATAAAATTTTTGCCCAAGTCCAAACCCTTGGGGGGTTAAAGCAATTTTTTGAATTTCTGATTTCAAACGGCCATAGCTCCGATATTATTGATTTTTTAAGGTTAATGGATTAGAACTTTTTTAAAGATCATTCGCTTGTCTACAAATTAGGTTATAACCCCTTATCGTCTAGAATCAACGAATTTCGAGTTATAAATTAAATTAAGGGAAAAAAAAGAAGAGAAAAACTAACGGCCCAAACCGGATAGGGAATTTAACGGGCTACAACTTTCGTCAAATAAATTTTTTTGGGCAACCAACCGTTTTCACAGAAACTCTGAAAATAATGATAATGTTTATGTTTGCTTTTCTTATCGTACTCTCCAAGGCGATGTTAAACAATACTGCCGACAGCGGATCTCCTTGTCTGAGTCCTGTTGCTACTTTGAAGCTATCAGACAGTTCACCGTTGACTCTTACTTTATTTTCAGTGGCATCTAGAGTCATTTTTATCATGTTCATTATTTTTCTGGGTATTTCCAATTTTTCCATCACTTTGTACAATTCTTTTCTCATGATACTGTCATAGGCTTGCTTGAAATCTAAGAATATCAGGTGCGTCTCCAATCCGAATTCGTGTCCAATTGCCTGTGTCTCTCTCAGTATAAATAATTGATCAGTTACCGATCTACCTCGTCTAAAGCCACACTGATACTCTCCTATAATCTCTTCAGTATATCGTTGTAGTCGATTTTTTATGCACGTAGCAAGTATTTTATAGCAGACGTTCAGCAGTGCGATACCCCTGTAGTTACCACACTCGGTTTTATCTCCCTTCTTATGGATCGGACATATTATTGCCAGTCTCCAGCTCTCGGGCATCCTTTCCTTCTTCCAAATTTTCTGTATCATGACGACAACTAGCTCATGTAATCTTCTTCCTCCATACTTCAACATTTCCGCCTGTATCCCATCTTCTCCTGCACTTCTATGGTTCTTTAGGTTTGCCACCACTTCCATAATTTCGTCCTCGGATGGTTCTTGTTCTTCATCATTATTACATTCGTTCATTTCTGCAGGTCTTCCCTCTTCCGTCTCTTCTTCTGATCTATTAAGCAACTCTTGAAAATATTCCGCCCATCTCTTTTTTGTTCCTTCTTTAGATCCTACCAGTGTGCCATTCTTGTCTTTACAAAATGTCGTTCTTGTTTGGTAACCTCGCTTTTGTCTTTTTATTCCTTTGTAGAAGTTTCTTATTTCTCTGTTGTTGTATTTCTCCTCTATCTCCTCTAGTTTCCTGAGCTGGTATTCTCTCTTCTTATCTCTGATTATCTTTTTGCACTCTCTTCTTTGGTCTTCATATTTCCGTTTTGTTTCTTCCGTTCGGTTTGCTAGCAGTCTACTCCTTACTTTTTCTCTCTTAGTTATTTATATTACGGTGATATCTGATGGAGACGTTACTCGCAACACGAACATTCATTTTTGGTTGAATAAAAATTAATGCATGGAACTTGTTAATTTAAATAGGAAGTTTACTATTATCATCACAAAGTCAAAACAAAAAGAATCATTTAAATCATAATAATAAAGAATACAAGGGTTAACAAAATAAATTAAAATGTTCAATTTAAAATCCGTAATGACAAAAATTGTTAAAAATAATATAATAAAATTGTTTAGTTATAAGAAATTTATAAACTACATGTAAAATTTATTAGTTAAGGTGTTAGAAATAATTTGTTAAAACATTATGTATACAAATTTAAACATTACGTGTGCGTCGATAAAATTAATTAAAAACAGAGTGATAGGTCATCCGAGAAACCATCGGTGAACAATTCAAGTGGTAACTAGAAATTATGTGCTTCAAGTCAACGGTTAACCTAAAAACATAAGAAAAATAAATTAAAAGACAATTTTAAATTTCGCGCCATAAAAGATGGTGGTTTCGACTTACCTACAGAATTTATGGTTAAATAATCAAGTAGCAATGAATTTGTATCACCTTGACGATAGGAGAAACAAAAAAGGTCTTCCCTGGGTTTTGTATCGATAATGCACAATTGTATGGCACTGTTCTATTTTCATGTTATCCATAACCTATAATTATTTAAATTGATAATAAACAAACTTGTTCTGTCAAAAATAATTATTTTATGGCAGTGCATTGTTTTTACATCTACTCGAAGTTTCAATACGGCCATTGTGTTATTATGGCATCGTTTTCAAAGAAAACCCTACCTTTATTAGCCCAGTTACCTCACAAATTGAGATCTTTGAGATTATCAAGTGGAAATCAGCGGTTTTCATCAAAACAGAGCAAATTGATCGGGCGGACAGATTCTAAATTTTTGGTGCTGAAAATTTTGAGGAGCCACTTTAACAAAGAGATCCATGCCAGTGCCCCCCCCCCCACCAAATCGAGTTTAGAGCACCGTGCGGTCCTCAATGTGCTTCAATGTTTTCGTGTGAGCATCAAAGGTTACGGAGTTAATCTCGAAAATATTGAAAGGGGCTGTAGACATGATGGGCCTCCAAATCGAATTTTTGGGTGAAATTGCTGTGAAACGTTAAAGCATCGTTTGAGCCGCAATGAGCCTCCTAGGCTGGAGACATGTTTTTCTATTTTCCTTTCCACTTTGAATTTTTGCGTTAAATTGATGTCAATCGACGGAGCTTCGTTTTAGCTTCTATAACCATTACATTAATCACATTTTTTTATAAAGTTATGGATATTTAAAATTTTCAACAATTCCGAACAACACGTGATTTTTCCAACGAAATATTTCAAAGACGGGGTGATAAAAAATAGTGTCACATATAGGCCGTGTATGAAGCTCCGTCGAACATAGTCTGATAACTCGATTTGGAGCTGTTCCGCGCTTGCAAACGCTATAATTCCGTCTATTACGGAAGCCTAAAACACGCGAAACAGACTGAATACAGCCATAATGTAACGCATGCGCAGTGGAGTAGGACGGTTCGGACGTCGTAAAGAAATAATGATTTGTGGAAAAACTGTAATGGTGCTATTAAGTTGACCGTTGCTAGCTCTAAACAAACGGGACCTTAGTTTAAAAAAAATTTAACCCCCCCTTCTACTGTAGAAACATTGATTCGTGGACAAACTATGAGAGTGCTAGCTTTCATATTTCGAAGGTAGCCCATGCTAGCTGTATAGAAACGGGAGCTAGATTTTTGAGAGAAAATATTAAGGGGGGGGGGCAAAGTAACGGACCCTGATATTTCTACCAAATCCAAATGAAGTTATAGCCACATTTATAATAGTTATAAGCCCAGTTGTACCACATATTGGGTTCTTTGAAATATCAAGTGGATTTGATTAAAAAGTATGCCAGGACAGTGCCCCCCCACTCCAAATTGATACTTTTAATAAAATTGGTATCAATTGTTAGAGCATCAATAAGCTTCAAGTTTTTCGTTTGAACCTTAAAGGTTGTGGAATTATTCGCAAAAATCTTGGGATGGGGGGGAGGCGTTGACATGATGAGCCTTAAATCGAATTATTGGGTGCAATTCGTGCCAAACGTTACAGCATCGTTTGAGCTTCAAGGAGCTTCAACTCTTTTCGTTTGAACTCCAACGATCATCGCCGTCGCGGAGTTTTGGATATTTTTAATTTTTAATCGCTCCGAGCAACACACGTTAACTGCAATTTTGTAAGATTAAAATTCAGCCATAGAATTATTAGAACCTATCAATGATCATTTTTTACCTTTACCTAAAGAAAATATTGAAACTAATTTATTGCGGTGTTTTTTGTAACTTCGACGGGATCGTTTTTTAGGTAAAAATTTGTTAAATTTTTATGTTTTCTGTAGCTGAACACGTTTTTGATAAGTTGAATTCATTGTTTAGGAATATCAAGGAGTATAAAATTTGATTTAAATTAAAACATCAAAATAGAAAATGTTTTTAATATTTAATAAGTAAAAGTTTAATAAGTGCATAAAATATTTATCAGGACAGTGATACAGCACAACGTGGTGCATTTATAAAACACGCAAAGCATAATATCAAATAATATTAGGTATATAAATATTTTATTATCCTTGATCAATATTTTCTCAATTTTGTTATTTTTAAATTTTTTAAAAAAATTTTCAAATTGCTCTTTGTAATTATTTTCACAATAAAACTCATAAAAAGCGTAAAAGTAAGTGATTAGAAATTATAACAATGTGGGAGGTCCAAGTCATGGACGCATAGAATAAAATTACCAATTAAGAAGCAGCGGGCAAGAGATTTTAGGAGACTTTTCAGGTGGTCTAGAAGCGGTCAATTATCATCGGTGTTAGTCGTATATTTTAGATATTTTTATTTCACCCCCCCCCCTTAAAATTTTCTGCGGGATCTTAATTGCCGTGAGGATAAATTAAAATGTAAGGCCACTTTGGCAACGGAAAACCATCGCATTAATTTTTTTCCATAGTCAGTCATCTTGGCTTCGGTTAAGTTAGCGGATACGACACTTTAAGAAGAAGGCCACTGCTTAACCGATACTTATTACCAAATTAAAATAATTAGTATGGTGCTGAGGGATCGTCCATAAATTACGTCACACAATTTTAAGCAATTTTTAACCCCCTCCCCCGATCGTCACACAAACCTAGACCCCCTCCAAGTATTACGTCACATATTCTAACCCCCCCATTCACAAAGTTTTTGTTTAAAAATAAAATTAAAATTTATATACTAAAAAGAAATCCGACATCCCCACCTCGACTGATGACCTTTTGTTTTTAGGGATAGCACTCCAGAGGAAGTGCGCCCTTCTTCCTAACTACGCCAGTGGCGTAGCCACTCAAAAAATAGTTTTTTGCCGTCGTCACAAGGGGAGGACCCCCCCCCCCAGCAGCGTGACGTAATTTATGGACGACCCCAGATGTCTTTTAGTGCAAGAAAGGTAAGAAATATTTCGAAAGAATCTCTTGATTTAATCCCCACCCCAAGGCTTCACTTAAATAAACAAATGCCGCCTGGAGAGAACAACGGTACGAAGTGGTCTATAAAAGACGTCGTCGCTTATTGGGGAGGGGGGCGTTACAAAATGTTTATAAAATAAAGTTTATCCAAATTCTTGCTTGTTGAATTCCAATTTTTAAGTTACAAGAATTTTTAAAAAATTAAAAATTATCGTAGTACCTATAGGTTTTTTAGTTTAAAAGGTCAAGTTCGATGTTAAACAAATGAAGGGGGTCTTTGAATTGTGACCATAGGACATTCCTGGGGGGAGGGGGTCTGAGGATTTAACCAACTGAGACAAGGGCGGAGGGAAGTTAAAATTTGGAAAAATTGTGGACGTGTTTTCTGATTGGTTGGCTATATTATGATGTTTATGTTGACGCAGAGGCAGAGGCAGTTTACCCTAATGGTATCCAAAATGGAGGACAATTATCTAAAAATAATATTGATTTTGAGTAAATAACAATAATACAATAGTAAATTTATATATTTTTATATATTCTTTAAATTTTGTGCCCTCCCATTGAAACAAGTCGCGAGCCGCTACTGATGGAAAACCTGGCAAAGTCGGGAAGTTTAAAAATTGGGCGGGGTAAAGAACACCTGAAAATACGATTTGGAAAATTTGGACGTTTAGTTTTCAGTCTGTAACAAAAACAAATAGGGGTTCCAAATTAGCAACCTCTCCTCTCCAAAAGCGCGTAAGCGCCCGAGTTCAACACGGCCAAAGTCGCCTGGATGGCCAAATTACATCAGAAAATATGCGTCCATGAGCCCAATTCTTTCAAGATAATATAATTTAACATAAATTCCTAAATATTGATTAAAATAATTATTTGTAGGTTTAACTTTGATACCCCCCCCCCCCCCGATTTAAATTTGTTTTAAATTTTATCTTAATCTTTATCGATTTAGGGCCAGTTTATCAATCTGCAGTTAAATTTACCTTTTTTTTTTAATTGCGTGTCGGAAGGGGGAAAATCTTATACAAGACACCACCAGCCCGTGCTGGGTGGTAGTGCGGGGTCAGCCCACTAAAAAACCCCTCCCGGATGTCAGCGGGTTTCACCTCACGGTATTTCCTCCGCTGCCATCAGCCGAACTTCCCTTCTGCCCTTTCGGGACTTTGCTCTTCTTTGACTGCTTCGGTTAAGTCGCAGTGTTTTGGCGTAGCAGCTCTTCCTCGAACTTTTCTTTCATAATGCGGGTTATTCCGCTCATGATCGTTGCCCATTCCGCTTCCTCCTGAAGCATCTCGCCTATCAGAGAGTGCGGGCTTAAGGTGTTGATGCCCTGGGCCTCTCTGATCTCCTGCCACCTAGGGCATTTGAAGATGGTATGCCGGGCGTCATCCTCTTCTTCACAATAGCTACATGTGGGACTGGCTACCTTCTTGAATCTAAAAATATATTTGTTAAAGCAGCCATGACCGGTCAGGACTTGCGTCAGCTGATGATTTCATTCACCGAAGGTTCTCTCGACCCATAGCTGAATAACTGGGACTGACTGACGATTTCTCCCCATCTCGCAGAGTTAAACGCATTTTGAACGTCGAGAGTGATGAGGAGATAATGTTCCCGCGTCCGCCACGTGCCCCCATTTGCTCTTCTGGCTCTGTCTACTACGGCTCTCAGGGCGTGGATAGTAGATCTGCCCTTCCTGAACCCGTATTGCGAGTCGGATAGGGCGCCTCTTAGATCGATTTCGGGCTGTAGTCGCATTTGCACCAGCTTCGCGTACAGCTTGCCCAGGCCATCTATCAGGCATATAGGGCGATACGCCGAGGGACTTTCCAGGGGCTTGTTCCCCTTTCTCAGGAGTACTAGTCTGACCTTCTTCCAGATCGTCGGGAAGGTACCAGTCGCTAGGCACTCATTCAGCGTTGCCAGTATCGGCTCTGGAGGCTCCTTTATCAGGGTTTTTATCACTTCTGTCGGGATGTTGTCCGGACCAAGCGCCTTGCCAGCGGCCATCTCGTTGCCCGACCTATAGAGCTCGGCCAGGGTGAACCGCGCAATCTCTCGCACTGGGGCAGGCTTGAAATAGTGAAGTGAAAATGATAATCGGCGATATGGTTTCCGAAACCAGTAATATGGTCTCATCAGCAAAAATCAAAGAAAATGGAAAGAAACGTAGAAAAATATTAACGATACCGACCCAAACCAATGAGCAAAAAACAAAAGGAAATAAAAACGAAAAATCGAAACAAACCAGAGGAAATGAATCAGAGGAAGAATCGAGTGAAATCAAAAATATGGAAACAAACAATCCTGAGACAGACGAAGAAGAATGGCCCCACGAGTGGCCCAAAGTATGGTCCACATTAGAAGATGAAGAAAGCAATAGCTCGGACAACGAAAAACAAGGAAAAATACGAAAGGAAGCAAAAAAGAAACCAAACAAAAACCAAAGGAAACGGGCCAGACTGGCGAAGCAAGAAAAAGAAAAACATGATAAACAAGCGACAGAAACGCTAAGTGAAGACAGTAATGAAACAAAAGGAAAAAATTATGAAACTGAAAAGACACAAAGTGAATACAATTTGGAAATATCCACAAAGCTGACCGAAACATTGTCCAAAGTCCAACAGGCGATACAAGAAAATAAAGAAAAACATGGAACAGAAGAAACAGAAACACCAAGTGAAAGCAATTTGGAAATAACAGAATGGGTGAAAGAAATATTTTCCAACGTATCGAACGCCGCGCATAAAATAATGAAATTCATCATCTTAAGCAAAGAAGAACTCGACGATAGGGAGAATGCACAAAAAAATTTAGAAGATATGAAAGAAAGCACCTTGAAACTTGTACTATTCATACTGACGGGCAATAACAACAAACGAGGGACGGGTGAGCCTTCAGCCTCCCTTCCCCCGTCCAAAGTAAATACAGCAGAGGCGGTATCTGCCCCTGCCACCCCCAACCCCCCGAACCTCCTCAAGGTCCGGGAACTCAAAGAAACAAATTCTTCCCCTCAGGAAGAATCCACAAAGCAAAACCCACCTAAGGAAAATTTGGCAGAGTCCAACCCCCCGAACCTCCTCAAGGTCCGGGAACCCAAGGACACGGATTCTTCCCCTAAGGAAGAATCCACGAAGCACAACCCACCCAGGAACTACCTGGCAGCAATGAAGAGGGCTGCCATCAGCAACCCCCGGAGCACACACAAGAAATATAAAGTAATTGTCTACCCTGGAGAGGGTAGCTCTTCCCAGTCAGCAGAAAACACAAAAACCGCCCTGACTAGCATCAGAGCGGAAGATCTTGGCATAAAAGCAGATAGGCTCTATCTGACTAAAAACAAAAGTGTTGTGGTGGAGTCCTCCCACCCTTCGGTCAAGAAACTACAATTGATGGCCCGGGAACGTTCAGCTACTTGGCCATCAATTGCTATCCAAATGGTGGACAAATCCGTCTCTAAGGAACAAATTACAATGGAAATAGAAAGGAGTTTTCCCGAGGTGGTCAATATGGCCGGGATTTCGTGGCTCCAAAGAGCCAATCCCGTACATACCAGAGGAAGAACCGCAACAAATGGATCCTGGAGGTTCACCCCCTGGTCCATGAAGCAGCAATAAAGGAGGGTAAATTCAGAGTGGCTAGGAAAAGCTACCGGGTGCGGAATCACATCGGAATTTTCCGATGTTTTAAATGCCAACGTTTTGGCCACACAGCCAAATTCTGCAAAGGGAATGAAACATGCGCCTTTTGCACATCAACAGAACACGCTTCACGTGACTGTGTAGTGCAAAAGGAACTTGCTAAGCATGTATGCGTCAACTGTGTCAGAGCAAAGCACAGTGACAACAAGCACTCCACAGGATCAATCTTGTGTAAAGTGTATAAGGCCCGTCTTATGGCCCTTGCACAATCCATAGCAACCACTATTGACAACGTAAGAAATAACCGTGAGAAAAAAAGTGATGAAGAACGGATGGTTTAAAAAAAAAACCGTGATATATCAAAACTATGGGATAATCAAATAATCAAGCGTGGAAAAAATGGAAACCTTAAAGATAAGAAACCAAAACCTACCCGACTACAAGGAAGAAAAACCAAGGACTTATAAATGAAAAAGCGAAATAAAAACACCTAGGAAAGGTTAAAATTGGACACAGTCCCTGAAATACCTATGGTTTTAAATCCATATTAAAAAATTACCAAAAATAATTTTGGCCACCCTGTATACAAGTCTAGAAATTGATAAATAATGTTGTAAAAAATGAACTCCCCGCCAATTTGCGGGGTCTATTTTCTGATGAGGTTGGCAACAACCTCAAAATGTTTTTTATTTTTATAAATAAATTAACTTCAATTGGGGCAGGCTTGAAGGTTGAAGGCATTGGTCTCGTGAGTGGGAAAGAGTTCCTCCAATATGCTATTGGTTCTTTCGGGTGTTAGGCTCGGTATATTTGACCTTTTGATTTTTTTTGTCACTATCCTGTAGCCTAGCCCCCACACATCAGCGTCGATCTCGCTGAGCAAGTTGTTCCAGTGCTTTTTCTGACTGTTTGCGATTGCCCTTCTCAATTCTCGTCGAGCGTCGGCATAAGCCTGGTCTTCAGAGTGATTGCCTCGACGTCTGAGCCGTTGCATTGCTCTTCTTTTTGCTGTGCACTCCTTTCTCAGGTCAGCAATTTCTTCGCTCCACCAGTATACTCCTCTTCTGGGATTCCCAGCCTTTCTGAGCATGCTGGCATCGCATACCATCTTCACGGCCTCCACTAGTGATTGAGGGTCCGGGAGTTGTCGCTTCCACGCGTCTTTACTTGTGGCGTCTTTCAGTTTGCTGATGTCTAGTTTCCGCACTGCTCACCCACCCGTCGGTTTTGGTGCAGTAGGGAGACCGGAACTCAATGTAGCGATGGTCACTCAAGCTCTCCACCAGGAGCACCTGCGAGTGGGATCTTACTCCAGTCAGGCTTGGGGTGGCGAATGTCACGTCGAGCACTGACTCCGTGCCCCTCCTGTTTTCGGTGGCTCTTCTGGTAAACGTTGGAACTCCACCCTCATTCCATATGTCCATTCCAATGCACGCCACCTCTTCTGACAGGATGCGCCCCCTGTTGTCTTGGGCGGTCGCTCCCCATTCGGGATCCTTGGCATTAAAGTCACCCGCGATTATGACGCTTCTTGCGTTCCTGGCGTGCGCGAATAATTGGCCGAGTGGGTGTCTTCCATATTTGGAGAGTAGTACGCGCTATAGTAGGTCATTCCGCCTGCCCTGATCCAGACAAAGTCTGTCTCTCTACCTTCCTCTTCCACAGCCATGTTTATGTTCAGGATTGCAGCTCTCCCATTGAGGCTAGCGTACCAGTCGGAGTTCTCGGCACGGTGGGGTACACTAATTATGGCAAGGTCGCTCTTCCTCTCCCTGAGCGTCTGTTGCAGGAGAGCCTGAGCTTCCCTCGCGTGGTTGAGTTTACTTTAAAAAAAAAGTTAAATTTACCTGTCAAATAAATCTGCTACGTGACATCTTTTAGTCCAATGGGAAGACGTCAAACCTCCCTTACCTGGCAGTTAAGTCTAACTGGAGATTGATAAATTGGACCTTAATCTAATTTTTTTTATATTCCGTATTTTTAAAAATTTTGAGTTTTCCCCACCCTGAAAAAAACCTACGGACGCTCATGGTCCGAGTTATTGATTCGATATGCGCATAACATTTGGCATAACAAAGCGCCATGTTCTCGTATCTGGGGGAATTTACAATCTGCCGTCAAGCAAACAAACGTGACAACATTGCATTCAAAAATTTCAATACGAAAAATTTTTTACTTCAGCTCGGATTTTCAACTTGTCGGCAATTCCTACGGTTTGTTACGTAAAATTGAGTTGTTTGAGGTTAGAGTTAATTTACAATTTATTTATATTACTTTGTTGTTATTATTGTCAACTAAAGTTTGTTAAAATGTGTTCAAGGCGTAATATTATGAGGTTTTTGTAGTACAAAAACACGTGAAATTTTTATAACATTCTTGTTATACAAAAACTGCATAGTTTATTACGGCTCGGCTATTCGAATATTTAATAATTTTGTACTAGCAAATTTTTCAATAAAAATCAAAAAAAGATTGTTTATTTTATTTCAAACCATAACCACGCTTTTCTCGAGTCGGTCCTGTGGTTTTTAAACAGTAACCGTTATTCGAAAGCGCTATTTACACAAAGTGCGTACAGATGGCGCAACATTCTCCATTGTGAACATCGGCTGGCTAATTATGAGAACGTGTAGATTTTACACCAAGTATCCCCACTTATGCTTTTTTTTTATAATTTAATGTTGATATAATTATGCATAATATTTAATTTTATTTGCTGGCATTAGAAATAATTATGGCAATTTAGGAATTTCTGAATAAAGTGACGGTTAATAATTTGTCCTACTTACCTGTAGTTAAATGGAGTCCCTATTTTACCGATGTCCTACTTTTGATTCGACCAATTAAGATGCGTCAATTCAAATGAGCGATCGTGATTGGCCGAATTCGTATTATTGTGATGCGTCATCCGCCATTAAACCGTTGTTTTTAGTTTGGTTTATATGTTAGACAGCGTGTTTTTATAAAATATCGGAAAAATATTGTGGTGAACGTAAAATTTTTAGTGAAATTTTGGCATTTATTGTTGTTTGTATTTTTCGTACGCAATGGATTGCGTTAGAAGTTTAAACTTTGAAATGCAAGAGGCGGAGGACGAAAATTTCGATACATCTTCAGGCTGTGAGTTATCATTTGAAACGTCAAGCGATAATATTCAACACATAAGTCCAACATTTCATTACACACAACCGAAGATTGATCTTCTCGAGACACCTTTACCGCAAATTGTCGTTCACAGTCCACCTTATAAAAGGGTACGCTCGTTGAGGCTGTTCGACAGCCCCCATACACCTAAAACTATCTTGGAGAAGTCATCTGCGTTTGCTACGCCAGCACTACGTTTGCGTTTGTTTCCTCCATCCGATAAACCTCGAAGTGTTCCAAGTGCGTATCCTAAGAAAGAAAAACCGTCAGCTAATGTGAATCCGTTTTCACCGATCACGACAATCCTACAATTAAGTAATAAAAAGAGGACGCGTTCGTTACGCTCGTTAGTGGGTTCACCCGAAGTGTCAAATTCGATTCACGACAGTCAAGATTCCGAAGCCAGCGATGTCGAAATGGATCAACCGACGAAACGCGTGGCCCTACAAGAAAGTAACATATCTAGATATCATAAGGAATTTTTGGAATTAGAGCTCATTGGTTCGGGTCAATTTGGTTCGGTATATAAATGTATCAATCGTCTGGACGGTTGCATTTATGCAATCAAAAAATCAACGAAACCGGTTACCGGAAGTATATTGGAAAAACGCGCCCTAAACGAAGTATATGCACACGCCGTTTTGGGGCGACACGAACATGTAGTGCGATATTATTCCGCTTGGGCCGAAGATAATCATATGATCATACAAAATGAGTACTGCGATGGAGGTTCTCTAGCCGATCGAATTTTAGATGGTCCGTTGACCCCGTCGGAATTGAGACAACTGGTAATGCACGTTGCGGAAGGTTTGAGGTACATTCATGCAGAAGGACTCGTTCATTTGGATATTAAACCTGGAAATATTTTCATTTCGCACGAAAAGAAAGCCCGTTACACCAATTATGATTCGGCTGATGATGGTTTTGAAGATTTGGATGAATCGTCACTCTCGGAAGACGATCAAATTGTTTACAAAATTGGCGATTTGGGTCATGTCACAAGTATAATTAAGCCACAGGTAAGAAGCTTTTTGTTTTGTCTTATTCTTGGTTCCTCGGTAAAATTTTAAGGTTAAACCGAAATTTAGATATCTGTGTTGAAGCTCGTTGATTGGTTTATAATTGACCAATCAACGATGAGCCAGGAGTGAAGACTTGTTAAAAATGTAATGAGCTGGATTTAGTTAAGCTTTGATTTCCTCGATTGCAGTGCTGTCATTGATTTTTTGGTTATCAGCATTTTTTGACGTCTGTCATTGATTATTAACCTAAAAAATTCCCCTCTTCGATTTTGCTCAAATTTGGTATACTACTAAGTTATGCCAAATAATCAGGCCTGTATTTTTTTATTTGGCCTTAAAGTGACCCGTTTACATTGTACAGTCCTCCAAAATAAGAATAAGTCAAATTTGGGGTGTAGAACTTCGATAAATTATTTCTACCCTCTGAACCACACCACTTGTAGACACAATTTTTTTTATGAAATGAAGATATTGAATAGGCCTTCTCAGTGAATTTTTGTGTGTAAACAATTAAAGTCACAAAATGGGATCCCTTATCAAATTTTAACTTTAGGTGCCCCTCCCCCCGAAAAAGGAGGTAATTTAAAATTCTTAAGAAAATATATTTTCTTTATTATACTTTTGGCTACTTGCATACCAAATTTTAGAGTGGGCACGCTTTTGGTTTAGGAGTGACATGGAAATGAATTATCGTGGCCATAAATCGATACACTTGTTATCTTTCAAAAATTTAGGAAAACCTCAGCTAGTTTTTGGAATAATGGATAATAATAAACATATAATTTTAATATATGTGCCCCCCTTTCCCAAAATATTTTTATCGTCTTTAAAATTTTAAACTTATTTATTGGGTTTTGTCGAGGTTTAGCGCCCCCATTGCAATCACCCTTGCTACGGAGTTGGCTAAGGCCCAGTTGTTCAGTATTAGGTTATCTTTTAACCTGAATTATTTTCCATGGAAACAATTCTTGAAACAATCATTTCTATGGAAAATAACCCAGGTTAAAAAATAACCCGAAACTGAACAACTGGGCCTTAGAGTAATGAAAACAAATGAATGCTTATCAGGAGCTTATTTAGGCTGCCGGGACCAGGGGGTATGGAATACCCAGACACACTTAATTTATTGCGAAAGAAAAACTTTCACTTTTACGTCCCTCGGTATTGAAAAGAACGGTACTGGGATAGTTATGAAAAATATCATCTGCTGCCCCCCCCTCCCGGATCACAAACGAAAATTGCAAAATATTAAACAAAAAATAATAAATTTTGATGCTTCTGAATAATGCAAGTGTACCTGGGGGGTATTCCAGACCCCCCGGTCGTGTAATATTAATTTTTATCATTAGGAACTTCTGAAGATCTTCTATAAAATACGCATGGTATGTCAGCATCACCGTTTCCATGGTAACGGAATACCCCCCGAATATGGGGATTATTTTTAATCCCCATACACAAATTTTCAATTTTCGCCCCCATTGTGATGGCGCTAAGGCCCAATTGTTCAGTATTAGGTTATCTTTTAACCTGAATTATTTTCTCTGGAAGCAATTCTTGAAACAATCATTTCTATGGAAAATAACCCAGGTTAAAAAATTACCCGAAACTGAACAACTGGGCCTTGGTGCACTTAATTTATTGCGAAAGAAAAACTTTCACTTTTACGTCCCTTGGTATAAAAAAGAACAGTGCCGGGATAGTGATGAAAAATATTACCTGCTGCCCCCCCCCCCTCCTAAATTGCAAAAGATTCAATTTTTACCGGTTACCCAGTCAGTTAAAGATAAAGGGAAATGAAGAACGCGACCCTTCTGACGATGGGAGGCGGGGGGAGGTTTCAAAAATTGTGACGTCACAAAATATATAGATTTAATATTTTATTTAAAAAAAACTATTTTCTGGGGTGCTACCTTTAAAAAGAATGGTCATCAGCCGAGGTGGGGATGACACCCATGAAATCCGCCCGGGTTTCTTTTTATTATATAAATTTTAAATTTGAAAAATTTGGGGGTGGGTGGGGGTTCAAGAATATGTGACGTAACACTTGGAGGGGTCTAGGTTTGTGTGACGATCGGGAGGGGGAGGGGGTTTAAAATTGCGTGACCTAATTTATGGACGACCCCCTGTCTTATCATTGGACCAAAATTGAAGAGGAGAAAATTCCCTACAAGACACGGTTTCAGAAATCCTGAAACCTCGTTTTGTTTTATTCACCATCGATAGTAAAGTTTAAATGCACGAAAGTTTTATTTAGAACTAGCTGACCCGGCAGACGTTGTCCTGCCAAATTTCAATATTTGCCTGCATGTATTTTTTAGATCCAATCCGCTTAATAACCTTGCGACTTATTTGGTCATCGCAAATACCAAACGTATTAAAAAAGGATTAAATAAATAAATTAATAAAAAATACAAATCAAGGTTTAATAAAAAATATTCAATAATCTACTCTATATTCAAATTATAAACTATAAATTTGAATTATAAATGTGGTGCCGATTCTTCGGCAATGCCGTTTTGAATAAGTTCAATAAATTATTATGGCGGTGCAAGAATCTTTGCAAATTTAAGACAATATTTGTCCTGGTAACGGATATGTTTTCACAGCGTTGTTTAGCTTCTAATTGTTCATCGCCCATAAAGTAAATTTGCAAAAACTTAGGATTCTCATTAGGAAGAGGAAGAATCGATCCAGCTCTGTGATAAATTTGACCTTTAATTTTAAATGTGGGCATGAAGCCAGTTTCTTCAACAGTTGCAGTTGTACCGAAAGATGTCATTTGAAAGCAGGAATTGTAACTTCTCATATTTTGCAAGAAATGTTTTGATTCTGAAGTAATTCCTGACATATACGAAGAAAGTGCTTCGGGAGGTTGATTTAAAGGCAGCAATTTAACTTTTCCATTTAAGCAACACATTCCAATTGACTCCGTTTTAAACTTTCTTGCTAGACAGTGATTACATATTACGTCCATATTTCCAACTGTGACCCTTGGATGAAATTGGTAATCGTAACTTGGGTTATAATTAAATGCTTCTAATTTCAAATCGGACTGCATGAACGTTTGCCGTGACTGTACATTTCTCATTCGATTTTCTTCAAGTCGAACTTCACGCTGTTGCGCTGTTTCTGCACCTCTTGACTCGGTATTTCTCATTCGATTTTCTTCAAGTCGACCTTCACGCTGTTGCGCTGTTTCTGCACCTCTTGACTCGGTTTTTCTCATTCGATTTTCTTCAAGTCGAACTTCACGCTGTTGCGCTGTTTCTGCAGCTCTTGACTCGATTGTTCTCATTCGATTTTTTTCAAGTCGAGTTTCACGCATTTCAACGGTCTCAGATTCTCTTGATAATTTGATTCTCTTAGATGCTACACTGACTTGTCCAATAGCGGGTCTCTTTTTCGGAGGCATTTGAATTTCGTTATTTCGTTAAAATTGCACTATAATACCTTTTCTCTCTGATTCCTTCTATATCTTCTGTATGCCGGTTTCCCAACCTATATAGACAATCTCCTTCGTTAATACGTTGATACGTTGATCCGTTGATACGTTGATACGTTGATACGTTGATACCTTGATACCTTGATACGTTGATACGTTATACGTTGATACGTTGATCCGTTGAAACGTTGATCCGCACTAACGTTGGTCAAGCTAATATAGCGCTTGACCAAAGTTCGCTGCAAGGTTCTAAAATAGTTTATGGTTTTCGTAACGTTGTCAATAGCTTCTACACCAAATTTCCGTACAACCACTTTCCGTACACTACAGGGTGGGATAACTGATCGCTTTTAAAAAATATATTTAGATTTTTGGCCACCAATCAGTACACTTATATGATAGATTAAGAGCACCATCTAGCGAAAGCTGAGTGAGCGAGGATGGCCAGGTAAACTTAGGGTTCGTTACCTGGCAAACGAAGGGTTTGCCAGGTAAAGTAAGGGTATCCGTATAGGGTGTGTCAAAAAAAATCGAAAAACGCGAATAACTTTGTTCCCGCGCGAATTTTGTCTCCATTTATGCACGAAAAGTTGCGCCGGGACCTACAGAATAACTGTGCAAAATTTGGTTAAGATTGGTCAAACGGTGTAGAATTGTATAGAAAACATACATCCATACATACATACATACATTGAATTTTATATATATAGATTAGAATTATTCAAAACCTCTCTCAATTGTTTTCTCTTGATTTTCTCATTATTTGTTTTATAATCTGTTTTATAGAGAATTTTGTACTCTTCAATTTTGATTTGATGATAATTTTCACTAAAAATGAAAGTGAGCGAGTTATAGACGAAAAACTACTGTAATGGATTAAAATTCTCATTTGCGGAAAAGGGGCGACAGGGAATTTTAGGTGATGTTGCAAATAAAATCGTGATCAAATTTTCGAATTCAGTCAAATTTGAATATATGCCCCCCACCCCCAAAAGATTCTTATCTTTTTAAAAATTTTAAACTATTATTTATTGGGTTTTGTCGAGGTTTAGCGCAATCACCCTTGCTACGGAGTTGGCTTAGAGCAATGAAAACAAATGAATGCTTATCAGGAACTCATTTAGGCTGCCGAGACCGGGGGGTCGAATTGCGGTTATTGCGAAAGAAAAACTTTCACCATTACGTCCCTCGGTATTAAAACGAACGTTGCTGGGATAGTTATGAAAAATATCATCTGCTGCCCCCCCTCCCATAAGATCTCAAAAGATTAAACAAAAAATAATAAATTTTGATGCTTCTGAATAATTGCAAGTGTACCTGGGGGGTATTCCATACCCCCCAGACCCCCCGGTCATGCAATATCGATTCTTATCCTTGGGAACATCTGAAGATTTATATCAAATACGCACAGTATATCAGGATCACCGTTTCCATGGTAACGCAATAAACCCCCCCCCTCCCTGAAAATGGGGATAATTTTTATCGGCAGGAATTTTTCTTTCCAAATTTAAATATATTTGAATAACTGTCGCATTGATATTTTTACCGGTTACCCAGTCAGTTAAAGGGAAATGAAGCAGAACATGAGAGTTGGAATCAACTTTCCTAAATTCCCCTCTCTTATCATTGGACCAAAATTGAAGAGGAGAAAATTCTCTACCAAACAAGGCTTGTTTTGTTTGTTTTCACCATCGATGGTAAAGTTTAAATGTACGAAATTTTTATTCAGAATAAGAATTATTCAAAACCATTTACAATTCTTTTCGCTAGATTTTCTTTTTATTTTATAAATACTTAGTATAATGTAGGCAAATTTTGTTAATATTTTTTATAGAGAATTTTGTACTCTTCAATTTTGATTTGATGATAATTTTCACTAAAAATGAAAATAAGCGAGTTATAGACGAAAAACTACTGTCGAGGATTAAAATCCCCATTTGGGGAAAGGGCGACAGGGAATTTTAGGCGATGTTGCAAATAAAATCGTGGTCAAATTTGAATAAATCCCCTTCCAAAGATTCTTATTTTTTTGAAAATTTTGAACTATTTGTTGGTTTTTGTCAAGGTTTAGCGCCCCCATTGCGATGGCGCCTGAGGCAAACGCCTCAGTGTTGCTAACCGGTGTTGCTAACTTTTTTACCTTTGGGTAAAAAAACCTTTGGGTTTTTACCTTTGGGTACTGTGATAGTTATGAAAAATATCATCTGCTGCCCCGCCGCCCCCCGGATCACAAACGAAAATTGCAAAAGATTAAATTAAAAATAATAAAGTTTGCTGCTTCTGAATAATGGCAAGTGTACCTGGGGGGTATTCCATACCCCCCAGGGCCCCTATTCTTGAACTCAATAGAATTGATTCGCATACGAAACTTCGCCACTTTCGCATACGAATGAAAGATTTGTATTCTCGAACCCTTTGAAATGTTCGTCTACGAATACTTTTCGCATGAAATTATTCGTGTACGCCACTTTCGCATACGAACTAAATTTTGTATTCTCGAGCAATCGTCTACGAATACTTTCGCATGAAAACCATTCGAACTACAACGTCTGGGGGGTACCCAGACGAAACTTTGTTCGTGTGCGATAATATAAAAGTTGAGCATGCGCAGTGGGGTTTAAATACCAATAGATTGGTTATAACCAATCACAAAAATGGGTCTATATAAATGTGATATAACTATAACTGATGAAGTAATAAGTGTGACGGTCGATAATTCCATATCGTGTTTTAAAGTTGTATCGTAATATTGCACAGAATGGCAAATTTTTATGAATTAGGAATGTTAGCTGCGATTGAGACGGTGGAAGAAAGCAAAATTGCGAAGAATGCAGAAGTGCTTCTATTGATAAGGGGATACCGATCAAGTCATTATTTACAAATAAAGGGCTGTATGAATTCTTATCTTCTAAAGATCTATTTTCAGTTGACGATCCTTCCGGCTATGACAAATCGAAATCCACTGTAGATTCCTGCGTATCTGCATGGCCACTTATGGCAATTGGATTTATTAATTCTAAAATGTTCTCATCAAGTTCGCTCAAACTTTCGCTTGTTGGTTTTCCAGTTCCTCCAGTGTAGGTTTTTATGGAGATGTTATTTCTTTTTGCTTTTGCCCTCATATCTTGCCAAGTTTTTCTCCATTGCCTCCAATTCTTCTTAGCACCCGCCATGGAATTTAACGATTCTGTTAGTTCTTGCCATTTATTTTGCGCTGTCCTCAAAGTGAAATCTGCCGCGAACTTTCCACTTAATAGTTTGGGATTTGTATTTAAATACTCCGTAATGACATTATTTTGCTCTATGGAAGCATTGGCTACTCGACTTTTCGCAATTCTTTCCTATTGCATAGTTCTTGTATCGTTATTATTATTGTTGTGTTTGAACTTGTTGATTTATGTATTATAAAAATTATTCCATTATATGGAGAATTTTTTTGATTGGTAAATTAATCTTTTATTCTTCTACAAGTTTAGTCCAACAGCCTAATTTGGCGCAAAATCGCCTATCTGGAAATCCTGACGATTTAAAACTTTCAAACACAACATTTGCGACTGAAACTCCCTGTATAATGACGCAATACTATTGGCCGAGCCGTTTGTTCGCACGGTATAACATTCGTATGCCATTCGAGAATACTATTTTAAAAGTGATCGAGTAATCGTCACCGTGCGGAATGATTCGCATGCGGAGTAAATTCGTGTGAGTTCGAGAATACCGTTTTAAGTGATCGAACAATCGTGTGCGAAACTTACCATGCGAAATGATTCGCATGCGAATAAATTCTATTGAGTTCAAGAATAGGCCCCCAGACCCCTCGGTCATGCAATATTGATTTTTATCCTTGGAAACATCTGAAGATCTTATATAAAATACGCATAGTATGTCAGAATCACCGTTGCCATGGTAACGTAACGCAATAACTCCCCCCTCCCCGAATATGAAGATTATTTTTATCGGTAGGAATTTTTCTTTTCAATTTAAATATATTTGAATAACTGCCGCGATGATAACGTGATATTTTTACCGGTTACCCAGTCAGTTAAAGGGAAATGAAGAAGAACGCGAGGGTTGGAATCAACTTTCCTAAAATCCCCTGGGGGTCGTTCATAAATTACGTCACGCTCCTCCTGGGGGGGGGGGGGGGTTCCGACCCTTCTGACGATGGGTGGCGGGGTGTTTCAAAAATTGTGACGTCACAAAATATATAGATTAAATATTTTATTATAAGTATTTAAAAAAAACTATTTTCTAGGGTGCCACCCCTACAAAAAGCCGAGGTGGGAATGACATCTATGAAATCCGCCCCGGGTTTCTTTTTATTATATAAATTTTAAATTTGAAAAATTTGTGGGAGGGGGGTTCAAGAATATGTGACGTAATACTTGGAGGGGGTCTAGGTTTATGTGACGATCGCGGGGGGGGGTTAAAAATTGCGTGACGTAATTTATGGACGACCCCCTGTCTTATCATTGGACCAAAATTGAAGAGGAGAAAATTCCCTACTACAAGACGAGGTTTCAGGATTTACTTCATATCTGAAGTAAATCCTGAAACCTTGTTTTGTTTTATTCACCATCGATGGTAAAGTTTAAATGCACGAAATTTTTATTCAGAATAGAATTATTCAAAACCTGTTTCAATTGTTTTCTCTTGATTTTCTCATTATTTCATAAATACTTGGTATGATGTAAGCAAATTTTGTTAATCTGTTTTATAGAGAATTTTGTATTGTTCAATTTTGATTTGATGATATTTTTCACTAAAAATGAAAGTAAGCGAGTTATAGACGAAAAACTACTGTAGAGGATTACAATTCTCATTTGCGGAAAAGGGGCGACAGGGAATTTTAGGTGATGTTGCAAATAAAATCGTGGTCAAATTTGAATATATGCGCCCCCCCAAAAGATTCTTATCTTTTTGAAAATTTTAAACTATTATTTATTGGTTTTTGTCAAGGTTTAGCGCCCCCATTGCGATGGTGCCTGAGGCAAAGCCGCTGTTGCCTCACCCTTGCTACGGCTCTGTAATTGGCGATTTACATTACCGTTGGTGGCGCCACCAGCAACAACAACATGGCTGTGTTTAGACGTATATTCCGAAATTTAAAATCATAATCTGGTGAAAATTTGCAAATTTTTCAGTATGGTGTTAAATTTATTGTAATATGTTTTGTTAATTAATTGATTTTGTTATGTTTTGAGTCTGAAGAACGAATTTTTATTTTCGTGTAATACGTCATTTACTAATTTTAAATTCTCCCGCATGGTGGCGTTTGCTTAATGTAAATTGCGAATAATGAATCAATCCAAAATGAGAATTTTATCATTTTATAAAATAAAGTAGCTTTCAAGTTATATAAGAGGTTAAATATGACCGCAATCATTAAATTATTAATCTGTTGTTAACAAAAAATAACGAAGTGTAATATATTTATAAAACAATAAAATGTAGAGGTCCCATAGTTATAATAACAATTCATAAAATTCTTTATAAGCATAAAATTTGCAGATTTATCAATTTAGATTCTAGTCACAATTTTTAAATAGCTGAACAAAATTTTATGTAATTATTGTTCCATTGTTCTTCATTTACTAATTCATACAATTTGCAATAGTGCAACGACGGTATGATCTTGCAATTTCCTTTATTTTATCACCTCTAAGCGCAGGTGACACTCTTATTGTTTATTGTACGCAAAATTTGCCTAATATGCAACAAAAGTTGCTATTTTTTCATTTACTCTCGGAATTTCGGTTTGTTCAGTTGAATAAAAGTTGCAATACCAACCCACGATTTTTTGCAATACAATTTCGGTGCAACAGTTATTTAACCCTTTCACCGGTTTACCCACAAATTTGTGTGTAAAAAATGAAGAAAATATGTTCGGAACCCCACAAAATTGTGGGTAAAAAATGAAGTAAGAAATGCAAAAAATTTGTCAATAATAATCACATAAATTTTTATATATAAGATATAATTTTCTTCGAAGAATATCACAATGGGCCTCGTAATTAAAGATTTATCAATTTATTTTCCCTTTTAAAAATTATTAAATAAATGATTTTTTTTTTATTATTAAAATTTCGAAATCATAAATTTATTTTTCTTGATTCTAAATAAATCCATAAACTTACCAAAATTTAATAATAAAATAACCCCTGGACCCAACATTTTGAATGCCTTTAAGCATAAATATTTTGGACCCCCAAATTTTGATAAAATCGGTGAAAGGGTTAAGTAATCTGGTAAGGCATTTAAATATAAATGTGGGATACTTTTAGATTTTATGTGGTAGTACAGAAGATATAAAAATGTATTTAATATAGTCGGGTAATTTGAAATAGTCCAAGGAAGTCTTGGTTAGTCGGTAGTCTGCTGTACACAATTTTTGACCATGATTTACCTCTCTGAATAAATATGTGTGGGTTATTAATATCAAATCAATTTGACTTATTTTGTAGGGCTGTATAATGTAAACGGGCCGACTTTGGGGTCAATCAAAAAAATTTGGGTCTTTACCTTTACCTTTACCTGATATGTATTTGATGGAGCATCCCGGCATGGCCGGCCTTCTCCTTCATCTGAAAGAATACATTAATGACATTGGAAGTTGTAGAGACCGGTGGGTCTCTGGGAATTGGCGGACTGACTGGTTAGAAACCTGGGCTGTGACTGTGAATATGAGTATACCAAATTTGAGCAAAATTGAAGAGGGACATGAAAATAATTGCAAAAAATTGGTGATTTCATATCATAAATGGTTTTGGAGTTATTTATGTCTGAATCTGAAAATGAATATTGTACCCTTTGAGATACTTTAAAACTTGTCCCAAGTCATAAATAATTTTTCTTACAATAGTTTTCTTCGTAGTTCGTTTCTACAAACAATTCTAAGAAAAAAGTCTTCTTTTGTTTTTGAATAATATTCTAAACAACATCTAAATAAATTTAGCACAATAATCACAATTAAAAAAATTCGTTAAATTATAAGAAAATGATTTTTGACTTTTTAAAATTATTAAACTACATTATGGAAATATGGAACAACAAATATGGAAATACATTCAAAATTTAGAGCTTAAAATTGAAATGGGCCATTTAGATCGATCTTTTCATATTCAAAATCGATGTATTCTGGTTAGATAATGCAGTTCATTCCTTTGCGCTTACAGATAACGGTGCACATTAAATAATTTGAACAATTATACAATGTCGAATTACATCCATCTAAACAGTTGCAGAAGAAGAAGAAGTTGAACAGTTTGTCCGGAGCAGTTTTTTTTTAGGAAGGACTGATTGTTTGAAGGTAAAAGTCCCAAATTCTTGTTATATCAACTCAGTCCAATGCTGAGAAATAACTTCCTCGCCTTAGAAATCGTAGATTCCGAGGGGGTTAATCACAATGGAAGTTTGATGTACAAATTAATGTTTTGACTTCTTTGGAAATCTCTTGACATTCTTTAGAAGTCTTGGTATTTTTTGTAAATTCCTGCAGGTACCATTTTATTTCTGGAAGTCCTAATAGATTCTGTAGATCTTGATGAAATCTTGGATAATCTCGTGGAATTCTAGAAGTTATTTAGATTTTAAATTGTTATTTTCTTTTAAATTAATTAATTACTTTTAAATTTTATACAGAAATAAGCATTATCTTTTCTTGAAATACAATCTTGATAAATATTTCTTAATATAATTTAAAATTGGTTACACCATGAAAACTTTTTTGTAAGTTATCAGATGATGTGTGCCTTTTCAAAATTCTACATTTTCTTGGAAACTTTATTGGTTAAAATTTAAAAAAAAACTTTAAAATTGGTTACACCATGAAAACTTTTTTTTAAGTTATCAGATGATGTGTGCTTTTTCAAAATTCTACATTTTCTTGGAAACTTTATTGGTTAAAATTAAAAAAAAAACTTTAAAATTGGTTACACCATGAAAACTTTTTTTTAAGTTATCAGATGATGTGTGGATTTTCAAAATTCTACATTTTCTTGGATGATCTGGTTCCAGAACTACTTGATAGAAAATGAACAAAAATTCTCCACTATCTCAGCTCATTAAACCACCCAATGATTTTATTTATAATTTACCACTAAAAAGCAATTTCTAATTTTTTTTTAATTGTTTCAGGTTGAAGATGGCGATTGTCGATATATTTCGAGAGAATTATTAAACGACGACTACAGTCAATTACCGAAAGGAGACATATTCGCATTAGCTTTAACAGTTTTAGAAGCGGCCGGTTCGGGCCCACTGCCAAAAAATGGTCCCGAATGGCACTCATTAAGGGACGGCAATGTTCCACAAAACGTGCAATTAAATGAAGGTTTCAGAGATCTAATAAAATCGATGATACATCCAAACCATATGTTGAGACCGACTCCACTGCAAGTCCTTCAGCATCGTGCCATTTGTCCAGGAAGTAATAAATCGAGAGCACAACTACGCCGTGAACTTAATGCAGAAAAGTTAAAGAACGAAATTTTACACAAGCAACTTGTAGATGCCGCAAAATGCATACAATCTTTTGCACCTCCAGACACAAAAGAAGTGAAAGCAGTTACAAGATTGGCTTCTAGACTTATTGGAAAAAAATTTAACAGAAGTAGTAGTACCACACAATTTTAAGTAAAGAGTTTTTTTATATTATTGTATCTTTGTTTGAAGAGAAGTTACTTGTGTTAATATTTTTGTTATAACTTTTGACTAATTTGTATATTTACTTTAAGAAAAATTAATCAAATTAATGTATAAAACTTTACTAAATGATCTTGATAATAAGAACAATAAATGTCTGTATTTTTATTTCTTTTAATTTTATTGCATGAAAAAGAATATATTTTAGTGGTAAAAAAATTGTTAATGAAGTAACTACTAATCGCAAAGATAATCGTGAAATTTAAACTGTGTTTGCAAAGGCTGTTGGAGATTATAGGGTGAAGTTTGTGATGTTTTGTTAATTTAAGTTTCGCATAAGAGCCAAAAATAAATCGAATTGTAACTTTAAATTTTGTAAATGTTTAATTATTATTTTTATTAATCTCGTTCCTAAAACAATGTGACTTATATTATGTATTTTTATACCTTCTGCATGTATTATTTTTTCTTATACTTTTCCTCCTCTTTTTAAACTTATTTGTATTATTTATCTTCTACTTTGTTTACTACTCGAGTCGCAGTGTCTGTTTAAAGTATGTGATAATATAATTGTTGCTTGCTGTAACTTTTAAGAGTGTTTGTTTTGCACTTTTTTTACTTCCAGAAAAGAGTGTTAAAACTTACTTATATATGACTGCACTAATATTTAAGTGTTATAATATTTAAGTGCCTTAGTTTTAAGAAGTATGTTAAAATATTTAAAAAAGTTTTGCTACTGTTACAAAGTATAAGGTGTAAGTTTTACTTATTTTATTAAATACCATGTATATGTATTTTTCAAATAAAATTTATTCAACAACTATTTTATACTACCAACAGGTGTTTTTTGATTATCTCCCGAAAATATTGAGAACTGCTGAATTAATTGACTTAACATAATAAGTGTACGCAAGCATTAAAATTCTGGCAATGTACCATCTTTTTACACTTGGCTTACGGTGGAATCAATATTGAACAAATAATCGCCTGTGAAATTGACGGTTATGTTGGTGTAAATAACAAAACTATTTTAGTACACTCTGTGCAGTACAAAGTATAAATACATTTTTGTTAAGTAAAAGTGTACTATTAGTGTATCACTCAAATAGTTAATGGGGAATTAGTGGGCGGTGGCGGTTTTATAATCACAGAGCCCGAATTTTGAGCTAAAAATTTCGGTATAATTATGCGCGCTAAAATGAGTTCAAAATTTTAGAAACATTTTTTTGAAATTGTTTCCAGTTAATTTTAATTTAATTATGCGAAATTGTAAAAAAATTTCAAACTGATGGTACGATTATCAATTACGGATTTTGAAAACTTTTTGAGAGGGTAGAGGAAACATTTTTTACACGTGGTCAAATTTGAGCACCCTCTGGTTTACTAAATTTGATGTTGGCCTGTATTTTGGTTTTTAACGAAAATAATTACTTGGTCTGCCCAGATATCCTATAAACACCCCCTAAAATTAGTTTCTGACCACAGGATGAGAGATATCTTATTATCTATGTAGACGCCCCCCCTCGATTGTGATTTTTGTTAATTAAATTAACACCATACGATCGAGAATCATTTGAACCCCAAAAGTAGCGCGCAGAATTTTATTGTTGCTGATCAGTGCCGTAGCAAGAGTGAGGCGTTGCCTCAGGCGCCATCGCAATGGGGGCGCTAAACCTTGACAAAACCCAACAACTAGTTTAAAATTTTCAAAATAATAAGAATCTTTGGAGGGGGGGGGGCGCATATATTCAAATTTGACCACGATTTCCGCAAGTGGGGATTTTAATCCTCTACAGTAGTTTTTCGTCTATAACTCGCTTACTTTCATTTTTAGTGAAAATTATTATCAAATTAAAATTGAAGAGTACAAGATTCTCTATAAAAAATATTAACAAAATTTACCTACATTATACCAATTATACTAAGTATTTATGAAATAAAAAGAAAATCTAGTGAAAAGAATAATTGTAAATGGTTTTGAATAATTCTTATTCTGAGTAAAAATTTCGTACATTTAAACTTCACCATCGATGGTGAACAAACAAAACAAGCCTTATTTTGTAGAGAATTTTCTCCTCTTCAATTTTGGTCCAATGATAAGAGAGGGGATTTTAGGAAAGTTGATTCCAACCCCGCGTTCTTCTTCATTTCCCTTTAACTGACTGGGTAACCGGTAAAAATATCACGTTATCATCGGGATTAGGTACTATTCGGCGCAGCCGATTCGACGCGACTTATTCGGCGCGAGCGATTCGACGCAAGATTTTTCGGCGCGGAGCCGATTCGGTGCGGAGCCGATTCGGCGCATGACTATTCGGCACACGTCTTTTTCGGCGCCATACCACTTTCGGCGCCATACCACTTTCGGCGCAAGCTGTTCCGGCGCTATGCCGTTTCGGCGCAAAGGCCCAAGTCATTTCGATGCAAATATTTTTGGCGAAAAGCTTATTTATCTATTCCATTCCGAATATTTTTACTTTGTTCCTCTGCGAAATCTTCACGTTCAAAAACTAACACTAACCTAACGGCAGATCCACCACTTCGCGGAAGATCCACCTCTTTGCGGAAGATTTAACTTTACGTGAAGATTAAATTGTTTTTAATTGGTTTTCTAAAGACATATCAAAAACTAACACTAACCTAACTGCAGATCCACCTCTTCGCGGAAGATCCACCTCTTTGCGGAAGATTTAACTTTACGTGAAGATTTAACTTTACGTGAAGATTTATTTGTTTTTAATTAGTTTTCTAAAGAAATATCAAAAACTAACACTAACCTAACGGCAGATCCACCTCTTCGTGGAAGATCCACCTCTTTGCGGAAGATTTAACTTTACGCGGAGATTTATTAATTACAATAACAGATCTAGCACCAAATCTGCTCTGAAGAAACCGCACACCGAATAAGTCTCACGCCGAATGATCCTCGCGCCGAATGAGCGTCGTGCCGAATAAGCTTCGCGCCGAATGAGCTTCGCGCCGAATAAACCGGCTCCGAAACAGATGTCGCCGAAAGGGCTTTGCGCCGAAAGGGCTTCGTGCTGAACAGGGTTGGCGTCGAAACGGCTGCGCCGAAAAAGTCGCGCCGACGCCGAAAAGTCCTATTCCCTTATCATCGCGAAGTTATTCAAATATATTTAAATTGAAAAGAAAAATACCTACCTTACGTTACCATGGAAACGGTGATTCTGACATACTATGCGTATTTTATATAAGATCCTCATAAGTTCCCAGTGATAAAAACGATATTACACGACCGGGGGGTCTGGGGGTATGGAATACCCCCCAGGTACACTTGCCATTATTCAGAACCATCAAAATTTATTATTTGTTTTAGGAGGGGGGGGGCAGTTAATATTTTTCATCACTATCCCGGCACTGTTCTTCTTAATACCGAGGGACGTAAAAGTGAAAGGTTTTCTTTCGCAATAAATTAAGTGTACTAAGGCCCAGTTGTTCAGTTTCGGATTATTTTTTAACCTGGGTTATTTTCCATAGAAATGATTGTTTCAAGAATCGTTTCCATGGAAAATAATTCAGGTTAAAAGGTAACCTAATACTGAACAACTGGGCCTTAGTGAGGCTTAGCCTCAGGCGCCATTGCAATGGGGGCGAAATTTGAAAATTTTCAAAATGATAAGAATCTTTTGGGTCGGGCGGGGGGGGGGGGGAATTCAAACTTGCCTCAGGCGCCAGAAGACGGCGCTGTTGCTGATTATAATTAAAAATGTTTTACCTTTGAGTTTCAAAGAATGGGATTTGAAGTTCAAACGATTTGCTATCAACAAAATTTAAAAATCAATTCGCGATCAAAATAAAATGGCGAATAATTCGAGCCAGTGCTATGGACTAGAAAATTATTTTTGTCGATGATGTTTTTTTTTAATATTAAAAGATGAAAACTATTTCACTTTCCCATTTACGAAGGAAAGGATTGTTATCGAGTTAAAAAAAATTTGTGTTAGCGTTTTTTCCATAGTCGATTCGATTTCGAATCGAATTCGATTTTGTGCTAAATGATAATTTAAAATATAAAAGTAAAATTAGCGCTTTTAATTTTTATTTTGCATTAATACCTACTGTATTATTTATTTTAAGGAATTTTTAGAATAAACCAATGCAATTGATATAAAATGAAGATGAATCTGGTAAATGGGAAAGTTATGTGTAGTCACATCATATTTTTATAATTAAATAAAAGTTTTGATGAGAGGCGGCTTATTATAAGAAACCATGGCTCCTATGGCGGCTGGTAATGGAAGGGCGACGGGGCACACAAGAACAATAATAATGCCTTTTTAACACTAGTGTATAAATAAGTATAGTGTTTTTTTGATTGTCATGGTTATATGGTCTTTAATAGATAGTGAAACCTTTTAGTTTGGTAACTAAAGAATAAACCAATGAGAGATGTGTTAGTGGTCGTCCATAAAGGACGTCCACGCCTTGGGGGGGGGCTATTTTTGGGATTTCTAAGAAAATTGTGTTTGAGAATATTTTTACAAGTTTATAAAATACATTTTCATCCGGTTATGGGTGTTTTGTAAGCACATTGTGAAGTTCAAAAGGTTATCAACAAATGGCGCCACTAAATTGGAAGGCGGAATAAATGGCTTGAGCACCAATCAAACAAAGAATCATATGAACTAAAAATGCTGTACAATGGAGGCGTTAATTCCAATCAAGCGTCTAATTGACTTCATTACGAAACTTCTCAAAAAAATTTAGGGTTAAATCTCATTCATAAAAAGTAAAGGGAAAATGCAAACTCCTTTTGCAGTTTCTCTGTATTAAAGCAATTTACGAAGTGACCATCATGGAATTCCAATAATTATGTAATATATGTTTTGATCTCATCAGTAGCTTTTAGAAGGGGAAAATTTGATTGTGAGTTTTAGTTTTATCTCTAGACCCCCCCCCCCCCGCCGGTTTCTCTTTACACTTTTCACTGTTGACTTGAGTATTTCACTTGTTTGTTTTATCAATAGATTATTATTCTGCCCTCATAAGGAAGACCCCCGTATTTGAAAAAAAATGGTAAAATAAGATATTTTGCTTTAGCATATTAGAATATCGTAAATTTTCAGTTTTTTTACGTTAACCCACTGTATTTGATCAAAAAATAAGAAAATTATAATAAACTTTAACCCGTATTTGAAAATAATCTATGAAAAACTAAGGCTAAACCACGTACTTTTATTTTACTAAGCGCTATTCCCGTATTTTGATTCAAATACGAGGATCTTCCTTAGCAACTTATCAAGTACGGTGTATACATGTAGGAATGCGACGATTTGAATGTTATCATTTGCTAAGCTTGTTAATTATATTTATACCTATTTATATAAAATGCACCGCGCGTTTTTATTAATTGCAAGATTGCAACAGATTGTTAGTTTGTTCATTCGGTTTCATTCTGTTTTTGAGGAATGGCTGATAAATTATAATAGGTGTTGCAAAAATTTATTGTTTATATTGTTTATAATATACTTATTATTAATAGTACGTAGTGGTAGTAAGTGTTTGTAATATTAATTCAAGTTGGTGCTAAAATACTAAGTTCATGGAATGATGATGGGTGCCAGAGGAAAAAAATTAGTGGCACTAGCAACTGAATCAAACGTGGTGTTTCCAGTATTTACCGAGGATGCATTTTTCTTGGGTAACCTCGAGTCGAGTAATAATAATAAAATTAATAATAATAATAGTGATGGAAAATTTATCCAAGTTACCGAGAGTTGCGTTATTGTTAACAATAGAATTATCCTAAAGGATGCTAATAATATTACATTAGACTCAAATATATTAAATAGTAAGTTATAAATTAGATATATTTACCTATTTCTTTGGTAAAATATGTTAAAAATGAGTTTGTTTAGATACAAGTGACATCGAACCGGAAAGTTACTATGAAGTACATGATATATTAAATAATATAATAGTTCCCACAGGTTTGTACAATAAAATATCCTTGCCACAAATAAATGAATACATTTTTCTGTTTCTCGGTTTATTAGGTTTAATAGTAAATAACCAGCATTCAGTGTCACAAGAAAAAGAAATTGAGGTCAATAAAGCGGATAACGAGAATGTGGCCGACAATAATAACGAGAATGAGTATATTGAAGAAAACTGGATTGAGAATATCGAAGAGAATGGGATTGAGAATATCGAAGAGAATAGAATTGAGAATATTGAAGAGAACACGAATGCGAATTTTACTGCTAATAAGGTGCTAGAGAACACAAAACATGTTGAAGAAGCGGAAGAAATAGGTAAGGACCTAAACTTTAAGGATAAGTTTTTCGTATAAAACTCATACTTATTTCAAAAAAATTACGTATAGGAAACCGCATCACTATTTCATTAAAAATTATATATTTTTAGATCCTTATGAAACAGTGGAAACTCTCACAAAAAAAGGTGAAGAAAGAAAAAGAAAAAAATATAAACTTGACAAAAGTGTACGAACTGAATTGAAGAAAGGCAAGATAAGTTCGCTACACACAGTTAAACCGTGTTGTACAAATTGTAAGTTTAAGTGCCAGAGTTTTCTGTCAGAGGAAGACAGAACAAAAACGAATCAAGAATTTTGTAAATTAAACTGGAAAGAAAAAAGAACATTTGTATTGAATTCCACTGAAAATAAAAAACCAAGGCGAAAAATGGAAGGTTCAAGGAAAAACAAAACATTTTCATATTTTTTGAAAGACACCTGTGGTACGAAAAGACGAGTGTGTAAAATTTTTTTCTTAACGACATTGGGATACAAACGAACTAATGATTGGATAATCCATTCAGCTTGGTCTAATGCTAACAGCAATAATCAACTACAAAATGAATCAGATCGACGTGGTAAACATCCTCCTCCCAATAAGCTGTCTAATACACAAATAGAAAATCATATAGATTCGTTTAATCCATCTGTATCACATTACAGAAGGGTCCACGCTCCTAAACGGCTGTACTTACCGAGTGACTTAAGTACAACCCTAATGTATAAAGACTTTCAAAAAACGTATCCAGAATTCATTTGCTCCTATGATAAGTACAGAAAAGTACTTAAATCGAAAAATATATCCTTCGCCAAATTAGGGAACGAAGAATGTGAACTATGCGAATCGTACCATATGCACAATCCAGAACATACATCTGAGTCTTTGAAGGAAGATTGCGAAATATGTTGCACTTGGAGTGATCACATTACGAAAGCAAAAGATTCTCGTGAAAGATACGCGCTGAATAAGGAAAATTGTAATGACGACGAGGATAATTTGTGCGTATCTGTTGACCTCCAGAAAATAATTATGCTACCGAGATTGGAAATGTTCAAAAAAGCAATATTTGCCCAACGGCTTACTGTTTACAATGAAAGTTTTGTACCTGTCGGGAAAATAAGACATTTTATTCCATTTGCTGTTTTGTGGCATGAGGCTGTTAGTGGGCGACATCAAGAAGATATTATCAGTGCATACAATGCATTCTTTTTGCACCATAGAGATGTGAAAAATATTACCTTGTGGCTAGACAACTGCTCTAGCCAAAATAAAAACTGGGCTTTTTTTTCCTTTTTGATTTATATTGTAAATTTCTCAGGTGTATCGGCAGAAACAATTCATGTCAATTATTTTGAACCCGGGCATACTTTTATGTCGGCGGATGCTTTCCACCACCAAGTGGAAGAGTCACTAAAGCGGTTAAAGAAGGCGTATGATTTTGGAGATTTTCAAAATGCAGTACAATCAAGCAATAAAGGAAAGGTACATGTTAAGTCTATGCAAGTTAACGATTTCCAATTATGGAAAAGTATGTCTTCGGCCAGTAAAATTAAAAAACACACCCCTAAGCTCTACATTTCTAAAATTACCGAAATAATGGTCAAAAGAAATGAATTCGAAATATACTACAAATGCGGCTCCGAGGAAGAATGGCAAAAACTTGATTTTTTATTAAAAAAATATATAGGCGATATTCCAACCCCTTTAACGAAAACAGCACCTAATGGATTTGAGCAAGAAAAAGTTGAAAAATTGTTAAAATCTTTAGGTAGCATCATCCCAGCAAGTAGAAAAAAATTTTGGGAAGATCTTCCTAAAAAAGTTGTTGGATAAATTATTTGTAAAATATTTAAATGCCATATTTTAAAATAAAATAATAAATAATGGATCTTATGGAATAATTTAATGTTTTATTTTACTTAATCCTTTTAAAAAATGAGATTCGCCTTATCTGCTTCGTTAAAATACGATTTTTTGATTTAGTGAATAGGTGGTAAAACTTAGGATAAATACTCGTATTTGCCAGATACGATGATCACCTAAGTAAACTTGCAAATGGTCTAGGTTAAATCCTCGTATTTGCAAAATACGTGGTTTTTACTTAGCAAACTGGTCAATTAGTAGTAATCAAATTACTCGTAAGGGTTTTTATTATACTAAAACAAGCAAATAATCATTTTTTTATTTTTTCAATAATTTAATAGTACCCTTATTGCTTATATAAATAACTGAAATGATTAACTTAAGTATCTGTAAAAGCTAGACATAAAATAAAATTTCAAATCGATATTCCGCCATTTCTACAAATTTTCAGATACGGGGGTCTTCCTTATGAGGGCAGTATTATTTTCTAAACAACGAAAAACGTCGTAATTTCCCTTTTATTTAAATTCTGTGCCTTTTTGAGACGTTTGCGATCGCAGGTTTTGAGTTCTCATGCGCACACTGTTGAAAATTTTTAGTTTTCAATTAAAATTGGTTTATAAGTCGATGGACTTAATTTGTTGAAATTTGAATATAATTGAAACCCTCATGGTATTTTTTTATTTTATTATGTTATAGCTAACCTTGGCAGACATAAAAGGTTGGAATTTATGAACACAATACAGTTAAAGTTCCTTATTCGCGGGGGATACGTTCCATAACTATGCCGCGAATACAGAAACCGTGAATATGGAATGGTAATTTGTATGGGAATATAGGGGATACGTTCCAAGGTTAGAAAATAAAATAAAAATATATGAAAATAAATGCAAGAGACACGTGTTATTTAATCAAAGTTCATACAACGAATGGCAAGTTGAAACAATTCAACAAGTACGATAGCGGCCAAGACAGCTTATATCAAATGATAGCACCTTGTCGGCAAAAATTTTGCTTCTGTCCAAGAACGTTAGGTTTAGCCACAATAATATTTTCTCTTTATAAATACTTGGATGCCTACTTATTTGTTTTGATAGGTGAGTGGTGTTAATTTGTAATTGAATATCTTGAGAATCACTTTTAGATTTGTTAATAAATAAGCATTTCTTTAGAAAAAATGTATGATATCATTTCTCGTAAGTATGTAATTATGTTCCAACACAATTTTGCAATGCAAGTGTCTAAATTCTTTTAGATAAAATACACAGCAGATATCATTTTGAAAGTGCGAAATTGTAATTTTAATTATAAATCTTTGAAGTAGTACAAACATTGTAGATTGTTAGTTTTTGATCCGCGAATAACGAAATTTTCAACCGCGAATGCAAGAAGTGGTTGCATTTTTTAAATCCGCGAATACTGAAAACGCGAATAACGAAACCGTGTATAAGGAGCTTTAACTGTATTTATTTTTGTAAATATTATTATTACAAATTCTTATATTGAAATAATTTGTTCGGGGTTTATAATACTTGAAGGGGTGGTTTTTAGAAGTACCGCCAAGTTATTTTTTATGCCTATAGTCTATCTGGTTTTGGATTGCAGTAGAGGTCGCCTTGAACGGCAAGTCAGATTTACACTGGGAAACGTCAAATAATTAAAGTGTATGAGTGACAAAAACCAAATGTCACTTATTTGATACTTGAAAAAATCGAGTTAAAAGTATTTTTTTATCAAATAGCAATTTATCTTGTACAAATTATTTAAATTTACCAGAAACTTTTAGAACAAAATATTCGTGAGTCATCAATCGCAAATAAAATTTTGGCAGTGTAAACCTATAAATATTTTAACCAATCACGTTCCGAGTTCACAATTTTAGTACAATCTAGTTCTGCATTCTTAAAACGGATGGACTATAGATTTGGTTTTCACTTATTTACTTGGCAGTGCTTAATTTTACATTTTGAAACACGTATCTGTACAAAAATTGATCTGATGATGTCAAATAAAATTATTGGTAATAAATTCAAAATTACAATTTTATATTTGGAGCGCACAATTTATTACAAAGAAAGGAAGATCCAGTTTCCCAAAATTTCAGTAGTTTAATTTTATATAAAAAATATAATAGGATAATCCCTAATAATTTTTGTGTTGGTAATAAAAATTTACTATATAATTATATATAAGCAAATTTTCTTTTTGCGCTCGGTTTCGGATTTAAATTTTTGGTAATAAAAATTTTGTTATTGATAATTCATTATTGTGAATGCGAAGATGTTATTCGATAATCTACTCTATATTCAAATTATAAACTATAAATTTGAATTATACATGTGGTGCCGATTTTTCGTGTCGATTTTTGGTGTCGGTTTTTGGTGTCGATTTTTGCAAGATAACGACCGTAAAAACATGTTCCATGTTAAAACACCATATATTGAATTGTCAGTCCAACGTAGGGCTGTCTGGACGTTTTGCTGCTGAGGGAAACATTACTTTTTTTTTTTATTAAAACAAAAAATCACAATATTTGCCATACATTTTTTCAAAGTTAGAAAATAAGTAAGTAATCCAGTGTTAAGTATGCCATCATAGGCGACGACCTTTCTCTACATTTATTTGAATTTAACTTACTGAAAGTAACTGTGCCGAAGGACGCCATCACTGATAAAGTTATATCAATGAATTTTTTTGTTTTAAGGGGGCGGAATATTTATTTCTTGCAGACTGGTGGCCGACACAGGAATTATGAGTCGAGATTATTTATTATAAATATTTACATAAAATTAACGCATTAATATAATAATTATTATTCTGTATTTACATTTTATTATTAGAAACCTTATTTGTTATTAGTTACATTTACGTTTGAAGATCCCCTCCAGAATTTTTTAATGCACAAAATAAGACTTGAAAATATCAATTAAATGTTTGGCGTCGCTTAAATTTACGTTTTATTATTAAAAGATATTAATACTAATTCGCAAATTAAATAATTATCAGTCTTCTTTAAGACTTTTTGAGAGCGTTTGTTATTTGGAGGTGAGAAAACAAATTAAAATGTTTTTATATTTCGGTACTTCGCCCTTGGACCTGAAAAGAGGTGCATTTAGACGGCCCCCTATTGCAAATTTTTTGATTAATAAAAACGTTTGCGCTTCAATGAGCTTCTATTCTCATCGTTCGAACTTCAAAGGTTATTAATAAAATAGAATACTTTTAAACAATTTTGGGAGAGGCTGTAAAAATGCTAGCTCCCCCCTCATCGTAATTTTTTCAATAAAATTACTGCTAATCGATTGAAAATCGTTTGGGCTTCAAAGAACTTATCTTGTTGATTGTGATATTATAAACTTTACCAACACCGCCACCGCTCCGAGAAAGTATCACGCACAATTTTAGTGTTGCCGATATTAATTAAAATAGTTTTATTTTAGATAAAAATGATTTGCTAGTACATAGCAGTGGCTTTGTTTGGCATCGCTTAAATTTACGTTTTAATATTAAAAGATATTAATATTAACTTGCAAATTAAATAATTATCAGTCTTCTTTAAGACTTTTTGAGAGCGTTTGTTATTTGGAGGTAAGAAAACAAATTAAAATGTTTTTATATTTCGGTACTTCGTCTTTGAACCTGAAAAGAGGTGCATTTCGCCGCCCCCCTATTGCAAATTTTTTGAATAATAAAAACGTTTGCGCTTCAATGAGCTTCTATTCTCATCGTTCGAGCTTCAAAGGTTAAATAAAATAGAATTCTTTTAAACAATTTTGGGAGGGGCTGTAAAAATTCTAGCTCCCCCTCATCGTAATTTTTTCAATAAAATTACTGCTAATCGATTGAAAATAGTTTGGGCTTCAAAGAACTTAGGGGTCGTCCATAAATGGAAAAAAATAGTTTTTTTTGCCATTCCGGGGGTAAAGTACTCACTTTTTACCCCGGTTTGCGGGTGTAAAGGGGCATTTTTTTACCCTGCTATTTCCTAGTACTTTTTGGTAGTAGTTGGTAATATTACTAGATACTACCACGTGCATTATTAAAGAAATGCGTTAAATTTTTGCTTTAAGTTACTAAATTGGCGAAGTTCCTACTTTACCTCCCGGAATTGCAAAAAACAGTATATGCACGACGGGAGTAAAGTGACTTTTGGCCCATGGGTAATTGTTTCACTCGGCTGGCGCCTCATGTAAACAATCCTTTACCCTGGGGCCAAAAAAATGTCACTTTGCTCCCTTGGTGCATAATCTACTATTTTGAGAGGCTACGCCACTGGCGTAGCTAGGGGAGGCCGGACTGCCCTTCATAGATGTTTCCTCTGGGGTGCTACCCCTAAAAAAAAGGTCATCAGCCAAGCTGGGGATGACACCCATGAAATCTGCCCCGGGTTTCTTTTTATTATATAAATTTTAAATTCGAAAAATTTGTGGGGGGGGTTCAAGAATATGTGACGTAGTACTTGGAGGGGATCTAGGTTTGTGTGACTATCGGGGGGGGGGGGGGGGGTTAAAAATTGCTTAAAATTGCGTGACGTAATTTATGGACGACCCCTTATCTTGTTGATTGTGAAATTATAAACATTACCAACACCACCACCGCTTTAGTTTTGTTTTTGTAAATTTTAGTATTGCTGATATTAATTAAAATAGTTTTATTTTAGATAAAAATAATTGGGTACTGTGCAGTTGTTCTGACTACTCGAAACAAAATTTCTTCTGCTACATACTAAAGAACACAGTTAATATAACAAATCCTCAAAATATGAACCGAGAATTTATTATCAAAATTTTGAAATAATCGATTTTGAACTTAGCTAATTTTCATGTAATTCAGTAGTAGGATTAACGAGATTCGGAGCGCGTCGCTCATTCTGTGGTCGGTCCGTGCAATGTGAATGACCCTAACACTTAGAGTATTCCGCACCGGCAGATGCAGCTCGACTCTCGTACATGTAACATCGATTATTTTTTGTTTTTAGGCGATTTTTTGGGGGTTTAAAATCCCGGTTGCCTTCATCCCGGTTTGCTTGATGGATGGCGCTTTCTCGTATGTTTAGCTCTGCCGCGTAGCGGCGTACGCAATTGGAAAACCGCCCGGAGCCCCGGAGGGGCGTAGGGTAGGTTTTTTGATGCACACAATTCTGGCCAGGGCAGTTTTTTATGTTTATTTAGAGACCTTATTCTTAAAATATTTGTGGTTCTGAAAAGAACCGTTTTTGTGACGACCGTGAAACAGTTATTTCTGCGGCAAAGACATCCGGATTTGACGAAATATGTTGAGGAATCTGTCTTGTTTTGTTCTTCCGTACAAGGAACACCACATGTAATGGTTTAGATGTTCGGGTAGTAAGCGGGAACCCATCACACCCAGTCGACGCGACGGCAAAAAGTTTTGAGGGCGCCCCAGTACCCCTCCACCTGGTTTGTGCACACCCCGCTTACAGGGTCCACAAAATTTTGGCTGTGGTTCACGGTTTTGTGTGTGTAGGGAGAAACACCACCGAGGGTGTTCAGCCCGGAATAACCTCTCCAACAATCGGTCCATATTTCCGTGCCAGGCAGTACATATTGTTGAATGAGCGCCCGCAGCGTGGTGGCATCCCTTTTCTCCACGTATTTTACGATGCCACGCTTTTCTGTGCAGCTATACAACCCTAACACCCACTTTTGGGCTTGTCCGGGCATTCGGCCAACATTATACTTCCGCCAGGTTATGACGCTTTCATCAATCTGCACTACCTGGCCAGGACCTCCGATTGCCAGATCGTCAGGGTAATTCTCGAGCTTCCAGGTGCATACTGCTCGGAGATTCGCGTACAGGTTGGTTATTCCCTTACGGGATAGCCCAGAGTATTCACTTGCCACCCCCGCGCGCATGTTTGTACACCACATCCACACAACCTTACCCACAAGCCTCGGGTGCAGGCGCGGCCGGTGCTCAAAAAATGTTCCCTTGGTTAGTGCATAGACCCTCTTACAACGCGGACATCTAAAACAATGGTTCAGCCAGAACCCCTTGAAGTGAATAATCCGACAAGCACGTCTGCAGGTGTTCCTTGCACAACGAAGATTAGACGGAATTAATTTCATATCTTGTAGACGTTTGACTACTTTACGATCGTCGCCAGCGAAAAGGAATGCAACATCTTCGTCACCGTTCAAATCTTCAGGCATGTTTACGAGTCGACAGTACGTAGCGAAATGGTGCTACCGCTTGCCTGTCCCTACTTATATTTATAACTTCTGTGGTGGGCGGAGCCTAATCGCTCGTTTCAATGCTAATTTTAACACATTTTATGTACTTTTAAAAATTCGATTTTGGGGTTGTTTTTCAGGATTTCTCGCATGAAATTTTTTCTATAGCCTAAAATAAGCCTGTTCTTTAGTGTGTAGCTGAAGAAATTTTTTTCCAGCTAGTCAGAGTAACTGCACAATCGCCAAATAATTTGCTTGTACATAAGCAGTGGCTTGAGTAATTTGCAAAAATTTTTTGCTGGCAAATTTTTTAATTACATTCAATTTTTGAATAAAATTACTAAATCTATTGAAAATCAGTGAGTTATTCCCATCGTTTTTAACTTTATTAGGCGATTGGGTATTGTAGCGAACGATAGGTTTAATAAACCGAGGTGATTCCTCATTCAAACGGACGTTCTTTATCATATTCTTATCTCGAAAAGATCTCAATAGAATTTAATAATATTTGATTATTATTAAGGTCATCACAAATTTTTTTAATTAAAGTTCAAGTTGTTTACCACTGTTTACAAAATACTTGAACGCAAAGTTAATCGTATTTTCCTCACATTTTTCGGTGCAAAAATAGAAACTGAATTTACGTATATGCATCATATGTAAAATTTATATCTACTGTATACATAAGTGGAAACCAAAATAATATTAGAATTAGTTTAATTTCAACTTGTAATTTAAAATTGGCGCAGTCGATTTTCGTGCAATTTCGGGATTAATAATTGTTTATAAAACCTAAGAGCACAAAAAAGTAAATATAGGCCTAAAATTACCCCAAAGTTTGGAACAAATTTGATAAAACATTTTAGAAGGATTTCCTTATATTTAAGTGTAACCACAGGTGTAACTTTTTTCTGCCATTGACATTTTTTTATCGAGTTTTCTTTTTGAGCTCTGACGTCGTCTTTGTGAATTTGTTTAAATTGCAACCCTTACTTTTCTTTCCGGATTTGGATAGAGCACAATTTTCTCAGTAAGAAAATGTAAAAAAGCTATAACTTTGAAGAAAAAAGTTTTCGAGATAATCAGTCCTAAAGTTTCAAAAATGCATGATACAATTATTCGAGTATACCAATTGTACCACGAAGGCGCTGGAAAAAATAACCCGATTTTGACAGCACTTAGAATTTTGTAATCTGTGGTGTAGTATTTTGTTAATTAACCGTTGCCTGAATTGTTTAGAATTCATTTTTTTAACTATCAAGTTGATGCACAAGTTCGTAGCACTTTTTTAAATTTAAAATTTAATTTTTTAAATATTAAAAATACCTAAACTAATCAATAATATATTCTCCTGCATTGTTTATGATTGACTCCCAACGTTCTGGCAGTTTTTCGATTCCACCCGATTTTTGTGAATTAAAAATGGACTGCTAGTCCAAATTAAGAAGGCACGTCTGAAGCCACTTGTTTTAGGGCACTTTGGTTTGTTATATAATATTTATGAAAAGTTCACAAAGTTTTGCTATGATTGACAAGGTAACGATATTATTTAGTGCCAATATTCTAAATTTGGAAGCGTTTGTGATTAAAAAAGTTTGCTTTCCCAAATTGTATTTATTTATAAATTTGAATGTGTAAATAAAAAATGCTGTAATACAAGTATAGTACGTGCCATATGTTCATTGTAGATAAAAAAAAAGTTTAGCAGGCAACAAAAAATATCTGCCCTATTATATTGTGCGTATCTATCGGATAAACCGTAGATTCAGTTTAACTACTAGTAGGGTGCAAACTTGACATCGACACGCATAGGTATCCAAACAGTCACCCATTCAAGTACGAACCGCATGATCACCTTCATAATCTTGACCAAATAAACTATGAATAATTCTAACTGATAAAATCCGAAATACAAAAATTCAAAGTAAGTAATATTGCTTCTGTCTGGCTTGCATATGCAAATTTCGCACACACAAAACCAATTAAAAATTATGATTTAAATAGCAACAAGAATATTGCATAATTTACTTACTTCGATTCATTTTTGCATAGAACTTTCTAATATTATTATCTGTCTAGAACTTGAAAGAGCGAAAATATTTATTTAATGAAACGAGAAGTATTTTTGACCTTGCAAAAATCAAGTACCTTTTATTTAAATTTTCAATTTGCACTTTTCGTGTCAAATAAATTTTGTATATTTAAAATATTATCGTTACTATTAATAATGGCCTAATTAGAACGATCAATTTCTTAAACATTTGAGGTCAAGTCCGTGGATATGGTACGTAGTATGTCTGTGTGTATGTGAATTTAGTGTATTTATTTACACCAGCATACAACAAACCGAAAGGTTATTGCTTCCGTGACGACAATATTGTCAACTATTGTTCTTTGCATTTAATAAATTACACATTGTAATCGATTTTAATTAATATACATTAGTGTAAATTACTATTTATCCTATGACGTTGCGTAAATAATTAATCAACCATCTAATACATTCAGTCATAGATTATACTTCTGCAATATTGCCGATTCCAGTGTTTCCCAAACGCTTTGTAAATGGAAATTTCACCGGCAACAAGAGTTTTACCAAAAAAAAAATTAGGGAGAAAGGTACGTAGGTACCCCCGATAGAACAAAAAGCGAGTATGTGCGTTTTGGATGTGATCTTGTTTGTTTATTCGTTTGTTTGTTTGGATGTCTGTTCCATCATTATTTTGAAACGAATAATTTGATGTAATTATTTACAGCAGATTCTTAAATACTGAACCACCGGAGGGCGCTGTGTCACAACAAATGCTTTTATAATAGTACAAAATCTGTGTTGCATCCAAAAACGAAAACAAACTCTTTATACCTGTTCATGTTTGCTTCACAACAAGTGCATCTACATATGTCCTATTTAGTAAGTATAAGATCGATGGCTTCTTATATCAATTTCCGTTTTGTATGCAGTTCACCACATTGTACGCCATGGATCCTCACTGCCCATCCATTCTCATCTCCCTTCCAACATCCTCCGTTTTTACCCTTTTTACTTCGAATTGATGTCTCGCCTCAAATGCAGTTTTTCGGGTTATCCCTTAAAAATAGTTCAAAGTCTGTAAATAAAACTCCTTAAAGAATGCACTGATTAAATTAATGCAGTAATGTAATTTAATGTAAGTAAAATTCATTGGTGATTACTCTGCGATGTTTCATAATATTTTTGTATATACATTAAGTAGTAAAAGCTACAATTTCAAAGAAAAAATTCTATAATTTTTCTTACAAATTCTCTCGTCAGATCTCATCAGAAGTAATTCGAACAGCACTCAAACAAATAAAAAATGAACCTTGCTCTGGAGAAGATCGTTTCATCACAGAAATGTTGAAAATAAGAGGAAAATCGCTCAGGGGTCGTCCATAAATTACATCACGCAATTTTAAGCAATTTTTAACCCCCCCCCCCATCGTCACACTTCGTCACACAAACCTAGACCCCCCTCCAAGTATTACGTCACATATTCTTGAACCCCTCTCCCACAAATTTTTCAAATTTATATAATTAATATAGATAATAAAAAGAATCCCGGAGAGGATTTCATGGGTGTCATCCCCACCTCAGCTGATGACCTTTTTTTTAGGGGTTGCACCCGAGGAAACATCTATGAAGGGTCGGGTGGCTCTCCTCCCCCCTAGCTACGCCTGTACATTTATACATAAACATACACGTACAGAATACCAACTACAACAAATTAATTTAATTAAAAAAAAATTTTATTCTAAAAGCTCAAAACATACTTTTTTTTAAATACTTATAATAAAATATTTAATCTATTGCCGTGATAAGACGAAAAATTTTGATTTTATATAGCGAGGAATAAATGAACGGCTCTTTTTTATTATTATACCTTCGGCTACTCGGCAATGAGACTCTATTAGCGGGCGTGTCGATGGTCCGATTATGAGGAAAAGACACCTCGTCTGGATGTTAATTCGCAGTTCAAATAAATGATTCAAAAACTTTCATCTGTACCTGGATTCGTCTTATACCTATGCTGTACTTGTGAAATAAAATGTACTCAAATAAATCTATTCAACTAATACCTGTTCATTTATTACACCTTTAATATTGACAAATCATAAAATTAAATAGAGAAACAAAGCAAATTTACAAAATAATTCTTAAAAACTAAAAATATACCCCCTCCGAAATTTAGTCGCACTAATTTAATTTTAATTACCGTCTAACGATCGTTTTAATTAACGCGCACATAAATATTGTCTTACCGCCATTTTCCACCATCGAAGGGAAATCGGTTCTTCCGTTGATGTTAGTTGTTCATGTCGACCAAGCCTTGTCTCCGTATTGTCGATGCAATTACCATTTGACCATCGAAAACCGCCAAACTTAATGATCAATTACTTCTTCCAAAATTATAAAACAATCGCAGGTATTTAAATTCACTTTTCCAGTTTTATTATATTCGCTAGCTTATTTTCCAAAAATTTAATCTTCTAAACAACAAAAACTTTTTACTGTATTCTTCAAACTTTTATAGTCCATACTATCGGAATTTATTTAACAAAAATCGTCCTCTCCCATCTACAGACGCGGTCAGAATTTTCAAAAACCAAAAAATACGTCCTCACTTGTTGATGGACGTGGGGAGAGTCCTTGTCCTTCCAGAAAACTTATCTTTTCAAAATTCTCACGAGCAGGCGCGTTTCACTAAAATTTCGAACTTGTCGGAAATAAACCCGTCCTTTTCCACTTCATTAGTCGCTTTAATTATTACCGTTTAATTGCGTTAGCCTACCTTAACAGATATTATTAATTACCCAATTTGTTTCTTTTTTTTTTGAAAGTGAAAATATTCATCATGATATTATGATTTGTCTCTTACATTTTATTTTTTAGATACAGCATCCATTGAAAAGAATTCACTTGAGTTTCGTAATAATCTGAACCAACAGCATTTTCAACATTTTATAGGTAAACAAAACGGGAGCTAGATTTTTCAAAAAAATATCAACGGTGGGATAGCGGTACCCACAGATTGGGGTTCTTTAACTTTGAATAAAAATCGACGCAGAAGGCTCAAATTCGTATATGTGTGTATTTTGCCCCCTTGGCTCCTCCTCGTGCAGCTTAGGGTTCTTTACCTTTGAAACTATCTCTACCACCTCCGCTTCGCAGATGACAGTATAATCCTTATTTTCAAAGGTGGTTGAACTACAGTGAAAAAGAAGAAGAGATAAGTGACGTATGAAATGTAAATAAAAATACGTTCTGCAGGTTTAAGGCATAACAAAGTTGGCAAAGATATTAGTACAATAAATTTAATAATGCATGAAAATTTTTGCCAACTTTCATCATAATGTTGTTGTTGCTCGTAACGCCACCAATGGTAATGTAAATTTTACAATGGTGATTTTAATATTTTGAATCGATGTTATTATCAGTTTTGATATATTGATTTTAATTACTAGGTATTTAATATTTTGAAAGTAGATAAGTACTAATTAGTAATTGTAAATTTGTTTTAAAAACTGCACATCACCATCAGATAGGTTCAAATATTTTTGAAGAGAACAATCATACTACTAATCAAAGTGGTTCATCTTTTATCTAAACAAAATAATACCTCAAATCGACTCCTTACTTGCAAGTTAGTGTGCTAATGTACTTTGAAATTGTATTTTGTGTTATTTGTTTTTATCATAATCGAAAACAAACACTTAATAACTACCTAATGTCAAGGGTTGATCTCATGTTCGCTCTGGAGGATTACATGACCTCCGGCAGGCGATGGAACCTGATATGGTCGTTGAATTGCGACCTAAAAAAAGGAGTTTAGACGCAATCAAGGAAGGGTGGGGGAGCAAGGAGTATTGGGCAACTCCTTTGAGCGGTTTCATTTTTTAAGAAATTTTTACAACAAAGTACAAAGCATAAAAAAATAATTTCAATTATTTGCTCGCCATCGACGCGCATGACTGGATTAACGACAACGGATACTTTTTAACACAAAATATTCATTAATAAAAAATAAATATTGGAGTCACAATAGAGGAGACTACGATATTTTTTAATGTTTCGGAAGTTTGGTGTTTTATTTTGAAGTAACATTTTTTATTAAGGAATAATGCTGAAAATCTGTTTTCGTCTATCGTTTTGGACGAAACGTCGACCTTTAGCACAGTTGTTTGATTTTGATACCATGTTCAATATCCGAATTAAACAACGATATGATATTATATAATATTAAGAAATAAATTGATACGTTGATCTGTCCTCTCAGTGCGGCCTTTAGGCCGCACAACCGATGCAATCACGCACTATTAATAATAAAGTAATGCTTCGTATTATGACAATTATTTTTTTGAGAACACCGAGAACAAAACGCGAAAAATCCAAAACAAAGAAAAAAGTTTACTATTCAAAAAAGGGGGGGCTGGCAATAAAAATGGATTTTTTCGCTTTTCTTTGTTGTTTTTTAAAAAAATTAAAAAAAATCACAGAACACTTGAGAACAAATGGAGAACAAATGGAGAACAACTCAGAACAGCAAAAAAAATTGAACTTTTGAAAAAGGGGGGGTTAACTTCACGCACATGGGGGAGGGGGAACAACGTGTCAATGTATTTATTAATAACTACTATACTTAATTTTAAAATAAAAAAACCCGATTTTGAAACTATTTAAAAATGTCGTAATCACATTTTGTAATCACATTTAGAGGCGGTCATAGCTTGGCAGTTAAGTGCGTCTACTGCTAATGCGAAACGCTTGGATCGAATCCGGGTAGGGTAAGAACTTTATTCTAACCGTTTCTCCTCGGCAGGCAATGGCAAACCACCGAGGTAATCTGCCAAGAAAATCCATCTCGAAATGAAGTGTTGTACACTTCCCGTGGTTCGGAGCCCACGTTAAACAAGTAGGTCCTCTATGTATGTGAAAACAATTTGAACGCACATCATATGCATAGAAAGAGATAGAACGAGATGGGTCACCAAACCCTCATTAGTGTAAAAGGACTGAGAAGGAAGGAATCACATTTTTAAATATGAAATATCGTTGTTAATCCATTCATGTGCGGCATTGTCGGGCATATACTGGTAGGAAACTTGCTTAGTTTTGACAGTTCATGGTTTTGACATAAAATTAATGATTTGTTTACTTTTAGAATGTTCTTTCAAGATACAATTATGTTAATTTGAATACATTATTACAAGTACACGATTGCCTAAGTTGTGCGGCCTAAAGGCCGCACTGGGGAGGATGCATTCACGTATATAAAAAATATATACTGTATTTTTTTTGCACAAAAAGACTCACCCGTTTACATAGAAAAATCGACTTGAAAGTATTGGAGTAGGTCTTGTGATCCGAAGGTAATATTAAAATACGAATCTAAAAATTAACTCATAAATTTGAGGTGCGTCTTATCGTCTTAAGCGTCTTAAGTCTGTATTACATCGCAAAATTTTTATTAAAATTAAATCATTAAAAAAGTATAACTAATGTTGTGACCCGTTTTTGAATGAAGAGAGAAATTTGATAAAAGCCCAGTACAAAGGCAACACAATTTGGAGAGGTTCGAATTGTTCCAAATTGTTTAAATTAGTTATTGTTCAAGTTCATTTGGTATTATGTTTAATTTTAAGGCATGTAGGTTAAGACTGTGCAACCGTTTACCGATAAATAAAGACGTAGGCTATACATAAACTGGCAAGAAAACAAGCATGAAAAAGAAGGATGTCCGAAAAGGAACAAAAACAAAACAAAAATTCAATTGGTATCCAGGGATAATAAGAAGATGATAGTTAGTTATGATTTAGAGAGCGTCCCGGACGGATGATTTGACAGTTAGTTACAAATGATCAAACATCCAGAGTAGATGTGTCGTGTCGCGCTTTGAATATCGTTGAATATTGATGAAGTTTTGGGAATCGACGTGTCGTGTCGCGAATTATACAAGTGTGACGAGTAATAGTAACTATTAATTGCGGAAATACGGGCCTATATTGGCTATCCAGGATTGAAGGTGAATTGATCAGGAAAATTAATTAATTCAGAATTAATTTGAGAGAGATTACGACATACCATACAAAGGTATCGTTACGTGTGTGTCTTACGAGGAGACAGCACATAGAGAGCAGCATTTGGACTGGAATTGTGATAGGCCAGGAGCCTACCAAGAAAAGGCGATCAAATTGGACCAGGTGATTACCAGTACAGTGTGTTGTGCAACGATAGCCACGTCTTGTCAAGAAATATAACAAGGTTAGCATAGTTCGTTTTTTAATTTTAAGTTTGCATTTGATTTGTTTGATTTGTGTTGATTGTTATTTGTTTCATTTTTATTTATGTGTTATTGTTTAATAAATATGTTAGCTGAACCCAAATTGTGTTTCTTTTGTGCTGATGCTTATTGAGTTGCTGACGTGTTCCACGGAAGATAAAATAAAAACAACCTGAGATTAAGAGCTTTGCTAAGGTAGGTGCAGAAAGTTTGTTTGTTCTTCGTCACCCAGAGCTATTAGGGGGACAAAGGACATAACACTAAATTAGTGTCTAACGTTTGAATTTGGCAACCACAATGACAATTTAAGCGCTACTTGCTCGAAACGGCGTTTTACAAATCTTCACGATTTATCAATCTTTAAAACGTTTCAAATTTTTATATTTGAGCTTCGAACGATGGAAATAGAGACAATTTCATTAAAGTTCGAACGATTGGTAATAATTTTATTAAGGGCCAGTTTATCAATCTCCAGTTAAATTTACCAATCACATAAATCGATCATGTGACGTCTTTTAGTCCAATGAGAAGACGCCAAACCTCGCTTACCTGTCAGATAAGTCTAACCGGAACTTTAACTAATGATTGATAAATTGGCCCTTAATAAATCACGATGGGGGGGGGCCACAATAGAAGATTATTGAAGCTCAAACGAAATTCAAACGATTGACACCAATTTTATAAAAAAAATCGCGATGAGGGGAGAGGGAATGTACTTGGAAAAATGTCCTCGAAATCGGCGACCATTTTTGCGGGTCCGTCAAGTTGGCCCCTCCATTTTCAACTTTTTTATTTTTTTACGCCAATCGCAAGTGTTCGCGAAGTGCTGGCATATGCTGTAATTTATTTTAAAAATGCCGGGTTAGTTAAATTTTTATTTACGATTGAAATAAAAGGGCCACTCCATTTTCGAATTTTTAATTTTTTTGCGACAGTCGCAAGTGGCGAATACTGTAATTTATTTTGAAAGTGCTGGGTTCGTTAAATTTTTATTTAGGATTGAAATTTAACTAAACGTCAACTTGGCCCCTCAATTTTTGAAATTTGTAAAGAATTAAATTTTTTATTACGTTATTTAAAAGCATTCGTCAAGTAAGTGCTGGCGAATGATGTAAATTATTTAAAAATGCTACAAGATGTACACTTTTATTTTTAAATTCTTATTCACGAATTTAAAGAGCTCCGAGCAAGATACGTTGAAATTCTAAATATCTTAAAAAGTACCATTTAGCTCGGAGCTCTTTAAATTTGTGAAAAAAATTTGAAAATAAAAGCGTACCACGTGTAGCATTTTTTATGATTTATAAATGGCATAAAGAAAATAGTTATTTACGATATAAGTGTTAAAAGTGAGTTTTTATTTTGTTAGTGGGGAATTTTGCGAAACGAGCGATAGCGAGTTGAGCAACCCCCACGAACAAAATAAAATCACTTTTAACATGTATATCGTACAATATTTTTTATACAACTGTTAATAGGTCTTGTTTGATGAGTAAATTTTTTTGCGAATTGAAACATGACTACATCACGACATGCTGATTTTTGTGACTATCGCATTCACATATCATGTGACGAACATCAACCAATTTGATTTACAAATAAATTACTAAAACAAAACCAGAACCTGCGACAAATTAATTAATGACATTTGTGTATATCAATGCAACCTAATATTATTTTTTTTTGTAAATTTTTTGAATTATAGCTATAACTCGGGAACGACGCTAGATATCGAAAAACTGAGCAAAAAAATCCCCCCCTCGCTCTATTCAGCCGATTTGTCGGTAGGAAGGCATATGCAAAAATTCAGGGCGAATTGTTCTAATTCTAATGTGTATGTTACTATTTATAAATAAATTATAAACTAATTACCACTAGTGTTAAAAAGCTTTATTTTACTAGTGTTAAAAATATTTTTAACATGCTACCTTATAAAATTGAATTTCTAACCTGGGTAAATTGAACTAAAAGTGTCATTTTTAATGTCAGTTGTATAAAAATTAATTTTTTTACAAAATTTGAAATAGGAGGGGCCAACTTGACGTTTCTTCTAAAATCAATATTTCATAGTCCAGTCAAATTAGGTTTTCAGCTCGGAAAAATTCCCACTTAGCTGAATTTTGGTACACATCTTTATGACATCGTTGTAAACAATATGTAAAAAGTCGACCTCGATATCATGTACGCGTTAAAGGTTATTCGAGGTCAAAGGTCACGAAATTGGCCTTTTTTTAATATCTCGTTTTTTATTAGTCGTACAATAAAAAGTTTTAGATACAATTTGTAGAGGAGGTAATTATCTACAAAAATGGTCTTATAACATTTTCACGTTAAGTTGATAGTTTTTGCGTTATAAGGCCAACAAAATGGACACTTTTAATGAAATATGATTTTTCAAATTTTGATCGGAAATTTTGTGAACGATATTAATTTGCAAATGCTTTATACTGGTTGTACAATAAAAAGTTTCCGGCGCCAATTTCCAATTTTTCGAAAGTAATCTTCCAAGGCTACCCCCTTCTGAAAAAATTTTTGAAATTTAAATTCGATTTCACGCCTTTGGTGTTGAAAATACGAAGGAAGCTTATATAAGGGCTCTGGTAGACCTTCGCGATGGGCTTCCGTTGCATCTTAAAAATTAAGAATCGGTTCGTAAATAAGAGCTCCAGAGACGTTGAAAAGTTTTTGCACAATTTTCGCCTTAATTCGCCTCCGGCGCGAGAACCGTCGATAATTTAGTAAAACTTATGGAAGAGTCAGATGCAGTTTTCGACGGTCTTTGATTTAGTATATGACGATGGTGGACTAAAAACGACAAATAACGGCAGCATTTGCAAATTAATATTGTTCACAAAATTTCCGATCAAAATTTGAAAAATCATATTTCATTAAAAGTGTCCATTTTGTTGGCCTTATCACGCAAAAACTATCAACTTAACGTGAAAATGTCATAAGACCATTTTGTACATAATTACCTCCTCTACAAATTGTATCTAAAACTTTTTATTGTACGACTAATAAAAAACGAGATATTAAAAAAAAAGGCCAATTTCGTGACCTTTGACCTCGAATAACCTTTAACGCGTACATGATATTTTATCGAGGTCGACTTTTTACATATTGTTTACAAAGATGTCATAAAGATGTGTACCAAAATTCAGCTAGGTGGGAATTTTTCCGAGCTGAACCCCTTTTTTCGTCTAATTTGACTGGACTATTCATTCATAACTAAAAATTTAACTAACCCAGCACTTTCAAAATAAATTAGAGCATTCGCCAGAACTTTGCTACCATTTGCGATTGGCGCAAGAAAAATTAAAAATTCGAAAATGGAGGTACCAAAATATTTCAATCCTGAATAAAAATTTAACTAACATTCGTCAGCACTTCGCAAGCACTCGCGATTAGCGTAAAAAAAATTAAAAATTTAAGAATGAAGGGGCCAACTTCACGGACGTTTGCGATTGGCGTAAAAAAATTGAAAATTCGAAAATGGAGGGGCCAACTTGACGGACCCCATTCAATACCAAAGTCAATATTTCAATAATAACAAAAAATTTAACTAACCCAGCACTTTCAAAATAAATTAGAGCATTCACCAGAACTTTGCTACCATTTGCGATTGGCGCAAGAAAAATTAAAAATTCGAAAATGGAGGGACCAAAATATTTCAATTCTGAATAAAAATTTAACTAACATTCGTCAGCACTTCGCAAGCACTCGCGATTAGCGTAAAAAAAATTAAAAATTTGAGAATGAAGGGGCCAACTTCACGGACGTTTGCGATTGGCGTAAAAAATTAAAAATTCGAAAATGGAGGGGCCAACTTGACGGACCTCATTTGTGCGCTATTATTTTTAAGAATTAATGTTTCCTTTTTTCCAAATAATGTATTGAATTTTTGAAAAATATTATATTATAATATAATTGTCGGCATATTCTACAAAATCAAAGAATTAAATGCATTAGCAACATCAATCACTCAGAATATGGAAGGTTATGAAATAGATAAATTGTATGTGTTCACTGACAAATTGTATTTTTTACGCATGATTACATAAGCAATTAACTAATGCAAGTCATACATCATTAATATTATTTTATTATAATAATTATTAATAACGTTTTTGTTGTATAAATGTTATTCTTCGAAAATATTTTTATCAAATTTCGGGATAGTGACAAAAGCCATTCATTACAATATTAACCGAAATATAAGAGAGCAGAACTAATTGGTAGTACTTATTTTATTTTGATATAAACACAGATATTTGATAGAAAGTATCGCGGGGTCACCAATTTGACAATATTTATTATAAAATTGCGCATGTTTACATCAAATTTATAATTAGTGATCAGGGGGTAAGTTCATGAATCATACGTTTTCAACTTAACTGTAAGTTTGGTGGCTTCTTTTGTCTTTTCTCAACTTTATTGGCATGCTAAAATTAAATGCAAATAATGATGTGAAACGAGCAAAGAGATCCCGGATGCATACATGAAGACGATCGCATGCAGGCAGCCTCACGAAGCTCCGTACTTGGGAATGGTATGCATACAACTCGAAATACTAAAGAAAATTAGATATATTGTTCAAGTATTACGTTCCCACGATGTTGAAGCAATGGAACACACTTAAGTGCACTAATTGTCAATATGCCATTTATGTAGTTAACAGCAAGCAACCCTTGTTCTAAATCTTGACTTCTGTCTTGACAAACTATTTAATAGCATGTCAAATTCCAGAATCGTAACTAATCTTCTCGGATATGACGAGAAGTTTTCTTTTTGTTTTTCCAAGTATGCAATAATTGGATTAATTGGACCCAACTGCATACAATCGTCTTTCAGTTATGTATCTGACACGTTGCATCTGATTATTACTTACGGCTTTGGGAACCTGTCCTATCTACTTACATAAATGTAGTATGTGGATTGGTAACTAAAATATTTGAAGAAAATGTAACAATTTATAATCAGTCAACATCCTAATTACTGTAAAAAAATTAAGTGGCGTGCCGTCTCGTCTGCATAATTAGAAAAATTAAAACCAGTCTTATTGGTATAGTAATTAAAGAAGACGCGAGCTTACCCACTTATCTCAGTCAATAGTCAACACAGTCCAACTAGGTAACAGAGTGTTAACACATCGTCCTGTCAATACAGGTCAAGTATTGTTGCTTTCAGACAATCAAGTCTTCCAATTAGCTCCTTGAAAGAATTAATTTTTTGAAAGAAATCTTGAAATAGATAATAAAAACTATACTTTTATTTGATAATAAAAGGCTAAAATAATTCTTTTCTTTAATTTTCATAATTACATATTTTAATTTAGATAAGATGTTAAATAATTTTAAAACATCCTATAATTTAAAGTAAAAGGGAAATTTTTTTCCCATTCGGGAACATACATAATATGTCTTTGGTTAGCAAGGCGTATTTTCCCCCATCTATCTTTCCTGAGAGTGTTTTAGGTTCACAAGGCGCAATCGCTCCATCTAACCACCTCCTAGATGTTTTTGGTTTAGCAAGGCATCTCGACTTCCTACATCTCTTGGGTTTGCAAAGCATTATTTGTTCCGAGAGTGTTTTAGGTTCGCAAGGCGCTCTCACCCCATCTAACCTTCAACCCTCGAGATGTTTTCCGTTTAGCAAGGCATCTCGACTTGCTATATGTCTTTGGTTCGCAAGGCGTATTTTCCCCCATCTACATTTGCCGAGATGTTTTCGATTTAGCAAGGCATCTCGACTTCCTACATGTTTTTGGTTTGCAAGGCGTACATCCTTCCGAGAGTTTTTAGGTTTTGCAAGGCACTCTCAAAATTTTTTTAGTTACTTCGCTGTTATCAACATGGAGTATCGCTGAGGAACATTCGTTACTTTCAAAGCTACCATGGACATCCCGACGACTTCAGATGACCAGATAAACAGGTTCGTAGATAATCTTGATTTAATTCCTGATCAAATTCCAATCCTGTGTGATTAACCTCCGTTTTCCCCCCGTTCACGTTTCATTCTTCCGTATAAGATTGATGGTGAAATTCCCTTTTGGACCACTACTTACAGCAACCCAAAGAAGACGGCACGTGAGAAATCGCTTATTTGGATGATATATTATATCGACCGTCGTCACGGGAAAATCTAGGAATGACTTATCAAGGAAGCTTCAAAATTGTCTCAATAATTTTAATAACCGGTGCAAGCACATGAAACTGAAGTTTTCGAAAACGAAAACCAAGATCATGTGCTTATACCTGAAAAGGGTTCAAAATCGCGATTTGAATATTTTGTTAAACTGGGAAAAAATAAAAGTTGTAAAAACATTGGAATTCTTATAGATGAAGACGTATCGATGCAGTCCCATGTCAACTATGTTTGTGGGAAAGCCATCAAACTAGTGCATGCCCTGCTTCGAATGGTAAAGAGCGGATGGAACTTGGACACCTCTGATTTTATGCGAAAGGTCTACCAGGGGGCAGTTGTCCCCATCGTGGCTTACGGAAACGAGATCTGGATACATAGAATCAAAAATAAACACAGGTTGGCCCGGCTGACGTCGTGCTATGGATTTTGTTGCCGTGTGATTGCAAAATGCTATAGGACTGTGTCGGCCCAGCCGCGGGTGTTTTGACAGGTATCCATCCAGGCGATCTGGAAATGTTGCGACTACTGTCATGGCGTAAAGTCAGAAATAAAAAGCAACCACCTTTTTGAGCGAGAAAATAATCCTCCTGAATTTTAAGTACAGGGCGGATATTAAAAGAAGAATGAACGCGTTAATACTCTCCGAATGGCAACGAAGGTGGGAGGAAGGGGAGGTTGGTAGGATTACCCACCAATTTACTCCTTCCAGCTTGCGCAACTCCTCACCAGGCATGGCGAGTTCAAGCAATTGAGGAAGTCATAAGACGGACCATGTTCGGAATGTGGAGTGCTCGATGAGCCCATACATAGGATACAGGAGTGCGAATTATACAGGGAAAAACAGATAGAGGTAGGGGCTTATCATGGAATCCACCGCCCTGCACTCCTCGAACAACTGTATATGGAAACACCACCGACCTTGTGTGTAAGTTTCTGATAAAAAAAGGTGGCAATACGGGGCGAAAGCGGGGACGAACAATTCAACGTTAGCATATTGAGAAGTAACCAAGAATAAAGAAGATCAAGACCACGGTTGGGATAAAAACCAGTGAAACATCAAGGACACCGGGCAAACAAGGAATCCAGCATGAAAATAAAAGACGAAAATTAAAAAGGAAACAAGTGAAACCTACCCGCATTCCCCGGGAGGAAAATAAGGAAAAAAAATAAGAAAAAAAAATAAATACAAAAAAACAAGATACAAGGTAAGGTTTTGAAGCCCTCCCCCATAAACAAAGACCATTGATAACCGAGGTTGGATTTACCCGCCCCCCCCCCAGTTGGCTAGTGACGGTCATGGCATTGAATTTATTTTGACAGAGAAATCACAGTTGCTGTCCCATAGTGCTTATCATGCAGGTTTATCCACATCTTCTGATCCCATACTTACCTGGGTCTGTTCGATGAACAATGAAAAAGGTGGAGGAAAAGAAGGCAAATCTTACATATAAGTGGCAAAGTTGAGAACCCGTCTTATTAACCCGTTATTATATAGCTTGGCTATATAATAACTAATATAATAACTATAATAACTATATAGTTATTATATATAAGACTATATAATAACTAATCGACAGATCACACCCACACAGGTAGGTACTTGATGTGAGAGCACTGACCTCCGCTAATTTAGGAACAGATCACAACCTAATCCTTGGAAAAATTCGTATGGATCAGTCGGGAAAAACTAAAAAACCACCTCCATATCTGGAGAAATGCAATATTGAATCGCTACCAAACAAAAGTACGCAAGAACTATATAAAAATAGACTAACAGTAAAACTTGCAGTGTCGAAATAAAAAATGCGAGGTGGAAGAACATTGGGAGCAAAATTAAAAGTTGCCTACAAAAAGCCGCAGAAGAAACTATTGGAGTCAGAAAAGTTAACCTAAATGCGCAAAATAAAACCAAACCCTGGTTCACCCCAGAAATTAAAGAATTGCAGAAGAAAAGAGAAAGGCTCATCATCAAGCATACAGGAGCTTCCCTTCACAAGAAAAACATACGAAGTATATAGAAATTAGAAATAGAATTAACGCAAGAATCAAAAAAATAAAAAAAGAATATTGGGAAAGGTTTACAAAATAAATGGAACACGACCTGTACGGTGCACAATGAAAGGTCTGGAAAATGCTCAAAGAGAAAAAAACCGGTAAACGAGTTTATACAAACTAAAAGTATTTCTCTTGATAAATGGGAAGAATACTTCAAAGGGCTATATAAATCAGGAAGAAGAAAGGATGGAAGTACAACATGCGGAGGTGTTGGAAGGAATGAGAAAGCTGCAAAACAGAAAAGCTCCTGGAATAGACAAAATTCCAAATGAACTCCTAAAATATGGTGGGCCAAAGATCTGCACAGAGCTGACTGTAATTTTCAACAAAATTTTCAGAACTTCTACACTACCAAAAGAATGGCTCCAAAGCATTACAATTCCCATCTTCAAGAAGGGTCAAAAGACAACCCACAAAAACTTTAGAAGAATAACTCTCCTATTTCACCATACGGCAGATAAAAGAGAAATCCATCGAATACAACAAAAAAGCATTCGTATTTTTTGTAGATCTCGCTAAGGCATTCGATAGAGTCCGTCTATACGATTTGTTAAATATGCTCAAAGTAAAAGTAAGGAGGATTCCGTTAAATATTATCACAACAATACAGGCCTTAAACACCAACACCGCAACGAGGGTCCGAGTGAATAATCAAACAAGCACAGATATTGCTACACCAGGAGGCATCAGACAAGGCGACAGTCTAAGCCCATTTCTCTTTAACATAGTAATGTATAAAATTATAGAAGAAGTTTCCGCTCTGAATTTAGGGTACATGATGAGCAAGAAGACCATCGGCTTGATATTTTGGAAATGCAAAGCAAGATAGAAAAAGGCAAACCGCCACCTAAGAACTTCAAAACCCAACCGGCCTCTGGCAAAATTATGACCAAATTTTTGGGATGCCGAGGGAATTTTGTCAATTGATTGCCTGTATTGTAAAGAGAGTGTAACAGGAAACAGTTATGCAGGATTATTACAGAAATTAAAAGAAAAAAAGAAAGGGCAAAGTGAAACAAAAAATTTTGCTTCTCCACGACAATGCACCAATTCACAAATCGAAAGTTTCACAGGCCGCTATTAAAAAGTGTGGCTTGGAAGAAATAAATCACCCACCTTACAGTCCACACCGCGCCCCTAGCGATTACTTTCTGTTTCAAAATTTAAAGACAGCTGTGGAAAGCTATTTTGCAAGGCAATCAAAACAAGTTTTTTTTCAGTGGTGTAGAAAAATTTCTACTTATTGATTTCCCCTCGAACTGCATAAAAATAGTCAGTCAAACGGGACGACTTTTGGACAGACTGCTGCACAAGTTGGGAGTTTTCACCATGTCCTGATATCATGGAACACATTTTCGCGCAGGCACAAGGTTGCCCCATTTTGTTTTTACAATATTTTATGTTCGAATAGAATAAAAACAGTCGTTAGAATTTATGTTTGAAGTTCGATATGATTACGGTTTGATATAGCCTATTTAATTTTATGAGTAGGTGCCCATAATCAGTGGCGTAGCTAGGGGGGCGGTGGGGGCGGACCGCCCCGGGTGTCACCCGTCTGGGGGTGACACCCGACCCCAAATTATTTAAATTTCCTGAGTAAAATTGCCTCGTTTCTTGGTTTTTTAGGTTCCCAGGGGTGACACCTCAAAAAAACGTCATCGGCCTAGGTGGGAGTGACACCCGACCCCAAATTATTGACTAAAATTACCTTGTTTCTTGGTTTTTTAGGTTCCTAGGGGTGACAACTCAAAAAAGGTCATCAGCCTGGGTGGGGGTTGCACCCGTCCCTAAATTATTTAAATTTCCTGACTAAAGTTACATCTTTTTTTGGTTTTTGGGTTGACACATCAAAAATAAAAGTTCATCAGCCTAGGTGGGGGTGACACCCAGGAAATCCGCCCCGGGTGTCACCCATGCTAGCTACGCCACTGCCATAATATTTTTTCGTAGTACTTACTTGTGATCGATATCTTACGGTAGAACCATCAACCTCACTAAAATATAAATTTAGAAGTAATAACAAATAATAGATAACAACCTTAAATATTTATAAAAATATAAACAACATTTTAAAGCAATTTCACGTAAAGATGTGATGTTAATTTTGGTATGTACTTATTCGAAAATTAGTACATGTACTAACAAAACCTTACCCAAACCAGAAAATATTGGAATTTTAACTCATGGTCATGAAAAGTTTTGAAAAAAGAAAAATTAATATAATTAAGTAAAGTGAAATGCGGCATTGATAATGAATGTAACGCCATTTCACGGTTATGGTTATTACTAAAGAAATCAAAAAATAGAGAAACGTGATAAAAAAAAATTTCGTGAATAAAAATAAAAATGAACGATTTATTAACAATCTATTGGAGTTCCTGGTAATTTATTAAATAAAATATAAATTTTATTAATAAATTAGTTATTTCACAATGTGTGAAAAAATTTCACAATGTTAAGCTGTAGGGAACCTACAGCTTAACATGGATTCCGAACCATGGGAATAAATGATTTTTACACCGTCAATTTCGGACCAGGTAAGTTTAATTTTTTTATTAATTTCGGTATTTTAATTTAAAGTGTTTAAAATTTATATATTATTTTAAAACTTCTATATAGAAAGAATTACGGTTATGGATGCAAGTTGTTTTAAAAATTTTGAAAAATAAACAAAATAACACCCCTATTTTAGGGCCCTAGGTTGGGCCACTGCGTAGCTGTGGGTGGTCCTTTTGTTCCTTTTGTGGGCAGCCCTTTGCTGCTGTGACTGTAGCACGAAGACGGGCTCCGCTTGAGGTTCCAATGGGACCACGTTTGTCACAGTGGTGACAGTAATTTGCATTTCTGCTTCTTCCTCACCTTTGTGTGGGGTCGTCGTGGGTTCTAGCTGTGCTATGGCAACTTTGAACTGCCGTTCAATCTCGGCGATTTGAGGTGGTGGGCGTGCGTTTCTTTCCTTTTTTCGGCTTCTTTGGAGCGGGGAAAGGAGTCCTCTCACTGAGAATCACCTTGATTTCCGCCATCTCCCGCTAGATATTTATTTATTAATTTTAGTTTTTTATTAATAGCAATTTATTGCGCCTTCCATTTTCAGCGACTCCATATGTTGATACTTTGTTGAACTACAGCAGGTTCTTTTAAAACTCCCATAGAAGCGTCTATTAATTACGCAAGTCCTTGGGCGGTCACAGCTTAGCGGTTAAGTGCATCTACTGCTAATGCGAAATGAACGGTTCGAATCTGGTCAGAGTAAGAACTTTATTATAAACAAGTAGGTCTTCCATGTATGTGAAAATAATTCGAACGCACATCACGTGCATAGAAGGGATGGATCACGACGCTTCTCTCAAAGCATCACGACTGAAGAAGAAGGTTTTGGAGCGTCCGTCTTGAAAATCTTATGAATATTTACGTGGAGGGGGGCCTAAAACGCTCTTGACTTAAGTTTCCTCTATTAAACTTTATTTGCTTTAAAGTATGTTAAAATTATTGAATATAAGCTGTCATGCCCACATCGTCCAGCCCAAATGCAAGCCCTGACAAAAGCATTGCATCACCGCTAGTGCTTGGTATAATAGCAAAAGCAATACTGAAAAAGATTACAATAGTACACAAAGGAGAGACATCCACGAGAGACATCCATATTTTTGGCACTGGTTGATCGAAAAACAAAAGCCTTTGGTTTTTACAAGAATCTATCAAAAAATCGCGTCAAAAGGATTTTTTCACCTTTAATTTTTGAAAAATTTTTGTTTGCAATTGCAGAGGAGGGGAAAAGCTTCAAAAGGCCCCACCTAATCTGAGGTGTTAGTGTCGGAATTTTAATGACTAATCCCCCCCCACCCGTCGGGGCTTGACCTTCTCGGTATTGCTTCCTCCATTCGGGCACTAGATGTTCTGCCAAGCCCACCAGGCTTTGGCTGGGCAGGGTCAGCACTTTTGAATGTTTGACCGACCCCCTGACCCTGAAAGTTTGTGTTCAGGAGGGTTTGGAGCACTCCCGTAACATGTTTGAAAACCCAGCCCCTAGACCCCCGAATTGTATTGCTGTGAAACTCGGCTTAATTTATAATTTCCAAATTAATTTCTAGATCACTATCTTCGATCAATAAATTTTAATAATAAATTTCTTCTTTCTGTCCAATTCAAATCAAGCAGAATTTCACTTATTTACCCAATTAAATTTTTATTTCAATCAAAATTAAATACCAAAAACCATTTTCAAAAATTACAAAATTATTACTTTTAAGCGTGACTTGACTCACGTCCATCAAGTTGGATCGTCCTGGTGCGAGTGCTGTGAGTAATATAAAATCATAAAAATTTTCATTAAAAACAAATTTAAATTCAAAATTCCAAATTTTCAAAATCTTAAACAGAAAAATCACAGCAATATTACTTAGTACATACTCTTCGAAAATAAAATAATTATCAGAGCCTATCTGATAATTGACTGACCCCTCCCCGAAAACTGGCTATGGGTCTGGTTTAATTAATGTTTATAATAAAATACCATCTAATCTTTATGGAAAATTCAGTCATGGAAAAAAGGTGGATTTTCTTGGAAAGAAGCAAACCAAAAACAGAAATATTGACAATTTTGATGAAATCTTACATTACAGGAGCGGGGGGGGGGGGGCGTTGTTGCCAAAATCTTACGAACTCTTACAAAAATGATGGGGGGGGGGGGTTAAACGTTAAACGTGCAGTCCCATATAAGCCAATGCATTACAAATTTTGCTTAGCAGCCGGGCTGCAAGAAGCTACAATGAAATGCGGGCTTTAAGCTCTGCAAAGTTTTAACCTTGTACTTCCTCTCGTATTATTATTCCATTGCAGCTACTATTTCAAAGTTCCATTTAGGTTTGTAAATCCCCGTGATACGCCATCTGCAATTCTTGCATTCTTGGTATTCTACAATGTGTAAAAGCATGATTTTTAACTGGATGAATCCCCTTAGTACGTCATTAACTCCGTTCGAATTCAAATCGAGGAAGATTTTTTTCAGCACAAACTTCTGTGTTTTACATCATAACTCCGTTTGGAGCGATTAATCCCACTTCAATCTTTCATATTTGAAGATCTGTTCAAAGTAACGCAACTTTCGTATAGATGAATATTTGAGTTTCTAAAGTTTCCAAAAATTCTAATTTTTTTACTCGATGTGGAATATTTTATGGCCGTCTTATTTTTGTCAAGATCTTCTGATTGATGTTTCGCGTTCGTTGAATCGCTTTTAATCACAAACAATACGGCCACAAGATTCTTCAGACGAAGTTAAAAAATAAAAAGTTTGAATTTCTGGAAGCTTTGGAAATTAATAGTCTCAAAACAAGATAGAAAATAAATTTGCTAGTTTAATACCCAATTTCATAAAATTTTTAACAAGCCGTTAAATTTCAATAACCCAATAGGGAACATTTGTTAGTACTAACGGCCCAATAGAAATCGCCCGGTAATTTTAACGGTTCGTTAAAAGTTTTATGATAACGGACATAAACGATGTTACAGTGTTGACGAAACGTTTGCGAATTATACGATTATACTTACAGTAGAGTTAACTTGTGTAAATTTGTGCTTTTTAATTCTGGAAAGTGTTTTGTGCATTTTTCAGGTTATTCTAAAAATACAGTTATGATTAATATACAACTTATTCAATATTAAATTAGTCAGGAATTTCCCGCGATAAAAGTAAGCAAAATGCAATGAAAACAATAATTTATTTTCATTTAAAAATTTAAATATTTTATTTATATTATCCAAATTTTAAACCGACGAATTTGCTATGGATTTAGTAGGGTCTTGAATCCCAATTTTCACAGGTCAGTTAATAAATTGCTTTATTAAGGAAATTCTTCTTTTGTATTGGCGTTAAAGCAATTTATAACGCCTTCCAATTTAGTAGCGCAATCTGTTGATAATATTTTAAACTACAGCAGGTGTTTCCAAATTTCCCAGGTTACTTATTTTGTTTCTTTTTTTAAAATTTTGATAACGATATGTGAGCTATTTCTCTCGGACTCGCTTACGCAAGTTGTGAATAATTCATCTTCGAAGGAAAATTTTTCTGATTGTTTGCTCCAAAAGTCTGATAGATTTTTATAATTTTATAGTTGTAAATTGTAAAATTAATTGGGAAAGGGGGTGGCTGTCAATCTGGGATAGATGGTCTCAAGAATGCATTACTGCTTTTTTTTGCGAAAAAACCTATAAACTATTTTATGTGCAGTTTCATAAACGCTAATTAAGTTTGACCTTGTTTAATCATAATAGTAAACCTTAATTAACGTTCGTGAAACTGGCTATAAGTATTTTATTTAGACATAAATTTCATACAATGTACTGCAATAGAACCCCGGTTATCCTATCTTCCGCGTTAACCCAGCTGGACCTCTTAAAACAATTGCCATGTTATTCAAGGCACCAATTTGGTGATATAAAAGGCATTTGCATATTTTCACAAAAATTCTGTGTAATCCGAGTTTTAAATTAGTCGAGGTATCTCCTCCACATATTAACTCGGATAATCGGAGTTCTGCTGTATTTATTTTTACGAATAAATGTTTACCTCTGTTCACAATTTATAAAGTACGGATGAAAAGAAAACGTGAGCCATCACCCCCGAATTTCCCGGCTCTCTTTATTTAAATTAGTCACCATGCGGTCACCCATTCAAGTGCAAGCCACGAGCAACCTTGCTTGACTTTTCTTCTACTCTATTGTATGCTGTGAATTAAACAAGTAGTTTATATAGGGAGACCTCTTTGAAAATATCTTTAACTTAGTAAATTTCTTTCGAACATTTGCGTATTTGTAAATTGCATTAACGAATCGAAACAACGTATTAACAGATTAACGCAATACTATATAGACGAAGTATTTACAATATAACAACGTATCAGTTGATCAACGTTATGATTGGCTCTGAAACATGCGGACGGACACGAAGCCAGACCATAAGGCTTCTTTCTATACCTTGTATAGAAGCCTAAATAAGGCTTCTTGTTATATCGTACTTTGTATAGAAGCCTAAAAGTAGCGCACTGGCTACCCAGTTCTTAGACCTCTATACACACAGAGTATTTCCAACACGATTTGAAACGCTCTGTATGATTTTGAATTATGCGGACAGACAGACGGACGGACAGACAGACGGACACGGAGCTAGATCATAAGGCTTCTTGTTATACTTTGTATAGAAGCCTAAAAGTTTGCGTAACACTGGTCTAAAGTCTAAAGCCAGTTACACCCATTCAAGAAATTCAACCGACTTGGCTGGACAAACTACGTAAGTAGGACGACTTTGTTGTGTTATACATAGCGGAAGTCTGGCAGTAAAATTGGGCTTGAAAATTTAAAAAAAATTATTTTTTATTTTTTCAACAAGTGATTACACCAAGCCACTACTGTAGACTAGCAAATTATTTTCATCCACGATGATGATTGTTTCCTTCTTTAATATAAAAAAAAACTATTTTAATTATTATCAGTAACGCTAAAATTCTTCGCGCCACCTGCTCGGAGCAACAATTACAATTTTTAAAACATTAATTTTTTTACCTATGGGGTTCAATCGACAAAAATATAAGCTCAAATAATTAACCCTAATTACATTGAAAAAAATTTTTCGATGGGGGCGAAGTGCGTATTTGAATAACGGACCGCGTGCAATTTCTTAGCTTGGCCCCCCGGTGGGCATCGACACGCTGTTGATCAAACCTTACAAAAAATCCTTACGAAAAAACACTTACTAAAAAACTAACAAAATACAGGTGCTAATAATCTGGATTGCAGATGTTAAAACCTATAAAAAAAGCGTTAAAATAAAATATTTGAATTTCAGCTTACCTTACATACTTGTACTTCATAATTTTTATTTTAAGAAAAGCCCTTAAGGATATGGTATATTCTAGCAATTTAAAAAAAATAGCAGATGCATTTCAAAACAACATGAAAATATTACACCGCAATTTCAAATTGATTCTTTAGTGGTTTTTTATTTCACAACGAAGAATAAAAATATAATGGGTGTGTTTTTATTTAATTTTATTTTTCAGAGCAAGGAAATTTGTCGTTGCTACAGATACACTTTTTTGAAAGAAATTCACTATTTTCTTTCTACGTTTTTGGTTTAAACATTTTTGTATTATTTTCTAATTTAATTATTCAAAATTGAGGTTTTTAATGTTCTGGTATTTTTTAATGGAATTTTATTATAGACTATCAGGATCCATAAAAAATATTATAAACCAAAATTAAAAGAAAAATCTGGGCAAGCTGAAATTTGACAGACTTCCATATTTAAGTACTGAGTGTTAAAATTAACCCCCCAAAATTTCCTATCAGTTTCTCCTTCATTTGGGGATATTATAGCCTCCCACCGTGGCTTTTCCTTGCTATATTTAATGTTTTATAGAAAATTACCATTAGACCAAATTTGCATTTGCTTCATATAATGAAGATGAAACGAAGAAATTAGAATTTTATTATTAGGAAACCTTTTCCAATTTTTACATATTTTATCTACATAATATCTGGAATTGATTTTTATTTCAGAAATAACTACTATTTTATTTATAGAGAATTTTGTACTCTTCGAGCGAGTTATAGGGAAAAAATCGTGTTAGGGGGATGAAAATATCCTAAAAACAAAAAAATTAAAAATAAGCAGACAAGAAATTTTTGAGGGGTTAACTGTCAGATTTCAGTTTTGCCCGATTTTTGTTGCTGTTTTAGCAATTTATTTTGCTACCTAGCCTGGACTAGAAGGGAAATTAAAAAATCTATATTATAGAGAATTTTATGCTCTTCAATTTTGGTCTCATCGGAATATTAAGTAAACTGAAATTAAATGAGTTATCGGCAAGAAACCACGTTGGGAGGCTAAAATCCCCAAGAAGCACACTGGGAATTTTAAGGAACTTTTGGAGGTTCATTCGAAAATACGCATGCATGCCAAATTTCAACAAAGAAAGCTGTAACTATTTTGTCGACTGATGATCAAATGAACAAAATTCATAACAAATGAAAATGAAAAATAAAGTAAACATACTTTTTCATTTCTAAAGTTTTCAAAAATTTTAAAATTTTTGATCTCTGTGGAAACCCAGCAAATGAGAAACTTTTTTGAAATTCAGCGATAATATTTTGAAAGTTATTTGGTAAGGCACCTGCTATTTTTTTTATTGTAAATAATAAAAATAATAAGGTTCTCGATAATGCGCTATCCAATGCCTTTGTTTGTTACGATTAAGCGGGGGGGGGGGGGGGGGGGGGAAAGTATCACCCTGTACCAGCCGCCACTGATGCCCGAACCATTCCATTCTAAGCAACTTGATGTGTTTTATTATATTTTCACCTTCTTATGGTGATTATGGTCAATACTTTTCTTATTATTCTTCTTCCAAAACTTTTAATTTCTCTTTTTAGATTTTTATTAAACATATTACTTCCATCCTATACTTTACCACCGACCTTGATCTTAGTTAGTATTTTTCCCAATTATTTTGTCCTTTAACAATTTGATAAATCACGATTATTGATCAAATAACGATTATTTGAGCTTCTTTGTTAATGATCGATTCTCCACAATTGTTTCTTCTTAGGATTCCTTCTAATTCAATGTTGAATAGGATCGCTGAGAGTGTATCTCGTTGTCTTGCCCCTGAAGTTATTGTAAATTCTTCTATTCTGTCTCTTAATGATTATTTCTGCTGCAGTGTTGGTTACTGTCATCTGAGTAAATCCTATTAATATTTCTGAGATCTTTATATTTTTCACTTCTTTAAGTAGCTCTTATTTTTCTTACTCTAGGACCTTTTGAGCAGTTCGGTTTTTACATCTCAGGTAGCTTACTAGGCTTGCCTTTCGATGTGCCTGCTTCTTCTTCTTCTAGTGCCCTATCCTCTTTGGACGTTGGCGATCATCATGGCCCATTTTACTTTATCAGCCGTTGCCCGAAACAGCGCTGTAGATGTCATACCGCTCCATTGTCTCAGGTTTCGTAGCCAAGAAATTCTTCTTCGTCCGGGTCCTCTTCTACCTTCAAACTTGCCTTGCAGTATCAGTTGGAGTATACGGTACTTATCATTGCGCATTACGTGACCGAAGTATTGGAGTTTTCTCTCTTTTACTGTCTTTAGTATTTCTCTGTCTTTTTCCATGCGTTGCAGTACAATATCGTTGGTTACCCTGTGTGTCCATGATATTCGGAGCATACGTCTGTAACACCAAAACTCAAAAGCCTCCAGACGTTTGGTTGAGTCCTCTGTCAGGGTCCAGGCCTCCGCGCTGTATAGGAGTACAGAGAATATGTAGCATCGAAGTACTCTTACCCTGAAATGTAAGTTTAGGGTCATATTGTTAAGTATCTTTCTCATCTTTATATATGTACTTCTTGCTTTCTCTATTCGAGTCCTAATCTCCTGTGCATGGTCCCAGTTTGCGTTAAGCGAGCTACCCAGGTATGTAAAAGATGTAACTTTTTGCAGTGGTTCTCCATATGCATAGCATTGTGCATCCAGATTCGACGTTTTGCTGATTATCATGATCTTTGTCTTTTTTGTGTTAAGACGCATTCCGTATTTCTCACTCGCTGTGATTACTCTGTGTATCAAATTATGTGCCTGCACCCTGCTTTTATTATTGTTATGATGGCAAATCATTAACACGGAAGAACCGCATGCTTAACGTGCCCTCCAAAACACGGAAGACGGTCAAGAAATTTTTAGACAATACCCGGAGTCGAACCAAAAAGCTGGTTTGAAATCTATGAAAATGATCTCTACCCAGCCCATTTCGGAAGCCAAATTGTACATCATCTACGATTTTTCATATCTTCTGAAGATTTGGTTATGGATAATTTTCAGAAATATCTTAAGCACATGACACATCATATTAATCAGTCTAACATCTTTGCATTTTATGAATTTGATTTTCTGGAATGGGGATGAATAGGGATTCCAAGCATTCCCTAGAAAATGTTGTAGTCTCATAGATTTTATTGTACAGCAACTCTTCAATGAGTTTAAGCAATTCGCTATGTACTTCATCAGGTCCCGGAGCCCTTCCCAACTTTGTTCTTTTTATGGCGTATTTCCATTCTAGAACTGATCTGTCATCATAGAATAACTCCTCAATATATTTCTCCCATATGGCTTGCCTTTCTTGTGGTTCTAGTAGAATTTGGTCAAGTTCATTCAATAACGTGGTTTTCTGTTCAACCTTGTTATTTCTTTTACTTTTTTGTGAAGACTTTCAATTTCGAGACACTGATTTCTCATCTATCCCTCCTTTGCTTCATGTATTTTTCCTTTAATCATATCATTTATTCTTCTGTATTCTTTAACTGATCGGTTACTGGCATGTCTATGTCTGACTGTTTTTTAGTGGTTCTTCTCGATTTTAGATGATTGTAGTTAAAACACTTTTCGGTGGCAGTTAGCTAACGCCCGTCACTCCAAATGATTTGAAAATTTCCTATTGCAAAGAAGAAGGTTTATATAGTATTATTATTTTAGCTATTACACTCTAAAAAGAATATCGCTATCTCTTTACGAGATTTACAAATCCTTTTTATAGGGGTGGATTAATCACCGTATTACAGGTTGTTTCGTTACATTTTTTGTGTTTCTTCATCTTTGTCACTTATTCCGCAGCCTTTCCCCAGTTCGCTCCCTCCCACACACTTTCACAATCTCGGGTGACTTACGGCCCTATCCACGATATCCCTCCAACCCCGTCTATCATAGACTCTCTCCGCCCAGCCGTCGATCCCCATCTCTCTCAAGTCATGTCTCACCTGGTCCAACCATCTAATCCTCGGTCTTCCCCGAGGTCTACTCTCTCCAGGTTTCCAAAGTGTTATCACTTTTATCGCAGTTGCGTTCTCTGATCTCATGACGTGTCCCAACCATCTCAGGCGTTGCGACTTTATGTATCTCACTATGTCTTCACCATCGATCGATCTTGCAATTTCGTGGTTCATAACGGCTCTTTGTTCTCCGTCGACCCCCTTCTTTGGTCCCAATATAATTCTCATAATCCGTTGTTCGAAAACTCTGAGTCTTTCTTCCTCGTCTACCGACATACACATTGTCTCTGACGTATACTTATGTAGTATACTGTTAAAATTTTATGTGAGAATGTATTATCAAAATTTTGAAATAATCGATTTTGAAGTTAGCAAATTTACATGTAAAATCTTAACGAGATTCCGCGCGTCGTCATTTTATTGACGGTACGTGTGGAATGAATGACCCTAACACTTAGAAAATTTCGCACCGGCAGATGCAGCTCGTCTCTCGTACATGTAACATCGATTTCTTTTTTGTTTTATTCGATATTTTGGGGGTGAAACGTAAAAGTTTACTGCCCCATACCGCGAGTATACTTTTTAAGGCTATTTCGAGGTTCTCTCACATCTCGGTTTCATTTATCCCGGTTTTCTTGATGGGTGGCACCTTCTCGTATGTTTAGCCTAGTAACCAGAGTCAAAACCGCCCTGGAGGGGTGCAACGCGGAGCGGCGCCCCGTAAGGGTAGGTTTTGACGATGGATAAACCTCCTAATCGAATGCACACCCCAAAAATCGAATAAAAAAAAATTTAATTTTTTCACTTTTTCGGCAATACACGGGTTATTTTCCATTTTTTTGCTAATATTTACTAATCACACCCCCACCTATCCGAATTCCAAAGAAAAAATCAAATCTGAGCGAAAAAATTTCACCAGTTTCGAAGGGAACGCCGATGCATTTCATCGTAGCTGCCTGGGGGGCGTGGCCTATTCGAACGTTTTCTTCGCTAAATTTACGTACTTTCAAATTGATTTTTCTCAAAATTTTGACTATACATTCTCACATAAAATTTTTACAGAATACTATATAAACCTTCCTCTTTGCAATAGGAAATTTTCAAATCATTTGGAGTGACGGGCGTTAGCTAACTGTCCCCCACTTTTTATTTCCAGCTTATTTATTTCTTTTGTTATTGGTTTGTATAACTCCGACGCAAGCACGGTGGTTCTTTTCTGTATTTCTGGAAAAATAAAATTTTCTTGTGACAAATTGGGTCTTTCCACTTTCGGGTCATCGTATCTCAGAGACACCCATTATCTGTACCTTGAGCCTTGTCATTTCATTTGCTATGTTAGCTATTCTCCCTGCGTCATAGAGTGCTCTCGCATTCCAAGTTTCAATTCCCATTTAGAGGGAGTATTGCCGAGGTCTATCTACATTCTCATGGAGTCCATCATCATTAGTATCTTCATTCAACATGTGAAACCCGGAGATTCTTAGCACTACTGTCTCATTTAAGCGACCCCGGTCAACTCCTGAAAGTATTCCGCCCATCTTTTCCTTGTTCTTTCTTTTGATCCTATCAGTCCTCCCTCATTATCTTTAAAAAATTACAAAACGTCGTCCTAGGCATTGGCGTAGCTAGGGATTTTTCCTAGGGTGGGCCATGGCCCCAGCCATAAATCGGCCGGCCACGGCAAGGTGGTCACTGACTATCAGCGCATGCGCAACTTTGTAGGTATCAAGTTTGGATTTCAGTTATCTTATCCTATAGGACATCTAGCTAGGTCTAGCTATATTATCGACTTAATTTACATAGTTTTGGTCAGGACACATATAAGGTAAAAAAATAATAGTATAATAGAATAGGATACCTAACTGAAATCCATATTGAGTACCTAAAGTCTATTTCTTTCATTTCTGCCCAAAATGTAAACAAACCATAGATACCCTTACCTTACATTCAGCAAAATATCTTAACTTTTCACTGTCTGCTGACTAAGTATGATGTTTAATGAACAATATTAATACTGCTTCACTATATAATGCACATTTAAATAAGAAACTTATGAATTTCATCACAAAATAGACGCCATGTTTGTTTACATTTTGGGCAGATATCAAAGAAACAGACTATACACATTACACCGACAGAGCTCCACTCTTAAATTACTAACAACGGGGTAAATCAAATAGGTATTACATACTTATAATGTTATTTATTTGTTACAAATTAAAAAACAGCAACCAAAAACAAATAAATCCACTCCACGAAAACGACATTAAAGTAACGAAAAAAAAACCAAAAATATATAATTCGGTCCACTCCACGACCTTGAAATATGAGAAAAATGTTTTCAAACAATTTTAAGTTTTCTATGTTTTTCGCTAAACCGTTTCAAGACTGCCTCTGATGTTATGGTATTTTTCACCAATTCGTTTTCGATATTTATCAAAGATACTTGAGAGAAACGGTTCTGGAGCATAGTTGTCCTCAGCCAGGTTTTTATTCGCCTCATTGCAGAAAAACTCCTTTCGCAACTGGCGGAGCTTACAGGGAGCGTTAGTGCTGCCTGAAGCAGTTTATATAAATTTGGGCAATAGTCCTTATTTATACATTTTTTTATGTTTTCTGCGTTTACCTCAATTTTTTTTAATACAAACAGGTTTTTCAATATCACTGCCTCGGCATTCAACGCCTCTTCATCGATTTTTAAAATATCTTTATATAATAAAATCATCTGCATTCTCTATATCTAACTTCAGGAAAGCGTCTACTGCATTCGCCAATGGTATGTTTTCAAACTGCCGTTTAAAGTTGGCAATAATGTTGTCTAATACCTGGTTATAAATATTTATTTTCCAGTATTCCCGTGGCTGAGTGTCTGTTGGCAAATCGAGGATGTTACTTTTTCCAACTGTTGTTTCAATATAGAAATCATTTTCCTGACGCCTCCTTTTTGATACTCGGACAGGTTCCACAGAAATGTCATGTTTCTTTGCAAACTCTTCGATCTCGTCCCAAATTTTAAATTGGTTTCTAGATGTTTCAAAGGTGAGAATTGTGCTGGCTATTAAATCACTGGCCTGAGACAAAGTTGCATCTTTGGTCTGAAAATATTTACTCAGAACATTAACTGTAGCGAGAACAGAGTGAAATATATGTAAGGATATGATAAACTCTGGTTTATTTATAGTTGTTAGCAGCCCTAGGGCTTCTACAGCATTTTTGTCACGACTCTCCACGACCTCTTCATTCAAAGCCATTTTGATGGCTTCAAAATTAGTGAGTACTGCTTGGCAGTTTTCGAAGCGACAACTCCATCTTGTGGTACTCAGACTTCCCATTTCACGACTGGTATTGATTCCGAGAGATCCGTGTATCTTAGCAAGGCTGGCATGATGTCCGGGTTGCGAAAAATGAATGTATAAACATTCGATTGCATTAAAAAAAGTCTTTGCTAATGCAACGTTAGCACAGGAGTCCACAACCACCAGATTTAATTTATGCGCTAAGCAATGGACGTATATGGCATGAGGATGTGTCTCTTTTATAATCGCCTGCAAACCTTTGTTTTTGCCAGACATGACGCTAGCCCCGTCATAAGACTGAGCAAGAATCGGAACATCGCCCAGTTGGCTTTTATTTAGTGTTTCGAAAATCAGCGTTGCCAATCCTTTGGCATCTCTGGACGTCGAACAATTAATAAAACCAATAAATCTTTCAACCACATTTAGATCGATCATGTATCTGATCGTAATTGATAATTGCTCCTCTTTGTAACATCTCGCCTCGTCTACACTCAAGGCGAAAAATCCACACGCTTTTACTTCTTTGACAATTTGTTCTCTGGTTAGGCATGCTATAATTTCAATGATTTCGTTTTGAATATCTGGACTGCAATAGTTAAAATGTTTCTCGAAATGCATGCGAAAGTTTTCGTCGTACTTCGCGATGAGTTGGGAAATTTCCAAAAAATTTCCCCTGTTTTTGGACGATTTATCTTCTTGATGCCCTCTTAAAGGCAAACCCTGACGGACAAGAGTAAGTATGATGTCAATGAGTTTCATTAAGTATTCTTTATTTTGAGTAACTTCTTGCCCTTGTTGCTTAACTACTTGCTGATAGACATCTCCAGTTTTAATAGAAATTTTGTAGCTTGCATATTTTTGTGTACTCTCAACATGAAGTGACGACTCAGCATGTTTTTTTAAACTTTCTCCCAGTTTTTTCCAACCCATGAGGAAGGGTATTTTTCTAGGGTGGGCCCACAGCTTTCTAGGGTGGGCCCGGCCCACCCTGGCCCCCCCTAGCTACGCCTATGGTCCTAGGTTGAAATCCTTGTTGTTACAAGTTTGCAAATCATCGCAAAGTTTCTTGAGATCCTTAAGTTTGGCATCAGAAATACAAAATCTTTTTATGTAAGGTTTCACTGGTTGAGACTTTGGACGACCCTTGCGAAGCTTTACAATGAATTTTTGGAAAGTGGCATCTTCGTACGCTGCCTTGATTGAAACCACACCTGGTCCATCCTTTGGGTATCGAAACCACACCGTTTTTCTGAACAGCAACAAACTCTTACCTCCAACAGCCACAAAGTTGTGCTCGTTTGGATTAAAATCAATAAAATCGTCGTACATCAATGGAGAAACATCATAAGGCGCTGGTTTTTTGCGTTCGTTCCTAATTTGTTGTACCCACCCTTCAGGAGTGGGTTCTGGAAGTTTTTTTAAACTATAAATATTTTTTGGTGAATCGAGTCACATTCCAAATATGGCCGATTTTTTCAATTTTTGGATGCTTTTTAATGGCTTCCAGACACATACATACAAAATTTGAATGTTTTTGTTGACCGCCATAACCATCTGACATTATCATTACGGTCTTAACATGAATATAATTCATAAGGTCAGCGGCGGCTTGTGGGGTAAAATATTGAGTAGGCCAGCACCTTGCTAAGCATTGATACAAATTTCATGGAGAGGGTTTTCCACTGACTAATACAAAGCTTGAAGATGGTAATAGAAGCTGCTTTCTCAAGAAAAAATTTCAACATAAATGTTTGTCCAAATCCAAACTCTTAGCGGCGGTCCTCTTACAGAAATAATTGTTCTTATTTATACCTTAAAATGGTGGTAGCACTAAAGCTGTTTATTTTTGAGTACAAAATATGTACAATCTATTTATACTAAGTAGCTAAAAGAACGATTTACATAGGCAAATTTTTGTAACGAAAAGTAAAAATAATAAATTGTGTTTAATATTATGTGTTTTTGGGTAGGCCGGGCCCGTGCAAAAGGTAAGCGTAAATATTGGTTGAAATTTCCACGCTACCTCTTCTTCCTTCAGTCTCATCCCAAAGAAAACATTCGACCGAAGCATTACTCAAATTATAGACAGTTAAATTGTATACTACCAATTTCCTTACATAAAAAAATGGGCCCTGAGCTCCTTTTGGGGTACTTAACTGCGCTGGGGAAAGACAAAATGTGGTCCCTAATGAGTTTTTCGTCTTCATCACTAAGTAAGCTTAATTTCTGGTGAATTCTTTACCCGTATTTCAGGAAGCAAAATTCCTTGTGCATTTAATTTCCTTGGTGCTCCTCTCACTAATCTTTCGGAAATGTTTAACGTAACTTACGACAAACAGTAACTTTAACAAAATCGTTGTAAAAAGTATAGGTTTTAGTTAAACTTCGCCGTGAATCTCTTTCAGTAGTTTTCCTCTTTAGTGACATGCTGAATTATAAACTGACGTTGTTCAAAACCTGAAGACAGATTACGAACTTCTGTGTAAATATTCTCTCTTTCTTCTTCTTCGGAAAATTTGTTTGAGCATTCATGATTTTTTTTTAATTTAAACATTGTGGAATTTGCATAGGCCTTGGTGCTACTTCTAACCCTTTCACGGTTTTGCAACTTTTTCCCTTCAGCCGTTTAGCTTTCTGACAATTTTTTTCACTGTTTTGAATTACCAATTTTACGTTGCTTTGGTAGTGATGGAGTAGTTTTTGGTGCCTTTGTATCAGTTCCGTTCAGATCAGATGATGGACCTGCATCTTCCTCAATAGCGGTAGTATCGCCATTTTCGTGTAAATCTAACCAATCCGCACAGACCGGGCATGAAGTGACAACATAAGTAAATATTTGACATTTTTTGAAGAAATTTGGGAAGAAAACAGCGGTTTCAACTTACCATTTGATCAAATATTCCTTAAGTCACCGATAAACCCAAAAAAGTTTTGTAAAATTCAATCACAAACAGAAATTTTAAAGGTTTAACCATTACATAGTTGTAATTCTAATTAAATTACATCAGAAAAAATCCTCGGACACTACATAAATTTGCACGGTAGTTTGGGGAAATTGCAAAAATTAATATTTGGTGGGGTATCCTTTTTATTTTAGAACGTCTCTGAGTCGATTGGGCATGTTAAAATTTTTTTTTTAATAGTCTTCGTTTATAAGAGCCCATTCTTCTTGTTAACGTCGAATTAATTCTTGTTTGTTATTTATAGGGGTGGTTCGTATCCTACGTTCTAATTAATCCCATGGATTTTCTATAGGATTAAGATCGGGTGATTGCGGGGGCGGATGCAACACTTTGGGCATTTGTATAAAAGAAACTCTTGCACTAAACGGAATTTATGTTTGGGATCGTTATCTTCGTAATATTTAAAAGTGTTTTGAATTCCCATTTGTGCCGCACTTGGTAACAAATTGTCTTGAAGTAGCTGCAAATATTTAAAACAGTCCATAATGCCGTCGATCACAACTAATTTTCCCATCCCCTGAGTGGAAATACAACCCCAAACAAGAACGTTTCCAAGTCTATGCTTAATCGTACCGCGTAAATTTTTAGGATTAAGCTCTTCATTGGCTTTACGCCACACCATGGTTCGACCGCCAAAACCGTAGATGTTATATTTGCTCTCGTCTGCAAATATTGAATTTATATTGTTTTAATATTGAAGTTATTGCAATATTTTTTGAGTGTCTGAGGACTTTTTCGAGTAACTGTATATAACTGACGAACGGTTGAATTTACGAACAAATGATCAGGGAACAACATTGTAGAGAATATTATTACCTCTTAGTACAAAAATCAGTACTAGATCTGGATTAGCACTTTCCGAGATATTAATTTTTGTTTTTGAGATAGAGGGCGTTGAACGCGCAGCGCTTAGTTATGTATCTATAGCATTATGCAAGGTCAACCGCTAGTCACTTTATATAATACGCCCTCTATCTCAAAAACGGTTTCATGTATAAAAAAATGTTTTAAACAAAAGTTATAGAAAATTTTATTCTCTACAATATTTATAATAAATGTAAATAGCATTAAAGCCATAGGAAACGAGATATTTGCAAAAAACCGATTTCTTTGACCTTTGACCTTGAATATCTTAAGACGCGGACACGAGATTTTAGGTGACTTTTGAGACAACTTTTAGAGTCTCTTATTATAAAAGGCCAAGTCTTTCTTTCTGTCTGTCCCACGGAAATACCCGAAGCAAACCGAACCGAACCGAACGCACAACGTATCATCGGATCAACGTATCATCGTATCAACGTATCATCGTATCATCGTATCAACGTATCATCGTATCAACGTATCATCGTATCATTTTGTCTATATAGGACAGCTATTTCCAAAAAAGCATTATGTGAACTTCCATAATGGATAATGAAAATTTTGAAAATCCTGCTGCAAAGCGACGGCGATTGAATCGTGAGAGAAAAGCACGTACAAGAGCTAATAACACAGAAGAACAGCTTCGATCACAGCGACAAGCTGACGCTCGGTCTCATGCGATACGTCGACAACGTGAAACTTTGGAACAAACTCAAGCGCGGCAAGCTGCTGACGCTCGGTCCCATGCGATACATCGACAGAAAGAAAATCGATACCAAAGTCAAGCAATTCAACTCCAAATAAGAGCATTGAGATTTGATGAATCTCACGTTACTCGACACGATTGTGGTGAAATGAATTCCATCTGTCAGTTCTGCGGCTCCAAGAATTTCGCCAAGGAGCGTCCAGTTGATAAACAATTTAACAACTGCTATCATAAAGGAAAAGTGAAGATTCCGCAACCGCTCGATCAACATGGGAATCTATTGTTATATCCCGAATTTCTTCGCTCTATGCTTTCAGATTCAGATAATCCTTACTACAAGAACTTTCGTCAGCACATCCGCTCTTACAATTCCTCGGTTTCTTTCGCTTCAATGGGCGCAGAGATTGTTTCAATGCCGGGTAACGGACCATACGTTTTCAAAATTCACGGACAGACGTACCACAGAACCACAAACCTGTATCCACCTGAAGGACAAACAAGAAAGTTTGCACAACTGTATGTAATGGACACGACAGAAGCGGTCAATGAACGAGTAAATCTGCCTGAGAATAGAGGTTGTCTACCTGAAGTGATTGAGAAAATCGATCTTTCTTCCGCGTCAACAATCGTATCGCAGCTTCATATTGCCTGATGAAAGAAATTGAGCAACAAGAGCGTGTACGAGCCGAAGAAGAAGGACAACCAGTTCCGGTCGTCAATATGGTGATGCGGCGCGATCGGCAGTCTGATCAAAGACGTTACAATGCTCCAACGTCCAATGAAATTGCAATCGTGTTCGTAAATGATGACGGCGAACCTCCATTTGAACGTGATATCCGTATCTATCCTCGAAATCCCGTCGACAATGCACAACAATTCATTCGTATCAATATTCTCAGTCCAAATCTTGACCCTATGACTTATGGCATTCTTTATCCGTTTGGCGAACCGGGGTGGCAACCCAATTGGAGTTGCGAAGGATATCGGCAATCCCGTAATAAAATCAGCATGTTACAATTTAAAGTTGCGCAAACAGCAATTAGAAACGATTTCAATCCGATCATGAGTGCGGGAAAACTTACGCAACAGTGGATTGTCGACTCATATTTGCAAGTGGAAGCCAATAATTTGAACGTCCGTCCGCATAATTCAAAATCATACAGAGCGTTTCAAATCGTGTTGGAAATACCCTGTGTGTATAGAAGTCTAAGAACTGGGTAGGCAGTGCGCTACTTTTAGGCTTCTGTACAAAGTATAACAAGAAGCCTTATTTAGGCTTCTATGCAAGGTATAGAAAGAAGCCTTATGGTCTGGCTTCGTGTCCGTCCGCATGTTTCAGAGCCAATCATAACGTTGATCAACTGAAACGTTGTTATATTGTAAACTAGATGATACCCCGTCCGAGGACGGGCAGCTAGAAGGACGGGAAGCTACCCAAGGTAACTTAAGTTGAATGAAGATTAAGAGCGCGCTGCGGAAAGAGAGAGAGGGAAGCAGTAGATATGATGTTGAAAGAAGCCTCTAATCTTTTGTAGAGATTTAAAAAATTTAAAAAAATTATTTGCGCCATATCTAAGGGAACCCTTGAACCCTTTGTGCATTAAGTTGATTTTATATAGTTTAAAACTCCACTAAGGGCACTTTTTGATTTACAAGTTTTGTACAAGTTTTCTATAATCGATTATGAAATCGCTTCAAAATCAGGTTTTGTCCTTATAATGATCTGCAGAAGGCAATAACGAAGTTTCATTAAGATCGGTTGTCATAAAAATTCAAAATTGTCCTTTTTCATAAATTAAATTAACCTATTTACTTTTAATTTAAAACGCTCAAAATTGGTTATTGCCTTCAATAGTCTTTTCTTATTAATATAAAAAAAAATTACATTGATACGACGTTCAGTTTTTTAAATTTGTACAAAAGATTAGAGGCTTCTTTCAACATCATTCCCTCTCTCTCTTTCCGCAGCGCGCTCTTAAGGAAAGCTCTCAGTGCAATCCAAAAGCCATATGACCTTGGCTGCCTGCCCGTCCTTCTAGCTGCCCGTCCTCGGACGGGGTATCATCTAGTTCCAAAATAAAGGTCTATACGAGTTTTCAGCTTATTATCTCTCATTCCGAGGTTGACCCTTATTTTTGACTTATATGATTGGACTAATATATAATTTAATTTTAAACAATTCAGTAAGTCGATATACCTTACATGTTAAGGCAAAAAATAAAGTCACGTTAAAATCCGCACAAAACAATAGAAAGTTATCGTTTTAGTTCCTGGCAAATATACCGTTACGAAGAAATAATGAATTTCAATATATATCTTGATTTTTATTGAGCGACCGTAGTAATTTGAATAAATTTTAGTAGGTAACAATTTTTAATTTCGTTTTTTGTTGCCGAATATGAAAATTTCGTTTTAATATTGTCATAAATGAACCGACGATGGTTATTTCTTTTTGCATGGTTTTAAAAGTTATTTTACGAGTTACTAGGGTCTTGTTTTGTAAGCACTATACATTTAAAAAAAATGTTACTTTTCATTTCAATTTTTGGTAATAACTCGACTTACTGGATTCTTCGATTGTATTTTTTTAAATTATTATAACATGCGTTAAATATTTCGTGTTTTACCGCGTATTTCAATAATGGGTACCGTTACTACATTCAACCCATCTCGCCCACATCGTCTAAGCGTGAAACGCACTTCAAGCCCACTGAGCGTATAATCGGAAATGGGCCATACAAAACACAAGACACATTTTAAATTATACGCACGTTAGTTTGCGGTATTAAAAAGGTTAAGTTAAGAGGAAGTGTAATTTTAAATTAATCGATTGAAAAAAAAAACAAACGAAAATACGAAATTTTTGGAGGGAAAATTCGTGCGCACCTTTGGAGGCTTGTAAATCTTGTTATTGTTATACGTAGACGTGATTCCGTCACTCCACCGTTAATTTCACGTGGGGTGTTTTAAAAATAGTCATTAAAGTTCTAACGCAGCACAAGTGAGACGGACTACGTCGCGTATATATATATAATGCATAGTATTTATACCGTACTTTCAGTACACCATTAGCGAAAGAATGTGTAGTTGAAAAGCATGTAAAAGATTCTCGCGTGGCGATTTTCGAATTTATTCTTTTTCGGTTACATAATTTTTTTTACAAAAAAAATGAACAATTCCATCTTTTAATTTCTTACTCTAATTTGTTTTAAAAGGCTAGTGACAAAATTAAACTATTTTATGAGATAATTTGAAATAAAGTGACAGTGATAATTTTTAAATTTTGGAGAACTCGCGACGATCGCTAGTTTTTTTTTATTGATAGTGCGTTATTGTGGTCTGTGCACACAAAAATTCGAGTTTCTTCACCCGCAAGCTACTTGAGGTAATTAAAAATAAATTTGTCATTTCACATTATTTTCGATTTTTTGTCAAATTACTAAATACTGTTGACCTTAATGTAATTTTATTGGTACCATACTATTATTTATATTGTTCGAAAATTGACGTAAATGCATGAATAATAAATAGATTTAGTAGAACAATTTAACGATTATTAATTTTAACATGGTGTTATTTGTGCCATATTGGACACAAAATTGGTTCCAAAAGTAACGGCCTTTCGATAAAAGGCAATTTAGAACTGGGTAAGGTGGTTACTAAACAATCATAATTACCTTCCACCTGTACGGTCCTTTCTTTGGGCTTACTAGTAGATACGGTTATTTCGACAAGGACACAATGAATAAGTAGTACCTAGCTTTTGCGGGGAAATACAAAATTAAGAAGTCAAAATTTATATTACCATAATTATCTAATACTTCATATTTCCTCAATTTTAAAAGAGATTCACTTTTTAATGATTTCGTTTTCAATGGCAAATATAATTATAGCAACCGATACATGAATGAGTAACATTTTTGAATAGTGCACTTTTATTTGCACCAAGAACGAGAACGAACGAGTTCAAGGTTAATCGGTCGTGAACCGATGATATGTAACAGAGAGAGATGAAAAGAGTGCGATTACCTGAACCGGTACCCATCCCATCATTCTGGAACTAGAAACGACTCGGCTTTCGGACCATGGATCATTTTGGTTCGATTTGAAATTTATTGTTTATCGTTCGATAATTTATCATATTTTTGGATATTGTTCCGGTTTAATCTTCCTTATCTCTAACGAATCTATTTTATAAATGTTTACTTCTAGTTTTACTATTTATGATGATAACGATATTTGTTAATTGATTAAATGGAACACATACATATTATTTTGAAAATTTTAGATATTAGAAGATAAAGCTTTTGTAATCTTCTTTCGCTTTGAAGAAATTCCATTGTATTATTTTCGATAAGAGCAACATTTCGAAGTCGAAGCTTTTTAGGTATGCATATGTAAATAAATATGCAATATTATAATAAACCAACCTCTTTTGATAATTTCATATCTGAGAATTTTTGTGATAAAAGGAAAGACCGATTATTTCGGTCGAAAGACCGAACTAGAAATAATTTTTAATGATATTGTAATAAGACCGTAAGTTTTATTAAATAATAAAATTTTATTATTCAAAGCAGTAATGATGTGAATAATACGCAATATTTATTTATTATAGCAGATCACCTCGAAATTATTTATTCCTCGCTCTGCAACAAAGTAACTATTCTCGCAATTATTCTCGTTTTGAGATCCTAAATTCATAGTTCGAGGTTTGGCCTGATAACCCTGGAAAACCCTGTACAGTAGGGACCCAAACAATTTAGAGTTGACCTGCTTAAAAAATAATATTAAAGGAAAAGTCAAAAACTTCAACTTGGGGGGGGGGCTCGCGGGGTAAAATATTGGGTAGGCCTGCATCTTGTTAAGCATAAATGCACGTTACTAAAAGGTTTTTTTTTCATAAAGTGATGTACAGGGTCTCCCATTGATCAATACAAAGCTCGAAGGTGGTAATAAACTAAAGACCTCTACAAGACCCTCTGGGAAAGTCCCCATAAATCAATTTTTCTTATTTCTATCTTCAAGCCAGGTCCATTTCGCCCCCCCCCCCCCCCATTCAGAATTTTTTAATCAAATTATTGTCGAACTTTTGAGCTCCAATGAGCTTCCATAAAAACTGTTTGTACCCCAAAAGTTTTTAATAAAAATTCAATTCTTTAAAATAACTTTGGGACGGGCCAATCAATCGAGAATCGTTTGAGATCCAATGCGAGCTTCAATTCCGATAAAAAAAAGTTGGAACGTTTTAAGAAGTGTGATATTGAGTGACATTTCACCCCCCCCCCCACGCAAATTTTTTAATGAAATTATTGTCAAACATTTGATCTTCAATGAACTTCCATTAAAATCGTTTATACTACACGCATTGCGAAGTTATTCGCGAAAACTTGCGGGAGTTCTGTAGAAACGACAGCCCCCCTCATCGCGAATTTTTTTTATACAATTGGTGTCAATCGATAGAGAATCGTTTGAGCCCCAATGAGCTTCAATTCCCATCGTTTGAACCCCAAAGATAAAAAATTTGGAAGCTATGGGACGTGTTGGTGTCAAGAGAAGTAAGGAGCGATGTTGAGAATAGAGATATAATTTTAATTATAGATATTTTCGATTTTATACAAATTTGAGGACAAATTTTTTCACATGTACCTGGGGGGTATGGAGCGCTTCAGTCCTATTCTAAGTTAATCCTTTGCTAGAATTGTCGAATTCTAACAATGCCTGTGATAAAAAAAACTGGTACCACCACTGTACCGTTCCATGAGCCACCACTACAACTGCCAAGTACTGCTTCAAACAATCATACAGGGTCCACCACAATGGCGGCTCGTAGTTTGCTATAATGGGGGGCTACAACTAAAATATTGAATATTTATGTTCAATGATATAACGCACCATTTCTAAGAATATTTTTTAAATAATTATAATCCAGACATTAAAGCTGACCTGTCCACTTAGAAAATATAATGTCAAAAGAAAACTGAATCAATTTTTCTTATTTATATCTTTAAGCCAGGCCCATTTCGCCCCCCCCCCCATTCACAATTATTAATCAAATTATTATTGTCAAACGTTTGAGCTCCAATGAGTTTCCATTAAAATCGTTTTGCGAAGTTATTAGCAAAACTTGGGGGGGAGGGGTTCTGGCCCCCCTCGCCGCGATTTTTTTTTATACAATTGGTGTCAATCGATAGAGAATCGTTTGAGCCCCAACGAATTTCAATTCCTATCGTTTGATGAACCCCAAAGATAAAAAAGTTAGAGCGTTTAAAAGGGTGTGAAATTGAGTGACATTCCACCGCACCCCCCCCCAATGGCGAATTTTTTAATGAAATTTTTTAACAAAACGTTTTGTCGCATTAAAAACCATTTATTTTATCTAAAAACATGATCAAACAAAATGTTTTGTCTCGTCTTAAGCGTCTTGTTTTGTCTTAAAACGTTTTGCTTGATTCTGAAAATAACTTTTTTGCTTTAATCAGTTTGTTTCCAGATCAAGCAAAACGTTTTACTCGCCACCACTGATTGCGTTACTGTGTACTTTTTGTCCAGTTCTATTCTAAGTTGCTCCCTCGAGCCCCAAAAAATCTGGCACCACCATTGTGAAATCCCACGAGCCGCCACTGCTTCCGTCCTACCCCCCCCCCCAAACAACCTGAGTTGTTTTGGTTTGAGTTTCTATAATTGGAATTCATTTTGTTTCAAAAATTAAATGGGGGCCAAAAGTTATTAACAACCTTGTAATCAAAGAACGCGACACTGTTTGTTTTTACACAAATATCTCGAAAACTAAGCACGATAGGTTAGTAAACTACACGTACCTTTTGTAGAACAATATTTATCGTAAATCAGTTGTTTAGCTTGCACGCGCCGTCAAACTCCGAAAATCCTTGATTTCGTTGTTTTTTTGATGTTTTGCAAATTTTTTTCTGTCATTTAGAATGAAATTAAAAATCACCGATGATCTGAGAACGTGAAAGAATAATTTTCATATGGTGCAACCCAGTCGCCACTGGTCGCCGCTCCTAATTATTTCAGTGGGAGATGGTAGAAAATTTCAAGAAGGAAAAATATTAATCTATGGTATTTTAATTTAATTTCTAAAAAATCGATAATCGTTAGGATAAAAAAATGCGAGCCCCCGTTGTAAAAATGGCAACACCCGACTGCTTACAGGGTCTTTGGGCCTTACCTAGCCTTTGAAATTAAATCAAGCCAACAATAGGAAGTGAAAAATAAAAACTGGGGGTCGGGGGGGGGGTGGGATATAGAATACACCTAATATTCCATAATATAGTCGAGAAATGTAAAGCAGTATTATAAAAATATTTTTTAATATTTTACCGCCCGATTATCATTTGCTGAGGGGATTCAATACCCCCAGACCCACCCACCTTTTCAGTCCCCAATATTTTAGAAAATCATTTGCAGTGGGAGATTGTAACATTTTTAAAAGGGAGGTAAATAAAATTAAAAGCAAATTATTTAATATTATTATTATATTTAATTTTGAATAGTTGTTGAATTGGGTAAAATTTTTAATCCGCCTGATTGTTGATAGCTATGTAATAATAAATTTAAAAAAAATAAAAAGTATTTATTTTCCTATCAATTAATTAATTCTTATCAGCCCTAAAAACAAAAAAAAAACTAAAACTTGTCAAAAAGTCCAATCGTTTTCTTTAAATAATTACTAAATAAACGAACAAAGAAAGGTCTAAAAATTGGGTGTACCGTGAAAAGAATGCTTTGAGGTTTTCAAATGATGTGTAATAATTGTTTTTGAATTTTTAAGCAAGAACCCTCTTCTTTTATTGAAATTAATTAAAGTTAAAATATTTTTATTAAAATATTTGAAATCTAAGTGTCATTTTAATAATTTTTTTTTCTTGAAGTAGGTACTTGGAAGTTGAGGATAGATTGAACGATATTATTTCAATGTTGGAACACACTACTTTATCCCTCATATTTATTCACTTAACGCGTGACTTATCGACATGTCGATGCGAATCGCCCGTAATCTTCCCGCATTGTTTGCAAACTTTCTACCGTACCTGATATAACAAAACGATTTGCTATGCCCACCCTTGGTCTATACATACTTGGGCAGGTAATTTAGTTTTTTCTTACCTACATAATAATATAACTCCTGCATATTAAGGTTTTTTTTAAAGATTATTTACCGCTTTATAATAAAGTTAATATAGATTTTATTATAGGGGGAATACCTCTAGGTATATGTGAGAAAATTTTCAAATCCTCAAATTTGTATAAAATCGAAAATACCTATAATTAAAATTAAATCTCTGTTCTTAATATCGTACATTACTTCTCTTAAAACCCACCTCCCATAACCGGGGGGGGGGGAATTCCCCAAGGGGCAATTCCCGGATTGCATATTTGAAATAATTATAAACAAATAATTAAAATAAGACTCATCAGTGGCGAGTGTAAGGTTTGAATCTCATAACCCCCTCCCTAGACAACTATTCACAATTTTATTTATAATAATTTTATATTATGATAAAATTCATTATACTATTATATTAAATTTTTTTTATATTTTTCAACCCTATAAAACCATCCTATCCGCATTCTATATAAGAGGCATTGAAACGCATTTAATAATGCTGGTCTTTGGAATGAAAGAAATATTTTTTGAAAGAAAAGTTCTCAAAATAAAAATTTCTGAATTCCATCACGAAAATGCAAAGTTAGAAAAAGTTGAATAAAAATACTGCAAATGCAATTTCTGCTTATGAAGTCTGATTTCTATTAGTTCACATAAGGCCGGAGTCGCACTGCACCACTTCCTACTATCAAATAAAATTAGAACTAATTCAATTGGTTCAAACCGAGTTCAATTTTGTGTTTTTTGATTTTCGATGATTTTTTGTTTATCGTGATCTACGGTTATTGTGATCAAAAACTTAAAGTCCCGATGTGATTGCATTAAGCGGCGTGTACTGTAATTAAAAAGAATTTTTTTTTGCCAATTAATTAACCCCACCCCCTCCGAATTAATACTTATCTTGAAACTATGAACTTGAAGTTATGAAGATCTGATTTTGACGTTATTAGCTGGTAATTATTTTGAAATTATAAAAATCTGAATTTAAATATTAGTTTTCAAAACTATTATTTCATTAACCGATGACATCATACATTGCAAAATAACTCTGTGGCCTTTTACCAAAAGCTAATATAAAAATTTTAGCTTTTGAAAACTTGCAAATGCAACTTAATTTGGGATTTGAGGGGACACAATAATACGTCGTGGCACGACGTGTAGGATTTTCCAGGCCTCAAATCGAAAAACAAACTTGGCAAATTTTCACTTGGAATTTATAAAACAAAATTTTAATTATTTAAAAATAGCATAAATTAAAATAAATGATTTATCTCTCGAATATTTTTAAATTTGTCTTGTTTATAAAATTTATTTAAATATTTAAAAGTGCAAAATTAATTTCAATGTCTGATAATTTCATAAAATTGTAATTAAAAGTGACTTTGGATGGGATCGAAGTACAAATGGAGAATGCTAAACATTTGCATTTCTTGATATTCTGTGATGTGTGTTAAAACCCGACAATGGTTGGAAACGAGCCGAAACTAAACACTGCTTGCTAAATGTAAACAATATAAACAGCAGAAGAATTAAAACAGATTAGAAGTGTAACCGTAATGCTAATAAACCAAGATAAACAATTCGGTAATAAATAAACTGCATTATCATGAATATTCTCACCTTTGATGCGTGTAAAATGCCGACAACGTTCGTGAAAGTAGCGAATGACGAACATTCGTTAAATGTACGCATCGTGTGAAAGCTAACTCGGCGACTGTCAGCTCGGTGATCGGTCAACTCGGTGACGGTCAACTCGGCGACGGTCAACTCGGTGCCGGTCAACTCGGTGCCGGTCAACTCGGTGACGGTCAACTCGGCGACCGGTCAAGTCGGCGACGCCATCGGTAAATCCTGGTAAAGAAAATAATTCATATCTGTATTTTAGATCCCCATTAGATCCCCTTGTATTCGCCATTGGTTCCAGTAAAACGATTAAACGATTAAACCGAGACAAGCTAAATTAACTGAACTTAAAAAATTATTTTTTATTTCCAGAAGTTCTGTTTATTAGTATACATTTTTTAAAAGAAATTTTCTTGGAAAAGTACTTGAATAATTTATTATTTATTGTCCTTGAAGTTTATTCTACAAAGCTGCACGAACCTTTCAGTAGTCTGGATCTACTTTTAAGGACCTTTAACCTCTTCAGGGATACATTAAATTTTTTAACAACATAGAATTTATTTTTTTTGACTATAATAAATAATATGATATCAAATCAAGTCGCAACGAAACATACACAAATGTGCTTATGTTCTTAATTTGTAAAACCAAATGCGTACAGGAGTTCATGTATCGATAATTAACATAAATAATTTAATTATTTTATCAGGACACGCAATGTCACTTTAGCTGTTGAGTTATTTTCAGCATAAAATATTCAACTAGTTTTGGTGGTAATAATTCAATTTTTTAAACAATTTGTTAACAAAAATGGGAAATTCCAATCGAAACGGTTTTGTGAAAGTATTGGTTATTAGTATTTTTTTTTAAACAGTCAATCTATCTTGACTGGCCAAATTTTAAGGGAGCCTAAACTACAAGGAGCCCCTCTTGCGCAACCTTGCTAAGCGATACGTTTTGCGTTAAAAACTTAATCGAGTTAGTTAGACAACATTAAAATTAAGCGAATGAGGTACGAATGAATTTGATAACCTCTGTAATTTTGGCAATAATCGATATTGAAAATTGTTAATTTTCTCAACCAATCCGAAGCTCGCATTCGATTTGGGGCGGACTACCTCACACATTCTGTTGACAGTACATGTGTTTTCACCTAGCCTAAATACTTATCAGAATTTTACCACAGATATTCATCGTCCATTTTACGTGCATTAAATTTAATAATTTTCACCCTTTATTCAAGTTCTTTACGGATCTGTCATTTTTTGGATTTGTCACGCTCAGGCAAATTTTGTCCAAGAAGCACACAAAAATAATTAAATAAATTTTTTGGCTTCTAAAAATAGCCGAACTTTTATCGACCTGACATGCGAAACAATTGCAAACGTGACGCTTTACGTACTGCTGTAGAAATCGTAAAGCCCGCATTTCATTAGAGCTTCTAGAAGCGCGCTTCTAGAAGCTCAAAACTTGTAATGCATTGACTCTTATGGAACCAATTTCACTTGGGCTGCAACAAGCCGGTATCGAATTTCACCAGCCCAGTATCGAATTTCAGCAGCCCAGCTTCTAAAGTAGTCCACGTGGACTAGTGTACGTAATTGGTTAATATTTAGAATAAGGACTTATTATTGGATAATATTTCTATCCGGTTATTTTGTTATAAGTTATTATGAATCACTTCACACTTCCACGAAAAGCCGAGCACTTTGTTTGTTTATACTAGTTTGTTTACAAGCATAATAAGAACGACTTAAAAAAAACACGTTAAGCATTTTATGTGTAAAATTTTTTATTTTAGACGGTAGGATGGTTGTAGCAACATGGAGAATGAACAAGTGAAACGAAGAAAAGCAATTATTTCCACGCATTGCAAAAATTCGCGAATGTCGCAAAGAGAACTTTCAAAAAAAAATTGAAAATAACGAAATCGACGTAACACAAACATCAGGAGCGCGAAAATTGTATGCCGATTTTTTAACAAAATTTGAATGTGTAGTAATGGATTATAGGTGAGAGCATTTTTAGAGACCTTTAAAAAATTGCTTTTTAATTTTTTAATGTTAAATACTACCCGGTAAATTTAATAACTAATAATAAATTGCGTTTAAAAAATTTTTGCGCTAAAAAAAAACATCCAAAAATAATCACCTTCTTTTATTGCTTTTTATTATGGGAACGATTAAAAAATTAGTATAAATATCTAATTAACGATGACATCGAATAAGCAAAATTGTGTTACAACACATATTATTATCTAATAAGTAGAAGTATCTGGCTTGTGAAGCTTCACTTGTAAAAATTTACAACTCCCCAGCTTCACAAGCGGGCTGCTTAAAATTCATCTTTTATCAGGTAAAGTAAACAAGTCCACGTGGACCTGACGTCGGCCTGCTAAGAGAATTTTCGTAATACAAATATTATCCAATAATAAGTCCTCATTCTAAATATTAACCAATTACAACTACACTACTCCGTGTCGAGCATTTTATATTATCCAATAATAAGTCCTTATTCTAAATATTAACCAATTACGTACACTAGTCCACGTGGACTACTTTAGAAGCTGGGCTGGTGAAATTCGATACTGGGCTGGTGAAATTCGATACCGGCTTGTTGCAGCCGAAGTGAAATTGGTTCCATAAGAGTCAATGCATTACAAATTTTGAGCTTCTAGAAGCGCGCTTCTAGAAGCTCTAATGAAATGCGGGCTTAAAGGTCCACTATTTATTCCAAAGTCGGGGTGGGGCGTGGCCCAAGAGTACTAACAGCCAATGGGAGACCTCTGTTTCACTTACTGCTTTAAGGGCTGCTTTTGAGGGTTAAACATGTATTTTCCGCAATTTTTTAAATTTAATTTTACTATATAAACCTTCAGCTTTCCGAACATCTATAGAGAATTTTTATATTTTCGGTTGAGTTTAACGTGCCATTCCCTATTCTACCCTCTTAGTTGAAATGTCGTAACAAACAAATTGATTTTTCTGGAGGGAAATGACTTTATATAGTAGATGATATAACTCTGTCGTCATTATGAAATAGTATTTAATACCTTCTGTAAATATCAAATATCTGAAAAATGAAATTAAAACGGCGATATACAATTTTTTACGCGTAACCCAATTTGTTAGTTAGGACGTTTTAACTAAGGAAGGCAGTAGCATGCACTTAACTCCGTTAATTTAAAAAAAATTATACCGCGATTCCTGCATGATCTTAGCGTTGTTTATATTAACGAAATGCAGAGATTCGTCCTTTCTTAGAATGTCCATTGTCATGTGAAATGCTCAGTTTATTGCCATCATGAAAAAATAACATATGAAATTCAAAATTTGTCATTGTCCATGTACGAATGTGTGAGCCGTTGATTTTTTATTTATCAACCTAATAAAAGTTTACTGCCACCTTTAGACCGTACAACCATGTTAATTTCACATTATAAGATCCGAAGGTTTCGGGCACTAAAGATACCGAAATAGTGTATATATGATATAACGACAATTTACAAACTGGTATAGTGGTAGCGAGTAAAGTTATGTTCTTAGTAGGGTCAAATTGGAATTGTATATTTAGACCGGGACGGTCATCAGCTTAAGCAGTTAAGTGCGTTTCTGCTAATGCTGAAAACCTGGTTCGAGTCCGGGCTTAGTAAAACTTTATTCTGACCGTCTCCCCTCCGAAGGCAACGGCAAACCACTGAGGTGTAATCTGTTTTTGTATATGAAAAATAAATTCGCTAGATGGGCGAACGACTGAACAACTGACGTGGTAGTTTCTCATGCCAAGATTCACTGGTTCAAATCCTGTGAGGGTGCCATCCATGGAAGGATTTTTAGTTGACCAAATGTTTATCTGCTGACCCCAGGCAAAATTATATATATTGCTAAAAACTTTCCTGGTCGGAGTGGACGGTATAAAAATCGTTTCTTCCCGTGGTTTGGAATCCCAGTGGTGGGAGTACGCTATATTATCCACCACTCCAAATAAATTGAAATTTTTCTATAGCAAAGAGGAAGGTTAATATAGTACCTGTACTGTAAAAATTTTATGTGTGAAAGTATAGTCAAAATTTTGAGAAAAACCAATTTGAAGTTAGCTAAAACTTACATGTAAATTGCATGAATAGGCCACGCCCACAATATAATTTTCCGATTTTTGAGGTGTGCATTCGATTTGGAGGTTTATCCATCGTCAAAACCTATTTACGGAGCTCTGCTCCGCTCCGCGTTGCACTCCTCCAGGGCGGTTTTGACTCTGGTTTACTGGGCTAAACATACGAGAAGCGCCTTCCATCAAGAAAACCGGGATAAAAGAAACCGGGAACTTAGAGAACCTTGAAATAGCATTAAAAAGTTTGTCGCGGTATGCGGCAGTTCTATTTTGCGTTCAACCCCCAAAAAATCGCGTGAAAACCGGGATTCTAGTCATGTTCCCTGTAGGACGTACAAGCAGCATCTGACGAAATTTTCTATTAGGGTGTATCATTCCGCACGTACCGTCAACAGAATGGCGACGCGCGGAATCTCGTATGAAATTCCCGCGCGTCGGTCGGCTTTTACATGTTAAATTTGCTAACTTCAAAATCGATTTATTCAAAATTTTGATAATACTTTCACACATAATATTTTAACAGTATACTATATAAACCTTCCTCTTTGCAATAGGAAATTTTCAATTTATTTGGGGTGGTGGATAATAGCGTACTCCCGCCCGGACCTTTCCTCACTCGAAAACATTCTTAATATTTTACATACCCCTCAAAACCCCTACGTAATTAATGGATGGTTCCGAATTAAAATTTAATATGTACTTAATGATTTAAGGTGATTTACCAGGCAAATTTAATTAACGATTTTCATTGCTTTCCCCAAAGGCCACAGATGGATGTTGAACTTCAGATAATAGCAGTGTTATCCTATCCGGTGTTATTCCAATATAGACTGGTTTAAATTAACATAATATTTAAATGAAACTTGCGAAAAGAACACTTTGGACCCCCCCTCCCACGTAATAATTCGTAAAATTTTCCGTACCCCGCAAAACTCTTACGTAAGGATACTTTCTAATTTATATTCAATATTGAGTTAAGGGTGAGAATGAATGTATAATACGCTATACAGACCCTTCGAATTTCGCTATTCTAAGAAAAACTATATCATACTCGTATATGACATTTAGCAAATCAGGTTCCTGTAGAAAAAACTATGATCTGTGTTTCTAGAGATGAATTATTAAAATTGTGCCTAAAATTTAGCCATAAAAATAAAAACTGTAACCTAAAAAAAAAATTCCAAACCAAAATGTCTTTCTCTAGAAACACGAATATACTCGTGAAGTTTACAGATTATCAAATTAAATTGATAAAAGTTTATTTATATCAGTTATAATCAATCTACAGTTTCGTTTATCATTATTACCATTTTAGGCAGTTTTTGCGAAAAATAATTCACGGTGTATAAAAATAATGTATGCAAATTAATTAAGTGGCCGCAGACTTTTGCACAGTAGTGTACATTTTGGTGCGAGATCTGTTTGAAATGAATATCACAAATGGATTTTTAAAATTATTCCAAAAGGTATGAAGTTGAAATAAATTTAATAATAATTGCGACAGTAGCGACGTTGGCGGCCATTTTACCAGGTGTTTGTCAATTCCCCACCTTAATGATTTAAGATGATTTACCAACGAAATTTAATTAAGGATTCTTATTGCCTTCCCCCGCTTTCCCCAAACACCTCAGCTCGATGTTGAACTTTAGATAACAGCAATGTTATCGTATCCAGTTTCTTGACGTGACCAAAAATTTGCTTTATGCCATATTGCTCATTAAAAATTTGACGGTTTTTAAAATCTTTTATAATCATTTATTGTGTTTATTAATTTTTCAGTTTTACACGGTTTTACTTCATTTGCTTCATCATTTTTTTAAATTTAAATTTTACTTACGATATTAATCGAAAATTAGAATTAAAAATAAACTTGTATAAATACAATGAAACATCGATGTCGTGTTATATCGCTTTTCGTGTTCTAATTTTTCAATTCAATTCCCCCCCCCCCTCCCCATCCTCGAAAATCTTAATGTCTTTAAAATTTTTGGTTTAAGAATTTGTACTAATGGTTAAATTTTAATTATCTTAATACTGGTCTTTTTGAAATTAATGACCGAGACGAAGTCGAGGTCCCTATTGATTTGAGTTCTACTGTACAATAGTTTTTTTTTAATTTCGGTAAGAACTCGAGAAATTAAAATGGCATATCTGTATTTTAGAATCTCTATTTTTAGAACTAAAATGCACAAAATTCCACAAAGAAAGCACTGTTATTTTTGTTACCGGTACATTGGCAAATATTTATTATTTTCATACTACATTTTCGTTTTATCCAATGGAATAGTCATATTATTATTTTTTGCCCAAGTTGACGATTGATAAATCTTCTTCATTAATTTGCCAAGTTCCTTGATCACTTTTGTAATTATGTTTGGTTAACAATTTTCACATCTATTTATAGTAATAAGTTCTTTGACTTTAGACGTAGTCTGATATTATTTCTTACAGACAAAAAAAAGATGTCGTTGAAGAAAATGAAACGAGTTATGAAAAGATTAAATGGTGCATAATTACATATTATTCCTACATAGCTTAGATATTATATAAAACTTGGTCCAATTTTTTATGGGAACCATTTACCTTATTTTTGATCGACTCCCACTCGACGTAGGATTTTTCATTGTGAATCTTGACGTGGATGTGTACTGATAATACATAAGTAATCTTTTTTTTTATAAAAAAAAACAAATTACCAAGACATTCACTCCTATAGGTGCTAAAACCTCGACTTCCGATGTTTGTTGGCTAAATTTTTGACTCTAATGAAAGGTCATGGTACCCATCGTCATTGTTTATTTTCCTTATCAATTTAATAGTTTCGAAGTTATATCAGCCAATTTTATGGGTCATTTATAAATTTATCTTCATTCAGTTTATTTTAACCTTTAACGCCAATTTTATAAGCTAAGCAGACTTTAAAACCTTGAGCTACATTTCCCAATTATTGCGAGTACTATTTCCATATTATCTAATCAATATCGACGGCCAGACGTAACATAAATTTAAATCAAGATGAGAATCACTTAATTTATTGACAACCGATATACCGCTTGTCAGATTCGGACATTTGGAAAAAAAAGTTAGTTAATAGTGAGTGAGGTATTCGGGAACAAAAATAGAAAATGCTGATTTTCGAAGGCGGTATGTCGTTCCTGTTTGAAATTTTGCACTCACAAATCTACCAAACAATGGTAAGGATTTTATAATTTAACAATAAGGTTTATATGAATAATTATGTAAATTAAAACAATTAATTATTTATATAACTTATGAATAAAATTAGACCAGTGGTATGACTGGTCAAGTACCGGACTGTTGAAGTGAAAGTATTTATTTTAATTAAAGTTCCCAACCCGGTCTAAGCAGCTCAGCGGTCGTGTAAATGCCGAAACCTTTCTTGAACTCTTTTATGTGGTAGAGAAAGAAATGCTGAAAGAAAACCTCTTCCCTTTTTTCATTCCTATAACTATTTATTCTAAATTTTCCGTAAGTACTGACGTGCTGCCATTTATATCAAGTCATAAAATATAATGTAGCACTAGTATCTAGTAAGGACACACAACATTATTTTCCATAAAAGTTGCATGGTTGCAAATTATCTTGTATAATTAAGTGGAATTAACAATATCAATTTAATTTGAAAGTGCTTAGGTGAAGGATAGAGTCTGAGGAAGAAAACTGCATAGGTACAAATTCTGCGCACTAAAATGTGTGAAAGCTAATGTAGGGCAAAAAAACTATCCAAAGTTTAATTTTAGCGGAGAAACAATGTCAGCTTTACTTTTTATTGGGGGGAAGGTGGTCAAGGATGAAACTCTAAAATCGTGACGGTTCCAAAATTGCGTTTAATATGAGAATTTCGATTATCAAATTATTGTACAAATGTGCAGGAATAGAGGTCGATACTCTAATTTTGTATGGCTACTGTTTTTCATGTGGAGGAGCGTTTAAAAATAGAAACCGATTTATAATAATAACATTGTACCTACTTAATTCATTGTTAATAATTATTTCATCAAACATCATTCGCTTTATTATTATCGCAAATGCTTTATAAATAGAAATTGCATACTTCTTATTTAATGAATATTTGTTTGAAATTAAATTGAATTATCTTCTATACTATAAACGGCGTAAGGGCAATAATTGCCACTTATTTATTTCCGTTATAACTATTGTAGTTTTTGTTACGTCGTATTATAACAGGTTCATTTATAACTAAAATTTTGTTATCACAAAGAACAGAAGTCACTAAATCATTATGTTCATTAAATGCATGAATCAGTGTATAATTTGGGCAGCAAGACTACCCTGGCCCCTGCCAGGGAGCAACAATTATTTAATGAAAAATTTTCGCAATTGATGTATGTAGGCAGTAATATAAAATTTAAGTTAGTTTGCACTTCCTTATAGTTAACCATAATTATAATTATTTTATCTATGCATGGGCGTAGCTCAAATTTGAAAGAAGGTATAAAATTTAACATGTGCATAGTGATTGGCAAAAATACTTTGAAAGGTTTGTTGAGTTAGGTATTCATTATGCATTTTTAAAATTTTATGTGGATGAGAACCTGTTCAAAGAAAAAATGATTTTTTTTCAATTATCCTGCTCCTCCTGTTCTAAAGGAAGTTGCCTCGTAGTTTTTTATTTTAAATATAATTCTATACTTTTAATAGCAAATGTAGGTCCGTTATTAAAAAACTCGATCAATTTGTAAACATGGGATTTTTTCACGATCTATTTATGTATTTCGGGATTTTTTCTAAAATATGCTTTTCGATCACCTTGTGATGTCATTTTTAAAATAATAGTTTATAGTTACTCAGAATTGGACGATACAAAAGTATTAAGGTATAATTTATAGATTATTGCAATATTCTAATAGTATAAAAAGACAACCTTCTGCTTTTTACAAACCATTTAATTTTTAATTCCAGTAATGTGTATCCATATTGTGGTTTGTGGCCAATTTAAGGTCAAGGCTTTTCATTAGAACAAGGTTTTGACCTCTTGTAAATATTTATTATGCAGTTGCATTTACGTATTGGCAAGTTTTCAATCAATACAATCTGAGAATTTTTTCACTTTTACACTAATAATTAAAGAAAAACTTGTACATTAAAGAATACTAATCAAAATTAAAAATAAATGTTCAGTGGCGTACCGGGCAGGAGGTCCTGAATATAATATATTTCATTGAGTTCATACTGACCGCTTTTCTTTTTTTTCCATGGGCATATAAATAAATTGTATGTTGTATGTGTTGTAATTATGTAAAGATCGCTTTTTGGACAAGTTAAGCCAGTTTTTTTCTCCAACAGAGTAAGATGATCCTTGTTCGGGAATAGGGGTGATGAGCTGGTTTTCCAATTGTTTAAATTTAGTTTACGACGGTGAGGGTTGAGCACTGGTATAATGCCAGTTATTTCCTTTAGTCGTCTTTATTGTAAAAAGGGGAGAGATGAGAATCATTTAATTTAAAAAATATGTAAGAAAAACGAAAATCATCTTAGAATTCATAGATAGACGGCATTTTTGGACTCTTCATAAAAAGGTGCCCAATAATGGTACTTAATGTCTTGATTAAAAATGTTTAATTTATCAGTTTTCAATTTAAAAGATTTTTCATTTTTCAAATACTTAACCTTCAAAACTAAAAATAGCCAAAGGCGATTTCTTCAATGACTGAAATCTTTGAATTTTTATTACAATTGTTTCGCAGGGTTTTATTGACAGATCCAGACAGGTTTTATTATGACCTTGTATTATAATAAGAGCTTATTTATTATAATAACTTATTATAATAAGAACATAATATCAGAGACAGCCTCTGATATGTCGAGGAACAAGTCATTCTTGATTTTTTTGGCAACTCCATGAATCTGTTCTATGGTCGCATGTTGTTGGCAAAATCAGAATTGAAGGCTCTTTGTACAAGGAGAGGTTTCAGTTTTTCTAAAAGAAGGTTCTCAAAAACTTTGGAGAGGATGGGTATGAGACTGATCGGAAGGTACGATATGACTTCTGATCAGAGAGTTGAACCGTAACCGAACCGAAAACCGAAATTAACCGCTATTTTTAAGTAACCCGAACCGAAATAAGATAAAATTAAATTAACGCAACCGGAACTATTTATATCATTTCGGTTAATATCGATCTTTTTCGTTCCGGTTCAAAACTCTGAGACGAAGAAATAAATTACGAAAAATACGGCCCTGTTAACTTGAAGAAATTTCAAATACCTACAATCTAAATTTCTAATGCACAAAAAAAGATATGCTCATATTTACTTGTTAGATATTCTATCAGTCACAGTATTGTAGGATTTTATAATTAGTTATAGTTCAAGGGTTACAGTTGTTGTCAGTTACAGTTATAGGCTTGTACCTACAGCTCTTATAGGTCACAAAAAATATTTCAAAGGTATAAAGAAAAGGCAGAAATTGTAACTTGCATGTAAGTACGTTTTTTATTGTAATATTCATATATTTAATTACCGTTATCAATATTTTTGGTCACTAACAGCATCAATTGATTTAGTTATTATTGGATTATTTGTGACATGCCAAATATTTTTTTATATTTAGTTTCATTACATTATAATCGTAAAATTATAGTTGAGCATTAGGTCATTATAATTTACTAAGTAGATAGGTTTCAACACAATAATACCACAACAAACATCAACGGTCAGGCCGTATTCAGAATCAATGCGTATCTGAGGAGGCAAATTTTACATGTAAAATCGTAAATGATGCCGAAATGTGGCATACGATAAGGTTAAAATTTGATTAATATGTTTTTTATTTTTTTCATTGGTCATTGATTCTGAATGCGGTCCTGACCGTTGATGTTCGTTGTGGTTTTGCTGAAACCTATCTACTTTAGATTACAATGACTATAATTTTACGAAAAATCGTTTTACGGTAAACTATTTGTTTTAAATTTTCAAAATTTTAAGAACTATTTGTATTTTATTATATTATCTGAACCATTAAAGAAAAGCCCTGCGTCATCAATAATGAGAGTATGAATTTTGTCTGTAAGACAACTTATTATTTTGCATCTTTGTCCCTCTTACGTTAAACGATGTAAGGAAAATTTAATGTCATGTCATTTCTAAGTTCATAAAATAATGACGTAGGGCTTTTCTTTCGTGGTTCAGATAATATTTATATTTAATTTATTTACTTTTTAAGAACAACGGGAAGAAATATTGAAAATCCTGTTGAAAAAACAAATATTTTAAGTTAATGTAAATTTAAAATGAGCGTCATTCCTGAATTTGCTGAAGTTGCTTCTGATTCTTGCCTTATGGTGAGGCAAGGGCGGATCTACGGGGGGGGGGGGGGTAATGGGGTTAACTACCCCCCCCCCATGAATCTTCATTGCAATACAAATTTTAAAAATATACCTTAATTTTCATTTTTATTACAAAACATGTATTTACCCCCTCCATAAACTTTGACCAGATCCGCTATTGTGGTGAGGTCATGTATTCTTTAAGCTAAGAATTCTTAAGGTGAGTTCATGGTCCACTTTAATTTAAAAAAGTTCAATGTACGTAACCTCCTATAGGCGTTCATGCTGCATTTACCATAACTTTAATTTAAAAAATATCGGCAACTCATTTCTTTCCATCTGCGATGTTGCTTCATCTTTGTTAATCCTACTTGAAGATGAAGCAACATCGCAGGCAGATAGAAGAGAGGAAGAAGATTTCTTAGCGTAATCTTAAATTAAAGTTACAGTAAATGTACTATGAACCCCTATAGGGGTTTACGCACATTGAACTTTCTTAAATTAGCTTAGCTTAAAATTAAATTTAACCATAAACGCACCATTATTTGGAATTTTAGCCCTGCTAACGTGGTTTTCCGTCTATAACTCGCTTAATTTCAGCTTTACGGAAAATTCTGATCGGTTGAAAATTACAGAACATAAAATTCTGCACAAAACAAAGTTTTCCAGAATTGCCTGGAATCGTACTTATTCCTGTAATATAAATCTATTCCAGAAAGCCAAAATGCTTTTTATGTAACACTTTATGAAGTGAATCTGAAATACGTATTTTGTACAGAATTGTGTGATCTTTAATTTTGGTCTACTAATAATTTTCCCTAAAATTGAAATTAATCGAGTTATTGATGAAAAACCATATAGGAGAAACTAAAATTACCAATTAGGGAAGAAGCCGGAATGGGACTTTTGGGTGTTCATTGGAACACTCACATCGAAATCCGAAATTAACCCCCTTTTTTAAGCAAATCGAAAGCGGAATCGAAACAAAATAAGATAAAGTTGAATGAACCGTAATCGGAGTTCTTATATTATTATATCGATTAATGTAGTTTTTTTCCCCTTCGGGTTAAAACTCGTAAAATTTTGTTTGAATATTTTTAAAAGTGTTTATAAAATAAAGTTTATATACTTAAATTCTTACTCGTTTAATTCCAATTTTTATTACAGCCATAAAAATTAAAAAAAAACTAAAAATTAATGAATAGATTTTTTAGTTGAAAAGGTCAAGCTCGATTTTAGACAAATGAGGGGGGGTCTTTGATTTGTGACCATAGGACGTTCCGGTGGGGTCCGAATATTGTGACCAACTGTGAAACGTGGGAAGTTTGAAAAGTCAGAAAACTACCCTTTAAACGTATGCTAACAATTCTCCACAGCGCGGCCTTTAGGACGCACAACCAAGGCAATCACATATTAGATTTATTATAATAAGTTACTCGTATTATAATGAAAGAAACAATATTGACTGACAGTTCCAAACAGATATTCTACTATTTGATTATAAAGACATCGTATAAACCGAAGGTTGTTACACGGGTCGGGGGTATTAAAGGGGTTACTTCAATTCAAGCTTTTTCATTCCGTTCAGAATATTGCTACTCTGCTTCTCTGCAAAGTTTTTTCGGTCCACTTTTTGATGTGGATAAATCCTTTACTCTCTCTTTTACTTTACAACTTGATTCATCCCAAGTGTTAATGTTCGCTATTCGAACCCATGCTTTCCGCACTGTAACTCAACCAGCGATCACATCAAATCGGCGCTTGTAAGTTGGGCCAGGCGGTCAGGTTCTTTTTAAGCCTACCCGTAAATTGGGCCAAAAGATTATAAGGGTCCCATGTAAATTGGGCCAGAAAAGGTTCTGTAATTATTTTAATCCTTTGCCTTTTGTCCGTGTATTTTTTATTATTTTTTGATACTTATTATTTTTTGATTCAACTTTGTAAATTACATTTTTATTAAATGTTTTTAATTAATGCCGGACTATTGAAATTATTATTTATATTCCATATAATAAATTAATTAAAGAACAAAAGATTAATACTGGTCGCAGTTCTGAAAGGCTCTCGCACACTGAGAAAACTGCCGTGGTTAATTTTTTTTATTCGATTTTTTGGGGGTGAAACGTAAAAGTTTACTGCCCCATACCGCTACTATACTTTTTAATGCTATTTCAAGGTTCTCTAAGTTCCCGGTTTCTTTTATCCCGGTTTTCTTGATGGAAGGCGCTTCTAGTATGTTTAGTCCAGTAAACCAGAGTCAAAACCGCTCTGGAGGGGTGCAACGCGGAGCGTAGCGGAGCGGCGCCCCGGAAGAGTAGGTTTTGACGATGGATAACCCTCCTAATCGAATGCACACCTCAAAAATCGGAAAAAACACCTAAATTTACGTACTTTCAAAACTCAATTTTGGGGTTGTTTTTAAGGATTTCTCGAAAAATATTTTTTCTATAGACTTCGTTTAACCGGTGTAGCGGTACGATCTTAAAATCAAATCCGTATATTATGTATTAGTGGTATTAGATAATAAATACAAGAAAATAAGGTTTTTAACCTCAGAACCATGCGCAGACTAAAGTTGAAACTCGAGTTTGATTCTGCGCGTGCGTTTGGAAAATTCGTTTTACCCAAACCGTAACCAGAACGAAGTAGATTATGAAGGTAACAGTAAATTGGAGCGAAATAATAACTCGCATACACCTTGACTAAATATCAACATTTTTAAATTCAAATACTTTTACTTAGAATATTTTAAATTGCTGCAAAAATCTAATTGTTGGTATCGACATGTGTTTCCTGTAACCATGACACGTGTTTCTCTTTTATTTGCGCCCATGAGAGCTATTCTTCTTTAATTATTACTACGAACTACTTTTGGACTTTTCTCTCGACAATCTATTAGTCGGTCATTATTTTCTAATTTAATAGCTATTACGTTAGGCCACTTTTTCTCTTGATATTAGATTATTTCTTTGTATATTTTAATTTCATTCATTTTGCAATTTATATAAACAAATTTATTTGGGCTCATTCAATCAGTGCACTTATTTGTTTACGGTACTGGCACGCAAACAGTAAAGTAACTTTGGACTGGTTTTAAGTATGGCTTCCTTTTAAGCGTGCCCAGGTCAAACAGCACAATAATTCCAAATTTTGAATAACCGGCTTATGTATTTACCGCATAGATTTCAAGTAATTGACTTTGAATGTCTTCACGCTTAATTAAACTACGTATATATATTTTGTAGAAAATTCAATTGCCCAAAAAAATTATCTAGTAGGCACAATTCTTTCCTATTTCTTACGGTTATTTCAGCATTTAGAGTGAAAGGTTGCGGCGTACATTTTTTCGTGGTTTTTATGTTATTTTGTACTTTATACCTTTTATAAGTCCAGGGCTACGCCATCCACAAGGAGAACGCGTGCGGCTCACGTCGGCACCAAAGACCTAAAGTCCTCGCAAGACCCTCGTTAAATTAAGAAATTTAAAGAAAATATTTGGAAATGCTTTGAAGACGCCGAAAGAAGACCACATTCTTATAACTTATTGAGTCATCCTTTTTTGGCAAGGACAGCCTTTATTAAACGAAATATCCTCCAAATAAAACATTTTTTTCCTTTCTTCTAAAATGTCGAGGTCCTTTTTACAAGCCTATACATAATTTTTTAAATTTTTTCCCGAAGTGTTTTCGTCCTTATTGTAACTTATTTTTCGAAGATACTACCTTACAATCGCACCTGAAAGTTGGAGCTTCATTTTAAGCCATCTGATGCCTATTTGGAAGCCAGGTTAATCAAAAATATCTTAAATGTCCTTTTTCAGTTTTTCGGAAATCTGACAATCCAAAACTAGTACACCTGATGGTGCGGATTGGGCTTGCAACGGCACTGTGTAGGTCCCAGTATATTTCTTAGTATGTTTCCTACGAATACTCCTAACTTTTTTCTCCTCTTTGTGCGCTATTCATTGTTGCCATTATCGGTCTTATCAGACCGATGTTTCTACTTCTTCTCCTTTTTCGTTGGTACATTCATCTGATGATTCATCTGTATACCTAAATATTTAAAATTTAATATTCTTCTTCGAAGACGTTTTACGTTATTTGTTATTCTTCCATGCGTCATGCTATTAGTCTTATAAATGTTTATTTTCAATCCAATTTGTTTGTTCCATACTTTTGTACAGCTACTTTTTTTTTTAGTTTTGCTATTAGTACAAGGGTATTGGATTATGATTATGCTATTATTATGTTATTTGGACAATTAAAATAATAAATGGTAAGAATACAATGTATGTATGTAAATAGATAATGGATATCTGCAATAGTAGTTTATCTTGTAGGAACCCTTTAATTAGTCTTCCCAGGTTGCAAACACCATGAATCGCTTTGCTTTAAGTTTCTATAATTAGGATTAATTTTGCTTCGAAATTTTTTTTCCCAGATTAAAGAACGCGACGCGACCCTGTTTGGTTTTTCTCAAATATCTCGAAAACCAAGCAAGATCATCTACAATAATGATTTTTATAACAATTATCGTCAAGTCAGTCGTTTCGCTAACACGCGCCGTCAAACTCCGCAACTCGGATCTCAAAAATCTACGATTCAGTCGCTTATTTGATGTTGCGCCGGAAATTCTTTTCGGCTATTTAGAATGGAAATTAAAATCTAAAAAGAATCACACATTTTCTAAGAATTTTAAATTAAACTTTTATGCTGTAATCGATTTATAGACCCTTCATTGTTTATTTCGTCGAGATGTGAACAAAAATAAAAGACCTTTTGGAATAGTCTTAAGTTTCCTGCCATTTTTGGCTCTTAAAATTGAATTTACCGGAATTTTATTATGTGCATCTTATCGGGGACAAAATTTAAACAAAAAATGACTTTCGATTTTTTGTACGACTATTGTAGAATTTTTTATTTGCGCGCAAAAACAATCTTTATCCATCCTGTGTACAATTTTAGATAATTTTGGATGCGAATAAAAAATTCTACGTTTCTCGTACGAAAAAAAAACAGAAAGGCTTTGTTGTTTAAAATTTTGGCCCCAATAAAATCCTCAAAATAATTTTCCTAAGATCTAAAAACAGCAAACAACTAAGACTATTTCCAGAACCCTAATTTATTCAGAGTTTGACGGCGCGTGCAAGTTAAACGATTGACTCGACAATAAATGTTCAAAAACATTGTTGTTGATAATTTAAAACTGTTGAGAAATTTGAGAAAAAGCAAACAGCGTCGCGTTATTTGTTGATAAGATTGTTAATTACTTTTTGGCTCTTGTTAATTTTTCGAACCAAAATTAATCTCACTTATAAAAACTCAAATCAAAGCGATTCATGGTATGTTTAACCTGGAAAAATTAATTGGAGGGTTTGATGCCTAATATAACTGGCCTATCGCATGGAAGGTCAGGATGAATTTAATCTCGCATGTGCGACTTATTTCACACGATCAGGATGCGAGAGAAATAACGCACACAAGAGATGAAATCCATTTTGTTTCCTAATGAGTATACTATTTTATGCACTTCTGGGAATGGAGTAGCCATCCCCGGAAAAACAGCGCAATTTCGATAAACATAACGTACGATAATCGATAATTAAACACCCAAAAGTTCATTTTGGGGGGGGGGGGGGTCAATTCTTTGCGTAATAATGCAAAAAACTTACATTTACCAAATTTGAAGCAATTTAGTGCATTTGATATATTTTTTTAAAATTCATGCGGAGAACTAAGCTCTTTACGCCCCCCCCCCCTTGTATCTCACTTTGGTTTATTTATTTTTTGTACAAGATTTTTATAATACTAGCAGTTGCGAGGTGAAAATTGTTTAGTACTATACAGACACCGACAATTTATTAACTGTGGATAATTTGATCAAAATGGATGGTCATTTTTGAGCATTCGAAAAAAAATTACTACGTCCATTTTGGGTGCACAGAATGTTCCTTCATAGCCAATTTTAAAGAGTGTAATCAATAATTTTAAAACTTAGTAAATATATCAAGTGGAATACCGTGGAAGATTTATCAGTCTGGCAGAGTTTGTACAACACGAAACATCGATTCTGTCGAAATCTGGGAACCTTTGTTAGACTTCTCGCTTAAGAAACTTTTTTTTTTATTCTCTGAAATTGATTGGTTAACTAAACCCACATTTACGTGTGGTTTCAACAGGATACACACAGCTCGCACCACAATAAAAATTTTGCACGAAATCCTGCACATTTGATGTCAAGAACGGGTGACATCGATTGGTCAACTGATCTGATTTGACAGCACCAGATATTTTTCTTTGGGGTAACTAAGAGCCAGTTTATCAACTTACCCGTCAGATAAATCTAGCACGTGACATCTTTTAATCCAATGAGAGCACGGCAAAGCTCACTTACCTGTTAGATTATTTTAACTACACATTTAACTGGAGATTGATAAATTTGGCCTTAAAAGCAAAGAATAAAAGGTAAAACCAACTAAAACGATTATAAACGTCAATGGAAGGAGCATGTGCAGAGAATGGAAGATCAGCGTTTGCCAAAGAGTGCCATGAAATATGATCCAAGTGGGAGAAGAGATGTTGGACGTCCAAGGAAGAGGTGGGCTGATTAGAAATCGGAACAGGCCTGGGGCCTACACCGTGAAGCAGACGACGACGACGACTAACTAAAACGCAACATTTTTTCGAAAAACTTGACCGAATAATGCAAGAATATGCCAAAATGTGAACAAAATATAGTAAACAAAAAAATTTATGATAAGTGTTTTGTTTACGAGATAATATATAAATAAAAAAGTAATATCTTTAAGGCATCCTGTACTGGTAAGACTGGCTAACCACAACAGACTTGCGCTGATGTGGGTGCCGGGACACCAAGGCATCAAGGGAAACGAAGAAGCAGACTCACTTGCGAGAGAGGCTGCTAATAAACATAAATGTTCGAAAGAAATTTACTAAGTTAAAGATATTTTCGAAGAGGTCTCCCTATATAAACTACTTGTTTTACTTTGATGTGAAAAAATAATTTTTTATTGATGTGGTTAGTGAAGTTAAGTTATAAATAAAAGAGAAAGGAGAGGATTGGTCCACTTCAAAAAAAGGACCATACATTACAGAGAAGTAAAATTTCTAATAGAATGGAAAAGTTTGATTGTTATTACTTATATAGTAAATGATAATTACCAATCGCAAAAAATTTAATTGGTGCAGATTATCTGATTATGTGATGTTACATTATATGGCGATCAAAAATAACCAGATAATAACAACTTTCCACACCAGAAAGGTAGCTGTATAGAAGCCTAAGAACTGCCGCTAAAGCGAGTTCCACCTTGTTCATTTTCAATATTATGAAAGTTTTAAATTTAAAGTGGAATAATGTACATATTTAAAGTCAGCATAAGGAATTTCCATTAAAAACATAGAAAAGAATGTTGTAAACGTGTAGTACATATTGATAGAGGTATAAATAAATTGCGAAATGTATATTGGAATAATATGATATGAAATGAAAGACCGTAGATTGCAAGCTTTTGTTTGTATTAATGTTAATAAGGCGTTTTACATAATAATTATTTCCCAAGGGAGATAAACGGTTATAATCAACAATGTTACTCATGAAAAACGATGACTAAAGTATAGGTTTCATTATCGGAAGTGTAGAAAAATTATTGTTCTATAAAATTAATAAAATTTACATGTTTCCCTTTTCCCATACAAGAATTAATACTGACAAAGTATAGGAAGAAGTCGATTTATATTCCTATTAGCGCAGCTTTACAAATGAAAAATATGACTTGCTTCCTTATTCGTTTTTATTCTTAAAATAAATTAAAATTTATTGCCTTAGCCTCTTTTTCTTTTGAACTACCAAAATAACACAGATAAATAGTTATTTATTTGAATATATGCAGTAAAAATCTGCCTAAAATTTTTAACTAATTTTAAAAATGTGCAACAAGTAAAACAACGAATGCATTGAATATTAATTTAACCGCTACGTTAGCGTGTACACCTAAAATAAGGTTCGAATCTAGATCGAGGATAATATTTTCTCTTCTTAGTCGTATTGTTCGTTTCCGAACGTCGTGACCCATCTCTTTCTATTTTATATATATTCTCTTTCTATATATTTTAAAACACGCATAAAAGGAACAACTTTTATCGCATGTAATTCTTCAGGTCTTAACAAAAATCTGATCCATCATTATTTCAGCAAAAATGTCTATGCATTGTCTACCCAAGAAATTCTCAAGTGTGACTTACGATTTTCCGCTATATTCACAATATCTGTCAAGTTGAGAGAATTTTTTTACGAAAAAAGACTTTTATTGCTGTAATAAAACCGTGGAAAAATGACTTGAGACATTAAAAAATTGTAATTACCTACAGAACATAAATTTTTTTTATGAATATTATGTAATTTTTTAATTTTATTTGTCAGTCAACGTCGCGATGAGAGAACTTGTATACATAAATATTTTACTAGAAATGAAAATTGCTTAATCTCTGATCCACCTCTGGCCTCGATTTATAGTTTGCTTTAGTTACGCAATTGCATTATTTTTTAATGTAATTTTACCACAATTATGAGATTTTTTTAACAATGGCCAATTATCACTTACAACATATTTAATCGTCAACTACAGCTATGAGAACGGTTTAGTTCAGAATGCATTTTCAGGATTCGACTCGAATGGTTACCAAAAATTCGTGGTTTGAATTCCACGTTCAGATTATTACTTGCAATAATTTTTTTATGCAAGGTGACAATAAAAAAGTTATTGATACGCCATTGTTTTTCGCAAAAAAAAATCTTGACCTCACATGCGCACGAAATATCAAGTTTAAATAATTTTTTATATGTATTCAAAAACATAATCACTTATTCAAATTGGTTAATTGTATTGTATTATTACAATAGCTTTATTTATAATTTTGATTTTTAAAATTTTCTCGTTCGTTACAACCTACAGAAATAAGTCAAGGTTGTTGTAACCGTAACCAATTTACCTCAATAATTAACGAATAGGAAACTATGACACGAACACGTATTATTATTATAGTAGTAATCGTTAATATCAATAAAAATAATCACGTAAATTTGCGCTGAGTATTTTAGCAATTATAATGCATTAGTACAGTAAATAGACGTAGTGGCCAACGCGTAGTTACGCCACTGAAAATCAGACATGGACTGCTCTTTTGGTTGGAACTTTTTGGAAAAAAAAACTAATAACGAGAGTCCGGATTTATATGTTTTTACATGTTTTATTTGCTCTATCACAGAAAGCTAAATTTAGGCTTCTATACAAAGTATAACAAGAAGCCTTATGATCTGGCTCCGTGTCTGTCCTTCTGTCCGTCCGTCCGTCCGCATAATTCAAAATCATACAGAGCGTTTCAAACCGTATTGGAAATATTCTGTGTGTATAGAGGTCTAAGAACTGGGTACCCAGTGCGCTACTTTTAGGCTTCTGTACAAAGTATAGCAAGAAGCCTTATGATCTGGCTCCGTGTCTGTCCGTCCGTCCGTCCGCATAATTCAAATCTAATTTATATATTAAGATAGGTTACAAAAATATTCTGTGCTTTAAGATTGTAATTTTCAACCTACTATATAGACTTGATCCGATGATCTGACCGATCAAGGTATCAATGGATCAAGGTATTTTTTATCTTGCTTTGTAAGTAAAAGAGAAAGAAGAGGATTGATCCACCTCAAAAAATGGACCGTATACATTACAGAGAAGTAAAGTTCCGTATGGAATGGAAAAGCTTCATTATTATTAGTTATATAGTGAATGATAAATACCAACCGCAAAAATTTAATTAGTGCAGATTATCTGATATTACATTATAAAATTATGGCGACTAAAATAACAACTTTTTTTTTCAATGCAGACCAAATATAAGTTATATTTTATTTACATAATTTTTCACCTATATAACGTTAATCCGTTGATACGTTGATCTGTTGATACGTTGATCCTTTGATCCGTTGATCCTTTTATTCGTTGATCCTGTGATCCGTTAAGACGTTGATACTTTAAGACGTTGATACCCTAATAAGAAGTTATCTCGAAAAATTTAATTGGTGCAGATTATCGGATTATCTGAAGTTACATTATAAATATTATGTCGACCAAAAATAACTAGCAACAACAACTTTTCACACCAGAAAGGTAGCTGTATAGAAGCCTAGGAACTGCCGCTAAAGCGAGTTCCACCTTGTTTAGTATCTATACCGTTCTCTACGAAATGAAGCAAAATACGAAGTTTTATTTCGCATATAATTTAATATTTTGGATTTTTACTGCATATAAAATTATTATCCATATAATCGCACATAACCGCATATATAGCCAATATTTGGAATAATTATCATTAACTAGCTGGCACAGTCGGCCTACCGGCCGCCTTTAGCCATCTAGACCGTGTCGGATGTGGTTGTTCGGCATTCGGCCTCGGGGAAATCGCAACCATACGTGTAGACCGTGGTTGTTCGGCCTCACTCCAAGGTTCTGAAGTAGCCTATGTTTTTCGTAGCGTTGTAAATAACTTTTACACCAAATTTGGTTAAGATTGGTCAAATAGAAACGTAAAGCACGTGCACGCGTATTTGCATTGTCGATCGGTTGACAGCTTGACAGCATTCATTATTGTTTTTTAAGTTGATTTTGAGTAGCCTGCCTTCCTTTAAGGAATCTCGATAATCCATTCATGCGCGTCCCATAGGGACGCGCATGAATGGATTATCGAGATTCCTTAAAGGAAGGCAGGCTACTCAAAATCAACTTTCATTTCCTTTGCGAATTTTTGCACTATTTCAATACAAAAACATGCGCAGGGACCTACATAATAACTGTGCCAAATTTGGTTCCGATCGATCAAACGGTCTAAGAGTCTATAGGGAATATACATCCATTTTTATATATTATATAGATTATAATTATGTAGGTGTAAGTTTTTTAAAATAAAATCCTAATGTTAAAAATGTGGTACAAAATCCAACCTTGTCAAACACATTTATTTATGGGTACACGTTTTCTGGACCATTTCTATCCCTTGCAACATGTTCCACTTAAAAAAAATAACGCATTACCACGTCTGAAACCTTTTAAATCAATAAATTAAAAATTTTATTACCACTTCTTATTTATTGGGGTCTGAAAAATATTACCATCTTTTTGTAACTTCTAAACTAATCTTAACCTGTCCGATCCAGAAAATTTGGCGACGTTGATTTCAATAAATTTCTGCGAATTCCTAAATTAATAATTATATATATCGTGGGCTTACTGCAAAAACTGACCCAGTCAGTTTTTTCAGTCACGACAAACTTTGTTGATTAAGTTCGCTCAGTATTTTTAAAAAATTTAAAAATTAGTAAAAGCCCTAATAAGAAGTATTGTTAAAGTTCCATTTTCCTAAAACAAAAATTAAAACTTTTAAAAAGCTGATTTTTCACAAAATATTAAACATTCAATTTCATTTATATAGAAACTTTTTATTTTGACTTGATGAGTTTTTGCAGTAAGCCCACGATATGTAAATATTATTTATGTACTATACAATACTAAAAATTTCGATTTTGCATTATATTCCTTTGTTTTCATTTAACCGCATATTATCCAAATTTCAGCAATATTACCGCATAACTAATTTTAACCGCATATAAAATACTTATATTGATGTTTTTTACCGCATATAAATCCGGACTCTACTAATAATATATCTTCGAGGGCGAGGGGCGTTTCGTCCTTCCAAAAGTAAAATTTCCCCTCTCGACGTCCCAAAATCTATCATCTTCTTTCGATATCCTCATAGTCACGCCATATACTTATAAATATTTAAAATGTTAAACGGAAGGCCAGATCCAAAAAATTAACTACAATAGCACTTGGTAGTCAGCACTTATTATTTATTAATGTATTTTATCGTTCGAAATGCCAATGGACGAAAATTAATTCACTTATGGGGTATTGATCAAATAGACTTGCAATATTTCTGGTTTAAGATTTGAAAATCAATTGTTCCATAGATAATGCGAAGCCGTAATTTTTTACCACGACGATTTCTTTTGTGAAACCGCTTTTCCCTGGAGGCAAATCAGGTGATTTTCTGAGAATTCATTCTCTGCATGAACTTGAAAATCGATTCCTTCGTTATCTCGATAGTTAATTTTTTTGGGGATATTAAATTAAAATAAAACCAAATTCTTCATCAATTTACTGTTATTTTGGAACTCTCCGTACTTGATTGATAATATTGAATTCAAGCTTGCATAGGTGAACGGCCTTTTCATTCATTTATCAAATGCTATTCAATAGGCATATCAATTACCATAATCAGCAATGCCGAATTCCTTAAAAATTTAAATTTCTAATCAGAAATTGAAGTTGCACCGAAGTTAAGCAAGGTTAAATAACTGAATTATTTTTAATTAGTATCTCAACTTGTTGACCAATTAAATGCACAGGTTAAGGTCTCCCAATAATCTGTTCCTATATTGTTATAATAGACAAAACATGCTGACATGCAGACGCTCCGCATTGATTATTGGATCCACTAATATCGGAATAGGTCAACGGCCCGTTATAACGCGTGTGGTTGTCTTACATGATAAGATGTGACAAGACGGGAAATGACGAAGTTAACAATTAAAATGTATCGAGTCTTATCGATGGTCACTAAAATAAATAAGCTTTTTACACAAAAAAAATTTTGTATTGCTTTTCAGTAACATCCAAGTTCTTATTTGGTATATCAGCGGTTTTATGGTACGGCTCAATTTGGGCATGTAACGATCGAAGTGATCCACATTCAGCGTTGTAACTTGTCTTGCCTAACCATAAGGAGCCATCTCAATTGTCTTTTTAGAAATCGTGAGTCTTGTCAAAAAAATATTGGTTGTTACTATGGATGGGCGTGCCCAAAACTTCACTGATCCGGAAAGGCAACGTCAGTGAGAAACGTTTTTTGAATTTTATTTTTATAAAATGGTCGATTTTATATTATATTCTCTTTCCTGCCTTTCCGAGTCGTGAAGATTTTTTGGTCTACGGTGGTTTCTTTCTATTGCCCAAAATTGGTGCCACGGTAATGCCCTCCATAGATCATCGTTTTGGACATATATTTTACATAAACGATAATTACTATCGGTACTTCCTACTTTCTTCAGGTGCAAACCCAATAACTTCGATTTTACCAATTTCTCCATATGGAAACGATTTATCTGATGCAAGAATTGGAATGAAAAACAAGAAATTACATCAGACTCTCGATCACTTCTGAAGAAAATTACGCAAGTGAGGGTTTTCAAATGTTGCTATAATTATTAAATATTGGAAACTAAATTGGATCAAACATAAAAATTCAAATAGCCACCGCGTGACTTGTTTTGGCAGCTTCTAATTTCTATTTTTATAGCGATGTGTAGGAAAATTCTATATTTTGAACTTTGGAACTTGGATTTAGACAGAATTCCTAACAAACCCGATGATACTGTATCTGGCTGAATTATGGAAATCGCGTCCGTTATTTATTACTTTTCGAATGCACAATCATGCAGAAACATAAAAAAGTGGCGCCTAAAAATTAATTCAATTTAAAATATGCTAAATTATGTTCATCAAATGAGAAACCATAAATTTTATATGCCAGGAAAGTGCTTTGGCACCGAACATAACGGGAGTTTTTGCATTAATGTTGAATATTTGTTACAGTTAAAATATCTCTAATCAAAATACTTCTATAGCGTTTTGTGTAAATAAATCGAGACCCCCCCCCCTCACACATCGTACCATAAAAACGATGGTTTGTCTATACCCTCGAGGGTCCAGATGGTTTTATGCAAAATTTCAAGGTCAAACCTGCCTTAGGCGACTCTCACATCCAGAAATCACAATATAGAATGTGGGAATACAAGATTGATTTATTACCCGAAGATAAGTTTTAATTTTTAGACAATTAAACAAATTTAATTAAATTTTGCCACATAGAACCACACGTTGTATGCAACATCAAACCGGTCCTGTTTTCGTGTTTCCAATTTAAATTGAGATGTGTAAATTTTGTTTATAATTTATTATTTTATGCTTTAGGCTCTCAATTTAACAGTGAAAGTGGTTCGCTTAAAGTTTTTGTTTTATTTACATTTTAACATTTTTTAATACATTAATTATGTCACTTCCTGTATTTGTTTTTTTCTGAGCAACTTTTGTACATTGTATGCATGCATCGAGATATGCAAAAAACCAGTCGAAGTGATCTGAAAACCTGGAATATTAAAACCGGTTAATTTCCTGGAGACCATCATCAGGGAGGTCCGGCATTTACTATGCAGACGAACAGAAAAGTTTGATTTGTGTGCTAATTCGCTGTTACTATTTATTATTGATGCAATTACTATTTTCTTGTTTGGAATGTAATTAGCATCATTTATCGTCATTACTGCGTATTACAATAATTGTTGCACAGATTTGCATGAGCTGATAATTAGTGTGCATACAATACCAATATAGTAAATATTTGCTATGGTCTATCACATGTCAAATAGGAAATAGGCACCTACAGAACAATAAAATAAATGAATATGCAATTAACTTTAATTACAATTATATGCTTTGATATGTGGATGATTGGGGTTGGTTACCTTTAATGAACATTCTTCTACATACTGCAACTAATTTGTAATCTTTCGTCGTGGTACTGGTCTGACCTGAAGTAATTTATATTTTGAAAAAGAGACGGTCATAGCTTAGCTTTTCCATCCATATCGGAACTCTGTACGGTAAGATGGTATCTAAAATCTTCCTCCCACTGGCATAGGAACTTCCAACATCCACTCCAATAACGTCCAAATCTTTGGCTGCTGTTTGGGCGACCACTTCGAAAGTGCCTAGTCAAAACTTTCGTCTGCTGGTGTGAAGATTATCTCTGATTTTGCCGTCTTTTCGTTATCCAATCAGTGATTAATATTTATCGAAGAGTTGGCAAAATCAATGATGGTCCGGATTTTACGAACATCGACTACTCCGTTGTGAAAATAATTTACAGAAGTTTAACCAATTGATCAGAAGTCCAGGTCAAAAAGTAAAAATAACTCCAAAGTAGTAACTTTGTATTGTTATTTATTTATTTATTGTTTTCTTTAAATATGTTTATCACGCACAGTCTAAAAATAAAATTACTATAAATTTCTGATTTTGCATGTTATCGATAATTGCAACGTGAGCTTTGAGTTGTTGATGTACTATCATCATTTACATTTTAAATGATTTACTATGACCCACCATGACCTGAACAACCTGCAAAGTTTTATTTTTGTCCATCGGAATCATTTATAATTTATATCATTGCAGTCATTTGACCATAGAGTACAAAGTTATGTTTTGACTATAACAGAGGTGTAAAGAGTTCACCTTATCTGCATGCTGTTGGTAAAATTTTTAAACCTTATTAAAACTTACTAAATAATTTCATTTGTTCCATTTCAATCTTCGCCAGACAAGTGCCAACAAAAAATCTATGTTAACACCTCAGATTTGACACCGATGATTCCTTAATTATTGTGCTCCAAATTTTAATGCAATTTCCTTTTTTATATTTATTTCCTGTTAAAACGTCTGAAAAACTTTGAGAGTAATCAAAAAAAATTTGCTCGAAAATCCATCTTGTCGTCATTCGTTTTCAAAAGATTGTCGTTTCAAGGAAACTCAACACAATTTAATGATTTTTTTTTCTTAAACTACGCATTGAAGTGTCACCTATCCGAATATATGTAGATATGTCATAGGTTAAAAGCAATGCGTCGTATTAAAAAACACAAAAACGTTATCTACTGCAAAAATACGATATTATTTTTTGACACCTTTTCATGTGCACCACCAACTGGAGCTATTTTCCCATGTTATGAGGATTCGGAGTACTGCAAAAAATGGTTTCCCTGATTTTTTTTAGCTAAATTCAATATTTTGAGGGGGAAACTTTTTTTTTTAATTTTTACTCAGGATAACGTCGTTTCTTTTTTGGGCGTAGAATTTTTTTTTATTCGTTTGATCCAGAAGTGATCCAAAGAAGAGTGAAACTAGACTAGAAGTTCTCTGTAAATTTTCGTATGGAGCAACTTTCTAGCCCTAATCGCGGCCTAGTTTAGACCCCGAGGTTTAAAATTGTTTTAGTCTTAGTTTTAGAGATATTAAAAAAAACTTCTTTGGTGAAAATGTTAGGAATAGCGCAGAATGAAGTCTACAACTAAAATGATCACTTTTTTGATGGGATTTTCAGGAAAAAATTACTTCCAAAAATAATCTTTCAGCAAAAATGTATTGAAAATTTGTGCATTTTGTAAAACCATATCGCCAAATATTTTTGGTTTAAAATATTTAAAAAATTTTAGCTTTACACTTCATGTGCACTGAAATTCATTTGGGATCTACTTGGACAAATTTGAACCTTTGGGCCTATTTTCTGATGCCAAACTAAAAATTTTAAGCAGGGCATTTTCGAATTTATATTTTATATACTGATATTTGGTTTTTTTATGTTGAATTGAATTTTGTATTGAATATTTATGAGGGGAGCACTCACGCCAGTGCCATGAAATTGAATAAACGTGAGTCGCGCAAAGTTATAATTTATGAAATAATTTTGTAATTTTTAAAGAATAATTTTGAGTATAATAAAAGGAAATTGAATTGTTTTAAGAAAACAGTGCGTTTGATTGAATATTGATGGATTGGTGATTATTGGAAGTTTATTTGATGGAATAAGTTGATTTATGGACGAATGGGAAATTACTAGTACTATATGAAAATGTTTTTCTTTGTATTGGCGCCCAACGTGGGGCGCCATTTAATAGTTGCTGTGTTTCGCACCAATTATTTAAATAAAAGCTCCGACTGCTCTTACAATTTCATAATCCATCCATTCAAAGTGTTATCATTATTGAGATACAGTGAAATTATTTGGAAGACATTAGTAGAAACAATTGAATAGACAATAGACGGATTATGAAATTGTCACAGCAAACACATAAATTTTGGAAAAATTGCAGTAATGTTTTCTTTTGTAATTGCGTGTTTGCATAATATTTATTTTTATATTTTATTTTAGTTGTTGTCGGTAATTTTCGCACTTTTCGTATTTCTAAGTTCATGTTAAAGGCTTTTTGGTGCGCAAAAAATTATGAAGAAAATAATACAAGCATATTTTATAAATAATTTTAAATTAGAAGTTTAAAAAAAATGCAATTGCAAGAATCTTTTGTAATGAGGTACCGACAAAATAAATTTAGTAGTGGTTTTTTAACGTAAATACAATCCTTAAGATGTCCTTTGCCATGTAATGTGGTTAGATTTTTCTAAAAGCGGCTCATTTCGATGTAATTAAATAATGAAATTCAAATAAATTTTAATTATTTATTTTGCGCTTTGCACGCCATCTCTAAGCAAAATCGACTAACTAATGTTAGTGGTGACGTCACAGTTCGAATAAATAATTAAAATTTATTTGAATTTCATTATGTAATTACATCGAAATGAGCCGCTTTTAGAAAAAGCAAAGGACATCCTAAGGATCGTATTTACCGGTATTTACGTAAACAACACTACTAAATTTTGTTTGTCGGTACAAACATTCAATGCCCGTACTCAAATTTTGTTTTAGCGTAAACATAATATTATTCCCGACTTAGGCTGGCAAAATTATTTTTATTATTATCGGTTGGCATCATTGTCTATCGCGCTGTCAATATAATTCAACAATCTACCAAAATTTTATCAGTTTTTGAGATTAATCATCCATTTTAACAATTGACTTTGTACTAAAAATGATACAAAAGTGTTGTTGATTTTTTTAAGGTTATAATGCAATGTCATAAACCAGATAGTATTTTGATTTTAAAATTCAAATGTTTTGGTGTCGCCAACATAAAAAGAAAATCCCTAAAGTAATTAAGTTAATTTTATTTAACAAAACTGCGGCCTCGCTTATCGGCCTCCCGATTGTTTATGTAAATACGGGTCGGACCTCAGTTGGAAGATTGTTTTTGGGAATACGGGGAGCCCGAATTCATAATTTTTATAAATACGGTTCAGCCTTTGATATCCAGTTCATATGGAATTAAATTTTAAAGCTATTTTGAATAGTAAAATAGTGACATAAAAAACTGATTCCTGATTGACTGTCGAATTACCACCATTATTAACTGCTTTACGAGTACTCGTACTCGTATTCGTAATCGGAAAACCAACTTGTACTCCCAAAAGACAAACCGCCTTCATTCGAGGACTCCCTCGGCAGGAAGAGCAACGTAGATCTAACGTTGGGCACTTGCGACACCGTCAATATAACCCACTCATGGGATATTGCGGAACATGTCATAATCACAGACCATAGAACAATCACTTTTGAAATAGGAGCACCTAATAATCCCATCAGGATTAGTAGGAATAGAAACCCAGATACAATCCAAGCGGAAACCATTGAGACGGAGTTAGCTCGATGGGTAGAGGAAAACGGCCCCAGGTCGGACAATCTAACCACCGAAAACGAAATCGAGGACATGGTTTCCGAATTGCACGGAAAAATCCAGGATCTAATCAATAGGAAAGCCCAAATGAAGAAGATCTACGTTGGCCGGCCTGACTGGTGGACCGACAATCTCGAAAGAGCGCGAAAGAATTATCTCTCGCGGAAGGCGGCCCTGTATAGGAACCGCATTGAGAACGAACAGAACGGGCTGTACATTGCAATGATGGAATCCAAGGAGAAATTCCTGGATATACTCAAAAAAGCAAAACAGGCGAGTTGGCAAAAGTTCGTCGAGGACGACCTTGTACCCAACCCCTGGGGGGTTACCTACAAACTAGCGGCTAGAAAATACAAAGGCAAAAACATCCTTACCACCTTCAGTGGTGGGGACTGGAAGGTAACGGAAACGCCGGAAAAGACCCTGACCTACCTCATGAACGGTCTACTCCCCGACGACGATCGAAACTCCGATGCAACGGTGGATCACCAAACCATGCGGTCGGATTTCGAAAATCTGAGGGGCGTGCCGGACATGGCGCAGGTCAGGGAGGTCGAAAGCGACGAGCTGGATGACCTAATCAGGACGACACAAGCCAGAAAGGCACCGGGTTTTGACAACATTCAGGGATCTTTTCTTAAAAAACTCTATGTTGTCATCAAAAACGTGCTAATGGGTATATACAACGCGTGCATTAAGGTTGCTTATTTCCCCAAACTGTGGCAGAAGGGGGTCCTCAAGATCCTACTCAAGAACCCAGATGGGGAAACAAGCAACATTAAGAACTACAGGCCGATCACCCTCTTGCCGGTGTTCGGCAAAATTTTGGAAAAAATCATGAAAAAACGAATAATCGAAAGTAATACCCCTTACCACGATCGGTGCCAATATGGCTTCGTGGAAGGTATGAGCACCACAACAGCCCTTAAGGCATTTTATGCAAAAATAGATACTACGGAGATGAAGCGAAGGAAAGCCAAGGGTTTTCTCGCGGTAATCTTTTACGACATCTCCGGAGCTTTTGATAACATGTGGTGGCCGGCTCTTTTCCGCTCGCTGAGAGAAAAGGGGCTCCCACACAGGTTAAAGGTCATGATCAAAAGCTACCTTTCAGCTCGGGAAGTTACTCTCACTTCCGGGGTCTCAAAGGTAGGGAAAAGATCCACGAAGGGATGTCCCCAGGGCTCGGTCCTCGGTCCGATCCTGTGGAACTCACTTCTGGATCACTATCTAAAGCAAGAAAAACAAGAGGGTACTCATACCTTCGCGTACGCGGATGACATCGCGACGGTCGTCACGGCGTCTTCCCGAATCGAATTGCAAAGAAAACTACAAACGTGCGTCAATCAACTAAGCGGATGGTGCAAGGACATGAAACTCGCTCTCTCGGAAACGAAGACGAAGATCATGTGCTTGTACCCGAAGCGAGTCCATAATTACGACTTAGACGTAAAACTAAACGGAAAGAAGATAAAGGTGGCAAGGGAATACAAGTACCTTGGGGTCCTTATTGACGAAAACCTATCGATGCAACCGCACGTAAACTACGTTTGCGGCAAAGCCAGTAAACTGGTCCATGCGCTGCATCGAATGGCCAAAAGTGGTTGGAACTTGGACACCTCGAACTCTATGCGAAGGATCTATCAGGGGGCGGTGGTCCCCATCTTGGCTTACGGAAGCGAGATCTGGATACATAGAATAAGGGATAAGCACACGTTGGCCCGGCTGATATCGTGCTATGGATTTTGCTGTCGAGTGATAGCAAAATGTTATAGGACTGTGTCGGCCTTAGCCGCGGGTGTTTTGGCAGGTATCCACCCAATCGACTTAGAACTCTTACGACTACTGTCATGGCGTGAAGCCAAAAACAAGAAAGTAACCACCTTCATGGGGGTAAGAATAGACCCAAACGAATATAGATACAGAGTAGAAATGAAACGGAAGATGGAGGAGATTATTCAACTAGAATGGCAAAAAAGGTGGGATGATGGAGTGGTAGGTAGAATTACCTACCAGTTCATCCCCAAGGTAGCTAATAAAATAACTAACAATTCTTTTCAGATGACTCAAATGCTAACCGGTCATGGCGAGTTCGGCCGACACCTCAAGAGATTGGGGAAATCGGAGGACGGACTATGCCCGGCCTGCGACGTTCTCGATGAACCTACACATCGGATACGGGAGTGCGATTTGTACATGCAAGAACAGTTGGAGTTGGCGGCCTATCATGGCATCCATCTCCCTGCACAACTGGACGAGCTGTACGAAGAAACACCACCCGACCTGATGTGTAAATTCCTCGAGAACAAGACCGTTGTTATTACCGAGAACTAATCATATAAAACCAATAACCCGACATGAAATAAGGTCTGGGTGTGAATAAAAAAACGACATACTGGAATTGAAAAGAAAAAAAAATGTTTAATACTTACCATGAGACCTACCAACAAGCGAAGAATGAATAAACGCCCATACAAACCGGATTCGGAAACCTGAAAAAAAAAACAAAAATCATTAGAAATAACCTATAAAAATCATGCAGATTAAATGTATGTTACAATACCAACCAACGAATGCGGTTTGAAACCCCATCAAAAATTCATACCAAAGACCCCGAAACAGATAATTTAAATTTTTGAGACAATTTATTTTTTATTTTTTATGACAACATGAAATCTCTGCCAATTTGCAGATTATCTTTTTGATTGGCAATTGCCAACCTGTTTTTTATTATATATAATAAATTAACTTCAATTGTATTTTTCTGGGGAGGAGCAAGTTAAACTCACTCGAACAGTGCCGAAGCTCTAAGAAGCTCTAAGAAGTCCCGTGATTCGCACCCCGCCAGTGCGAGGTCCCTGGACCACGCCACCCGACCCGTAGCCAGAACAAGGCAAAGCATTACGCGGTCTATGGGGAGTACGGGTGTGATTTTCTTACCCTGTTTGATAGATTAAATCAGGTCAGATCAGATCAGGGGGACCGCCGCCTTTAGTGCCCTTCGAAGCACGGAGACGGAAGCAAAGAAAGTTTGAAAGGAGATTGACTCTTACTGAATTCAAACCAGTACCTTCAGCATCAGTAGTTGTTTGTTCTAACTACTAGGCCAATGACCGCCCCTAAGTATTATAAAGTACTTGCATGTCAAAATTTATTTTGAATTTTTAAATATTCTTTTCTTCATTTTGCCCTTATTGTTTCTTAATTTTTAATTCGATTTAACGCCCTTAATTATTTATTTGTTTGTTTATATTAATATTTTGTTAATATTTATTTGTTTATTACTGTCGTCTATTTATTTTGCCTATAAATTTGTCAAAATAAATATACCTTTGCTATGATAATTGATTAACAAATCAAAAAAACGTTCGACCAATTTAAGGTCTCAAAAGCAAATTAAATTTTTAATAAAATTTTGTAGGTTGAATGCAATTTCAACATGCTAACCATTAGGATATTGAAAGTTCTTCGAAATTTTAAGTGCAACTGTAACATTTTTTGGTATTTTTAAAAGAGAATTAAGAAAACCAAATGTGACTCTCAAAAACAAAAGTTTTGTAAAAAAAACTTTAAAAAAAAAAAACAATCTACCTTACAGTATTTAGTAATTTTTCGTGACATAATATAAGTACATGACATGTAGGAGTCTGATCATTACCAGATCGCCTATTACAAATTATTCAATAAATCAAATCGAATACTACTAACAATTGGGTTCACTGTTGTACTATTTAAATCTAGTAGTTAGGTCTATTGGAGTGTACCTTTTGAGTCTACGTACGGTGGGATTTTCGAATAGATTTTTTACAAGTTGGTTTGGGTGAGTACTTAGTCGTAATATTTAGCACTACAGTTTTTGACTTCCTCTTTGACACTAAGCACTTTCAGATCTCGGCGAATTAATTCATTGGGCACATACCACGGGGCATTCACTATTAGTCGCAGCATCTTTGATTGGAAACGCTCAAGGATCTCTATATTGGAGTTAGACGCAGATCCCCACAGTTGTACACCATACGTCCAAACTGGTTTAATCACAGATTTGTACAAAAGCAACTTATTTTCCACGGTTAGTTGAGACTTTTTGCCGATGATCCAGTACAGATTTCGAAGTTTCAGGCCCAATTGTTTTCTCTTCTTGAAAATATGCTTCCTCCATGTTAGTCGTCGATCAAGGTGCATTCCCAGGTATTTTGCTTCGTCAGCCTGAGGCATATCCAGGTTATTAAGCTTCACTGGCGGACAGTCTCCTCTGCGCATTGTGAAGGTCACTTGGACCGACTTGGTCTCATTGACTCTAATCCGCCACTTCTTCAGCCATTTTTGGATTCTCTCAAGGTTATGTTGTAATATCTCAGACGCCTTTTTTGGGTCGGTGTGCGTCGCCATCAATATCGCTGTATCGTCAGCGAACGTAGCAGTCATGCAGAAGTTTGTTATTGGTAGATCTGACGTATATAATAGGTACAGTACCGGCCCCAGTACGCTTCCCTGAGGCACTCCAGACTCTATTGGCTTAAGAGATGTGTAAGCCTCTTGAAACTTCACCCGCAAATACCTGTCTTGCAAGTAAGACTTCAATATTAAGTATATATTATCAGGAAGGACTCTTCTTAATTTATACAGTAGTCCCATATGCCAGACTTTGTCAAAAGCTTGACTTATGTCTAAGAAGGCCGCTGTGCAGAATTTTTTTTCTTCAAGTGCCTTACTAATTTTTGTTGTTATTCGATGCACCTGTTCCACTGTTGCGTGTTCTTGTCTAAATCCAAATTGGTGATTGGGAATTACGTGATGTTATTCTAGGATTGCAGGCGGGTGGCCACTTGCCATAAATTCATAAAAAATCATAAATTTTGAAAATTGCCATAAAAATCATAAATTTTACGACTTTGCCATAAAATATCATAAATTTTAGTTAAAATTAAAAATTTAAAATACTTAAATTATTTTTAGTAACCGAACCCATGCTCATCCCATGATCAAATTTGGTAAAAATTATATCTTATATATAAAAATTTATGTGATTGTTATTGACAAATTTTTTGCATTTCTTTCTTCATTTTTTACCCACAAATTTGTGGGTAAACCGGTGAAAGGGTTAAGTATTCATAATTATTTTATTTAGGGCCGCGATTATAAAGGACAAATATTTGTCCTAAAAGTTGTAAGATTCCTCAAAAATTGCTTTACTACAACACGGTTTTGCTATAAATATAAATTTTTAAACAACAAAACACGTGTTTGCAGGGCCGGGCTGGCCTGAAAATATTTAATATTTTTTAAAATAAAATGTTTTTATATTTTTAAGTTTAAGAATTTTTAATAGGGAAAATTATATTTTTATTATTTATAAAATGATCTATTTTTGATGTCCCAATTTATACCCAGGCAATTTTTAATTGATTCGGTTGGCAAATTGAGGATTGCTCCCCCCTGAAAAAAGTTGGTTGAGCACGTCCCTGACTATTACTACAATAGTCAGGGTAATTCACGAAACTGGTTTCTTTTTAGCTTGAAATATGCACACATTTTTTTGTAAATTGTCTGGATGGGGCGAGGTATAAAGGGAGTTTCCCCCTCGGGGTGCGGCCATAAATTTGCCATAAATTTTTGTATCGAGTGCCACAAATTTGCCATAAATTTTTGTATCGAGTGCCATAAATTTTCCATAAATTTTTGTATCGAGTGCCATAAATTTGCCATAAATTTTTGCTTTGAGTGCCATAAATTCATAAATAAATGTTACTTATTGCTAGTGGCCGGCCTGGGATTGGTTTAATTCTTCTTAATAGTAGCTTTTCAAAGAGTTTGGACAAGATTGGCAATAGGCTTATTGGGCGGTATGATTTTGGATCCTCCACTGGCTTTCCTGGTTTAGGCATCACTATGATTTCGGCTACCTTCCATTGACTTGGGTAGTGCTTAGTTCTTAAGATAGCATTAAACAATTGCGTAATATATCTTATACCGACTTCCGGGAGTTCCTTCAGTATTTTTCCTGTGATGAGATCAAAGCCCGGAGCTTTCCTGGGATTGAGACTTTTAATGGTGGATTTTATCTCTGTACTTTTAAAATTTTTAATGGGCAATTCTAGCTGTCCTGGGGCTTCCAATGCATTCCTTAGATAAATTTCTTCCTCGATAGGTTCTTGGGATTCCAAGGGTTTAAAGACTCTAACCAGATGCTCTGCAAACACTTCTGCTTTTTGTGCATCACTTCTTGCCCACGTTCCGTCTTCAGTACGTATAGGGGGAAGGTATCACGTACTTACGCCTAAAACTTTTACGCCTAACACACTTACGCCTAAGTCAATACGCCTAATCTTTTACGCCTAAAGGAATTTATGCCTAATGGTTTTAATGCCTAAAACCGACTACGCCTAAAACTTGAACGCCTAACGCAATTACGCCAAATCCTTTACGCCTAAAACATTTACGCCTAATACTTAAAATTTTCTAAAAATAAAATGCAGCCCCAGCCACTTGACGCGCTCTTTGAATGTTGCGCTTCAACCGATCTTTCGAAGGAAGTGCGGCTTTTACCGCAGCTGGAAGTCCAATACTGGTTGCGGCAATAATCTGGTGAGGTGTGTCTTGACTGTCCCGAGCTTTATCCTTGATTTCTGCCAGGACTTGCCGGGTTTTGACCTCTGCTGCCCGTGGTAGTGCTCTTTAGCACTCTCATTAACGATTAATTCACCTTTTGTGTGAACAACGGCTAGACATTTACTTTTGTTGTATTCTACACATTTCCAAAAATTTTTATCGTTAACATTCCTGTTTTTGGTATACACGAAGCTTTTGTGTAGTAATTGATCATTCCCTTTCCGACTTTTGATAAACGTAAGAGCCATTTTTTAAAATTTAATCAGGGCTAGGAATGTGTTACTTTTATGACTAAAAGTTATGTAGGTCTTAGTAACCAAGTAAATTAATTTCATACCAACACAAAAAAAATTTTTAAAAATTAAATTTTCAAATTTGATTTTTTAATTTCAGTGAAAAACAAAAACATTTGCGATTATTTAAAAAAAAAGTAACAAGAAGTAACCGTTTTGAACATAATAAAAATAATAGCCAAAATTCCATCAAAATCGGAGCAGTGGTTTTATGTTTGTACGATTTTTAGAAAATTTTAAGCATTAGGCGTAAATGTTTTAGGCGTAAAGGATTAGGCGTAATTACGTTAGGCATTCAAGTTTTAGGCGTAGTCGGTTTTAGGCATTAAAACCATTAGGCATAAATTCCTTTAGGCGTAAAGGATTAGGCGTATTGACTTAGGCGTAAGTGTGTTAGGCGTAAAAGTTTTAGGCGTAAAGACGTGGATCCTAGGGGGAATTGTAGTTTGCGGCCTTGTAAGCTTTTTCGTGGCTTTCCATAGAGAGTAATCCGTGGCGCTGGTAGCCGTAAGATTTTCCAGGTAGTTCTGAATATTTTCGTTTTTATAATCGTTCAGGATCCCTTTGAGTTCTTTAACAGCTTTATTGGGCTTTGTTTTATCGTGGGGTGATCTGGAAGTTTGCCACCGTTTTCTCAATTTCCATTTGTAAAAATAATTTTTTTATTAATTTTTTTCCGGTTTGGATGCGCCCCGCGGACCGTAGTTTTGTAGTTTAGGGATCCCTACATAAAACAATAAATATTTTTATGAAAGTTAAAGATTACAATAATTTGAATCAAGAATATTATCAATGAAGAGAAATATACTGAACTATTACGTAGTAATCCGAAAGGATCATGACCAAAACAAAGATTTTGTTAATTTTGAACTATCAAATAAATATTTATTTTTATGCCGTGGTTTGGATTCCACGTTAAGCTTTAAGTCCCATAATGACGTTTAGTCGTTAACTAAACAACTACTGACTTGTAATTCGGTCTTATTGTGAATTCATTCCGAATGCAAAATGGCTTATCTGTAAATTGAATACCATTTTTTTTAAATTTCTTACCAGTTCAATAAAAAGCAAATCTGTTATCACAGTATTGTTGCTATAAATATTTAAGTAATGTACGTACATTTCATTGGAATGGATTATACAGAGAATCCTGTTTTGAAATACCTGAAACTTCTTTAAAATAGTTGGAGTGGTATCCTTATAGAAACACCAAGTGTTTTGTATAATAAATTACGAGTAAGAGCATTTAGTGCGTAATCGTGACTTTCTATTTATCAGGGGGATACAGCTAAATCAATCTAGTATTTGTTTGTTGTAACCTCTTAATGACATGTCACTTCTATTCGTATGTTAGTCGATAGTCCCGGTGGATGCCAAACTCTTTTTATTGGGAAAATGTTAAATAGTATTATTGAAGCCAGTTAAGTTGCCGTGAGGGACTCCCGAATATCAATTGAAATGAAGGCGACAAAGATTTTTATATTAATATTCAGACTAAATGCAATAATGATTATATTGTATAATCGAGGATTTCAAGTTTTTAAACATAATACTGCTTTTACAACTTTGTACCTGTTTTGTTGTATTTTGTATACTAAATTGTAAAATTAAATTAATTACATCTAAATAATGCGTGGCCGGGTACTTGAACATCATTTCACTCTCAGCCCGATTGTTGTTAAATATTGTAAGTTCACTAGGTACATCTCACTTTTGGAGGTTTTGAACTCTGGACCTTCAGCATCTTCTCCATCGAGGAAGGTCTAGGTCATTCCTTCCCACGCTAGAGAAATATTCGGGTTAGTAGGGGAACATCGATGAGCACGAGTCGTGTTCTCAAAGCGGTCACCCATCCAAGCGTAAACCGCAGGTTGGATTGCTAGATTGCCAGTGATCTGACGAGACTAGTTTTCCATTGTGCTGCGTCACTGCAAATACATTATTCATTATAATTTAATAATAATTAAGATTAGTAAACAAACTAATTAAATTCATACGAACAAATTTGCTACTCAAAACCTTCGTTTTCACCCACCCCAAGGAATAAAACTTCTCGTTTTCCACTATAACCCTTTTGCTAACTCCTGAAAATTTATTTGAAAGGCGAAACAATTTTTTTTGGACGCCCATAACTGCTATATTCCAGATTTCTGAATTTATTCATAACAGTTTTTATTAATATTTGAAATTTTATACATGAGGACGTATGGTATTTCAAGGTAAATAGAAAAAGTTTCAATACTATTAACATTTTAATTACATTGTACTTTTACACGTTAATTAAGATTCTAGTAAAACATACTGGGTAAAAATATTTTATTGACTAATGAAACCAAATTATTGATTCTTTCGAAGCAATTCAGTGCACTTGAAAGTTTTTGAGAATGCCAACTTCGAGATGGACGTGCAGCATCGCAAATTGTTGCGGGATAAAAAGTTGGAAATTTCAACGTTTCGTTTGTAAACTTCGATTGTTATCTATCACCTTCAGAGAGAACATTTGCCTTTTAATTTATTTGCTTCACTGATTATGAAATTTTATATTGTGCGCATTTAATAATCTTCAAAAAATTATATAACTCAAAAGCACGTGTTTGGGTGTACTTTTTATCATTTATTGGCTTTTTTTTTGGAAGAAAAAACGGAATAAATGAGACGATACCTAGTGTATTTGTAGATACGAGCGAAAATCTTCATTTTTTTGTCGTTTATCACGTTTTTACTATCAATAATACATGATTGATCTTGTTCAAGTTCAATGGCAGGGCAATAAAATATATTATTAAACATATCGATTAATAATCACAAAGTTGTTTTATTTAATAATTATTTTTAAATTGCCAATTGATTGAAACACATGTTCAAAATTTTCGACACCCAGGAAGAACTAAAAAAAAATTCAAATGAACTTCCCTTTCCCTAAATTATAGGCTCAAAAAAAAATTTCAATATCACCTGCTTACTTTCACTGTATTATTTTTCTAGAAAAAATATAAAAATATTTCTTTGAACTTCGCGTTTTGCAAATGCGGTTCAAGTAAAAGGCATTTGAAATTTAAAAGATTCACACATACCATCGACAACGAATGGCTAAGAGCGTCGATAATTTTAAAAAATGCAATCCAACCAGTGATCATGTGAGGTTGTTTTAATTTCCTTTCCGTTATCATTATTTAAACGCTTAAACTACATTTTCTTGTCCAGTTCAAATGTGTCTGTGCTGATGTTCATTGCTGTTCGTGCAATAATATTGATGAATGCAAAAATTTTCGAGTGCGAAAAGAAAATTTTTATTACAAAACCGGGGTCTTTACTGTGACATCCATCCGCTCCCACAGGAGTTTTGGATTCGTTTTCGAATTTGTGTGCAATAATTTTACAAAAAGTATGTGTAAGAAATTTTCAAATTTGTAATCTTTATGCAGTTACCATAATGGAAATTATTTAAGAAATTAACGTTTTGCGATTTTCAAAAAAAATTTTGATTTTACCAAAATTCTTCATTTCAATATATTTATAATAGAAGTCTATTGCTTAATCGCTTTATTATTAACCGTAAACAGAAAATTGTTTCATCAAACAAAATTGTTGATTCGGGAAAAATGTTTGGAATTTGATTATTTCGAATTTCACAATTTGAATAATAAAGGGGTAACCACCCAAATCTAAAAAAAAGTTACAGAAAATATAAATAAACAATAGATATTTAAAAATTATACATTGGTTTACGTAATTATTTATTTGGGTTTGAAGCAATCTTTTATTGTAAGATGTCAATAACCGGGTCTTGAGTTAGATATATGAGGGGGGGGGGGCGTTGGGATAAGTCTTCAATGTTTGTCTCTTTTTTATGGGGAGGGAAATAGTTTAGCATTATAATGCAGTAGAACTTGCTATGACTGTCTTTCCAAAAATGGACTTAATAACAATGCATTTTTTTTCTGCCATCCAAAGTTGTCACAATATCATCGATCAGTTAAAGGTTGATGATATGCAAGTATTACATTTTTTTTGCTAAATTACATTACACCGCATAATTATTTTACCATACAAAATTATATAATCAATATTACGTATCCATTCTAATTGGACAATTCTGCACGGCCCGAAAATTAAATTTTCGGGATTCGATCTTGCCATTTACGAAAGAGCAAGAGGCAGGGTATACCAGTTTAGTTTTTGACTAAAGGTCATATTCTAGAGTACCATCAGCCAATTTTCGTTCAATTCCTCGAGCTTCGTCTTCGTTCACATGCTGCATTTTTAATGCAAGTTTTACTTACAACCACTTTTTCAACTGCTGGTCGAGTTCTTTGAAATCGGAAGATTTTACATTTACAGGTTTTTTTGCACCGATTTAAATTCCGTTACAATTTAATCATCACTTAAGTCAAATTACATACCAATTTCGTTAATTGCTTGCGTTTGAAAAGAAAAAATTAAACGAAATATTTTCGTGTTCTTTTTTTATTATCTCTTCAATACGTGTACGTAGAGTCCAGCCAAGCTCACAAAAAACCCCGGAAATAATTTGAATAATTTTTAATCGAATAAATCAATCGGTCAATCGAATGATTACATTACAACAACCACGCCTATCCAGTCTTTTTTTTTGGCAAACTCGGTTATCTTGCAATGAAAATAATTTTGAATTTTTGTTCCAGTGAAATCGTTGAAAGAAATCTACGAAATCATGGCGACGTCGGTAAATCTCCTGGTCAATGCGTTCCGCGTTTATTGGAGATCGATCTTCATTGTTGTTTTTCCGTTAATTTTGCTGCCCGTTTTTATTCTTCAAAACACAGCCGCCAACAGATGTCTATACGTGGTGTTGATCATGGCAGCGTTTTGGGTGACCGAATGTTTACCACTACCAGTGACCGCCCTAATCCCTATGGTGCTGTTTCCCCTAATGGGGATTTTACCTTCGGAAGAAACGTCGTTATGTTACCTGAAAGAAACGAACATGATGTTCATTGGCGGTTTAATCATTGCTATTGCGGTCGAGCATTGTAATCTGCATAGAAGGGTGGCTTTGGCCACTATTCTTTTAGTGGGCTGCAGTCCGAGGAAGTTAAACTTTGGGTTAGTCGTCGTAACAATGTTCGTTTCGATGTGGATTTCGAACACCGCCGCTATAGCCATGATGTGTCCAATTATGGAAGCAACCCTTAAAGAACTCGAATCTCAAGGGATAGGAAATATGTACATAAATACTAGGTCCAAAGAAGACGAAGCGGTTGAAACCGGTGAAACGCCCCCGTTGAAAGATCCAAAGGAGCAAGAGAAATTAGTTCCCAGTAAGATCACCGTTTGCTATTTCCTGGGCGCTGCGTATGCATCCACTATTGGAGGTTTAGGCACGATCGTAGGCAGCGGTACAAATTTAACATTTAAAGGTAGGTAAATCCCCCGACTAAATTTTTAATACTATATAATTTCCTAATTTTCAGGAATTTACGAAAACTTTTTCAAAAAGAGCGAAGGGTTGATTTTCACCCAATGGATATTTTTGAACGTACCGATTATGTTGGTGACGATGTTTTTAGCGTGGGTATGGTTGCAGATTATTTTTATGGGCCTATTTAGACCTAATTCCGTTGACGCCAAAAGTATTCGTGTCGGCCAACAAGGTGAAATTGTTGCTCGTAAACTTATTAGGCAAAAAATGATCGATATGGGACCCATGACTTTCCACGAAATATCAGTCGCCATATTGTTTGTCGTTTCGGTCTTGTTGTGGTTCTTCAGGCAGCCGCAGTTTATTGCCGGTTGGCCAACTTTAATCACGGATCATAAGGTAAGATTGTAGTTTCTATTGAAAATCAATAGTCTATTTTTAGTTCGTTTCAATAATTTGTTTACAAATCCCATTACATAAGTTGAAAATATGCTCGAGTTTATATTTTCTAAATATATAGGCTAATTTAAAATCTTCATTACATAAACGTGCAGTCCTTGTAATTTTAAAATACTCAATCGTAAATAGCAACATGATTGCCAAAAAATTGAAATTTTTTTTATTAATGTAGATAGGTATTCAATTACCGTAAATACAATAATTTGAACGATTTCGATGCGGTTTTGCTTTATTCATAATTTTCATATTATTAATTTTTTTTCTTAATTAGATATATTTATGTGTGACTAAAAGACATTTAAGAGCATTCATTGGTACAGGATGCAATATTATAAATATTACATTGTTGGGTTTATATAACCGTATTTATATATGATGACCGTATGAGAACCCATTGGACCTTTTAACATAATATTAAATCTCCAATGAATAGGGCCACTTTTTGTGGACGCAGTTTCTATGAATAAAAGCGGATGTTGCGATTTGAAACTGTGAGGGGTACGAGGGAGGGGGTTCTAAAAAATTAATTTGCTATGTGATCTTGAAGCTTATCGAGGTTAACGGTCTCTCCATTTAAGCTTTCCCGATTAAGTATGGATTTTGAGATATCCATTCCAATTAAATCAATTTTCCTGAACACGTAGGTATACGTTAATGAAATTGCAATTGAACTTGGGTTGTAGATTTTAACGTAACTAAAAACATGAGCATGCTTTATGTTCCGTCTGTGTTGTATGCTTCTAATTTATTAGCGTAGTTAATTGTACTATATGAACAATTGACACCTTTCACAATAACAAATCAATAACAATTCGCATATAAAATAATTGACGGGAATAAGGCCGAACATTTTAAAAGAGATTTGCTAATCAATTCGACAAAATTTCTTCGCAAATAAAAGTTTAATGATAGACGCCGCACTGACACTAATTGATTGTGTAGAATGGTGAGACCTGACCATCTTGCGAGAGTATGAATAATGTTTTAATGACACTTATCCCTGGTAAGTGTTGCATACTAGCACCGATGGCTATCTTTTCAAAACGAAATGATTCTAAAACTGCTCCAAAGCATTTAAGGAAGAATCTCATATAATAAAATTGTACAACAGCTGAAGTAATGAGAAGTTACCAAATACGTCATAACATAGAGAAGATGCAGATCTACACCTCAAATCAGCACGAAAACTAATAGTAAAGCCCTTAAATTTGACCATGTGGTACTCCTTCGGTATGCTGTTCTTAAGCGCGCTGAGACAATAACAATACTTCTATAAAACATCGAGATTTATCACTTAATGTGAAGGGCTTCCTCTTATGGAAGACTTTCCAAAGAGAAATTGGATTACGTGCATTGTTAAACTGTAATAAACAGGAAGTCGCACTGGGTTTAAATATAAATAACCAACTGTTGTTGTTAGTTTTTCAGATGTTGTTGGTCTAAAGAATATTGAAATATTATTTTTAAAATTTCAACAAATAGTTTATAGTCTTCAATCAACTTCCAAATGGCATAATGCCCGTTATTATCAGATTGGACAATAAACTTTTTTTATTACAAAGCAACCGAGTTGTCTGTGCAAGTGTCTACCATCACAATGCGATGAGACATTTTCTTTTTATATTAGTTTTCTTTTTTTTCGACCGACACAATGTGATGTGTAAATTTAGGTTAGATAAATTCAATAGATTTCTTTCCACTTAGTGATGGTGGTTTAGGGGGGATGTCAATTTTTCCACCCTAATAACTTTTGGAATCAGAATATTGCGTTTTGCTTTGTATTTGTTTATTCCTTTTTTAAAGGGTTTACATGTAAAATAAAAGATTTACAACTGTAAGTTCACAGGTTGGAAGGGGGGAGGTACAATTTTTATAAAAAAATAAACTCGAATTCGTCAGCAAATAGCCCAAAAATTACTGTTTTTTTCGGTTCGATTTGTTGTGTTTTGCGTCTTGCCTTATTATTTTTTGTTTTCTTCAATTTTCTTATTCGTTATTATTTTATTCTGAATTATTAGAAGATTTCTTTATTAAGATTAGAAGAATTATTCTGAAGACTGTAAAAAAGACGAGAGAAGTAAAGGACGAGGATGGAAATGTGGAAGACAATGAAGAAAAATTAAAGAAATATGGAAGAACCATTTCGAGAAGTTGTTCGACATTATAATAATTTATTTATTATATCCCTTAATACCTTAATACCCCCCCCCCCCATCGGAAGAAATAAATGCGCTATATCCTATTATTAAAGTATTCCCGGTTTAGATTCAGAATGAATCATTTTTGTATAATTTAGTTTTTTTATTTATTTATTTACTCATTTCTTTTTTTTTACTAAAGGCCGCTCTGATACTTTTTTAATTTGGTAACTAAAAACGAAACCAATGAGATACGTTGTGTACAAATAGATTTACAAAAGTAATGTTTTAGGGTCTTACTGAATCTACAATTGCCCATGTTGTGCGGCCTAAAGGCCGCACTGAGGGACCGCATGATAAACCCGGATACCATTTATTACTAGCACAAGCACAAATACCTAATAACAACATCGGATTTCCTTGCAATTAGGTAAAGACTTTTAAAAATCCTTTTCGGCTTATTTTAATTACCCCCCCCCAATGCATGTCAAGAAACAAATGGGACAATGGAACAGGCACTTTGTGTTTCTGATTGGATATATGATGTGTATGTTTCTAAATAATCCAAGAATATATTATTATTTTCCTTTTCATTTAAATTTTGTGCACCCCGCGCCCCATTAAATAAGTCACGAGCTGCCACTGTAAATACAAAAGCGACAATAAAAATCTTTGAACGAGAAGCGGAAACCTTTGAAATCAACGCATGCTCGAGAGAGGACGATGCATTGTGCGCGACACTATTTGATATAATGATGGAATGCATATTTAGAAAAGTAATTAGTGAAGGAACAATTACTTCCGTGCTAAACAAGAATGTCGTATCTGACATTTTTGCAAAAATCTAGTTATTATATCTCCTTGTAAGATATCACTTTTCCCATGATTTCCACCCAGTTAGAAGACGATATACCTTATATGCAAATTTGGAGACATTAAAGGGTTTTAAAATTTGTCATAATTACAAAAAAAAATCTGTGTTATTAATAAAAATAGTTATAAATCACATTTAATAATATAAAAAATCCTATCTGCAAAGTTTTCTTATCAGATACGGAATTGTTTTTAATTAATAGTGTGCTGTTTTTAACAACTTTTGAGGACTTTTGCTTGAGGAGCAAAATATAAAACGTTCCATTACTCAAAATTGTCAGTTATGTAGTTACGACCTTCTTTCTTAGCAGGGCAGAGTAATCAACAAGAAAGATCAGAAAATAGCATATGCGGATGAATTAGTGATTGTATCTATAGGCCATCCGTTTTAAGAATATTGAGGTGCGGCACCGAACAACAAGTGAAATTTGTTATGTAGGTATTTAAATGTTAACCAATCACCGTTACTGTTCTGGGCCGCACTACTGCATCCTTAAAACTGATGGACTATAGAACAATAGAGAGGACAGAGAAGATATTCTTAAAAATGTAAAAAAAGAGCCGCGGAAGTGGACCTGAAATGCAGGAAGAGAAAGAATGATGCAAGTCAAAGTGTAGCAATAGGAAGATACAATCTTGAAGGAGTCCAAAAATTTTAATATTTGGGAATAAACATACATAGTTAGCAGTAATAGAAGAGGGGGGGAGCTTTCTAAGTGAATAGGAAGCTCCTGAAAAATAGAAAGATAAGGAGAAAAATAAAGATGAGGATATACAAGAGCATGGTACGACTGATAGTGACATACACAGTGCAGACTCTGCGACCTTGATTGAGCTATACTGGGCTCAAAGAAAATGGACGATGGAGAAATTAGAGTGAGAAAAAGTAGTGAATTAATGGAAGAACTTGAAAGCGAAGATATGCTTAAGTTAAGTTATAATGAGAAGGAAAGAAATCGATAAGAAGCCTGACAGAGTCCTTCGGAGAAGAGACTCAGAGGAAGACCAAAGTGAAGATGATTGGATGAGTTGAAGAAGCATTTGAAAAAGATGGGTATCGTCTATTGGAGGAAGAGGTGCACGGAAAAGAGTAGTCATAAAGGCTAAATCACACGAGAAATTGTAAAAAGAAAAGCGAAAATAAAGAGATTGATTCATCTTGTAAATGAATCAAAAAGACTTCCTAAAAGGAAGTGGCCATATTCCGAATGGAACGAGCGCCGTAGAAGAAAAATGATCTTATTGTATTTCTCCTTTATTTTAATCATTTTCATTTTTTATCAACTATTATTTTTATTCTTTGATTAAGCAGAGGCCTAATGATGGAGTATAAATTCCAAAACATCAATGACGTAGTTATTGGTAAGCTCCTTGAGATAACTAATTAATGGATAAAATCACATTTTCCTCAAGAATAGTTCTAATTATTGTGTCTACTATAGTTTCGACTTAACCGTCTTCTTCAGCACATCCTACAAAAAAAACAACTTCTTATTAAAACCCCAGATAGGCATTTTGTAAGATGATTTGCTGAACAAGAGAATTAAGTCGAAACTAAATTAATATAATCAAAATAAAATAAGTCTAGAGGAAAGTGTGTTTTTATCCTTTAATCGATGTCGTATGTTATCGTTTTTTCTAATTTTTCAAGTCAATTTTTACTCCCCCACCCCATTTAAATTCTTAATATTTCTTTCATTCATTCTAGTTTTTATTAAAATTTTTGGTTTTGGCTCAAGAATTTAATTATTTTAATATTAGTCTTTTTTGAAAATATTTTATTTATAAAATTTATGGGCTTATAAATTACGTACAATTTACAAAATTTCATACCACGTTGTATTCATAAAAGTTTTTCTTTTTTGAATTAAAATTTTCGATTTACGAAAAAACTGTTATTATTTAATTCAATTTCTTACTAAAATGAGGGATGATTTAGCACGCTTTTTACATTTCTGTGAAATTTCTTTAAAACAATTCATTATTTTTGTCTACCATGAAATCTTAAGTCTTCTTAAAATCAGGCCGCGCATTTTTTCACAAAGAAAACGTCTGGTGCACTATTTTTTCTCATTTTTCTCAAAGACATTAATTAGGTCTGCGCTGTCTACATAAATCTTGAGTGCCCCATCCCAAAAAAATCTCGCTGCAGGACTGTCCAAAAAAAATCTTTCCAAAAATCTGAACAAGAAGCCTCTTTAAATGGGCCAAACTTAGGGAATTTTAAAGTTAGCTAAAAATCTTCGAGGCTCCATTCATTTTAGACTGTAAATTTGTCTTTCGCAGGAGAGTATCACAGCCCTCTATACCATTAAAAACCATAGAGAGCTTCAAATATCTGTCGACGATTCTCCAGTATACATTTTTTATTAAGTTATGTTCTTATTTAGTGTGTAATTGCCATGATTGTGCGGCCTAAAGGCCGCACTCAAACTTCTTTACAATAGTAATTAAAAAATCAACCATCGTTGCGATGGTTTCTACTTGGCATTGTTTGATTGGACTGATTTTCAAATTTTTATTCTTAACCGGTGTTGATAACGTTAATGCACAACCCTTTTAATCGGATGGGTCATTTTATCCATTTTCTAGTTAATCATGGGTCGCACAGGGTAGTGTCCAAGATCGTACGCAAAATTTTTTTTTAGAAGCTATTTTAGCGAATCAGTCAAATAAGTAGAAAACATAAATATTTTTGAATTTTTGAAGGTCTTAGATAAAAAGCTCATATATTATGGTAAGTCCTTAAAATATGGTAAATCCTTAAAATAAAATAAGTCCTATGGATAAATGTTTGTTTCCGCGTTTCACAAAATTTTCGTTTCGTTCTAAATAGAAGAAAACAGTATATTGTTTAATATTGTTTGATAAAATTGATAAAATATTTTCTACCATAATATTATGTAAGATATAAAAAATAATTAAAATCTGCAAATCCCTAAAATCTTAATAAAACGAAAATTTGAATTCAGAAAAGAAACTGTTATGAATACAGCGTGGTATTTTTAATACGCATTTTTGTAAATAAAATAGTTTCTATAAATAAATTGGAAATAATTAAACTTTAATTAATAGTACAAAGGGACTGTCCATAAATTATGTCACACATTTGCGGGGGGGGGGGCGTTCATCAACTTGTGACAAAGTGCAACATGAGGGCGGGGGGGTTGCTTCCTTGTGAACAATCATTAAATTTTATTAATTCTATGCAGTAATTTTTTGCAGAATATAATGTATTATGGGACTCGTGAGGGGGGGGGGGTTAAATAAAAACTTTGTGACATCATTTTGTCTCACATTTTATGACCAAGTGCGACAATGGGTGAGGGGGGGTATAGTTTGGTCCTTAATTGTGTGACATCATTAACAAACAGCCCCAAATTGTATTATTTGCTATTTTCTGATATTTTATTATGTGTACTTATTTTATTCTGTTTCATCTTTATTTAAAATTCAAATTACACATTTTTTCAATAAACTTTTGATTTTCTAATTTTTATTTTTAATTATCACATATTCTTGGATTAAGCATTCCTGATGATGGTATAATAATACCTAAACATCGATGTTGATATGCGATATGCTATCGCTTTTCCTAATTTTTCAATTCAATTTTTACCCCTCCCCCCTTTTAAATTATTAATGTCATTCATTCTGGATTCTCTTAAAATTGTTATGCCATTATTTAAATTTAATTATTTTAATATTACTAGTCGTTAAATATATTATTTTCTAGTACCTAGTAAAACATTAAAATAATTTTCGCACGTTTTCTTTAGTCGGGTGTGGCGCAATAAATGGCAAGGCGGACCGCGGGTTGTGGTATTCATTTCTTTCAAGCAGAATAATAATTATTAAAAAAAGAATTGGAGATCAATTTTAATTATGGTAACGCAATTTTAGTAAAGCAAAAGTCAAAAATTATTACAAAAATCATAATACCACGATATCGCAAGGCTTAAAATTGGTAGAATAGACAATACTTTTCTTTTCTAGAATTAAAAAATATCAATTATTATTACCTAGGCATTTGAAATTAGTTTACACCTATGATGGAGTAAAGCGCCACTTTTAATGTGTGTGTGAGATTTATTTACCCGAAGCGCACCTATCACCTCCCCGATAATCAGGAGTCAAGTAGTCATTTCACTCTCAGAGGTGCGAAAAATATATTTCGATCTAAAAACTGAAATTACGAAGTAATAAAAGATTTCAATAATTTGTTTTAAAGAAAAATGGTCCAAAAAATTATTTTCAATCATTTTTGATATCACTTATTTTTCAGTAAGTTTAAGGATGTCCGATTTTTGATTTTCACTATGGGGATCTCGGTTATTTTAAAAGATACGAAATCCGTTAAATTAGGAAAAAGTTGCGTATTTTAATTCTGATAAATAAACTGAAACGAAATTTAACATATCATTTTTAGTTTTGAAGAAAAAATGAAAAATCGTAATTTTCATTTTAATCTTTTAAATTTAAAACTGATAAACATGGCATTTTTAAGCCAGATATTTTGTGTTTCTTAGGGGCTCCATATTGGATTTTAACATTTTTGAATACAACGATGATGCATTCTGATCGTTTTTGCATTATCAGGATGCATTATCGTAATGATCGTAATCAGAAAATATCAGAAAAAAATTGCATTCAAAAATGTAAAATTCCAGTATGGAGCCCATAAGAAAAACTCTACTATCTTAGATTTATTGGCAAATGAAAAGGATTAAAAAGAAAATTTTCGATTTTAAATTATGAGATATGTAAACCAAAAGTGATAGGTCAAATTATTTCTCAGAGCAAAATGACGCATCTTTACATTAATTTAACAGACTTCGTATCTCTTATTAAGATAACCGAAATCCCAATGGTGAAGGTAGAAAATCGGGCACCCTGTATAAGTAGTTGAAAAGAATTTCAGCAAATTTTAAATAAATTCATACCTCATGAATAGTTCGAGATAAAAATTTTAAATCAAATGTTTTACTTTCGAAAGATACTGAAATTTTTTTAAAAATACAACATAAATAAAACAATTGTTGACTTGGCATGGAATCACACGGAATGTCACACATACAGTAATTGCTACGGTTGTGTGCCTAAAGGCCGCACTGAAACTTATTCATTAATTTAGTTCTTAAAAATTTTTAATTTTAAACTTGTTTACAGGTAAAAGATGCAACTGCAGCCTTAATAGTAGTCATGCTACTCTTCATTCTACCCGCAAAACCAGATTTCCTCCGAATTTTCCGAAGAAACGAAAGTGAGCGTCCAAATGCTCCATCACCATCTCTGGTAACTTGGAAGGTAGTTCAAACCAAAATGCCTTGGGGTCTTATCTTCTTGCTAGGTGGTGCGTTCGCCTTAGCCGAAGGTTCCCAAATTAGCGGTATGAGTCAATTAATTGCGACGCAACTTAACGGACTCCTTGTTCTCAACAAATTTTGGATTATGGTTATAGCGTCGTTAGTTGCGTCGGTGTTGACCGAGTTTTCTAGTAACGTAGCCGTAGCTAACGTAATTTTACAAGTTTTAGCCGAATTGTCCCGTAACGGTAAAATTCATCCAATTTATTTGATGATGCCAGCCGGATTGTGCTGTTCTCACGCGTTTTGTTTACCGGTCGGTACACCCCCTAACGCCATAGCATCGGCCGCGTGTAACATACCAACTAAAGATATGGCCAAAGCAGGATTGGGAGTCTCCGTACTCGCTTTACTCGTATTATTTATAATTTTTCCCTTGTTAGCTCCCGCAGTATACCCCGATTTAAACACTTTCCCCGAATGGGCGTGGAAAAACGCCACTGAAGCACTTTAAAATGTTTAAATTTTAACCATTCGAAACGTAGACAATATTTTATTATTTGATTAGAGATCTCAGAGACTGCATATAAAAAAAAATTATAAATAAAAATCGAAAACTATTTTGTAATTATTATTTGGCGCGTTACATTTTTATTATAAGTAACTAAAGTATTTTATGCTATTAATTAATTAGCATTTTCCCAAAAAATGTAAATTAATCGGCGGTTAAATAATAATTACGGAATTGAACGTTACAATAATTAGTTTAGCCAATGACTACAGTTTGTTCATTAGTAGATACAGAGGCTATGGTTATAGTATTAGATTGTTAAAACTATTTAGGTATTTATTTTTTTAATTTTGTTTGTACATTTCTTTGAAAAAGATTGTATACGTCAATACAAAAACTAATGTTTGTGCAAATATAAATAGAGGTGCTCTATAAAAGTATTTTTGCTAATTGCGTATTTGTAGATACCTATAAATAAGATTTTAAAAATCAGACTGAGGAGAAGGTTTCATGTGAATGATATTATTTTCTTTGTCTTATCGATACATTCGTGGTGCAAAGAGAACTCACATTCGCTTACATTATCTCTTTGTAACGCGTACGCACTATAGAACTTTAGAAATCAAAGATGTTTCTTGAAAAAAAAATTTGAGAAGATTTTCACTGCCGACGTGCTTTTTCATCAATTCAAAATTTATCATAAAATGTCTTCCAATTCACGTGCTCACTTTTTATTAAGTTAGTATTGCATTATAACACTACATTCATTTGACAATATTTATTAAGTGATTGTATTTTATTTCATGTAACAAATAAAGTATGTTGAAATATATTTAGTATTTTTCTATCATAAGTGGATTTAGATACAATTTCACCAACCAGAAACATGACATATTCCCCCCTTATTATTCATTTCTACGAGTTGTTACGCAGAAGAAACGGAGGTAAGTATAGGGTATGCTTTCTAGCTGCCAAAAATTGATGGGATGTTTTTTTAATAATTTTAATTATCGTAAATCGGGTGTGGTACTTCAGCACCATTGCACTGAAGTAGAAGCGTATTGTGCCCCGATCGCCCCCAGACTTTGCAACGCCAGCAACTCAGTAGCGTCAGGCGTCTTGTGCTGAGCCGCTTGGTAGGCCTTACGTCACCATAACACCCCCAACAAGCCAATCTTCCAGAGTTCCGCGGGTCGCCACCATCGTGTAGGTCCAGCCTGGCATACGACGAAGGTCCGATAAAGCGTTGCTCAGTCGATGAGGGCGGGGGCGAATTTTTGTAAACCTAACTTGAAATTATGATTCAACAAATCACGGCCGACCGCAGTTCTTTGTAACCATCGGGTAGGTCACCCCTACAAGTGCTTACCCGAACAAGTGTTGCTTGCATGCGAATATCAAATAATTCGATTTCGAGCAGCATATCTGATGCGGTCGACTTTAGCTGCAAGAAATTGATGGGATGTTTTTTTAATTATTTTTTTATGAAAGTAAATGTAATGCCATTTATGATTTGAAAATGATTTCCAGCATGTGACCACCACGACTGATCGTTACGAAGCGCATCCGATCAGTCCAATTTTTGACAACTTTTTCCAATATTTCTGGCCTTATTCATAAATGGCTTGCTGTATATTGACCTCCAATGCTTTCAGAGTTGTTGGTTTGTTAGCATACACCATGGATTTAACATACCCCCAAAGAAAATAATCTGGAGGCGTCAAATCACACATCTTGGAGGCCAATTGATAGGACCATTTCTTGAAATAATGTTGTCACCAAATTGCCCTTTCAATAAATCGATGGTTTCGGTGGATGTGTGGCACGTAGCACATCCTGTTGGAACCATAAGTTGTCGATGTTTAACTCTTGGATTTTTGGAAACAAAATGTATTGAGCATATGTCGATATCTCACACCATTCACCGTAACGGTAGCTCCTTCCTTATTTTGAAAGAGATATGGAGCGATGATGCCGTTGGCGTGTATTCCACACCAAACAGTCAATTTTAATGGATGCAATGGAGTCTCAAGATAATGTTCCGGATTGGTCCCAGTCCATATACGACAATTTTGCTTGTTCACATACCCATTCAACCAGAAATGTGCCTCGTCACTGAACAAAATTTGGCGGTAAAAAAATGGATCCACTTTCAATTGGTTGTGAGCCCAATCTGCGAACGCACGACGCAATCGATTATCATTAGGCTTCAATTCTTGAACCAACTGGATCTTGCAAGGATGTAAACCGAGATCTTGAAAAATACATATTGTGTATTATTCCATTGATAATAGTGTGAAATTACATTATTATCAATGGAATAATCCATAATATGTATTAGTCTTCTATACAAAGTATAACAAGAAGCCTTATGATCTGGCTCCGTGTCTGTCCGTCCGCATAATTCAAATCTAATTTATATATTAAGATAGGTTACAAATATATTCTGTGCTTTAAGATTGTAATCAAGAAGGTATCAACGGATCAAGGTATCAACGGTTTAAGGTATCAACGGATCAAGGTATCAACGGATTAAGTTATCAGATCACGGATTACGTTATCAAATTTACGGATAAAATTTCTTGTCATATTTTATCTACTATATTTTTCTGAAATAAAACTTAAAAAAAAGGCTTCTAATATACAAAGTATAGCAAGAAGCCTTACGATCTGGCTCCGTGTCTGTCTGTCCGCATAATTCAAATCTAATTAGAACCCTCGAAATTGTGATTGTAAACACATCGTATGTATAATAAAACAATAATTTGTTTTAAATTTAGTTATTGTTAACCACAGCAGTGGCTTGATGTAATTGGTGAAGTTAAGTTGTAAATAAAAGAGATAGAAGAGGATTGATCCACCTCAAAAAATGGACCGTACATTACAGAGAAGTAAAGTTCCGAATGGAATGGAAAAGCTTCATTATTAGGTTTGTTTCATCGACGAGTTCTCGTTAGTTCTAGAGCTATGCGCATGCTCTTTAACTAAAATCTGTTTCATCAAACGTTAAAATATGAACTACTAGTTCTAAGAACTGCTAGTCCGCTGTTTCATCAGCCTAATTGTGAGTTCTAGAACAGTTCAGAACGGTTCAAATCAGTACTTGTTCAGAAGCAAGAACCAGAAGGAACTAGTAGTTACTCGAAAAGGCGGCCGCCCATAATATCCCGACTGAAGACGTACTCGTACGAATACGTGTATTTGCCGCCAATCTATTATATAAAACTGAATGTTTGTCTGTTCGTATGTTATAGGCTCCTAGACCGCGTGACCGATTGCGACGAAACTTTAGGGAGTTGTTGCGGGTACGCCCGCGAAGGTTTCTGTAAAGTTTCATCGCGATCGGACGAACGGCATAGGAATGCGGGACCAACAGCGAAACGTTCAACTAATGCCGTCAATAGATGGCGCGACAATTGAAAAACTGAAAGTGCGTTATATATCGTCAACAGGTGCCGCGGCCTAAACATGTCGCTAATTATGTTTCCACCAGTAGTTATGAAAATCTAGAAATTATTTTTAAATAAGTAAAATCAGCTAAAAATAGCTTCCCAAGATTTAAACACGGTCATGGACCAGGTGCTACAGAGGGCTTTGTCGTTTGCCAAATATAAAAATAAAGTCCGAATACAATGCCTTAATCAAAAGTGATTTAAAAGAGATACTTCGGAAATTTGGCAGAGACCTTAACCATCAAACTACATTACGATCAGCAAAGAGAAAAGTCGCGGCCAAAAGCATGAGGCGAAAGTTTTTGTAAAGTTTCATCGCGATCGAACGAACGGTATAGGAATGCGGGACAAAACAGCAAAACGTTCAACTAATACCGTCAACAGGTGCCGAAGGAGAACATGATTAACACTAAACGCCGGCCCTGACTAACCATGGATAAAAGATAATCACCACTGATTATCTCTGAAGAGATTAAGTCGATAAGTTGGTATTAAAGTATTAAAGTAATACCAACTTATAATGGAATACTATATAAAACAACATTAACATTAAAACATCACAAAAATATAATATCGAACAACACGGAACGAAGAAATAACTGAAGATAATTGAATAAAGTGGCAATCGTTCTTACATTTTTATAATTATTTTTAAGTACGGTGAGTTTTGAAGTGACGAACGGCTAGATAGTGCTCCTAATCTATCATATAAGTGTACTGATTGGTGGCCAAAAATCTAAATATATTTTTTAAAATCCATCAGTTATCCCACCCTGTAGTGTACGGAAAGTAGTTGTATTTTTTAAAAGCGATCAGTTATCCCACCCTGTATGTACGGATTATCAGATAAATCCACCCAGATTATCAGATTATCCCTTTTTTTACTATATAAGGAAACTTATTCTAATTATGAAGTGACGAACGGTTTTATTTGTGTAAGTATTATTTGTTTTTACCTTTATTTGTTTTATCTTTTTATTTTATCTGTTTATTTTATTTTATTTACTTTTAGGCTTCTATACAAAGTATAGCAAGAAGCCTTATGATCTGGCTCCGTGTCCGTCTGTCTGTCCGTCTGTCCGTCTGTCCGTCCGCATAATTCAAAATCATACAGAGCGTTTCAAATCGTGTTGGAAATACTCTGTGTGCATAGAGGTCTAAGAACTGGGTAGCCAGTGCGCTACTTTTAGGCTTCTATACAAGGTATAGAAAGAAGCCTTATGGTCTGGCTTCGTGTCCGTCCGCATGTTTCAGAGCCAATCATAACGTTGATCAACTGATACGTTGTTATATTTTAAATACTTCGTCTATATAGTATTGCGTTAATCTGTTAATCCGTTGCTTCGATTCGCTAATGCAATTTATAAATACGCAAATGTTCGAAGGAAATTTACTAAGTTAAAGATATTTTCGAAGAGGTCTCCCTATATAAACTACTTGTTTTACTTTGATGTGAAAAAATAATTTTTTATTGATGTGCTTAGTGAAGTTAAGTTATAAATAAAAGAGAAAGGAGAGGATTGGTCCACCTCAAAAAAAGGACCATACATTACAGAGAAGTAAAATTTCTAATAGAATGGAAAAGTTTGATTGTTATTACTTATATAGTAATTGATAATTACCAATCGCAAAAAATTTAATTTGTGCAGATTATTATCTGATTATGTGATGTTACATTATATGGCGATCAAAAATAACCAGATAATAACAACTTTTTTTTGATACAATGATTGGTTATGAAATTATCCGTTATGCGTTCGGTTCGTTTCGGTTTGCTTCGGGTATTTCCGTGGGACAGACAGAAGGAAGGATTTGGCCTTTTATAATAAGAGATACTTCATCTATATAGTATTGCGTTAATCTGTTAATCCGTTGTTTCGATTCGCTAATGCAATTTATTATTTACATAATTTTTCACCTATATAATTTAAATACGTTGATCCGTTGATCTGTTGATACGTTGATCAGTTGATATGTTGATCAGTTGATACGTTTTAGGCTTCTATACAAAGTATAGCAAGAAGCCTTATGATCTGGCTCCGTGTCCGTCTGTCTGTCCGTCTGTCCGTCTGTCCGTCTGTCCGTCTGTCCGTCTGTCCGTCTGTCCGTCTGTCCGTCCGTCCGTCCGCATAATTCAAAATCATACAGAGCGTTTCAAATCGTGTTGGAAATACTCTGTGTGTATAGAGGTCTAAGAACTGGGTAGCCAGTGCGCTACTTTTAGGCTTCTATACAAGGTATAGAAAGAAGCCTTATGGTCTGGCTTCGTGTCCGTCCGCATGTTTCAGAGCCAATCATAACGTTGAACAACTGATACGTTGTTATATTTTAAATACATCGTCTATATAGTATTGCGTTAATCTGTTAATCCGTTGCTTCGATTCGCTAATGCAATTTATAAATATGCAAATGTTCGAAGGAAATTTACTAAGTTAAAGATATTTTCGAAGAGGTCTCCCTATATAAACTACTTGTTTTACTTTGATGTGAAAAAATAATTTTTTATTGATGTGGTTAGTGAAGTTAAGTTATAAATAAAAGAGAAAGGAGAGGATTGGTCCACCTCAAAAAAAGGACCATACATTACAGAGAAGTAAAATTTCTAATAGAATGGAAAAGTTTGATTATTATTACTTATATAGTAAATGATAATTACCAATCGCAAAAAATTTAATTGGTGCAGATTATCTGATTATTTCAAGTGAAGCTCGTGATGGTTTACAGTTTCTTCTTCAGGTATGTTGAATTTTAATATGTGGAGTTCTACTTGAAATAATTAGTTTACTTCTTGTTAGATTTAGATCAACCTATATACAGATGATTAATCTATTAATCCGATGATACAATGATCCGATGATACGATGATACGATGATACGATGATACGATGATACGATGAAACGATGATACGATGATACGATGATCCGATGATCCGATGGTACGATTATCCGATAATCCGATGATACGCGTACAACCAATTATGATTCTATGGTTTTCTACAACCGTTAAATGTTAATTAAACATTGAAAATCAAGTAAAAATATATATATTATTGCGTATAATATTCCATATAAATATATAGTGTCAAATTAAGAACGGTTATAATATAGAATGTTTTAGTTATCGATTAACAGATGATGTGATAATTTCTTATTGCGATGTTAAGTCACCTTAAGGTCGGTTTTACAATTGTCTCTCGACAACCTTGTTTGAGGTGGATCCATCCTCTTCCTTCTCTTTTATTTACAACTTAACTTCACTATCCACATCAAGCCACTGCTGTGGTTAAAATAAAATAATAAATAATTAGTGCAGATTATCTGATTATGTGATGTTACATTATATGGCGACCAAAAATAACCAGATAATAACAACTTTCCACACCAGAAAGGTAGCTGTATAGAAGCCTAAGAACTGCCGCTAAAGCGAGTTCCACCTTGTTGTAATTATTATTTACTTCACTGTTATAATTTGAATCCAACACACTGTTATGCTTAAACGCGCACGCGCATCACTTGGTAGATCTACCAGCGGAGCACGCAACATTCGGCGATTCCGAGCTTCTCAATCAAGTGAGGAGCGACAAGCGAGCAATGAAGCTGATCGTTTACGACTTGCTCAATCGCGTGCGTCAGAATCGGAAGAGCAACGAACAATTGAAGTTAATTTATTTATAAAATAAAAAACATTTTGAGGTTGTTGCCAACCTCATCATAAAATGGACCCTGCAAATTGGCGGGGAGTTCATGTTTTCATCACAATTATAAAATCATTCTTAGAGTTTTTATCAAGTTCTGGTCGTTTTTTATGAATTTTTTAATCGGGTTTCAAACCGCGTGTCATTTGGTATATTGTTACATACATATAATCTGCCTATTTTTGATATGTTGGTTTCTGTTTTGTTTGTTTCAGGTTTCCACAATGGATTGCGTGGGCGTTTTTATTTCATCAATGTTTGGTAAGTAATATCGGTTTTCATGTCTTGATTTGTAATCTATTTTTCATTTTCGATAGTTATTTGATTTTTTTGGGTACACTCAAACCTTATTTCTTATCACGGTTATTAGTTTTTAGGATTAGATCTTATTGGTCACGGTTATTTCTTTCGTTGTCAATAGTGGTTGCTATGGATTGTGCAAGGGCCATAAGACGGTCCTTATATACATTACACAGGGTTGATCCTGTGGAGTGCTTATTGTCACTGAGCTTCGCTCTGACACAGTTGGCGCATACATGCATAGCAGGTTCCTTTTGTACTACACAGTCACGTGAAGCGTGTTCTGTTGAGGTGCAAAAGGCGCATGTTTCATTTCCTTTGCAAAATTTGGCTGTGTGGCCAAAACGTTGGCATTTATAACATCGGGCAATTCCGATGTGGTTCCGCACTCGGTAGCTTTTCCAAGCCACTATGAATTTACCTTCCTTGATTGTTGCTTCATGGATCAGAGGGTGAAGCTCTAGGATCCATTTGTTGTGTGTTCTTATTCTGGTATGTACGGGATTGGCTCTTTTGAGCCACGAACTCCCGGCCATATTGACCGCCTCGGGAAAATTTCTTTCTATTTCCGCTATGATTTGATTCTTAGAGACGGATTTGTCTACCATCTGTATAGCAATTGATGGCCAGGTAGCTGAAGGCTCCCGTGCCATCAATTGGTTTTTAGCTAGTAGAGTGCTGCCTACTAGTTTCTTGACCGAAGGGTGGGAGGATTCCACCACGACACTTTTGTTTTTTGTCAGATAGAGCCTATCTGCTTTTATTCCAAGATCTTCCGCTCTGATGCTAGTCAGGGCGGCCCTTGTGTTTTCCGCTGACAGGAATGAGCTACCCTCTCCAGGGTAGACAATCACTTTATATTTCTTGCGCGTGCTCCGGGGGCTGCTGATGGCAGCCCTCTTCATTGCTGTTTGGTACCTCCTGGGTGGGCTGTACTTCGTGGGTTCTTCCTTAGGGGAAGAATCTGTTTCCTTGGGTTCCCGGACCTTGAAGAGGTTCGGGGTGTTGGACTCTGTCAATTCTTTCTTAGGTGGGTCCTGCTTTTTGGGCTCTTCCTGAGGGGAAGAAATTGTTTCTTTGGGTACCCGGACCTTGAGGAGGTTCGCGGGGGTGGCAGGGGCAGGGACCGCCTCTGCTGTGTTTACTTTGGACGGGGGAGGGGTGGCTGAAGGCTCACCCGTCCCTCGTATGTTGTCATTTCCCTTCAGTATAAATTCTACAAGTTTCAAGGTGCTTTCTTTCATGTCTTCAACATTTTTTTGTGCGTTTTCCTTATCTTCGAGTTTTTCTTTGCTTTGGTTGATGAATTTCATTACTTTATGTGATGCGTTCGATACATTGGAAAGTATTTCTTTCGCCCATTTTGTTGTTTCCGTATGGTTTTTACTTGGTGTTTCTTCTATTCCAAGTTCTTCTTTTTCTTGTATTGCCTGTCTGATTTCGGACAATGCTTCGAGCAGTTTTTCCATTTTTTGTTCGCTTTGTGTTTTCTCAGTTTCATAATTTTTTTCCTTAGTTTCGTTACTGTTTTCACTTAGCGTTTTCGTTACTTGTCTTTCATGTTTTTCTTTTTCTTGTTTCGCCAATCTGGCACGTTTCCTTTGGTTTTTGTTTGGTTTCTTTTTTGCTTCCTTTCGAATTTCTTCTTGTTTTTCGTTGTCCGAGCTATTACTTTCTTCATCTTCAAATGTGGGCCATTCTTCGGGCCACTCGTGGGGACTTTCTTCTTCGTCTGTCTCAGGATTGTTTCTACGTTTTTTTTCATTTTCTTCGATTTTTGCTGATGAGGCCATATTAGACGATTTCACTCACATAGAGCAACGAACAATTGAAGTTAATTTATTTATAAAATAAAAAACATTTTGAGGTTGTTGCCAACCTCATCATAAAATGGACCCTGCAAATTGGCGGGGAGTTCATGTTTTCATCACAATTATTAAATCATTCTTAGAGTTTTTATCAAGTTCTGGTCGTTTTTTATGAATTTTTTTTTAATCGGGTTTCAAACCGCGTGTCATTTGGTATATTGTTACATACATATAATCTGCCTATTTTTGATATGTTGGTTTCTGATTTGTTTGTTTCAGGTTTCCACAATGGATTGCGTGGGCGTTTTTATCTCATCAATGTTTGGTAAGTATCGGTTTTCATGTCTTGATTTGTAATCTATTTTTCATTTTCGATAGTTATTTGACTTTTTTGGGTACCCTCAAACCTTATTTCTTATCACGGTTATTAGTTTTTAGGATTAGATCTTATTGGTCACGGTTATTTCTTTCGCTGTCAATAGTGGTTGCTATGGATTGTGCAAGGGCCATAAGACGGTCCTTATATACTTTACACAGGGTTGATCCTGTGGAGTGCTTATTGTCACTGAGCTTCGCTCTGACACAGTTGGCGCATACATGCATAGCAAGTTCCTTTTGCACTACACAGTCACGTGAAGCGTGTTCTGTTGAGGTGCAAAAGGCGCATGTTTCATTTCCTTTGCAAAATTTGGCTGTGTGGCCAAAACGTTGGCATTTATAACATCGGGCAATTCCGATGTGGTTCCGCACTCGGTAGCTTTTCCAAGCCACTATGAATTTACCTTCCTTGATTGTTGCTTCATGGATCAGAGGGTGAAGCTCTAGGATCCATTTGTTGTGTGTTCTTATTCTGGTATGTACGGGATTGGCTCTTTTGAGCCACGAACTCCCGGCCATATTGACCGCCTCGGGAAAACTTCTTTCTATTTCCGCTATGATTTGATTCTTAGAGACGGATTTGTCTACCATCTGTATAGCAATTGATGGCCAGGTAGCTGAAGGCTCCCGTGCCATCAATTGGTTCTCCGCTAGTAGAGTGCTGCCTACTAGTTTCTTGACCGAGGGGTGGGAGGATTCCACCACGACACTTTTGTTTTTCGTCAGATAGAGCCTATCTGCTTTTATTCCAAGATCTTCCGCTCTGATGCTAGTCAGGGCGGCCCTTGTGCTTTCCGCTGACAGGAATGAGCTACCCTCTCCAGGGTAGACAATCACTTTATATTTCTTGCGCGCGCTCCGGGGGCTGCTGATGGCAGCCCTCTTCATTGCTGTTTGGTACCTCCTGGGTGGGCTGTACTTCGTGGGTTCTTCCTTAGGGGAAGAATCTGTTTCCTTGGGTTCCCGGACCTTGAAGAGGTTCGGGGGGTTGGACTCTGCCAATTCTTTCTTAGGTGGGTCCTGCTTTTTGGGCTCTTCCTGAGGGGAAGAAATTGTTTCTTTGGGTACCCGGACCTTGAGGAGGTTCGCGGGGGTGGCAGGGGCAGGGACCGCCTCTGCTGTGTTTACTTTGGACGGGGGAGGGGTGGCTGAAGGCTCACCCGTCCCTCGTATGTTGTTATTGCCCTTCAGTATAAATTCTACAAGTTTCAAGGTGCTTTCTTTCATGTCTTCAACATTTTTTTGTGCGTTTTCCTTATCTTCGAGTTTTTCTTTGCTTTGGTTGATGAATTTCATTACTTTATGTGATGCGTTCGATACATTGGAAAGTATTTCTTTCGCCCATTTTGTTGCTTCCGTATGGCTTTTACTTGGTGTTTCTTCTATTCCAAGTTCTTCTTTTTCTTGTATTGCCTGTCTGATTTCGGACAATGCTTCGAGCAGTTTTGTGCCTATTTCCATTTTTTGTTCACTTTGTGTTTTTTCAGTTTCATAATTTTTTTCCTTTGTTTCGTTACTGTTTTCACTTAGCGTTTTCGTTACTTGTCTTTCATGTTTTTCTTTTTCTTGTTTCGCCAATCTGGCACGTTTCCTTTGGTTTTTGTTTGGTTTCTTTTTTGCTTCCTTTCGAATTTCTTCTTGTTTTTCGTTGTCCGAGCTATTACTTTCTTCATCTTCAAATGTGGGCCATTCTTCGGGCCACTCGTGGGGACTTTCTTCTTCGTCTGTCTCAGGATTGTTTCTACGTTTCTTTTCATTTTCTTCGATTTTTGCTGATGAGGCCATATTAGACGATTTCGACTTTCTCTAGAGCAACGAACAATTGAAGTTAATTTATTATATATAATAAAAAACAGGTTGGCAATTGCCAATCAAAAAGATAATCTGCAAATTGGCAGAGATTTCATGTTGTCATAAAAAATAAAAAATAAATTGTCTCAAAAATTTAAATTATCTGTTTCGGGGTCTTTGGTATGAATTTTTGATGGGGTTTCAAACCGCATTCGTTGGTTGGTATTGTAACATACATTTAATCTGCATGATTTTTATAGGTTATTTCTAATGATTTTTGTTTTTTTTTTCAGGTTTCCGAATCCGGTTTGTATGGGCGTTTATTCATTCTTCGCTTGTTGGTAGGTCTCATGGTAAGTATTAAACATTTTTTTTTCTTTTCAATTCCAGTATGTCGTTTTTTTATTCACACCCAGACCTTATTTCATGTCGGGTTATTGGTTTTATATGATTAGTTCTCGGTAATAACAACGGTCTTGTTCTCGAGGAATTTACACATCAGGTCGGGTGGTGTTTCTTCGTACAGCTCGTCCAGTTGTGCAGGGAGATGGATGCCATGATAGGCCGCCAACTCCAACTGTTCTTGCATGTACAAATCGCACTCCCGTATCCGATGTGTAGGTTCATCGAGAACGTCGCAGGCCGGGCATAGTCCGTCCTCCGATTTCCCCAATCTCTTGAGGTGTCGGCCGAACTCGCCATGACCGGTTAGCATTTGAGTCATCTGAAAAGAATTGTTAGTTATTTTATTAGCTACCTTGGGGATGAACTGGTAGGTAATTCTACCTACCACTCCATCATCCCACCTTTTTTGCCATTCTAGTTGAATAATCTCCTCCATCTTCCGTTTCATTTCTACTCTGTATCTATATTCGTTTGGGTCTATTCTTACCCCCATGAAGGTGGTTACTTTCTTGTTTTTGGCTTCACGCCATGACAGTAGTCGTAAGAGTTCTAAGTCGATTGGGTGGATACCTGCCAAAACACCCGCGGCTAAGGCCGACACAGTCCTATAACATTTTGCTATCACTCGACAGCAAAATCCATAGCACGATATCAGCCGGGCCAACGTGTGCTTATCCCTTATTCTATGTATCCAGATCTCGCTTCCGTAAGCCAAGATGGGGACCACCGCCCCCTGATAGATCCTTCGCATAGAGTTCGAGGTGTCCAAGTTCCAACCACTTTTGGCCATTCGATGCAGCGCATGGACCAGTTTACTGGCTTTGCCGCAAACGTAGTTTACGTGCGGTTGCATCGATAGGTTTTCGTCAATAAGGACCCCAAGGTACTTGTATTCCCTTGCCACCTTTATCTTCTTTCCGTTTAGTTTTACGTCTAAGTCGTAATTATGGACTCGCTTCGGGTACAAGCACATGATCTTCGTCTTCGTTTCCGAGAGAGCGAGTTTCATGTCCTTGCACCATCCGCTTAGTTGATTGACGCACGTTTGTAGTTTTCTTTGCAATTCGATTCGGGAAGACGCCGTGACGACCGTCGCGATGTCATCCGCGTACGCGAAGGTATGAGTACCCTCTTGTTTTTCTTGCTTTAGATAGTGATCCAGAAGTGAGTTCCACAGGATCGGACCGAGGACCGAGCCCTGGGGACATCCCTTCGTGGATCTTTTCCCTACCTTTGAGACCCCGGAAGTGAGAGTCACTTCCCGAGCTGAAAGGTAGCTTTTGATCATGACCTTTAACCTGTGTGGGAGCCCCTTTTCTCTCAGCGAGCGGAAAAGAGCCGGCCACCACATGTTATCAAAAGCTCCGGAGATGTCGTAAAAGATTACCGCGAGAAAACCCTTGGCTTTCCTTCGCTTCATCTCCGTAGTATCTATTTTTGCATAAAATGCCTTAAGGGCTGTTGTGGTGCTCATACCTTCCACGAAGCCATATTGGCACCGATCGTGGTAAGGGGTATTACTTTCGATTATTCGTTTTTTCATGATTTTTTCCAAAATTTTGCCGAACACCGGCAAGAGGGTGATCGGCCTGTAGTTCTTAATGTTGCTTGTTTCCCCATCTGGGTTCTTGAGTAGGATCTTGAGGACCCCCTTCTGCCACAGTTTGGGGAAATAAGCAACCTTAATGCACGCGTTGTATATACCCATTAGCACGTTTTTGATGACAACATAGAGTTTTTTAAGAAAAGATCCCTGAATGTTGTCAAAACCCGGTGCCTTTCTGGCTTGTGTCGTCCTGATTAGGTCATCCAGCTCGTCGCTTTCGACCTCCCTGACCTGCGCCATGTCCGGCACGCCCCTCAGATTTTCGAAATCCGACCGCATGGTTTGGTGATCCACCGTTGCATCGGAGTTTCGATCGTCGTCGGGGAGTAGACCGTTCATGAGGTAGGTTAGGGTCTTTTCCGGCGTTTCCGTTACCTTCCCGTCCCCACCACTGAAGGTGGTAAGGATGTTTTTGCCTTTGTATTTTCTAGCCGCTAGTTTGTAGGTAACCCCCCAGGGGTTGGGTACAAGGTCGTCCTCGACGAACTTTTGCCAACTCGCCTGTTTTGCTTTTTTGAGTATATCCAAGAATTTCTCCTTGGATTCCATCATTGCAATGTACAGCCCGTTCTGTTCGTTCTCAATGCGGTTCCTATACAGGGCCGCCTTCCGCGAGAGATAATTCTTTCGCGCTCTTTCGAGATTGTCGGTCCACCAGTCAGGCCGGCCAACGTAGATCTTCTTCATTTGGGCTTTCCTATTGATTAGATCCTGGATTTTTCCGTGCAATTCGGAAACCATGTCCTCGATTTCGTTTTCGGTGGTTAGATTGTCCGACCTGGGGCCGTTTTCCTCTACCCATCGAGCTAACTCCGTCTCAATGGTTTCCGCTTGGATTGTATCTGGGTTTCTATTCCTACTAATCCTGATGGGATTATTAGGTGCTCCTATTTCAAAAGTGATTGTTCTATGGTCTGTGATTATGACATGTTCCGCAATATCCCATGAGTGGGTTATATTGACGGTGTCGCAAGTGCCCAACGTTAGATCTACGTTGCTCTTCCTGCCGAGGGAGTCCTCGAATGAAGGCGGTTTGTTTGGTCGATTGAACACGAATAGTTCGTGCTGTACAATGAATTCCTCCAGCGCCTGCGCCCTGGAGTCGGAATCCACGGTGTCATACCACACCTTCGATCGGCAATTAAAATCTCCGCAAATGTATGTCTTCCCCTTTCCGCAAACACCCAGTGCTTTCCGGAGGTCTTCGAGTGGAACTTGTATATCCTCTGAGGGAGGAAAATACGTGCCTATAAAATAGTAGGTCACTTTGCTACTGAAGGTAATTGAAACGACCGTTACGAACTTGCTGGAAACTTGCGGGAGGAAGGAGAACGTGAATTCATTTCCTACCGCATCGTTAACCATAATGCAAGTTCGGAAGTGGTCGCCGAAGATTGCTGCCGTCCGTGTGTTTGGGGAGAAGGGAAGACGAAACCCTCCTGCTGCCGCGGGGTAGCAGTAGGGTTCCGAAAGAATGGCCAAAAGTATGTCTTCCTGAGCAACAAAGCGTTGCACGTCGGCCGTGGCGGCCTCCGAGTTCCTTAGGTTTACCTGCAAGACTTTGAGTGGCTTACTCATTGGCAATGTCTGTAAGCGTCAAAACTGAATGGGCATAATCCATGAGTCTTGCTTTGTAGACCCTACACAAGTTAGATCCCGTGGTGTGACTGGCATCGCTGTATTTGGCTCTGACACAGTTTATACACACATGTTTTGCCCGGTCGTTCTGCACCCCACAGGCACGTGAGGCGTGTTCCGTGGAGGAGCAGAACGCACATGTTTCACTCCCTTTGCAATATTTTGCCGTGTGCCGAAGCGCTGACACTTGTAGCAGCGCGTAATCGTGATATGGTCATGGATGCGGTAACTTTTCCAGGAAGCCCTAAACTTCCCGTCCTTAATTGCCGCTTCCCTGACCAGGGGGTGAACTTCTAGGATCCACTTGTTGTGGGTCTTTCCTTTGGAGTGTACCGGGTTTATGTTCCTGAGCCAGGAGCTCCCGGCCGCTTTAATTGCTTCAGGGAAATTCGCGCCGAATTCCTCGACCACCCTTTCTTTGGACAATGTTTTGTCCACCATTTGTAAGGAAATTGATGGCCAGGTAGCTGAGGGCTCCCGGGCCACCAATTTCTTTTCTTTTAGGAGAGAATTGCCGATGAGATTTTTGAGTGACGGTTGAGATGACTCGACCATCACTCCGTTATTCTTTATTGGATATACTCTGTCCGGTTTTATATTCAGGTCCGCTAATTTGATACTAGTGAGTTGACTTTTGGTTTCCTCAGCGGATTTGATAGTGTTCCCTTCGTCAGGGTACACTATCACCTTGTACTTTTTGGCGGGCATGCTGCGAGGGCCGCCAGCGGCGACCTTCTTAGCCGCCTCCAGGTAGTCCCTGGGGGGGTTCTGCTTGTCTGTTTCTATAGTTGTTTTGCTTTCGATGACCTGAAGGGTCGGCGTTATGGCTGGGGTGGTCTTGCTGATGGCTTTGACCACCTCCTCTATGATTTCTTTTGTATGAGGAGGGGAGGCTGAAGGCGCTCCCGTCCCCATTCTATTCCTTCTGATCCCTTCCTGGACCAGCTCCTGTATCAGTCCCTCCACGTCTTTTATCCTCTCGAGGGCCTCTTCTCGGAAGTTGAGGGCCTCCTTACTTCTCATTAAAAATCTACGCACTTCGTGTACGTTATTCATTGCCGTTTTCGAGGCTTCCTTCAATCTGCGGTCCGACCATATTTCTAAACCTTCGTCCAACGTCTGGCTACTGGCCAAGTCCGGAGTAGACTTAACGGTCTGCTCCGGGCTTGTGTTCACCCTCGCGTTCTCCTCGGCTTCTTGGGTTTCTTTCTTCTTTTTCTTTATTTCTTCTTCTTTTTCGTATTCTTCTTCGATTTTTCGCTTTCTATCTTTTTTCCTTTGATTTTTCGTTCTTTTATTCTTTTTGGTTTCATCGCTATCTGATTCTTTTTCTTTTTCATTTTTTTCGGCCACGTCAAGTTCTATCTGTTTTGCTTTGAGCATCGATTCAAAATCAATTTCATCGCTGTCCTCGCTCGCCGAGGGATCGGTGGTGTCCATTACTTCGGTTACTTCTTTTTTCTTCTTGCGTGTTCTTTTGGCTTTCATTATGAAAGGAGTCTCGTCCTCACTTTCTTCGGTGTTATCTGTGCTATCTCGACCTCTTTTGGTTTTCGCGATTTTTCGCGAATCTGTGTTTTGACTTCGTGTCGTCCTAGTTGTCTCTGGCGGTTTCTTCTTCGGGTGGGGATCTTCACTTTTCTCTCTGGATTTCATTATTATCTTGGAATCAAGTATTTTAATTTTGGGTATTTCGGAAACCATATCGTTGGTTTTTATCTTCTCACTGCTCACCTCAGAGCAACGAACAATTGAAGTTAATTTATTTATAAAATAAAAAACATTTTGAGGTTATTGCCAACCTCATCAGAAAATGGACCCTGCAAATTGGCGGGGAGTTCATGTTTTCATCACAATTATAAAATCATTTTTAGAGATTTTTATCAAGTTCTGGTCGTTTTTATGAATTTTTATCGGGTTTCAAACCGCATGTCATTTGGTATATTGTTACATACATATAATCTGCCTATTTTTGATATGTTGTTTTCTGATTTGTTTTATGTTTCAGGTTTCCATACTGGATTGCGTGGGCGTTTTTATTTCATCAATGTTGGTAAGTATTGGTTTTCATATCTTGATTTTAGAGTCTATTTTTCATTTTCGATCGTTATTTGGCTTTTTGGGTACACTCAAACCTTTTTTCTTATCAGGGTTATTAGTTTTTTAAGATTAGTTCTCATTGGTCACGGTTATTTCTCTCGTTGTCAATAGTGGTTGCTATGGATTGTGTAAGGGCCATAAGGCGGGCCTTATACACTTTACACAGGATTGATCCTGTGGAGTGCTTGTTGTCACTGAGCTTCGCTCTGACACAGTTGACGCATACATGCTTAGCAAGTTCCTTTTGCACTACACAGTCACGTGAAGCGTGTTCTGTTGAGGTGCAAAAGGCGCATGTTTCATTTCCTTTGCAAAATTTGGCTGTGTGGCCAAAACGTTGGCATTTATAACATCGGACGATTCCGATGTGATTCCGCACCCGGTAGCTTTTCCAAGCCACTCTGAATTTACCCTCCTTCATTGTTGCTTCATGGACCAGGGGGTGAACCTCCAGGATCCATTTGTTGTGAGTTCTTCCTCTGGTATGTACGGGATTGGCTCTTTTGAGCCAAGAAATCCCGGCCATATTGACCACCTCCGGAAAACTCCTTTCTATTTCCGCTGTGATTTGATCCTTAGAGACGGATTTGTCCACCATCTGTATAGCAATTGATGGCCAGGTAGCTGAAGGCTCCCGGGCCATCAATTGGTTCTCCGCTAGTAGAGTGCTGCCTACTAGTTTCTTGACCGAAGGGTGGCAGGATTCCACCACAACACTTTTGTTTTTCGTCAGATAGAGCCTATCTGCTTTTATGCCAAGATCTTCCGCTCTGATGCTAGTCAGGGCGGATTTTGTGTTTTCTGCTGACTGGAATGAGCTACCCTCTCCAGGGTAGACAATTACTTTATATTTTTTATGTGTGCTTCGGGGGTTGCTGATGGCGGCCCTCTTCATTGCTGTCAGGTATTTCCTGGGTGGGTCGTGCTTCGTGGATTCTTCCTTAGGGGAAGAATCCGTTTCCTTGGGTTCCCGAACCTTGAGGAGGTTCGGGGGGTTGGACTCTGCCAAATTTTTCTTAGGTGGGTTTTGCTTTTTGGGTTCTTCCTGAGGGGAAGAATTTGTTTCTTTGAGTTCCCGGACCTTGAGGAGGTTCGCGGGGGTGGCAGGGGCAGGAACCGCCTCTGCTGTATTTACTTTGGACGGGGGAAGGGTGGCTGAAGGCTTACTCGTCCCTCGTTTGTTGTTATTGCCCTTCAGTATGAATAGTAGAAGTTTGAAGATGCTTTCTTTCATATCTTCTAAATTTTTTAGTGTGTTTTTCCTTTCGTCGAGTTCTTCTTTGCTTAATATGATGAATTTCATTATTTTATGCGTGGCTTTCGATATGTTGGGAAATATTTCTTTCGCCCATTCTGTTATTCCCAAATGGCTTTCACTTGGTGTTTCTGTTTCTTCTATTCCATGTTCTTCTTTATTTTCTTGCATCGCCTGTAGGATTCTGGACAATGTTTCGATCAGCTCTGTGGATGTTTCCAAATTGTATTCACTTTGTGTCTTTTCAGTTTCATAATTTTTTCCTTTTGTTTCATTACTGTTTTCACTTAGCGTTTCTGTCTCTTGTTTTTCATGTTTTTCTTTTTCTTGCTTCGCCAATCTGGCACGTTTCCTTTGGTTTTTGTTTGGTTTCTTTTTTGCTTCCTTTCGAATTTTTCCTTGTTTTTCGTTGTCCGAGCTATTGTTTTCTTCATCTTCAAGTGTGGACCATTCTTTGGGCCACTCGTGGGGACTTTCTTCTTCGTCTGTCTCAGGATTGTTTCTACGTTTCTTTTCATTTTCTTCGATTTTTGCTGATGAGGCCATATTAGACGATTTCGACTTTCTCTGTTTCTTAGAGCAACGAACAGTAAGAGTCGAAGCAGATCGTTTGCGACTTGCTCAATCGCGTGCGTCTGAATCAGAAGAGCAACGAACTGTAAGAGTCGAAGCACAACGTTTACGAAATATTCAATCTCGACGAACCATATGTACTGACTTGAATCTTGGTGCATTCCAGTACAATGTCAATTACGACTACAGTCTACATCCAAATGTAGTCATCGGCAAAATGGATAAGGTGTGGGGGCATTGCGGTGCACGAAAGTTCAACAATGAAACACCAGGAATGTGCTGCGCAAACGGCAAAGTTAAACTACCTACTTTGCGTTCACCGCTTGAACCTCTGCTGTCATTGCTTTCGGGCAACTCAGCTGATTCGAAGCATTTTTTGCATAACATTCGCAAAAGTGCAATGGCGGCCGCTGATAAGTTACTTTGTGGTACCTGTAATGTTTTGTTTGTTTTGGCGGAGAATGCGCATGTGAGTTGTGCCGGAAGTTGTGGAAGGTGTTTTCACATGAATTGTGCTCTAGTAAAAAAGAGTGAATTGAACTGTTTGCTGCATAATAGCAATTTGAAATGGTTTTGTAGCGACTGTGCTGATATGGGTCAATTTGCTTTGAGTGGTGCGCTTGATAAGAGGTCGAATGTGTGTGATATGTTTGATGAATGTATGCGGATTATTAAGAACCAAGGAAATTTGATTATGGAATTGAAGGCCGATTTGAAATCTTTAATGAATAATATGGTTGTTAATCAGGGTCCTAATAAATCTGATAATGATGGTTCTGGAGTTGATAAAACTTCTTTGATTTCTGCTGTGGCTGGTGATGGTATGCCGCTGCCTGATGATCCAAAAATCAAGCAACTAGTAAGTCAGTCGAAACGACCTGTGAACAGAGTTAAGACCAGGTCAGATACCGTTGGTGCGGCAAACGGAAAAGCTGTTATCAGGAGTGACTCTTCTTCTAAAAATAAGAAGTCGGGTGTGGTTGCACCTGCTCCGCGAAACTCATGTGACCCACCTGTAGATGTCGGCTCCTCTGATGGCGAGGCTGATGTGGAGTGGAAGTCTGTTACAACAAAGCGGGGTCGCAGAACATCTGGGGGAAAGTCTGTTGTCGTAATTGGCAGTAACATGGAATCGAAAATTCAGGCGCTACCTAAGAAGGCCTTCGTGTTTGTCTCGAGATTGTTGCCGGGGGTGAAGACAGAGACGTTGACCTCTGTGTTGAGGGAACGATTCTCTGAAGTTGAGTGTGAAACCATAACACCTAAATTTCCCCAACACTATTCATCTTTTAAAGTAACGGTGCATTTTAAGAATCTTGAAGAGATTATGGACCCAACCATATGGCCTGTTGGAGCATTGATAAAGCGCTATGTGCACATGAGGCCGAAGATTCAGCAGGATTTTTCGCAGAGTATGAAGGTGAAGGAGCAGGGGTAGGGCCTGCTATCACTTTTCAGGCTTCCTCCCTTGGCTCGTCGGGGTCGGAGGCTGCGGTAGGTGAGAGGCTGGAGTCAACTGATGTAATCTCTGATGGCCTGAAGTGTGATTTCATTTTAATAAATATTCAAGGACTGACTTCTGCAAAGATTGATCAAATGAGTGTTGACTTTTGCGATATGCAACCAAATTTTATTTGTATAACTGAGACGTGGGCTACGTGTGAGTCAGTGGGCTCTTTCAGCTTCCAGGATTTTAGCATGGTTTCTTCCTACTGTAGAGGTGAGAGAGTGAATGGTGGTGTTGCGTTGTTTGCTCGGACGGGTTTGAACATTGTGCCTGTTGATCTGAGTGCCTATTGTAGCGAGATTGTGATTGAGCTCTGTGGGGCTGTGTGGTGTCTTCCGGAGGAGTCGGTTTTTGTTGTAGTCTGTTATAGATCCCCTTCTGGTGATCTGGATGTGTTTATTGAAGTTTTGTCTAATGTTTTTGAGAATTTTTATAATGGCGGTAGGCAGAAATTTGTATTGCTGGGTGATTTTAATGTGCACTTGCAGGATGGTAATGCTAATCGTAATGTTTTTGCATTGAGAGAACTTTTGTCATCTTACAATGTGTTTGACATTGTTGATATGCCTACGCGTCATAACTCTGTGCTTGACAATGTATTTGTTTCATGTAATCTTAATTTTAAGTTGTCATGTACGGTCTCGGACTGTGTCGTTTCTGATCATCGCTACATAGTAGTTTTCGGTTCGGCCGGCACTTTAAATTCTGTCGGGAGTTGTGAATCTCGCAAATACAACGAGAATAATTATAATAATTTTAGGGGTTTACTTGAAAACGAAAGCTGGTCGGAGCTGTATCTATGTGGAGATGATCTGCAGGCTTCTTTCAAGTGTTTTTATGTATTATTTTAATTGTAGTTTTCCTGTTGTTAAGAGGAAGTTACAACCATCAAAAGGTTGGCTGAGTGACGAAATTAAGAAGTCTAGTTCCGAGGTTCGCAATTGGTTTTGTCTGCAGAAGCGTTTTCCTGCTCTGAGAGAGGTCTTCCTTGAGACTAGGCGGGCGCATGGTGCTTTGATTGGGAATGCCAAGCGCGATTATTATAATAAACAGATTTTGAACTCTGGAAACAGGAGTGCAGCGGCTTGGTCTGTCATTGCTCAGATTACGGGTAAGCTAAAGTCACATAGTAATATTTTTTTAGAGTTTGGAGATGTTGTGGTTTATGATCCGGAGCAAGTATCTAATAAGCTTAATTCTTACTTTGTCGATGTGGTTGAGGAGACTGTTGCGAGTATTCCCCGGCCTCGGGATTCTCCCCCGCGGATCTCGGGAATTGTACAGAGCATGTGTGCTCTGCCGTATGGTGAGGCGGAGTTGTTGACTGCCTTGTCTGCAATGCGTGGGGTATCGTCGTCGGGTCCTGATGGTTTGCCTTGCAGTGTCTTGAAGGCTGTCCTGTATCTTGTCATCGAGCCACTCACATATCTTGTGAATTTGTCTTTTTCTTTGGGTGCATTTCCAGATTGCCTGAAGGTTTCTGCGGTGGTTCCGATACATAAGAGGGGCAAGATAACATCTCCCTCGAATTACCGCCCCATATGTCTGCCGCCGGCCATGTCGAAGATTTTTGAATACGCGATGCTGAATAGACTATTGTCCCATTTGGAGAGGCATGATGTTGTTGCGGGAGAGCAGCATGGTTTCCGTAGCTGCCGCTCTACTATGACGGCTGTCGACTCTTTCATGACGGTGGTTATGAATTCTTTTGATAGGGGTGAGCATCCTGCGGCTTTGTTCTGTGACTGAGCAGAGCTTTTGACTGTGTTGATCATTCTATACTGATGGAGAAGCTGGCTAAGTATGGAATCAGGGGAGTGGTTGCTGAGTGGTTTCGTTCTTACTTGTCTGGTAGAACTCAGTTTGTGAAGATAGGTTACACCCGTTCGGATGGTGTTCGGTCCAATTTTAGATCTTCGTTCCTTCCTATCAACATTGGTGTGCCGCAGGGGTCAGTTTTGGGCCCAATTCTTTTCTTACTTTTAGGCTTCTATACAAAGTATAGCAAGAAGCCTTATGATCTGGCTCCGTGTCTGTCCGTCCGTCTGTCCGTCCGTCCGTCTGTCTGTCCGTCCGTCCGCATAATTCAAAATCATACAGAGCGTTTCAAATCGTGTTGAATATACTCAGTGCGTATAGAGGTCTAAGAACTGGGTACCCAGTGCGCTATTCTAGCTAGCTAGAAGGACGGGCAGGCAGCCAAGGTCATATGGCTTTTGGATTGCACAGAGCTTTCCTTAATCTTCATTCAACTTAAGTTACCTTGGGTAGCTGCCCGTCCTTCTAGCTACCCGTCCTCGGACGGGCTATCATCTAGCTCTCAGTGCAATCCAAAAGCCATATGACCTTGGCTTCCTGCCCGTCCTTCTAGCTAGCCGTCCTCGGACGGGCTATCATCTAGCTCTCAGTGCAATCCAAAAGCCATATGACCTTGGCTGCCTGCCCGTCCTTCTAGCTACCCGTCCTCGGACGGGCTACCAGCTAGTTGTTAAATTGTTTATCAACTGGACGCTCCTTGGCGAAATTCTTGGAGCCGCAGAACTGACAGATGGAATTCATTTCTCCACAATCGTGTCGAGTAACGTGAGATTCATCAAATCTCAATGCTCTTATTTGGAGTTGAATTGCTTGACTTTGGTATCGATTTTCTTTCTGTCGATGTATCGCATGGGATCGAGCGTTAGCAGCTTGCCGCGCTTGAGTTTCTTCTAATGTTTCACGTTGTTGACGTGTCGCATGGGATAGAGAGTTAGCAGCTTGCCGCGCTTGAGTTTCTTCTAATGTTTCACGTTGTTGACGTATCGCATGGGACCGAGCGTCAGCAGCTTGCCGCGCTTGAGTTTCTTCTAAAGTTTCACGTTGTTGACGTATCGCATGGGACCGAGCGTCAGCAGCTTGCCGCGCTTGAGTTTGTTCCAAAGTTTCACGTTGTCGACGTATCGCATGAGACCGAGCGTCAGCTTGTCGCTGTGATCGAAGCTGTTCTTCTGTGTTATTAGCTCTTGTACGTGCTTTTCTCTCACGATTCAATCGCCGTCGCTTTACAGCAGGATTTTCAAAATGTTCATTATCCATTATGGAAGTTCACATAATGCTTTTTTGGAAATAGCTGTCATAATTTTTCACCGATATAAGAAATTTAAATACGTTGATACGTTGATCTGTTTTTTCAATGCAGACCAAATATAAGTTATATTTTATTTACATAATTTTTCACCTATATAGGAAATTTAAATACGTTGATCCCTTGATACGTTGATCCGATGATACGTTGATACGTTGATACGATGATACGTTGATACGATGATACGTTGATACGATGATACGTTGATACGATGATACGTTCATCCGATTGGTTATGAAATTATCCGTTATGCGTTCGGTTCGGTTCGGTTTGCTTCGGGTATTTCCGTGGGACAGACAGAAGGAAGGAAGGAAGGAAGGAAGGAAGGAAGGACTTGGCCTTTTATAATAAGAGATAACTTTTATTATAACTTATTTATTTATTTTAACTTTACGTTATTATGGAATATCAATTAACCGACGACGAAGATTTTAAGGACTTTATCGAAATTTTAGCTGAAAGCATTCAAAGAAACTCTCAAGTTTTTCGTGATCGTTCAAATCATTTTGTTAGTTGGTCAGATAAGGAAAGTTTTGCTAGATTTAGATTGACGAAACATTCGATTCAAATAATATTAAACCAACTAAATCTTGATTCCCAGGCAATAAGGTATAACTTTCAGTTTCAATCTAATATCATTGAATGTCAAATGTTAAAAATCATTGTTTTTCTAGGGATTTATGTCTTGTTCAGGAGTACCAACATAAATTTTAATGATAACTCTCGGATTAGTTGACTCGCCCTACATACAACCGCATTGGCGTTGATCCTGGTTCAACACTTGAATAAGGTTCGGCTAATCCTCGAGTTAAACCACTGACATACAACCACCCCCAAGTTTAGGAAGTTGATGGTATCGATGTCAAAAATATTCGCAAAAAGAATTTAATTGCAATTTGTATTATATAGTATTTTAGTAGGCAATGATCACCAACTTAAAAAACAGATTATCCGTTAAATATTTTTAGGGTTCTATACAAAGTATACACCGAGAAAAAAATTAAGTAGGAATTTGTCTTGCAACAATTTGAAATAATTTCTCTGCACAGAGAAAAAATTGTTTTGATTTGAAGTATTTTTTACTTCAAATTGAAGTGAAATTTCGTCTCGCATCAATTTGATGTCAATTTTACAAGAAATGAAGTAAATTTGACAACAATTAATGTAATAATTATTTCAAACTGTTGCAACACAAATTCCTACTTAATATTTTTCTCGGTGTGTGTAGAAGCGCGTATGGGGTTGAGTCTTGGACTTTGACAGAAGCTGTTTGCAAAAAATTGGCAGTATTTGAAATGTGGTTGTACCGACGTATACTGAAGATACCATGGACAGACCGTGTTACCAATCAGACTGTTCTAGAAAGACTGGATAAGAAGAGAGCCTGGGGCATATTATGAGAAATAGTCAACGATACGGATTGCTATAAATAATTCTACAAGAAAATGTAGAAGGAAAGCGAGGACCGGGAAGAAGAAGAATATCATGGCTGAAGAACTTGAGAACATGGTATAATACAACAACAGTGGGTCTTTTTAGAGCCGCAGCAGATAAGGTACGCATTGCTATGATGATCGCCAACATTCGAAACGGATAGGCACTAGAAGAAGAAGAAGTGTAGAAGCGATAGAATCAAAGTATAGAATCTTATTAACGTATCATAGGATTAGCGCATCATGGTATCATCGGATCAGCAGATCACGGGATCAGCGGATGAAGGAATCAGCGGATCAACGTATCAGCGGATCAACGTATCAGCGAATCAACGTGTCACGTAGAAAAGCCATAACCCGGCAAATGGTTATAAAAAGCATAAGCTTTCGACTTCACCTGTCGCTTTTCCCGCTTCATCCGCCACTTGTCATGCCTGTAGTTGGAAGGTACAAGGCGGCTAGCTCATAGGAATTACCCAGTGTCGGAGCTCGCTGGGTCGCTCGAAAGCGTTCGTGGGTTCGTATAAAAATAATTGATCTGCTTTGCGAAAATAACTGTGCCCGGGCGCCAAGCGAAGAAATAACAGATTTCAGAAATCTCTTAGTCCGTTAAATCGACACTAAAAGGAAAATGATAAATAAACGAAAAATATTTGAGCGCACACAGCAGCGAAATGGACTCTACTACAGCTTATGGTAGCCAAGCGGAATGCTTCTTACAAAAAAAGAACAAATTCCAAAAATTTAGTTAAACAATTTTAACCAACAAAGATTGCTACCAAGGCTAAAGCAGAGCCTCTGTCCGTTGTAAAGGTGGAATAACTAATACCTGGATGTAGTGGTACGTAGTTATAAAGAAATTAAAATGGTAATCTGGTTTATGGTGTTGTGTAACCAGTAGGTAAACGAACCTTAGCAGATTTACCTGATCCATGATGTTATTGGACCAATAAGCAGACAAACATTACCCGACAAACCCCCCATAAGTAATGTATGATTTAAGGTGTTGTTAAACCAAATAGGATACAAACAATTACTCCAACCAACCCCCCGTGTTAAACGCTTATAAGTTTCAAAGTCATTGCAGTTGACCAACGCCGGTTGATGTTATCTAGTAAAATTCAAATGCACAAATAAAACTCAATTTAGCATAATCATGTAATTTAATTAATAAAAATAATTATTAAAAAGTAAAGCTCAGCATTGGCATTTAAAATTCACATATTCGAATGTGGGACAAGATACAATATCTCATCGAGCAGAAATGCGAAACTTTCGGCGTATCATTCATCTCGGTCAAACATTCAAATAAAAGTGCAAGACAATGAAAACCAATATATTAAAACAATAAAAGAACAATAAGTAGCACAATTTATTAAAATAAACATAAACTCGGCAATCAGCTTGTCGTTGCCTTAACGTGGTGTAAATTAGCAGTGTTTGCAAACCAAAACCCGTACGGAGGCCTGGATGCTATCGCCGAAAACTACTCCCTAAAAACAATCAGCCGGAAGTTCAAGTGGTAATACAAATCCCGCCAAGCGGAACCACTATCAAACTCCGGGGCCGAACAAGCGATAGCGTCGACGACAAAAATCAAACATCCTGTACGTTGGTTTATGACGCTACTTATTTTCAAAAAACTCATAAATAAAAATAACACATAAAAAAATGTCAGATGTAAAAATCTTATATTCAGGGTTTGAACGTATGACGTTCAGTTTGGAACTCCAATGCCTATTGCATTCCACCAGCGCCGTTCGATACTAATTATCGAAAATAATGCTATGTTCAAATTCAAACAAATAATTATTAATTTAAAATTCAAAATTGATTAATAATTTTAAAATATAAAGGTTTGAACATATCGCATTTATATTATCGACGCCTTGCGAACGCAAAAGTTCAATCGGCCTGCTATCTCGTCGAACAAAAGTGCTTATCAACTAACAGACGATTACTTCGGCCAAAAAACGTTCACAGCAAAAGTGCGTGGCAAAGCAACCCAAGATGTTGTACAAATAAAGAATAATAAGGCATAAGCAAAAAGCAGAAAAAAGGCAATAAAACATTAAAGCAAAAATTATAAATTGCAAAATGGCAAAATGATACGACATACCTGTGGTTATCTGGCTAGGTCGTCGTAGTAGTAAATGCGGTCAGCATTTTTCCCGATGTGGTAGAATGATATCGGTCCGGAAGCGTCAAAAACAGATGCACTTACGCTTCCACACTTAAAGTTAAATTTCACCATTTTAAAAATACTTGTAAAATTGCAAAAACCATGCAGAGCAAAAATTTTCACGTCTTGCTCCAACTACAAAATTTTATCGACCTACGATGGTAATAGAAATGAGAATTGAAAATTAAATTGTTTCGCTGGGCGAAACACAGTAACAATTGGATTGTTACACTCCCCCCTGCCAAACTAATAGCTGCATTCAGCTATTGAAAAAAAATAGTTAGCAGTCGAAAATGGGAAAACCAAAAATGTTCCCCGAGCGGAGGGAAGAGAAAGATATTACGGACTTAAAGATCGACAAGTCTTTAATGTCCCAAACACTACTTCATTAAATTATACAACATACACGTAAAACACATAGGGGCAATAGCATGGTATAGTTATTGATTACGGATCTCGATTCGGTGCACTATCCCGGTTTGTTTTGAATAAACTACATAAATGTTTATTTCAAAAACACCTAAAAGTGGATATGCGGATTGGCGACGAGTTGGTGACAGCACGGAACGTACCGTCTCAAAAATGCTAAAAAGCTGGTAACTCGTCTGGGTTTGCCAAGGAAAATCCAGTCCTTTTAAAGAGGCGTGGGTTTGTAGCTAAAACTTATCTTAGCTAAGAAATTTACTTCCTGGTACAAAAGAGACCACTTGGAAGTCATGATCGTGTCCAACAAAGCAGCCAGAACACGACAAAAAGTTTCTGGGGCCATAGGCGTCGGACACGTCACAAAAGAAAAGGCCGCTGTCTTGCTCTTTAGCAAAAACTTCAGCGCCGTGAAAAAAAGGTAGATGGGAGCTGGCACTCCTGACCCGAAAATATGGATCACCAAAAAAATTAGGCATCTGGGGTGAATCGAGAAAATGAATCTGTTTGTAAATCTCACAGATTCTCAGAGCCCTAAAATCAATAACTCCCCGAACTACACCTAAAAATTGGTCGACAAAACATGCATATAAAACAAGACAAGAACAGATCGTAAAAACCAATGTTGCTCTCATGGCCAACGTAAAATTCATGTGTGTGCTCCTGTAAAAAAATATGGACAGTTATTCGCAAAGGTTCTGTAATATCTAACAGTAGCTCAAGCAGTAGTCAAGCAGTAGTCAAGCAGTAGCACAAGCCCCACGTTGGATCGACACTTTGTGTCACGTAGAAAAGCCATAACCCGGCAAATGGTTATAAAAAGCATAAGCTTTCGACTTCACCTGTCGCTTTTCCCGCTTCATCCGCCACTTGTCATGCCTGTAGTTGGAAGGTACAAGGCGGCTAGCTCATAGGAATTACCCAGTGTCGGAGCTCGCTGGGTCGCTCGAAAGCGTTCGTGAGTTCGTATAAAAATAATTGATCTGCTTTGCGAAAATAACTGTGCCCGGGCGCCAAGCGAAGAAATAACAGATTTCAGAAATCTCTTAGTCCGTTAAATCGACACTAAAAGGAAAATGATAAATAAACGAAAAATATTTGAGCGCACACAGCAGCGAAATGGACTCTACTACAGCTTATGGTAGCCAAGCGGAATGCTTCTTACAAAAAAAGAACAAATTCCAAAAATTTAGTTAAACAATTTTAACCAACAAAGATTGCTACCAAGGCTAAAGCAGAGCCTCTGTCCGTTGTAAAGGTGGAATAACTAATACCTGGATGTAGTGGTACGTAGTTATAAAGAAATTAAAATGGTAATCTGGTTTATGGTGTTGTGTAACCAGTAGGTAAACGAACCTTAGCAGATTTACCTGATCCATGATGTTATTGGACCAATAAGCAGACAAACATTACCCGACCAACCCCCCATAAGTAATGTATGATTTAAGGTGTTGTTAAACCAAATAGGATACAAACAATTACTCCAACCAACCCCCCGTGTTAAACGCTTATAAGTTTCAAAGTCATTGCAGTTGACCAACGCCGGTTGATGTTATCTAGTAAAATTCAAATGCACAAATAAAACTCAATTTAGCATAATCATGTAATTTAATTAATAAAAATAATTATTAAAAAGTAAAGCTCAGCATTAGCATTTAAAATTCACATATTCGAATGTGGGACAAGATACAATATCTCATCGAGCAGAAATGCGAAACTTTCGGCGTATCATTCATCTCGGTCAAACATTCAAATAAAAGTGCAAGACAATGAAAACCAATATATTAAAACAATAAAAGAACAATAAGTAGCACAATTTATTAAAATAAACATAAACTCGGCAATCAGCTTGTCGTTGCCTTAACGTGGTGTAAATTAGCAGTGTTTGCAAACCAAAACCCGTACGGAGGCCTGGATGCTATCGCCGAAAACTACTCCCTAAAAACAATCAGCCGGAAGTTCAAGTGGTAATACAAATCCCGCCAAGCGGAACCACTATCAAACTCCGGGGCCGAACAAGCGATAGCGTCGACGACAAAAATCAAACATCCTGTACGTTGGTTTATGACGCTACTTATTTTCAAAAAACTCATAAATAAAAATAACACATAAAAAAATGTCAGATGTAAAAATCTTATATTCAGGGTTTGAACGTATGACGTTCAGTTTGGAACTCCAATGCCTATTGCATTCCACCAGCGCCGTTCGATACTAATTATCGAAAATAATGCTATGTTCAAATTCAAACAAATAATTATTAATTTAAAATTCAAAATTGATTAATAATTTTAAAATATAAAGGTTTGAACATATCGCATTTATATTATCGACGCCTTGCGAACGCAAAAGTTCAATCGGCCTGCTATCTCGTCGAACAAAAGTGCTTATCAACTAACAGACGATTACTTCGGCCAAAAAACGTTCACAGCAAAAGTGCGTGGCAAAGCAACCCAAGATGTTGTACAAATAAAGAATAATAAGGCATAAGCAAAAAGCAGAAAAAAGGCAATAAAACATTAAAGCAAAAATTATAAATTGCAAAATGGCAAAATGATACGACATACCTGTGGTTATCTTGCTAGGTCGTCGTAGTAGTAAATGCGGTCAGCATTTTTCCCGATGTGGTAGAATGATATCGGTCCGGAAGCGTCAAAAACAGATGCACTTACGCTTCCACACTTAAAGTTAAATTTCACCATTTTAAAAATACTTATAAAATTGCAAAAACCATGCAGAGCAAAAATTTTCACGTCTTGCTCCAACTACAAAATTTTATCGACCTACGATGGTAATAGAAATGAGAATTGAAAATTAAATTGTTTCGCTGGGCGAAACACAGTAACAATTGGATTGTTACAAACGTATCAACGTATCAGCGGATCAACGTATCAACGTATCAGCGAATCAACGTATCAACGTATCAGCGGATCAACCTATCAACTTATCAGCGGATCAACGTATCAGCGGATCAACGTATCAGCGGATCAACGTATCAGCGGATCAACGTATCAACGTATCAACGTATCAACGTATCAATGTATCAACATATCAACGTATCAACGTATCAACGTATCAATGTATCAACGTATCAATGTATCAACGTATCAACGTATCAACGTATCAACGTATCAACGTATCAATGTATCAATGTATCAACGTATCAACGTATCAACGTATCAACGTATCAACGTATCAACGTATCAATGTATCAACGTATCAACGTATCAACGTATCAATGTATCAATGTATCAACGTATCAACGTATCAACGTATCAACGTATTAACGTATCAACGTATCAACGTATTAACGGATCAACGTATCATCGGATCAACAAATGTTATATAGGTTGTCGTCGATAATACAAACGGTATATTAAATCTTCAAGCTTATTATTTATATAATATAAAGTAGATAAAACCACACAATTTCGTAATGCCTAGAAAGCAGTTGACACCTGAAGAGCGAAAAGCAGCAGCTGCCCGTCGACGCCAGAAGGATGCTATGAGGAAACATACTATTAGACAAGATCCTTCGTTTCGTTTACAGGAACAAGTTCACAACACCGAAAGCCATCGTCAAGCCCGTCAAGATCCTTCGTTTCGTTTACAGGAACAAGTTCACAACACCGACAGCCATCGTCAAGCTCGTCAAGATCCTTCGTTTCGTTTACAGGAACAAGTTCGCGACACCAAAAACCATCGTCAAGCCCGTCAAGATCCTTCGTTTCGTTTACAGGAACAAGTTCGAGACACCAAAAACCATCGTCAAGCCCGTCAAGATCCTTCTTTTCGTTTACAGGAACAAGTTCACAACACCGAAAGCCATCGTCAAGCACGTCAAGATCCTTCGTTTCGTTTACAGGAACAAGTTCACAACACCGGAAGCCATCGTCAAGCCCGTCAAGATCCTTCGTTTCGTTTACAGGAACAAGCTCACAACACCGAAAGCCATCGTCAAGCCCGTCAAGATCCTTCGTTTCGTTTACAGGAACAAGTTCGCGACACCAAAAACCATCGTCAAGCCCGTCAAGATCCTTCTTTTCGTTTACAGGAACAAGTTCACAACACCGAAAGCCATCGTCAAGCACGTCAAGATCCTTCGTTTCGTTTACAGGAACAAGTTCACAACACCGAAAGCCATCGTCAAGCCCGTCAAGATCCTTCATTTCGTTTACAGGAACAAGTTCGCGACACCGAAAACCATCGCCAGGCTCGTCTTGATGAAGACGTGCGCATCCACGAACATAATCTCCGTAGAATTCGCGAGCAAGGCTCATGGCAAGATGAAATAAATCGATTTGAAGCTGAAATTCGCAAAGGCTGCACTCACGTATGTCATTCATGTGGGGGACTTTTTTTTCACTACTCCATTAAAACTCACAGCATGACCGAACTCCTTTTAGCTGGAAAGCAGCAATCCTTCATTGACTCAGTAATTATAGTCCCACCCACTTCAGACCTCGCTGAATTTTGCTCAACTTGTCACAGATCTATCCAGCAAAACCGGATTCCACGTCTCTGTCTCTCCAACGATCTGCAGTTTCCCTATGTTCCACAAAGTGTAAAGAATCTGACACGTTTGGAAGCCCGTTTGGTCTCAGCTCGACATGTGTTTCAGTCCATTTGGGCTATATATGGAATGCATGGACAGATGAGAACAAAAGGACGAATTATTAACGTCCCAGTCTCCATAGATAATACCATTCAATCCCTTCCTAGGCTTCCGAATCAGGACGATGTTTTACACATCCGACTCGCCCGTCAAATTGAAGTTCCGAGAAATTATACAGCTGGTAACATTCGTCCGGCTTGTGTGATGGATGCCGCTAAAATTCTTACCCGATCTCCGCTTTACCGTGAATACGGAATCACTCTTTCAAGCAATTGGACCGAGATATGTCAGCATCAAATTGATGTGGCATTACACGAAAACCCAGAAGAAATTGCGATGGATGTTCAAGAGGAAGAGGAAGTCGATGACGTAAATCCTGGTAGAGGAGAGACTTTAATTACTAGTGATGAGGGAATCCGGATGGCTCCAGCGGAAGGGAACCAACCAATCTCTATTCTATATGATCCTGACTCGTATTTTCTTACGTTTCCCCAAATATTTGCTGGGCACCGAATGAAGCCATCCGATAGTAATGGTAAATTACTAAGCCGCTCCGAATTTGTCAAATCAATGGCGCGTAACAGTGATCGCCGTGCCGTTGAAAATGTCGATTTCTTACTGTTTTTGACCAAATCTCTCGAAATTCAGAGAATTTCAGATAATCGCAAGGTGTGTCTTCGTAAACGAAGACGCAATGGAGAGTTAATCCGAGTCACTGCGGAACAAGTTAGTCATTCTAATTTTGTGGATGGGTTAGTTAATGATGATAATGCTTTTAAGGTTTTACAAGGAGTACGAAATTCATGTCATCATTGGCATCAAGAAGGCCTTAAAGTCCGAAGGATGGTCAGTCAGTTCAATTTGCCTCATCTCTTCATCACTATTAGTGCCGCTGAGCTAAAATGGAACGAGTTGATTGTGATTCTCAAGCAAATTCTTGACAAAATTACAATTTCTGAAGAAGAAGCACAAAATATGTCAAAGAATGACAAACAATTACTTATTCAGCGCGATCCCGTGACTTGCGCTCGATATTTTGAACATCGCACTTCTGCTCTTTTCAAGACCTGGAAAAACTCTCAAGGCCCATTTGGAAACCGATCCATTAAGCATTCCTATCATCGCATTGAGTTCCAACATCGAGGAAGTCCACACGTCCATATGATCTTGTGGATTGATGGCGCACCAAACTTTGATGCTTCCAACTCATCTTCTACTCAAGATGTTTGCCGGTTTGTTGACGAAATTATAACTTGTTCCACGGACTGGCCTGAATATGATCCCATTCACCAGCTTTTGTGTCTTCAAACTCATCGACACACCCACACATGTAGAAAGAAAAGCCACAAAGGAGTCAAATGTCGGTTTGGAATTCCATTTTTCCCAATGGACGAAACCACTATTCTCCATCCATTCGAGGAGCAACAGGAGGAAATTGAGATTTTCCAACGCGATTACAAAAAGATTCGTGACTATCTTGATACGAATGAACTGCCACTTTCTTCAGATATGACATTTGCGGGGTTTCTACAAGAATTATCCATGACACGAAATCGTTACATTTCTGCTATTCAAAGCTCCTTGAAAAAACCTAAAATCATCATTCGGAGGCGGCCATGTGAGACTTACATAAATCCATACAGTGAGAAAGTCCTGAGACTCCAGAAATCTAACATGGATATTCAGTTTATTTTAGACGCCTATGCTTGTTGCTGTTACATCATTGACTACATTAACAAGAGTGATCGTGGAACTAGCGACCTCTTGCGTAAAGTTCTTGAAGATGTCAGAAGCGGAAACAAGTCCTTGGCTCAGCGTCTTCAGGCTCTTGGTGCGGCTCATCACATGAACAGTGAACTCTCTGCTCAAGAGGCTGCTTACAACGTGCTTCAGATTCCAATGAGCCGATGCACAGAGGCATGCATTTTTATACCAACAGGTCCAGCCGATCAACGAACCAGAATGATTAAAACTAATATTCAGTTAGAAAATCTCAGTCCGGACTCTGAAGATGTCTTTGTAGACGGACTTTTACAACGATATAGTTCACGACCAGAAGCATTATCTAACCTTAATCTTGCCCAATTTTCAGCTTGGTATGAATTTTCATTAAAACGAGGAAGTACACAGATGGCCCAAGAAAACGATGATATTGTAGAAACTGAAGACGTACAAAGTATCGATAAATATTTTCCGCTAAAGAATGGCAAACCTGGATACGTTTGGAAGCGAACATTTCCAAAAATTATTCGCCACGTCCGCTACAACAAGAATAAAGATCGTCACAACTTTTTCCGCGAACAAGTGATGCTCTATATTCCTTGGAGGGATGAGGAAACCGAAATTATAAATCAAGATTGCGAGAAGATAGCGACTGATAATATAGAAGAAATTTCTGCCAATCGGCGCGAATTTAATGCCTTTCAAGAAGATATTCTGGATGTCGCTATGGATAGCGCATTGAGTGTGGATCGTCAATCTGACGATGACAAATCTGATAGCATACCGGAAGAGATTCAGGAGGAATTCGAATTAATCGACCCCGTTGCTGCTGGTGCCATTGACTTTGGTGGTGACGTGATACGCCCAATGTCTGAAAAGTTTACGCTTCCTAATCGAATTCCCAATAAAGAGTTTGAAGAATTATTCTCATCGCTGAATACTCAACAACGGGATTTTGTAACTCACCTGCTTGATCGCTTCAAAAGGTCTCCCGATATCCCCATCTACACCTACTTAAAGGGAGGTGCCGGTGTAGGAAAGTCTCATGTAATTAGAACTCTATACCAAGCATTAATTAGAGTGTTCAATGATAAAGTTAATTCGAATCCTGATAAACCTTCTGTCCTTCTGACGGCTCCTACCGGATTAGCGGCATTTAATATCTTCGGACTCACAATTCACAACGCATTCCAACTTCCCGTGAACCAAAAAGAAGCTAGCAAGCTCTCAGACAGCGTCTCTAATACAATGGCCACTCTCTATTCAGAACTTCGTGTTCTTATCATAGACGAGATTAGTATGGTTGGTCAACATATTTTGGAAATGATCGACAAACGATTGAGAGACCTCTGTGACGGATGTAAACCTTTCGGTGGTATATCGGTCATAGCCGTTGGCGACTTCAGGCAGCTGCCACCTGTTATGGCAACATCCCTTCTGGCTGGAACAATGTCGAATTCGATTTCGTCGCTTTTCAACAAACCCTTATGGCACATGTTTACTGTTCATGAACTGACCACAATTATGAGACAACGCGATGATGCAGCTTTTGCTCTTGCATTAAACAATATGGCGTCAGGGACGATGACTGATGATGATTTGAAACTGTTCAAATCCCGTGAGTTTCCAACTACGCCTGAAGAAATAGTAAGCCGACGCCCTATTCATCTTTTTTACACGAATGAAGCAGTTGATGCCCACAATAGTTTTGCGTTATCCTGTTTGCCAGGAAATCAAGCCATCTCAACCGCCAAGGATTCCCTTTCTGCTTACACGAGCGAGGCATCCAAAGTTGCACTCCTCAACTGGATAGCATCTGCACCTCTATCTAAGACACAGGGACTTCACAAAAGCCTCTTTCTCAAAGAAGGTGGACGTTATATCATGACAGTGAATGTAGACACAAGTGACGGTTTGGTTAACGGTGTGGGATGCATTCTGAAAAGAATTGACTTTGGTATTAGTACTTTGGATGCATCTAGACAAAAGCCTCTCCGTCTCTGGGTCAAGTTTGAAAATTCCCGAAGTGAACAGAAGCTTCGTTTGCGCAATATTAACCTCAGTCGGCAACTTCAAATTGATTCGGAATGGACTCCCATCTCACCATGTACGGTCGTCATCCAGCCACGATCGAATTCGGTCACAAAGGTAACAAGGACGCAATTCCCACTTAATGCAGCTGAAGCTCAAACTATACATAAATCCCAAGGATCCACATACGAGCTCGTTGTTGTCCATTTTACTCCTGGAATCAAGCGTGCTCTTCTGTATGTCGCATGTTCACGAGCAACAACGGCATCAGGATTATTTCTTATTGGAATCGTTAAAAAGACAAAAATGCCACAAGAGAATGATCCCATATCTATTGAATTCAAACGACACCAGGAGATGAAGCTAATTCCTTCATTTGAACATTTGCGAATTAGGGATGATAGCAACAGACAAATACAAGTCATCTTTCACAATGTCCAGTCACTTCCTGCTCATTATAGTCTCTATGCATCGGATGAGGTCTATAAGAGTTCGGATATCATCCTTATGGCGGAGACATGGACGCTCTCAAGTGACAATTTTCCGCTAGGAGATCATCTTCTTGCTGCATCAATAGATAGTAACGATGTGCGTCGACCGATTGGTGTACGTGTGTATTGTTGTCCGTCTGTTCATGAATGTATTATAGACACCAATTCCGAAATAGAATACGACTCCCAAGGTTCCTGCAGTGTTTCTTCTATTGTCTTCTTTAACATCCGAATAATTGTCGTTTACAAGTCACCAGGGTTTAATTCCAACACAATGATCTCTTTAATAAAAAAGCAGATGTCTCGCTTATACTTAGTACCACGTACTCTGGTTACTGGAGATTTCAATGAGGATTTCAGCAAGGAAGAAAGTAATGGCCTATAACATGCTCTTAGAGAACTAGGACTCCAAATTCGGTCGCCAGCGATACCCACTACGCGGAATGGCACGCAAATTGATGCGATTTTTTCCAACTTCGAAGTGTCAGCTACTGGAGTCTACACATCGATTTCCTCTTACCATGAGCCGCTTTGGGCCAGAATTAACTTAAACTAATTTGCGACACACATCTTTGGACGTGGAATGGATGTTGTTGGTATAAACACCGTCATCAATTACTATATGCCATCCGATGCAGATAGTTATTTACATAGTGTTGCTCGTGCAAGTCGTTTTGACTCTGTGGGAAGAGCTATCACGTTTGTTTTCAGCGATGAAGATGCCAAATTATCGAACAAAGTTCAAACTAGGTTCCAAGTGAAAATTATCAAATTTTCGACCTACCCTATCTATCTTTTAATCAAATATATATTTTGATTCTAAATATTTCTATTCAAACTTATTTCTATTTATTACCTTATCCAGGGGGATAAGGGTAAGGGGTGTAGGGGTTATGCTGCAGAGGTAGTACCTTTTACCGGGACGGTCACATCGAGCGTGATAACAGAAGATGGTCCTTGATGGTAACTGGTCCTCGCAGGATACCCAACTCTCACTTATGGCTCCACGTGCCACACCCTGGGAACTGCGTTGACCCGCAGGCGAAACTAAGTGAGGGGCCAGATATGGCAATAACCGAGTGGTTGCCGGTATAAGCAACTTCCTTAATTGTATTACCGATAGCTTCGGATGGATGAACAAGCAAGTATAGGGCACTTTCTTGTCCTTGGATAGAGAAATCATTCCTAAACGCGGACGAATCCAGCAATATGGTCAACGGCATGGAATGCAGATGGCAACGGAAAACCTTCTTCTTCTTCACTTCGCGGTGTAGGCGTTATTGCTTGTTCCGGTACCCATCCTTTTCTTGCTCCTCCCACACTTGTTTTTCCCGGTGGTTTATATCGCTTGGCTGCTAGTGGCAGTCTCCACTATTCTGCCATTCTGCCATTCTTTCGAGGTGTTCACTCCATGTCTTGTTACTTGTCCGTCCGTCTGCCTGTCTGTCCGCACGTTTCAAATTATTTTCTATTAAATTGCTAATGATTCAATTTTAGGCTTCTATACAAAGTATAACAAGAAGCCTTATGATCTGGCTCCGTGTCCGTCTGTCCGTCCGTCCGTCCGCATAATTCAAAATCATACAGAGCGTTTCTAAGAACTGTTTTTTTTATTTTACTTTGATGTGAAAAAATAATATTTTATTGATGTGGTTAGTGAAGTTAAGTTGTAAATAAAAGAGAAAGGAGAGGATTGGTCCACCTCAAAAAAAGGACCATACATTACAGAGAAGTAAAGTTTCGAATAGAATGGAAAAGTTTGATTGTTATTACTTATATAGTAAATGATAATTACCAACCGCAAAAAATTTTATTGGTGCAGATTATCTAATTATGTGATGTTACATTATATGGCGATCAAAACTAACCAGATAATAACAACTTTCCACACCAGAAAGGTAGCTGTATAGAAGCCTAAGAACTGCCGCTAAAGCGAGTTCCACCTTGTTTGTCAATGATCTGTTATCTTTCGTTGACTTTATGACCATTATGTATGCTGACGATACATCGTCTGTGGTGTCGGATGGGTCTCTGGGGGAGGTTCGTGGTGCTCTTAATCATCTTCTCGCACAGCTGAGTGGGTGGTTTGGTCATAATCGGCTTCGACTTAACTTGGCTAAGACTGGATATATGATGTTCCACAACATTCGGAGTCGACGGGATCTGGACCTTGATCTCCGACTGGATGATTGTGTAATTCCGCGGGAGTCCAGCGTAAAATTCTTGGGGCTGCATGTGAATGAGGTGCTTGACTGGAGGGATCACTGTAGATACATTATGGGGCGCCTCAGTTCCATCTGTTATCAGATTAGATGCCTCAGAAGTGTTGTGGATGTACATATTCTGAGGGTGTTTTACTATGCGCATGTGCACTCTAGGCTATCCTATGGGGTCTGTTTTTGGGGTGGTTCTCCGATGGCTGGGAAGGTCTTTGTGTCCCAAAAGAGAATTGTTCGGTATATCGCGGGGGTGGCATCTAGAAACTCGTGTAAACCGTTATTTAAACAACTTAAAATTCTTTCTCTTCCCTCTGTTTACATCTTCGAGCTCCTTGTCTATGTTTATAGAACCAAAGGTATTCATCAGCGGAACTCCGATGTTCATGACCACAACACTCGCGGTAGGGACGATTTCCGTCCTGCACTTCACCTTTCCAGTGTGACGAGGGGGTCTCCTGTGGCGGTGGGAACGGCCCTGTTCAATGCACTGCCTGTAAAAATTAAAAATTTGAAAACGGAACTATCGTTTAAAGCGGCCGTAAAGGGCATTCTCATGGAGCACTGTGTGTACTCGGTTCAGGAGTTTCGTGATCTGTTGAAATGTCTGTAATTGCATTTTGTATATGTATTTTTTCTTTTGTACTGCGTGACTTGTCCTATATATTGTAATTTAACAGGATTGAATATATATTATTATTATTATTATTAATACAATTCCGCGTTTCAAATGACATCTTTTGGAGCCGATAAAGTATTCCAGGACCACTATATGCCAACTTTCAAAATCCAAGGGCAAATATATCATCGCGTAGGATCACTTTTACCAGTTCCCAACGCGGAACATAAATTTTTACAAATCTACTTCATGGGCAACGATGATGTGCAAGCTAATCAGCGATGCCGTGCGATTCCAGGTGTCAAACGTCATATTATATCAACTTTGCAAACATTTTTTCACCAACACAACGCCCTCATAAAGTTGTTCAGAACATCAATTGATAACTTGCCGGCGGATGATTACGCAATCCGTATAAGAGCAGATAAAACACCAGTCGGACAGCATGCCGGATGCTACAACGCACCTACCGCCAATGAAGTAGCGATTGTAATAGTTGGAGAAGAACGTGATACGCGTGATATTATTCTTCAGCGACGGAATGACTCAATTGTACGTGTTGCTGAAACGCATCGATCTTACGATGCGTTGCAGTATCCCATACTTTTTTGGGAGGGTGAAGATGGATATCACTTCAATATTATGCTAACTAATCCTGCTACAGGTGAACAACTCACTAAAAAAGTATCAGCAATGAATTATTATTCAAACCGCATAATGATACCTCAAAACGGAACAAATTATATTCTGCAATGCCGTCAACTTTTTCATCAATACGTGGTAGACATGTATGCGAAAATTGAATCTGAACGTCTCCTCTTCATTCGATTAAATCAAAAATCGTTGCGTTCAGAGGAATACATTCATTTACGAGATGCGATTGCGAACGATGGAAACACCAGCGACATCGGCAAAAAGGTCATACTTCCAGCAACTTTTACTGGCAGTCCGCGACACATGCATGAATACGCGCAAGACGCCATGACATATGTGCGTTCGTACCGTTGTCCCGATTTATTCATCACATTCACATGCAATCCAGCATGGGATGAGATAAAAGAGCTTCTATTGCCCGGTCAAGCTCCGTCCGACCGACACGATTTGACTGCCAGAATTTTCAAGCAAAAACTCACTAAATTGATGGATTTGATTGTGAAGCATCACATTTTTGGTGAAACTCGCTGCTGGATGTATTCCATTGAATGGCAAAAGAGAGGCCTTCCTCATGCGCACATTCTCATATGGCTCAAAACGAAAATACACTCAGTTCAAATTGATGATGTCATTTGTGCAGAGATACCAGATCCTCAAGAAGATCGATTACTGTACGATATTGTTACTAAAAATATGGTGCATGGGCCATGCGGTGCTATGAACCCACATTCACCATGTATGGCTGATAACAAATGCACGAAAAAGTATCCCAAGGAATTCATTAATGAAACTCGCACTGGTGATAACGGTTATCCTCAATACAGACGCCGTTCACCAGATGATGGAGGTCGGACAGCTACAATCAGAACTAGAAATGCCGACATTGAAATCGACAACAGATGGAATGTGCCATATTCGCCTTTGTTATCAAAAACATTTAAAGCGCATATCAACATGGAATATTGCAATTCCGTCAAATCAATCAAGTACATATGCAAACAAGGGCATATGTACCAAACAAGGTACATATACGTCAACAAGGGCAGCGATATGGCAGTATTCCATGTTGATAATTCCGATGCGCGCACGGATGAAGTTATTCAATTTCAGACAGGTCGATATATCAGCAGCAATGAGGCTGTGTGGCGCATTTTGAGTTTCCCGATTCACTGTCGGCATCCCACTGTTGTTCATCTTAGTGTTCACCTTGAAAATGGACAAAGAGTGTATTTCACGGAAGAGAACGCACGAAATGTTGCCGCTGCACCGGCGCACACAACACTGACAGCATTTTTTGCGCTGTGCGAAGAAGATGTATTTGCCAAAACATTATTGTACGCGGAAGTACCAAAGTACTATACCTGGAATGCCACATCGAAAAAATTTCAACGACGTAAACAAGGCGCGCGAGTTGAAGGCTATCAAAATATGTATTCGTCTGACGCATTGGGCCGTATTTACACAGTACATCCAAATAATTCCGAATGCTATTATTTAAGAATGCTGCTGATTAATGTCAAAGGTTCAACTTCATTTACAAATTTGAGAACGATCGATGACGTAGAATGTCAAACATACAGAGAAGCTTGCCAAAAACTGCATTTACTCGAAAATGACCAACATTGGGAAATTACATTGATGGACGCCTCAGTCGGCAGTCATCCTCGACAATTACGAACATTATTCGCTATTATTTTGACTACATGTTCGCCATCCAACCCTAACGATCTGTGGGAAAAATTCAGGGAGAACTTGAGCGAAGACATTTTGCACCGTATTCGTACCGTTTGCAACGATAATACCATTCCATTTTCGAACAACATTTTCAATGAAGCTCTGATAAAAATCGAAGATATGTGTTTAACCATCAACAACAAAACGCTTCTTCGACTTGGGATGGTTGCACCACAACGTTCTACGTATGACCTTTGTGATGCCGATGTACTGAGAGAACAACAATTCAATGCTGATGACTTGCGCGCATTTGTCGAAGCAAATAAACCACTCTTAGTTGCAGATCAAAAATTAGCTTATGACACAATTACAAATGCGGTAGCCAATGGTAGAGGAGGTCTTTTTTTCCTTGATGCGCCCGGCGGCACAGGAAAAACATTCGTAATCGGTTTGCTATTAGCTCAAATTCGCTCGAAAAATGGAATTGCTTTGGCTCTTGCGTCATCAGGTATTGCAGCTACATTAATGGATGGTGGTCGAACAGCGCATTCGGCGCTAAAATTGCCATTGAATATACAATTTTCCCAAGTTCAAACATGTAATATTTCCAAAGGTTCCGGCATGGCAAAAGCGCTGCAAACTTGCAAATTGATTGTTTGGGATGAGTGCACCATGGCACATAAAAAATCACTTCAAGCGCTTGATCAAACTCTTCAAGATTTACGAGCAAATGCAAACCCATTTGGTGGAGCTCTCATTTTATTATCAGGTGACTTTCGCCAGACTCTACCAGTCATACCAAAATCAACACCAGCTGATAAACTCCACGCTTGCCTCAAAGCGTCGCATCTTTGGAGACACATGCAGAAACTCACATTAAAGATTAATATGCGCGTACATTTGCAACGCAATGCGTCATCCATATTTTCAAAGCAGCTATTGGACATTGGTGATGGCAAAATACCAGTTCATGCCGACACAAAATGTATTTCATTTCCATTGAATTTTTGTGTAATTGTTCCATCGATCGAACAATTAATTCTGAAGGTTTTCCCACAAATTGCCACTAATTACAAAAATCATCAATGGCTTTGCGAACGTGCTATTTTGGCAGCAAAAAACACCGATGTCAATGCGATCAACCACACAATTCACGAACAAATTGCGGGCGAGTCTGTCACCTACAAATCAATTGACAGCGTCATGAATGATGGCGACATTTTAAATTATCCAATTGAATTTTTAAATTCGTTGGATATTTCTGGTGTACCACCGCACAGATTATCACTCAAAATTGGCGCACCAATAATTCTTTTGCGCAACATTAATCCGCCACGATTGTGCAATGGAACCAGACTCGCTGTCAAAAAATTGATGCCAAACGTCATCGAAGCAACAATTCTCAATGGCAAGTCAAAAGGGGAAGATGTGTTAATTCCACGTATTCCCATTATTCCCACCGACATGCCTTTTGATTTTAAACGACTGCAGTTCCCCCGTTCGCCTTGCATTTTCAATGACCATCAACAAGGCACAAGGTCAATCGCTTCAAGTGTTTGGTTTAAATCTAGAAAATCCATGCTTTTCGCATGGTCAATTATATGTTGCATGCTCACGAGTGGGACAGCCAAAAAATTTATTTGTTTTTGCTGAAGATGGAAAGACCATTTTTGTAAATAGATTTTGGTTCAAATATTTTTTGTTAACGAATTGGAAATTAACGTAATGGGAAAATTATTTTATTGTACATAAATTATGAAGGAGTTAAAAGGATATGATTTTATTTTTAATTTGCATTGATTTATTCGGTATGGCTCTAATAATTCAAAAATTTTATTTTTTTGCATTTTTGATTACATTTGAAATAGTATGAGGAATATTTGTTGTGTACCGATTTCGACAATTGTCATTTTGATTAGTTAAGTAATTATCAAAATCTAGCTCATTTCCATTTGTATCTTTGTGATAATTACTTGAAGGGGTGATGCGATGGTCCAAAATGAGGGTGATTTTGAGAACTAACACTCTTGCATATTTTTTCATTCAGACGCTATAATTTGTCTATTCAGCTGCATCAGATTTTGTAATATCTAAATTTATTGACATGCTGCTGCTTCAAATTATTTTGAGACCCAAATCAATTTCGTTTTATGAACACTGTACCTGTAAAATAAAATGATGTAAGAGACAAAACATCAAATTATAATTTCAGTAATTACAAGGATGTAGAGATAATGATAAAAAGAACAAATTGGGTAAAATTTTTAATATTTGTTAATTTGGGCGAAGGCGTAATTGATTAAAGTGATAATTAAAGTGAAAAAGGACGGAATGATATTTTGGAAATTTGGTAAAACGCGCCTGCTCGGATTTTTGAAGAAGATAAGTTGTGAAGAATACGGGACTCTCCTCGCGTCGAGCAACAAGTACGGACGTTTTGGGAGAGGATATGGTAGTTTAAAATTAGAGAGTCGACTGACGTCTTTGGTAATGGACGGACGTAAATTGGTTTGAGTCGAGGAAAAGTTGAAAATTAACATTAAAAGTTTAGAACAGTCGATGAAATTATTTAAATTGATTAAAGAAGTAAACTCAGTAAAGATACAACAAGAAAAAATATAAGCAGATTATTTTGAACAATAATAATAGTGAATTTACATGGAAAATATTTGGTACCACTGGTTTCAAGGATATTTTTTTTGGTTATGTTACGAAGAAATGGTGAAAAATTTTACAATACTTACGTTATATTCAACTTGGATTAATTTATGAACAGTAGTCTATGGTTGATCACGTTTCCAATTCGTTTTTCGAGTCCAGAAGAATCAAGCAGGCACGTTTTCGTTCAACACAGGTTCCGGAATCCTACACAGCTGGGTATCACAACGATAACATTCGGTAAGACATTTTTAAGTGATATTTAGTTCGAAAAAACGATACGTACGCGCGTAATACAAACAATAGTGCAAAAAAATATCGGAAGGGGTAGAATTTTTATTTTTATGAATTTTTGTATACAATTTGTTCTCTAGTTTGATTTTATGTTTTGGTCTCATGATTGATAATAAAAAACAGGTTCAAAATTTAATTGATTTATTTGGGTACATTAATTTGTTTTCAAGTTTTACAGCATAGATAAAAAAAAATTTGATACAGAGTTAAGTTTTGAGTTCACGTAAGTTCTTAATGCAAGCAAGGATTGTGCCAGAATGTTTTTTCTGCATAGTCTACCCACCTTTTGACCCTGAAGAGATCTCAATAGCTAGCTGTGGCAATTTAAAAAAGAGTCGTAAGCTAAACCTCGCTATAAAAAATAATTCAGTAGCTAAACACGGCAATATATAAAAAGATAACGCTTTTATGCAACGTTTTTATGCAACGATTTCATGCAACGATTTTATGCAACGTTTTCGATAATAGGATAATCTGACAACCAATAAAAAATTCTATTATATAAGTCAAAGGGAATGCAATATAAATTAAAAACCAAAATTGGTAAACATCGATTTATTAATTTAAAAAAAAGGTAGTTCTCCAAGATTTTCTTCGTTTTAAAATATAAGGTTGGTAATCCCTTATCCATAAAACGTTTTGCAATTTCATTGGCTATTGGTTAAAAAAAAGAACCAATCATTAATTTGATTTAAAATTGTTATTCAAAAACGTTCCATAAAAAGTTTGCACATAAAGTTTTATGTTTTACTTATATGGAGTAAAAGAGTACGGATTATCTGACCCGTAATCAGATAATCAGATTATTGCTTTCTTCGGATCACCGGATCATTGGATCACCGTATCATAGGATTATAGCCTATATATATATTTATAGGACGTTGATGTCTATATATTAAGTAAGTTAAAGAAGTTGTACTATCACGATCACAATTTGGAGAATTAAGTACTATAAAAGTAATTGAAGTAAAAAATAATTTAATACTATTGTCCAAAAATTACTACCATTCTACCTTTAAATTCAATAGCTGTTCGAGAGTTAACATCTAATCATTACCTTTCAACTTTGATCATATCACAAAATTTAATGAGATCCTGACGGTTAATACATAGTTTCGGCTAGAGATGAGGACTCATTTAAAAGTTATCTTTAACCGAAAAAGGATTTTACGTTTTCCGACTGTTATAATTAGCGGAGCTTCTTTAATTCTAAGAACAGATGGAATAAAAGCAAACAAAGGAGTGCGACCACAACGGGATACATCCTCAGATACTGAAAGTACACAGAAAAAAAAAAAGACGAAAAACATCTACTGAACGTTCGAGAAAACACAAAACTCGACAGCAACAACTACAAGAGAAATAAGAACCTTCAACAATCCAGACCACCAGCAACAACTTCAACTGAAAGAAGCAGAAAAAGAAGAACGCTACAGCAACCATCGACAGATCTGGCTACTGTTTTAGAATCGGTACAATTACAAGAGGAACAAGAACCTTCAACATCAAACCCACCAGCAAAAACTTCAACCGAAAGAAACAGAAAACGAAGAGCGCTACAGCAACCATCGACAGATCTGGCCACTGTTTTAGAATCGGTACAACTACAAGAGGAACAAGAACCTTCAACATTAAAACCACCAGCAAAACCTTCAACTGAAAGAAGCACAAAAAGAAGAGCGCTACAGCGATCATCGACAGATCTGGTCACTGTTTTGGAATCGTAACTCCTCATGATGCGGGTGAAATGACCGAGAAATGTTCAAATTGTTATGCTATTTTTTGGAAAAATGAATTTTGCAAGAAAAGTTTTTGTCATAATGGAAAAGTTAAACTGTCCAAATTATCGCCAGGATCCAAATTGGATACTGGCGATACATCTGCAAGCGGATTACCATTTGTACTACATAGACGACAATTTCCGATAGTGTTGGCATTCGCTATAACTATAAATAAATGTCAAGGGCAGAGCTTTGACAAAGTTGGTATAAATGTCGATAGGTCTTTGTTTAGTCACGGACAGTTATATGTAGCATTATCAAGATGTCGAGCAAAGGATGGAATACAAATTCAAAGTACAAGCGACATAACAAAAAAATGTCGTATGGAAAGAAGTTTTATAACTCGCAAGATTTCTCATTTATATGGAATTACGAGGTGGCGAAATGGGGTGGCCAAGAAGGTCATTGGCCGAGTAGTTAGAGCAATCGACTACTGATGCTAAAGGCATTGGTTCGAGTCCAGTAGGAGTCAATTTTCTTTCGGACTTTCTTTCCTCCAATGAACCGTCTTCGTGCTTCGGAGGGCACGTTAAACCGGCGGTCCCCCTGATTTGAGCCGATCTAATATGTCAAACAGGGTAATAAAAAAAAATCACCCCTACTCCCCATCGACTACGCAATCGCGGAACTTCTCAGAACTCGGTCATCGAACGGACGTCCCTGGTTCGTGGTGCCGGCCATTGTTGGGGAGTTTTGGTCGGTGGTGAGGGCGAGAGACCGCCTAACGGCTGCGGTCATACTTAGCAGTGTCGACATTGTGGGTCAGGCTGGGGGTGAGCAACAAAGTGGAAGCAGTACAATGGGTCCGGTAGAGTGGCCTAAGTGCGTGCAGGTTAATACTTGCCACTCCCCCTCCCCCGAAATCCAAAATCCAATGGGGGTGGTTCAACCGTAAACCGGCCGGGAATATTGGGCTGCGAAGCGGCCCAATGGGATTGGGCCGTCGAAGGCGGCCAGGGGGGCGGAGCCTCCCTAGTATTATTATAATTTGATAATCCATTCTACCCGTTTTAGATTGCAGACAATTAAAATTCAAATTTTTGATATTCTCTTTTTCAGGCAAAACAACGTTTGCCGGGTCAGCTAGTAGTGCATACAAAATTTGTTAACATAAGCTGAGATAACCTTACGTGCGGTTAAATTAATATTCTTATAATAAAACCTACATAAATATTGTTAAATAATCTTATAAAGCCAAAATATTATTTTAAAATAGACGAAGTGCAAGGTAAGTTGGGTATTTTAGGCTTCTATACAAAGTATAGCAAGAAGCCTTATGATCTGGCTTCGTGTCTGTCCGTCTGTCCGTCCGTCTGTCCGTCCGTCTGTCTGTCCGCATAATTCAAAATCATACAGAGCGTTTCAAATCGTGTTGGAAATACTCTGTGTGTATTTTAAATACTAAGAACTGGGTAGCCAGTGCGCTACTTTTAGGCTTCTATACAAGGTATAGAAAGAAGCCTTATGGTCTGGCTTCGTGTCCGTCCGCATGTTTCAAAGCCAATCATAACGTTGATCAACTGATACGTTGTTATATTGTAAATACTTCGTCTATATAGTATTGCGTTAATATGTTAATCCGTTGTTACGATTCGCTAATGCAATTTATAAATACGCAAATGTTCGAAAGAAATTTACTAAGTTAAAGATATTTTCAAAGAGGTCTCCCTATATAAACTACTTGATAGGCTTCTATACAAAGTATGTATAGCAAGAACCGTTATGATCTGGCTCCGCGTCTGTCCGTCTGTCTGTCCGCATAATTCAAATCTAATCAGAACCTTCGAAATTGTGATTGTAAACACATCGTGTACCTATATATAATTAAATAAAATATGTTTTAAATTTAAGATCGACTTTCTAGCCACGTTCTGTAAAAAATTTTTTTTTATGATTTAAGAAATGAAATGTTCTGGGATTTATATTGAAACTTAAAATGCTATTTTTTTGTTTTCATATGAAAAAATAATTTTTTATTTATTTTAACCATAGCAGTGGCTTGATGTGATTAGTGAAGTTAAGTTGTAAATAAACGAGAAAGGAGAGGATTGGTCCACCTCAAAAAATGGACCGTCCATTACAGAGAAGTAAAGTTTCGAATGGAATTTAAAAGTTTGATTGTTATCTATATAAATAAAAATGAATGTGAAAACCTTTGTCACGGCATCACATGATAACGGCTGGACCGATTTTGTTAATTTTTTTTTTAAAGTGTTTGTAATAGTCCGTAGATGGTTCTTACGTAAAAAAAATTGGAAAAGTTGCCCGGGAAGTTGGAAAATTCGGGAAAAATTGAAAGTGCTTTTTATACCGTCAATAGGTGGCGCGACCTTAAGTACCTACAGAAGTAGGTAGGTAATTAAAGTACCTACTTTATTTCTATAGTGAAAGCCATTGTCAAGGCATCACTTGATAACGGCTGGACCGATTTTGTTAATTTCTTTTTAAATTGTAATAGTCTGAAGACGGTTTTTACATAATAAAAAATTGAAAAAGTTGCCCCGGAAAGTTGGACTGAATCGAGAAGGCTGCAAGTAACTTATAAAGACATTGCAAAAGGTATATAATATAAGCTGCACAGAATAGATTGTGAATCGTAACTTTTGTTCACTTATTTGTACCACAAAGTGAAATTGCTGGCGAATTGATGAATGTTATGCCTTGAGTGGCATAAAAATTAATTTCGGGCAAAACAATGTTTGCAACGTTGGCTAATTAAAACGACAGCTAATTAAAATTAATTATTTCATTTTTTAAATTGGTTTTAATTTGTGTGCAATTGTTCCGGAATGGCTTTTCGAATGGAAAAATAGAAAATTCTTTGTGGAAAACTCGGAAAATTTCGGAAAAACGCGAAAAATTTGACTAAACGTGAAATGATCGAACAATTGCAAAATCTTCTGCATGAGCATAATGAATTGGTCAGATTGTTCAAAACCGCATTGGATGCAATGCATTCTGACGACCACAAAATCATTATCAGAGCAGGCAAAAGACCCGCTGGAGGCCATGCAAGACAATTCAATGCTCCCACTATCAATGAAGTCGCAGTGGTGATTGTTGGCGACAATGTGGAATCACGCGATATTGTTCTCAATCGTCGGGATGGTGGACAATTGCAGCGCGTGTACGAGACTCATCGGTCATATGATGCACTTCAATACCCGTTGATGTTCTGTCGTGGAGAGGATGGCTATCACTTGAATGTAAAGATGGTCAATCCAACAACAGGTTTGTTTACAAGTCATCACTTCTTTTTCATTCTGCAATTAAGTTCGAATTCATATTTCAGGAGAAGAAACGAATAAGGCTCAATGAATTTTTATGCGTATCGATTGATGATTCGGCAAGATGTTGACAATCATCTGTTGACATATCGCCGGTTGTTTCAACAGTACTGCGTCGACATGTACCTCAAGGTCGAAACGGAGCGTCTCAATTTCATTCGTTTCAATCAATCGAAGTTACGATCAGACGAGTACATCCACTTCCGTGACGCCATCGCTACTGAAGGAGACGCGGCCAACATCTGTCGTTTGACCATTCTCCCAGCTACTTATGTTGGAAGCCCGCGCCACATGCATGAGTACGCTCAAGATGCGATGACGTACGTGCGGAATTACGGACGCCCTGATTTATTCATCACGTTCACTTGCAATCCGAAATGGCCCGAAATTACGAATCTGTTGCTGACATCCAGCGATCGACATGACATCACTGCACGAGTATTCAAACAAAAGATCAGAGTGCTCATGGATTACATCGTTAAGCACAAGGTTTTTGGCGTGCTCCGTTGTTGGATGTACTCGGTTGAATGGTAGAAGCGTGGTTTACCACATGCACACATTCTGCTTTGGATGTCCGACAAGATCCGACCAGATCTTGAAACTGATCCGGAGCTGCATTCCGTTGTGACAACGAACATGATCCATGGCCCTTGCGGAGTCCACAACCCAGACTCACCGTGCATGGAAAACGGAAATTGCACAAAGCGTTTTCCCCGTCCGTTGGTGGCTGACACAATCAGTGGAATCGACGGATATCCATTGTATCGGCGTCGTTCTGCAGATGACAACGGCAGATCAATCGTGATGAAAGTGAAAGGAAACGATGTCGTCGTCGATAACCGCTGGATCGTTCCATATTGTCCGCTTTTATCGAAAACTTTCTCGACCCACTGCAATCTTGAGTACTGCAACTCCATCAAATCCATCAAATACGTTTGCAAATATGTGAACAAAGGGAGCGACATGGCGGTGTTTGGCATTGCCGATCCGAATGCAAACGACGCGACGAGGTGACGAAATTTCAACTTGGGCATTATGTGAGTTGTAACGATGCAATTTGGCGGCTGTTTTCATTTCCGATTCATGAACGTCACCCGACTGTCGTACATTTGGCAGTTCACTTGGAGAACGACTAGCGTGTCTACTTTACGGACGCAAATGCAGCGCAAAGAGCAGGAAGACCACCAGCGACAACATTGACAAATTTCTTTTCGACATGCGAAAGCGATCCGCACGCAAGGACTTTACTCTATTCGGAAATGCCACGCTATTATACATGGAACGTTGCATCGAAGAAAAAGAGAGGAAGAATTGGCTGCTGCTTATATGAAGAAGAAACAGAAAGAAGAACAGGAATTGGCAATATCGCTGCGTGCTTTTGAAAATTCCTTATTAGAAGACGAAGGAGAGAAGGAAATAGAAGAACAGAAAGAAGAAGAGGTATTGCCAATATTGCTGTCCGATTTTGAAAATCCCTTATTAGAAGACGAAGGGGAGGAGGAAAAGGAAGAACACAAAGAACAAGAGTAATTGGCAAAAATAAAATAAAGAAAAATTAGAAATTATTGTGGTTTTTTTTGAATACTTAACAGTTTTGCTAAACTTTTTTTTATTAAACCTTGATTTGTATTTTTTATTAATTTATTTATTTAATCCTTTTTTAATACGTTTGGTATTTGCGATGACCAAATAAGTCGCAAGGTTATTATGCGGATTGGATCTAAAAAATACATGTAGGCAAATATTGAAATTTGGGCAGGACAACGTCTGCCGGGTCAGCTAGTTACTTATATAGTAAACTAGCTGACTAGTTTACTATATTTTTCCCAATGGACGAAACCACTATTCTCCATCCATTCGAGGAGCAACAGGAGGAAATTGAGATTTTCCAACGCGATTACAAAAAGATTCGTGACTATCTTGATACGAATTTTCTTCAGATATGACATTTGCGGGGTTTCTACAAGAATTATCCCTGACACGAAATCGTTACATTTCTGCTATTCAAAGCTCCTTGAAAACACCTAAAATCCTCATTCGGAGGCGGCCATGTGAGACTTACATAAATCCATATAGTGAGAAAATCCTAAGACTCCAGAAGTCTAACATGGATATTCAGTTTATTTTAGACGCCTATGCTTGTTGCTGTTACATCATTGACTACATTAACAAGAGTGATCGTGGAACTAGCGACCTCTTGCGTAAGGTTCTTGAAGATGTCAGAAGCGGAAACAAGTCTTTGGCTCAACGTCTTCAGGCTCTTGGTGCGGCTCATCACATGAACAGTGAACTCTCTGCTCAAGAGGCCGCTTACAATGTGCTTCAGATTCCAATGAGCCGATGCACAGAGGCATGCATTTTTATACCAACAGGTCCAGCCGATCAACAAACCAGAATGATTAAAACTAATATTCAGTTAGAAAATCTCAGTCCGGACTCTGAAGATGTCTTTGTAGACGGACTTTTACAACGATATAGTTCACGACCAGATGCATTATCTAATCTTAATCTTGCACAATTTTCAGCTTGGTATGATTTTTCATTAAAACGAGGAATTACACAGATGGCCCAAGAAAACGATGATATTGTAGAAACTGAAGACGTACAAAGTATCGATAAATATTTTCCGCTAAAGAATGGCAAACCAGGATACGTTTGGAAGCGAACATTTCCAAAGATTATTCGCCACGTCCGCTACAACTAGAATAAAGATCGTCACAACTTTTTTCGCGAACAAGTGATGCTCTATCTTCCTTGGAGGGATGAGGAAACCGAAATTATAAATCAAGATTGCGAGAAGATAGCGACTGATAATATAGAAGCAATTTCTGCCAATCGTCGCGAATTTAATGCCTTTCAAGAAGATATTCTGGATGTCGCTATGGATAGCGCATTGAGTGAGGATCGTCAATCTGACGATGACAAATCTGATAGCATACCGGAAGAGATTCAGGAGGAATTCGAATTAATCGACCCCGTTGCTGCTGGTGCCATTGACTTTGGTGGTGACGTGATACGCCCAATGTCTGAAAAGTTTACGCTTCCTAATCGAATTCCCAATAAAGAGTTCGAAGAATTATTCTCATCGCTGAATACTCAACAACGGGATTTTGTAACTCACCTACTTGATCATTTCAAAAGGTCTCCCGATATCCCCATCTACACCTACTTGAAGGGAGGTGCCGGTGTAGGAAAGTCTCATGTAATTAGAACTCTATACCAAGCATTAATCAGAGTGTTCAATGCTAAAGTTAATTCGAATCCCGATAAACCTTCTGTCCTTCTGACGGCTCCTACCGGATTAGCGGCATTTAATATCTTCGGACTCACAATTCACAACGCATTCCAACTTCCCGTGAACCAAAAAGAAGCTAGCAAGCTCTCAGACAGCGTCTCTAATACAATGGCTAATTATCCGGGAGGATAAGGTAAAGGGGTGTAGGGGTTATGCTGCAGAGGTAGAACCTAGTACCGGGACGGTCACATCGAGCGTGATAACGAGAGATGGTCCTTGGTAACTGGTCCTTGCAGGATACCCAACTCTCACTTATGGCTCCACGTGCCACACCCTGGGAACTGCGTTGATCCGCAGGCGAAACTAAGTGAGGGGAGCCAGATATGGCAATAACCGAATGTGGTTGCCGGTATAAACAACTGCATTAATTTTATTACCAATAGCTTCGGATGCATGAACAAGCAAATATAGGGCACTTTCCTGTCCTTGGATAGAGAAATCATTCCTAAACGCGGACGAACCAAGCAATATGGCGAACGGCATAGAATGAAGATGCCAACGGAAAACTTTCTTCTTCACTTCGCGGTGTAGGCGTTATTGCTTGTTCCGGTACCCATCCTTTTCTCGCTCTTCCAATACTTGTTTTACCCGGTGGTTTATATCGCTTTGCTGCTAATGGAAGTCTCCCTTCTGTCATTCTTTCGAGGTGTTCGCTCTATGGCTTGTTATTTGTCCGTCCGTCCGCCTGTCTGTCCGCACGTTCCAAATTATTTTCTATTAAGTTGCTAATAATTCAATTTTAGGCTTCTATACATAGTATAGAAAGACGCCTTATGATCTGGCCCCGTGTCCGTCCGTTCGTCCGTCTATTTAAACATGCTACCGCTTTTCTAAACCTTGATCCCATTAGGGTGTACACTTTTCGTGCACACACACACACACACACACAATTTTCGTTCCACATTTTTTAGGCTTCTATACAAAGTATAACAAGAAGCCTTATGATCTGGCTCCGTGTCTGTCCGTCTGTCCGCATAATTCAAAATCATACAGAGCGTTTCAAATCGTGTTGAAAATACTCTGTGTGTATAGAGGTCTAAGAACTGGGTAGCCAGTGTGCTACATTTAGGCTTCTATTTGAATTATTATAAGTTACTTTAGTTCCTTTTTTCTTTCTAAATAACGCTGAGCACCCTGTTTACAGCTTTACGGTGCGAGATACGAAAAAAAGCTATAGAGGTAAAATTGTTGAGGCCCTTCCGATGCCGGTGGAAAATTAAAAATTCCTTCGTAAATAAGGACGCTATGGCATGGCCGTTTGAAAAATTTTCAATATTTCCACCTTAAAACCGTTGTGGCGCGACGACTATGAAAAAATTTTGAATTTTAAGAACGGTGACGGATGGCATTCTTCGAGCGCGAATGTTTCGAAATGTGTACTTTTTTTCGTGCGGCGTCAATTAAGGTGGCAAATTGTAAAAACGCATATTTTGAAAATTTTCCATTTGAAATCGGGAGAAGTAAAAATTTCATTTTTCCAAATTTTTTTTCAACGTCCCCACATAATATGCCGAAAGGATTCTTACATTCATGTTGAATTTTTAACGGGTATGCTTCATACTTACAACAAAGTAGGTATTGGGATAACTTTTGAAAATTTTACATCGCATCCCGAAATAATTTTAGCCTTTGAGTTTGTGATTTTATACAGTTTCTGGAAGTGCTTCTACATTTTGCAAAATTTTTCCGCTAAAGAAAATTAATTTTTCTAAATGGTTTACATTGATTATTATCTATGCAAATACAGGCCAAATCCAAATCCGACGTTAAATATTTATTTCGAAAATAAAATTCAGCCTTCGAAAAATTCGAAGAAAAATTTTTACTTTTATGCATACTCGACACCCCACTAGGATGGTCCATTTTAGCTAATTAGTAGAGATGAGATTTTTAGGATTTGACCTTTTTTTTCATTTTAAGTCCTATTTTTATGATATTAGTACCAAATTTTGTTTAGTGGAAAACTACGTTATATAAGCCCTATTTTTTTTGACTTTTTTGGCTTTTTTTGGCCTTTTTTCATTGTTACGACCTCTTTTAACATTTTGGAAACTTTGCAGTTGAAATTGAGAAAATGTTTTATTTAATTCAATATAATTTAAATTTTTTTAATTTTTTTTTTCATTTAAATTTGGTCCCCGGTGGTGCAAACCCACCATGTACCAACCTAAAAATTTGTTAACACGCTGGGGCACGTGGTTAAGTGCAGCAATTTTTTATTGAAGTGGTTAGTGAAGTTAAGTTGTAAATAAAAGAGAAAGAAGAGGATTGGTCCACCTCAAAAAAAGGACCATACATTACAGAGAAGTAAAGTTTCGAATAGAATGGAAAAGTTTGATTGTATTACTTATATAGTAAATGATAATTACCAACCGCAAAAAATTTTATTGGTGCAGATTATCTGATTATGTGATGTTACATTATATGGCGATCAAAACTAACCAGATAATAACAACTTTCCACACCAGAAAGGTAGCCCAGTTAGCAATTTAAGGTTTCTATAAGATTATAACAACCTTATCTTAACAAGTGGAAAAGGTTGTCACAAGGTAGTCGTGAAAAGGCATACAAGCTTATAGAAAGCTTGTAAAAAGGGTCTAGTTGACGGTCATAATCTTAAACAACGCTTATAACAACCTAAAAACAATTGTGCAACAATGTTGTCAAAAGATTATAACAACCTTGAGTTAACAAGTCGAAAAGGTTGTCACATCGTTGTCGTTAAAAGGCATACAAGCTTAGAGAAAGCTTGTAAAAAGGGTCTAGTTGACGGTCATAATCTTAAACAATGATTATAACAACCTTAAAACAATTGTCCGACAATGTTGTCAAAAGATTATAACAACCTTGACTTAACAAGTCGAAAAGGTTGTCACATCGTTGTCGTTAAAAGGCATACAAGCTTAGAGAAAGCTTGTAAAAAGGGTCTAGTTGACGGTCATAATCTTAAACAATGCTTATAACAACCTAAAAACAATTGTCCAACAATGTTGTCAAAAGATTATAACAACCTTGAGTTAACAAGTCGAAAAGGTTGTCACATAGTTGTCGTTAAAAGGCATACAAGCTTAGAGAAAGCTTGTAAAAAGGGTCTAGTTGACGGTCATAATCTTAAACAATGCTTATAACAACCTTAAAACAATTGTCCAACAATGTTGTGAAAAGATTATAACAACAAAACACGTGTTTGCAGGGCCGGGCCGGCCGGCTGCTGATTTATTGAAAATAAAAACAAAGTAAAAAACAAGTTTTTCCATTTAAAAGCTTTAATTGAAAATCAGAGAGAAAATTGAGAATCATTTATTGCCCACGGGCTCCCTACTAATTTTAATAATAGTTATTTATGTATCTAAACAGCTAGCGCGTCTCGGGTTTGAGAAATTTGAATTAACCAATGAACGATGAGTTATTTCTCAAGTACTTTCTGTTGTAAAAGTTACAAATCATTGCGTGTGTTTACACGCAATGATTTACATAAGTAAAACACTCGTAAAGTCATTGGCGAGAAGAAGATTCTTTCTTGTTGATATAGGGGGGGGGGGGCACATATATGTGCCGGTAAACACAATAATTGTGTACGATTTTCTAAATTCCCTCATGATAGAATAAATATAATCAACAGGTATGATTGCGATCCCCCTGAGTGAGGCCGAAGGTCCAACAACTATCGCCCTAAAGCATTATATTTATTATATGCCTTTATTTTCGGCCCCCCCCTCTATATCAACAAGAAAGAATCTTCTTCTCGCCAATGACTTTACGAGTGTTTTACTTATGTAAATCATTGCGTGTGTTGTCAACGTCAACAAAATTAGTAATCTTGATGCAAAAAAAAATCGTTGTACAGTATTGTTTGAAATGTAATTGTACAGGTATTCGTAAAATAAAAAAGTGAAAAAAAGAGAAAAAAATGTTGTCGGAATTTTCATCGCAACGTGTTATAATTGCCTGAAAACATCGCTCGTGGGTACTTGTTTGCATTTCAAAGTGTAACGCATGTTGCTCGGAGCATAAATACGTAAAAAAAGACCTTATTCAACGCTTGTTGCAAGGTTTATAAGTAAACTTTGTCTTAGCCTTGTCATATCAAGACACCGACAAACCTCTCTTTCGCTTTAAATGTTAATCTTGTCATTGGCTTGATAATTAAGTCACCAACAAGTCTTGATTTCGCTTAACATGCAAAGCTTTTCGCTTAAAACCTTATTCAACGCTTGTTGCAAGGTTTATAAGCAAAGCTTGTATTAGACTTGCCATATCAAGTCACCGACAAACCTCTCTTTCGCTTTAAATGTTAATCTTGTCATTGGCTTGAAAATTAAGCCACCTACAAGCCTTGATTTCGCTTTACATGCAAATCTTTTCGCTTAAAACCTTATTCAACGCTTGTTGCAAGGTTTATAAGTAAAGCTTGGATTAGACTTGTCATATCAAGACACCGACAAACCTCTCTTTCGCTTTAAATGCTAATCTTGTCATTGGCTTGATAATTAAGTCACCAACAAGTCTTGATTTCGCTTAACATGCAAAGCTTTTCGCTTAAAACCTTATTCAACGCTTGTTGCAAGGTTTATAAGTAAAGCTTGTATTAGACTTCCCATATCAAGTCACCGACAAACCTCTCTTTCGCTTTAAATGTTAATCTTGTCATTGGCTTGAAAATTAAGCCACCTACAAGCCTTGATTTCGCTTTACATGCAAAGCTTTTCGCTTAAAACCTTATTCAACGCTTGTTGCAAGGTTTATAAGTAAAGCTTGGAATAGACTTGTCATATCAAGACACCGACAAACCTATCTTTCGCTTTAAATGTTAATCTTGTCACTGGCTTGAAAATTAAGCCACCTACAAGCCTTGATTTCGCTTTACATGCAAAGCTTTTCGCTTAAAACCTTATTCAACGCTTGTTGCAAGGTTTATAAGTAAAGCTTGTATTAGACTTGTCATATCAAGACACCGACAAACCTCTCTTTCGCTTTAAATGTTAATCTTGTCATTGGCTTGAAAATTAAGCCACCAACAAGCCTTCATTTCGCTTTACTGGACAAGCTTTTCTCTTAAAACCTTATTCAAAGCTTGTTGCAAGGTTTATAAGTAAAGCTTATCACTAACAGCCTTTGCTCAAGCTGATTGCAAGGTTTACACCGTAAAGCATGTCGTAGTAAGCCAAAAATAAGCAATCGACAAGCTTGTCACAACCTTACGTATTATTAAATGCTATCTGGGAGCTGTATAGAAGCCTAAGAACTGCCGCTAAAGCGAGTTCCACCTTGTTTTATTATAACATGAAAATGGCTGTTACCAAATTGATAAATATCTAACGTAATAAATAAATTCAATAAACAGGGTGGGGCAAACCGCTCGCATTAGGCAGTTTTTCAAAAATGGTTAGTCATAGAGGGTTGGGAAAACAATGTTGATGACAAAAACCTACATACAGGAAGAATCAAATAGTTTTACTGGCATTACTCGGAAATGTTGGCATCCCGAAAAGTTTTCTCCAAAATATGTCGAAAACTCAAGATTTTCAAATATGACGGGGGGGGGGGAGAACTACAATGGTATTGTTGAATAGTACTTTATGCACCACGGGAGCAAAGTGACATTTTTTTGGCCCGAGAGTAAAGGATTGTTTACACGAGGCCATCACGTGGCAATCTTCTTTCTTTTCTTCTTTATCAGCCTTTACTAATCCAGTGTTGGACATAGGCCTCCCCTCTCCGTCTTCAGGCGTTGCGGTCCGCCGTCAGTCTCATCCAGGAAAACCCGGCAATCCTCTTCAAATCATCTGACCATCGCATCTGTGGGCGTCCTCTTCCCCTTTTGTCCGTCCATGGTCTCCATTGTTGTATCTCTCTGTTCCATCGTCCGTCCGTCGTTCTCATTATATGGCCAGCCCACCTCCATTTCAACGATGCCGTTTGCTCTATTACGTCGATCAATTTTGTTTTTTCTCTAAGGTGTTCATTTCGTACTCTGTCTTGGAGCTTTATGTGCAGCATTTGTCTTTCCATAGCACGCTGTGCCTTGGCTAGTTTGTCGACGATATTTTGTGTCAGGGTCCAGGTCTGAGCGCCGTATGTCATAACAGGTAACACGCATTGGTTGTATACATTTCGTCGCAAGATTAAAGGTATTTTTTAGTTTTTCAATATTTGTCTTTGTTTTCCGAAAGCTGACCAAGATTGCCTTATTCTTCTGTCACTTTCTGCGGTTTGATTTTGTTTTCCGCATTTTACCATCTGACCCAGATATATGTATTTGTCCACATTTTCTAGTTCGATATTATTTACTACTATCTTTCTGCTATCTTCTTGGTTGGTCATTACCTTTGTCTTTTGTATGTTCATATTAATTTAATCCTATATTTTGTGAATGAATATCCAACTTGTGTATCATCGTCTGTATCTCGTCAAAGCTTCCAACTATCAGTACCACATCGTCTGCGTATCTCAGGTGATTCAGCCTTTTCCCATTAACATTAATTCCTTTCTGGTCCCATTTTACTTTCTTGAACACGTCTTCTAATGTTGTTATAAATAATCTAGGACTTATGCTATCTCCTTGTCTTACTCCTCGTTTAATCTGGATCTGGATGGGCTGGGTGTTATCGTATAGCTGGATTGTCATTCGAACGTTGTCGTATATAGACTGAATTAACTGTGCATATCTGTGATCTACTCTGCTATTCTGGAGTGCCTTTAACACCGCCCACAGTTCAATAGTATCAAAGGCTTTTCTGTAGTCTATGAAGGCTAGATAAAGTGGGAATCTATATTCTGTTGACTTTTCTATTAATGTCCTGATTGTGAGTAAATGATCGGATGTACTAAAACCCTTTCGGAATCCCGCCTGTTCAATGGGTTGATAAAATTCTAATTTCTTTTCAAGCCTATTCATTATAATTCTGGTCAATGTTTTCTATATTTGTGATAGCAATGATATAGGTCGGTAGTTGTCAAGATTGCTTTTATCTCCTTTTTTATAAAATAGTACTGTTATTGATGTATTCCATTCTTGTGGAATTCTTCTCTCATGTAGACATTTGTTAAATAGGATCTTTAGACTTTCTAGTATTGCTCTTCCACATTCTTTCATTAATTTGGCTGTGATCTCATCAGGTCCAGGTGCCTTATTGTTCTTCGCATGATGTAGAATGGCAATCTAGTGACTTTTTTATCAGTCATCTGGTGACTTTTTTATTGCCCTAGATCAAAACAAAGTTTTTTCTCCCGTTCCCCCCCTATTTTTTAACTTTACTCCCCCAGGGTAAAAAAGTGCTTCTTTACACCCGCAAATCGGGGTAAAAAGTGAGTACTTTACCCCCGGAATGGCAAAAAATGATTTTCAAAAATAAGCAAGTTTCATAAGAAAAAAATTCTTTTTGTGGAATATTCCATTACTCCATATTCTGCGTCACCTCGTATAAAGAACATCGTCATACAATTTTAGGACAATTCACTGTCCAGATTCTTACATATATTTTCAAGAATAAGATATATCTAAGTTGAAGGATTTTTTTTAAGTCCTTACTAAAAATTGGAATGGGGCGGGGATTATAGGGCTTACACCAGCCACAGGCCCAAGAGCGGCACTACGTTTGTCAAAATGTACATTTACGGGTATTTATTTTGGTAATTTACAATATTCAGTTGTAAGTTTACATTCGTAATGCCAAAAAACTTCACTTCTTGTTTAAATGCCAAAATTTCCAGGGTACAATTTCAAACTGTTATTGATGGAAAAATTACACATGTATTTTTTTTGTAAATTGGAAAAGTAAAAATTACACGATTTTTAATGTATATTTACGTGCATTCATTTCGGTGATGTAAATATACAATATCTCATTATAGTTTTACATTCCTAATGCCAAAACCTGGTAAATTTGTATTCTCTTCTGTATAGCTATCAGTTTTTCTTTTTTAAATTCCACAAATCCAGGGTAAAATCACATATCCAAGCAAAATTACAATAAAATCTTAATTTCACACTAATTATTAATGGAATATTACACAATATGTATTTTTTTTGTAAATTAGAGACGTCATAATTACACGATTTTTAATGTATATTTACGTGCACTCATTTCGGTGATGTAAATATACAATATCCAAATGTAGTTTTACATTCGCGATGCCAAAAATTGATAAATTTACATTCTTTTGTATAGTTTTCACATTTTCATTTTTAAATTCCACAAATTCCAAAGTAAAATTACATATAGATACATACAACGAAAATGAAAAGAAACCGTAATTTCACAATATTAGTGGAATATTACACAATATGTATTTTTTCATAATGTGGAACGTAAAACTTACAAGTTTTATTTTAAGGTATATTTACATGCATTTATTGCGGTGAACTAAATATACAATATCCAAATGTAGTTTTACATTAGTGATGCCAAAAATTCGTTAATTTACATTCTGGGGACGGACCCCTAAGGGTGACCACTCCAAATAAATTTAAAAATTTCCTATAGCAAAGAGGAAGGTTTATATAGTATACTGTAAAAATTTCACTGGAGATGATATACATAAAATTTCGAGAAAAATCAATTTGAAAAGTACGGAAAAGTAGCATGCAGTATGCATCAAACCGCTGTCGAGGGCGGGCAATCTGCATCAGTCGCCCGTGGTCTAAGCCACGCCCAGGCGAGGTTATAAATATATTTGGGGTGAGAGAGTGAACGGCCCAGCAGACAAGGAATATCCGAAAAAAATTATCCCTTGATATATAGGTCAAAAAAGGGTTAAGGTACACAATAAGGGGTGGATAATTGAGGATTTTTAAGAATTAATACCGAAAATTGAGTAAAAACCATAACCCATGGCCGGGATAGGCTGCCGGCATAATTTTCGCGTGGCTTGAAGAATTATTGACACGCCCCCAACTTTTAATTTCGAAAAATTTTGTGTTTATCACGGCCTTTTTGGCAATGTTTTAATGCGAATGTATAACTTTTGTCGGCGCGGAGGTGATCATAAAAAAAAATTCGAAAAAAGTGTGAAAATAAGAAAGATGCTGCGAGTTGAAATAGTACGGGTCGCTGATGTACCACCGGGTCGATGTGTCACATCGTCGGCCGGTCGCTTGAAATGGGGTGAAATTTTTTTGCTCCGATTTTAATTTTTCTTTGAAATTCGGGTAGGGGGGTGTGCTTAGTAGATATTAGTATAAATATTCGCGAAAAAATGGAAAATAAGGCGGTTGTTGCCGAAAAAGTGAAAAAATTAAAATTTTTTTTGCCTTCGAATTTTAGGGGTGTGCATTCGAAAAGGAGGGTAATCCATCGTCAAATCCTACTCCTCCGGGGCGCCGCTCTGCACCCCTACGGAGCGGATTTGACTCTGGTTAGTAGGCTAAACATACGAGAAGGCGCCACCGATCAAGAACACCGGGATCTATGCAACCGGGATGTGAGAGACCCTTGAAAATGCATTAAAAAGTATAGTCGCGGTATGCGGCAGTTATCTATTACGTTTAACCCCCAAAAAAGCGCGCAAAAACAAAAAATAATCGATGTTACATGCAGTCGAGTCGGGCTGCAACTGCCTCTCCGCAACCTTACCTTACCTTACCTTACCTGATATGTATTTGATGGAGCATCCCGGCGCAGCCGGCCTTCTCCTTCATCTGAAAGAATACATTAGTGACATTGGAATTTATAGAGACCGGTGGGTCTCTGGGAATTGGCGCTTGGCGGACTGACTGGTAAAAACCTGAGCTGTGACTGAGAATATGTAATATGAGAAGAAAAAGAAAATTTTTACGTTTGCCGATATAGTAGAGTCCCTAATTCGAAGAAAGAAATTATGAATTAATTTCTATTGATGACCTCGGAGTGAGTGGCTTCTACTTGGAACTAGTCAGAATTGGCGACTAGTGGGATTATAGTGATGCTATGGGGGGTGATTTAACGAAGCTTGTGATAATTGATCGAAAAATTACACAAATCTAGTGAATAAATTCACTTTCGAAGAGAATTTGTGTAAGTTAAACCTATGAACATACATTAGTCTGTGTGGGGGTGAGTTATGGTCAGGAGTTGTCCGTGGTCAGGAGTGATTTGGGACGGGGAATGAGAAAGTCAGCTGGGTTGTATTGACCTAGTTGGTTTACTAGTGGGTTTTCTGAGAATTTGGATTTGTTGTAGAGATTGGTGGCATGTTTACGATTAAGAGTGTTAATGAGGTCTAGTTTGGCGTCTGCATGTAGTCGTCTGTTAGTGACGTAGTAGGGGGCGCTGAAAATAGCTCGGAGATTTTTGTTTTGAATGACTTGAAGTTTATTTATGGCCCTGGGGCGTGCATATCCCCAGACAGGGGAGGCGTAAATCATTGTCGGGCGGATTATGGCTTTGTATAATCTTAGTTTCTTAGCGGGGGACATGGTACTTTTTGCGTTCATGAGGACGAACAGTCTATTGAAGAGGCATTTGGCTTTACCGGCTGCGGAGGAAATGTGAGCGTCCCATTTGAGGCGCCGGTCCATGGTAATGCCAAGGTACTTGACCTTGGTTTTCCAGGGGATTTGCTCCTCGAACATCCAGACACTGGAGTTGTGAGGCTTGCAACGATTTCGAAACATGATCGCGGAACTTTTGCTCGAGTTAACCTCGATGCGCCAAGTTTCGTACCACCTTCCGAGATCGGTGATCGCCTCCTGGAGGCGGGTTGTGGCTATGTCCGGGTGGATTGAGGATGTGTATATTGCAGTGTCATCTGCATATAGTGAAATTTTTGTTGCGGGATCTAAGGGGGTTGGAATGTCACTCATGAAGATGTTAAACAGTGAAGCTGCAAGGATCGAACCCTGGGGGACCCCGGAGGTAATGGGGCGCTTTGTGGATCTGGTGTTCATGAGTTTGACTTGGAGATTTCTGTCGTGAAGGTAGGAGGCAATAAGTCGGACTAGTGGAATTTGAATTTTAGATTGAAGCATTTTGAACAGGAGGCCTTCGTGCCAGACCTTATCGAAAGCTTTCGATACGTCGAGTAGTACTAGGCCGGTGAATTCTTTTTTGTTGAGTGCCTGCGTGACGTGCTCAACTAATCGGAGGGCTTGGTGGGTCGTGCTGTGTCCAGCACGGAAGCCGAATTGTTCGTTTTGAATAATACTGTTATCGAACATGGCTTCTTGGAGACGGATGAGAATGACTTTTTCAACTACTTTTCCGATGGAAGGGAGCAGGCTGATTGGTCTATAGCTTTTCGGAAGTTTGAGATTTTGACCGGGTTTGGGGATTACCACTACGTCAGCGGTTTACCATATTTGTGGGTAGTAGTTGAGTCGAAAACATGCTTTAATTATGCCGGTGATGGCAACTTTGGCTTTTTGGGGGAGTTCTTTGAGGGTAGTATTGGTGATGCCATCGGGACCTGGGGCTTTCCTCTTTTTGAGGCGTTTAATGGCAATGGTGACCTCCAGAAGGGAGGCGGGGGTGATATGTGTGTCATCGGAGGTGTTTAGGGTGGTGGTGACATAATTTTCGACCGAATTAATATGGTCTTGGTCTAATCTTGTGGTGTTGGGGGAGCATTGAGCTTGGAGGCTGTCGGCGAAGATTTCAGCCTTTTCAAGATCGCTCCGGGCAATAGTGCCGTCAGGGCGGGAGAGAATTGGGATGGTGCTTTCTTTTTTCCCTGGAGGGCGGCGGCCATGCGCCATGCGGACATGTCTTTAAATGAAAGGGAGTTAATGGTGTCTAACCATTCATTGTCATGAAATTCTTTGACTTTAACGTCTACTTGCTCTTTGAGCCGGTTGTATGACCTTTGGTCATCAGGGTTGCGAGTTCGCCGAGCGAGTTTCCTCGCTCGGTTTTTGGCTCTGATAAGATCTTTGAGGGAGGGAGTGAGTTTGTCTCTGACGTCCGTGGTGTTAACTTGAAAAGAGGTTTCGTCAACGGATTTTTTGATGTTGTCTTGGAATTTGGCAATGAATTGGTCTAGGTCAGTGGGGGACTCAAAAAATGGGATTGGTCCAAGGTTTTTTGACAGATTGTCTTTGAAAGAGGTCCAGTCTGTTGTCGTTCTCGTGGGAGGGCCCTTTGGGGGTAACAACGGTCCGAGTGTCAGAAGGACCGGGTAGTGATCTGAGTTTAGTTCTTCGCTGGTGGAGATATCGTATTGGAGTTGTACGTCTTTGAAAATGGCTATGTCCAAGATGGACGGCGTACCTGCGTTAGAAAAGTGGGTGGGGGAGGTGGGAGCGATGATCGCGAAGTCCAGCTCGTCTGCTAGTGAAAGTAGGTCGCGTCCTACATGGTTTGTGTGTTTGCACAACCAGTTGGAGTGTTTAGCATTGAAATCGCCGGCGATGATCTTCGCGTCGGGGCCTTCGAGGAGGGTTTCTAGGTCCTCTTTGAGGATGCGTTGCTGAGGGCGATTATAGACGGAGGAGATTTGCAACCAACCGTGATGTGCGGTGTGGATGCTCACCGTAGTGATTTCAAGGTACTCTAGGTCGGGGGTCGGTATTGCGACGTGTTCGATGGATGATTTTACGTAAATTGCGGTTCCGCCGCCGCGTCCGTCACGGTCATTCCTATAAAGTGAATAGCAAGGGAGTTTTGCCAGTTGGCCAGCTCTGAAGTGGGTTTCGTTGACCAAGATTACATCAAGGTCGTGATGGTGCGCGAACGCGAGAAGTTCATTTCGTTTGGCTGAAAGGCCGTTGGCGTTCCAAAAAGCCGTCTGCAAAGTGGTGGGTTGGAATCTGGGTTTAGACATTAACGGGTGTGAAATTAGTGGCTTTGGCGTTCATGATTATATCAATATTGCCGACGAGTTCAGCATTGGCATTGAAATTACGAAGTTGTTAAAAAATTGCTTTTGTTTGTCGGGAGGGAGCCTCATCGTAGGAGGTGGTGGGCGTGGGGGTGGGATGTGTTGCTTCCCTGTGAGGGGCATGCTGGCTAGCGACTCCTAGATAGGATGGTCGATTGGGGCCTTGGGAGGAGGGGTAATTGTAAGTGGGGCGGCCAGCGAAGCGGGAAGATGCTTCGCGGGCTGAAAGTTCTCGCCGCTTGGGCTTGGGGAACATAACGCAACCTTTATAGTTTGCGGGGTGGTTTCCTGTGCAGTTAGCGCAGGTGGCGGGGTCCTCGCGGATTTTTTGGCAAGCCTGAGTGAGATGATCCCCTGCGCATTTGACGCATTTGGGGGGGGGGCGGCAGAGGGTTTGGGCGTGTCCGAACCGTTGACAACGGTGGCATTGACCGACCTCTGTACGTTTGTGGGAAGTTTCGGTGCGGGTGTTTATTGACAGGACCGAAGTCATGTCGAAAATTCTCTTGGCATCTGAATTGTGGGTTAGATGGACAAGGTATAGTGGCATGGGTTTTTTGTCGCGACCTTGGCGCATCTGGAAAACGGACTGAATTTCGAAATGTTCAGATTCGAGGTCTTCCTTGACCTCGGCAGGGGTGATTGTGATCGGAAGACCACGGATGACCACTTTGAGTGGTTTATCTTGGGGGAGGGAGAATGAGTGTGAGGGGAGGGATTTTTCCTCAAGTAAACGGCTGAGGGCCCGGTAGTCTGTCTCGGTGGCTGGCTGGATGGAGATGCCATCCACGAGGGTGCGAATTTTAGTTGTGGCGATTTTACGTTCTTGATGGATCAAACGGTTAATAGCTGGCCAGTTTTCCTTTGTCCGTAGGACAATAGGGGGGATTCGGCTGGCGGAGGTATATGTTGGGTGTGATGCACCCTGGGAGTTCGAGAGGGGGGCGTTAGTATCGATTGGGGGGCTGGTAGTGTCCATGCCGTCATCGTCATCGCAATCGGCTTGGGTGTCGGGGGGGGGTGTCATCTACCTGGAGACAGGAGAACCTGTTCTTGGTAGCAGGCCCTGAAGTTTCACTGTCATTGCTGACATTGGAGCGGGCGCGTTTTAAGTTTCGGTCGCTGGGGGTGACGAAGGTGTCACCACCAGTGGAGGTGGAAGCGTGGGTCTCCATTGCCTCTGAGGGAGGTTGGGCGTTGGAGAGGGTTGGTGCAGTCTTGACTGCGGAGAGCGAGCGTGTTATCGGCTTTGAAATACTGGATTCCATAAGGGGGCGCGGTGGGTCGGCTTTCTTGGTGGTCGTGGCTGTTTTAGTTGTTTTTGTCTTTGGGACTGTGTTTTTGGCGGAGGTAGTCGGTAGAGGGGGGAAGGGGGTCTTGTCCTTCTTTTTCCCTGAAGGGGCAGTCGGGCGTGTTTGGGTAGTCGGGGGTGATTGTGCTACCGGAGGTGGTTGCACGACCTTGGGGGGTTCGTCTCTGGCGATTATCAGAGCGGTTAGTCTGCTGACTTCTAAGCTTAGGCGTTCAATTGTGGCAGCCTGGGAGGTTGAAATGGCTAATTGTTCGTCAAATCGCAGGAGACGACTTTCGTAGTTTTGTTGGAGTGTGTCTTTGTCATTCGTCAGTTTTACAAATAATTCAATAATAAAAATAAATTTTTAAAATAATATTATGTTGTAAAATCTGTAAAATATTTAAAATGTTGTGAGGCAACCTTAAATTTATCTACTTGGTCTTGATTTTAACTGAATGCAAAAGAATTTGCTGACTTGAAATAGTTTATCTAAATGCACTTGAACTTGAAAAGAATTTGATGAATGAAATAAATTTTAATCAGAATGAACTTGAAAAGAATTTGATGATTTGAAAATATTACGTTATGTTGCGATAATATTATCTGAAAATAACCTAGGTTAATAAAAGTTTACTGACCTGATTATGTACACTGCTGTACATCGGCTGATGACTTCGAAGGGGGAAGGGGCAAAAGAACGCGCGATCTTATTAATGTGACGTAGCAAGCTACGTCACTTAACAGATGGTTTCTATTTTTGCCGGGAAAACTTGGAGGGTCACTTATAAGCGTTTTTAAACGCTTTGTCGGCGAAATTTAAATAGATAAGGAACTTGAGGTGTCACTATTCACTTCTATTTTAAATTACGTTGAGAGAAAAGCAATGAAAATTGCTATTTGAACTTAATTCGTGAAAATTAAAGAGCGCAAAAATTGACGTGCGGTGTAGTCGAATGCAAGCAAGCGACTGCCTCTCCGCAATTTTTTTTTTTTTCGATTTTCTGGACTGACCACAATGGAGCATCCCGGCGTAGCCGGCCTTCTCCTTCATCTGAAAGTATACATTAGTGACATTGGAAATTATGGAGGCCGGTGGGCCTCGTAACTTTACTTCTCCGCAATCGGCTAAGTTTAAGACTAGTTCAACTTGCACGTACCGTCAACAAAATGAGTGAGATTCCACCCGTTTACATGTAAAATTATGTACTTTCAAAGTCGATTTTCTCTATCAAAAGTTGGTTTATCCTGCTATAGGAGGGTTGCCGATGTCATTTATTAACATTAAACTACCCGAAAGTCACCAAAAAATATTAAAATTCGATGCTGGAACATTGTCACCCGTCCCATATTTGGTCCCCACTTGGCTATTTGAGAAATAGCCAAGAAAAGGATTCCCACTTCGCTCTTTCTCAGGATTAAAAACTCGCTTTAAAAACGTCTTACAAGCCAACAGTGCAAAAGAAAACAATCAGATAGCCAAAACACATTTAATGACATCAATATAACGTGGAACAACAAAATCAAAAATATAAATAAACACAAAATATACAACAACTTAAAATTATAACAATTAACAATGCTAACCTTTAATGTGTTGTTGTTGATGATAACTCGACTCAACGGATACAATAGCGCACATACACTTTCTTCTTATCACGATCCAAATTGTCCTGCCTTCGCTTTAAAATTTCTAACTTGCAACAATCCCACTGAAATTGTAGTGCTCACATCAATTTCCTCCGTGGGAGAAATTAGTTCTTCAAATCTTGGTCACCTTATTAATTTTCACTCGATTTGCGACTCTCTTGGTCGCCTTATTAATTTTCACTCGATTTGCGACTCTCTTGCTCGCCTTATTAATTCACGATTTGCGACTATATTGATCCCTTATTTAAATCGAACTCCTGTTTTTTATCTCCTTGACAACAATTCTTTTCCTTTTTTTATTTCAGATTTGATTTTATCTCATCATTTTGTTACGCCTTGTGTGTTGCCTACACAAGTTATCATCAGGCGTTTATTTTATAATAACCAAACTTAATCTAATAAAACTTACTCTAACAGAAACTTAACTAGTACATTTAAAACATCTCCGATCGTTTCCCTTTGCAATGTTCGCCCATAATAGGGGTAATACGGTGGACACAACAATATTGCGATATCGAGATACCACGTCAATGGAAGTACGTTATTTAAGATTCGTGAAAATTTTGTTATTAATAAAGAATGTGACTTATCAAAGTAATCAGAAAAACTTCGTCCGATACCAAGAAATTTAGTTCAAAGTCAAATGATTTGTAAAAAAGGACATAAAGCAGGTTTGAATAAAATAAATTTAAATTGTAACTTTTAATAATTGTCTTTGTTGAAAAATGTTTATTTATAGTAAATGAAAGATTGTTAGTAATAGGAAAGGTATTTCAAAAGTTAGAATTTTGTTAATTAATTGATTAATGTAAAAATTTATATTAGCGTTAAATTTAAATAAGTTCTTAAATCATTACGTGAGTTCGACGTGTCACAAGTTAATGAACTTTGAATGGAAATTTCATGTCCAGCATCTTTAATTATTCAACCACGAAGCACTTAGGAAGAAGTCAATCCAATCTGAAAATATAAAAATTTTACTTATAAAATTCCAACGAGTCACATTTGGCTTAGTACAGACCTGTAACCTGAAAACTTCAATAATATTGATTTTCCAATCAACCAATACAAATGCGTTTATTCAAACATCGAGATGGCTATGAATTTCGAGATAGAAAAAAAAATACAATCGAAGAGGTCCTTGTGTTAGATTTCACACGTTAATGGTGGCGAATTTTAATCGTGCTAATAAAAAAATAATTTGATAGTGAAAATAATTGGTGAAAGTATAAAATACGAGTGTAAAAATCAAGAAATTAATTACTTACCTACGTAAAACTAAAAATAAGTTGAAAAACGTAAAGGATTGATAATATTTCTGGAGAATTAAAAATCAAAACAAAACGAGGTTAACAAACTGCAAGTGTGAACTTTTTCATGGTAATAAACCCATCGAGTGTATTTTGGTGCGCAATTGTACCAGCTCCAGTTCAAGTAACGAAAAGATCCCTGAATTTACTAAGGTAACGTGCACATTAAAGTACAATTTTAAAATAACTAAGTGAAATTTTCGGACTCCATACGACACGTGTTTTCTTTATTTAACGTTCAGAATTTTGATAATTAGATTTAATAATAGAACTTTTTAATATAACAAAACCTTTATTTACATTTGTGTGCTAAATAAAAACATTATTATTTTTGTAACGAAGGATATTTATTTTGACCTGTTCCGCGACATAAATTTATTTACAGTATTGGTCAAGGAACGAACTCACCCTGTACAAGGTAAGACACATGCACTACGAACCAGCTAAGCCGAGGCATATTATTTCCATTTATTTGTATTTACTAAATTTCACATATAATTCCATTGACGGGGTACATTTCTGTACACTCGTACAAACATCAATAATAAAACGTGTAACCACATTAGCGAGGGTTACTCACAGCACTTTTGGCTAGCCCAGCGTAAGGCTACGACCACATAGCACTTTTTGTAGCCCAACCTGAGGCATTATTAGTAACTACGAGGGTACATAGCAATATGTACCGGTACTCGATGATATAGTGCATTTACAAGTCTACTGCCGTGCATAACATAATAAACGTTGGCTTGGCCAGAATTGTGAGCAACAAAAAACCTACCTTACGCCCCTCCGGGGCTCCGGGCGGTTTTTCATGCTCAGAGCCGCTAACGCGGCGGAGCTAAACATACGAGAAGGCGCCACCGATCAAGAACACCGGGATAAAGGCAACCGGGATCTGAAACCCCCCAAAAATCGCATAAAAACAAAAAATAATCGATGTTACATGTACGTCGGTCGAGCTGCATCTACCGGTGCGAATTTTTTTTTTTTTTTTCGATTTTCTGAACTGACCAAAATGGAGCATCCCGGCGTAGCCGGCCTTCTCCTTCATCTGAAAGAATACATTAGTGAATTGTGGAGGCCGGTGGGCCTCTCGAAATAGCGCTGAGCTAGTCTGACTGGGAAGTACCTGGGCTGTGGCTGTGAAAAATGAGTAGTGAAAAGAGAGAGATTTATTACGTTATTGATATAGTAGAATCCCTAATTCGAAGATTGAAGATATCCTCGTAGAAAGTGGCTCCTACCTGAAAAATTTTGACGGGTGGTGCGGAATGCATCTACCGTCAATGAGTTGGCGTTGGTGAGCTAAATGTATTGGAATCTGGGGTGTGGGAAATTAAGTCGAAGTTACACAAATCTAGTGAATTAAATCCACTTTCGAAGAGAATTTGTGTAATTATACCGGTGTACATGTGTTAGTCTGTGCAGATGAGGGTTGTGGTCATGGATTGTCTTCAGTCAGGATTGATTTAGGTCGGGGGATACGATAGTCTTCAGTATTGTATTGACCTAGTTGTGCTATGAGCGGGTTGTCGGAAAAACTGGATTTCTTGTATAGATTAGTGGCGTGTTTGCGAATGAGGGTGGAAATGGGGTCTAGTTTGGCGTCTGCGTGCAGTCGCCTGTTGGTGACATAGAAGGGTGCGTTGAAGATAGAGCGGAGGTTTTTGTTCTGAATAATTTGGACTTTGTTCATGTATGAGTGGCGGGTGTAGCCCCAGACGGGGGAGGCGTAGGTCATAGTTGGGCGGATGATGGATTTGTATAGTCTTAATTTATTATTGGGAGCCATGGGGCTATCCCGATTCATAAGGGCGAATAATTTCGAAAAGAGGGCTTTGGCTTTACCGGTAGCGGCAATTACATGGGATCTCCAGTTGAGGCTTCGATCCAAGGTTATGCCAAGGTACTTGACCTTGGTTTTCCAAGGGATCTGTTCCCCAAACATCCAGACGCTGGAATTGTGAGGTTTTTCCGATTTCGAAACATGATCGCGGAACTTTTGCTCGAGTTTACCTCGATGCGCCAAGTTTCGTACCACCTTCCGAGATCGTTGATCGCCTCCTGGAGGCGGGATGTAGCGATATCTGGGTGAATTGAGGATGAATAAATTGCGGTGTCATCGGCATAAAGTGAGATTTTTGTTTGTGGGTCTGTGGGGGTTGGGATATCGCTCATGTAGATGTTAAAGAGGGAGGCTGAGAGGATTGAACCTTGAGGTACCCCGGAGGTGATGGGGCGTGTGGTGGATCTAGTGTTGGTGAGCTTAATTCTGAATTTTCTGTTATGTAGATAAGAGGCTATTAGTCGGACTAGTGGGAGTTGGATGTTTGACTGAAGCATTTTAAACAGGAGGGCTTCGTGCCAGACCTTATCGAAAGCTTTCGATACGTCGAGTAGCACTAGGCCGGTGAATTCTTTTTTATTGAGGGCCTGTGTGACATGTTCGACTAAGCGGAGGGCTTGGTGGGTAGTGCTGTGACCAGCACGGAATCCAAATTGCTCATTTTGGATGATGTTGTTGTCGGAAATGGCCTCGTGAAGTCGTGTAATAATGATTTTTTCGGCGAGTTTGCCGATGGAGGGAAGTAAACTGATCGGTCTGTAGCTCTGAGGGAATCTCAGATTTTGACCGGGTTTATCTGTGGGTAATAATTAAGGCGGAGGATTGCGTTAATTATACTGGTGATAGCAGTTACTGCTTTTTTGGGTAGTGCCTTGAGGGCAAAGTTGGTAATGCCGTCGGGACCTGGGGCTTTTCTGTTTTTAAGACGTTTGATGGCTATTGCTACCTCCGTGAAAGAAGCGGGGTTTATGATGGTATTGTCTGTGGTGGAGAGGGCGGTGTTGACGGAATTTTCGACCGAAGTGATGTGGTTGTGGTCAAGTCTCGTGGTATTGGGGAGCATTGGGATTGAAGGCTGTCGGCAAATGTTTCAGCCTTTTCGAGGTCGCTTTTGGCGAGAGTGCCATCGGGGCGAAGAAGTACTGAGTTGGGGGATTGCTTTTTCTTCTGGAGTGCGCTTGCCATGCGCCAAGCAGACAAGTCTTGGAAAGCAAGGGATTGGATTTTGTCGGACCATTCGTTATCGTGAAATTCTTTAATTTTAGTGTCAACTTGCTCTTTAAGTTGGAGGTATGAAGTATGGTCAGTGGGGTTTCGTGTTCTGCGTGCAAGTTTCCTTGCACGATTTTTGGAGTGGATTAAGTCCTTAAGGGAGGGAGAAAGTTTGCCCCTGGTGTCGGGGATGGGGACTTCGTAAGAGGATTCTGAAATTGAGTTGATGATTTCATCTTGAAAGGTGTTAATGAAATTGTCTAAGTCCGTGGTGGAGTCTATGAAGGGAATTGGTCCCAGATTTTCCTTGAGTTTGTCTGTGAAAGAAATCCAGTCAGTTCTCGTCCTTGTGGGGGGGGGGGTTGTATGGAATTGGCCCTAATGTGATTAGGACTGGGTAGTGATCGGAGTTAAGCTCCTCGCAGGTGGAGATGTCGTGTTGGAGTGGTACGTCTTTGAAGATGGCAATGTCCAAGATGGACGGCGTACCTGCATGAGAAAGTGAGTAGGGGCGGTTGGGGCAACGATTGTGAAGTTCAGCTCGTTCTCAAGCTGAAGGAGCTCTCGACCCTGGTTATTTGTGTGACGACATAACCAGGCGGAGTGTTTGGCGTTGAAATTGCCGGCGATGATCTTCGCATCGGGGCCTTCAAGGAGGAGTTCGAAATCAGTTTTGACAAAGTGTCTTTGGGGGCGATTGTAAATTGAGGAAATTTGCAACCAACCGTGAAGTGCGGTGCGGATGCTTATCGAGGTGGCCTCGAGGCCTTCGAGGTCGGGAGTGGGATATGTTCTATGGAGGATTTGACGTAGATTGCGGTTCCGCCGCCGAGTCCGTACCGATCGTTACGATAGAGGGTGTAATCAGGGAGTTTGACTAGATGTGCTGCTCTGAGGTGGGTCTCGTTGATCAAAATGACATCAAGGTCATGGAGAAACGCGAACGCGAGAAGTTCATATCGTTTGGCAGATAGGCCGTTGGCATTCCAAAATGCCATCTGCAGCGTGGTGGGCTGATGACGTGGTTTAGACATTAACGGCGTCGGTGTTAATGGCATTGAAATTCGTGATTATTTTGAAATCGCGAATGACATCGTCGCTGACTTTTTGACGTTGGAGGAGATCGAGAATTGCTCTCATTTGTCGTGGGGAGGCCTCGTCGTTGGAGGTGGTAGGAATGGGGGTAGCATGAGATGCTTCCCTGTGAGGGGCGTGAATTCTGGCGACTCCTACATAGGATGGTCGACCAGTGCCTTGGGAGGAAGGATAATTGTAAGTGTGGTGGCCGGCGAAGCGGGAAGCTGCTTCTCGGGCTGAGAGTTCTCGTCTCTTGGGCTTGGGGAAAGAAACGCAACCTTTGTAGTTAGCGGGGTGGTTACCTCCGCAATTGGCGCAAGTGGCCGGTTCTTCTCTGACTTTTTGGCATTGATTTGTTAAATGGTCGCCAGCGCATTTAACGCATTTGGGTGGGGCTCGACAGAGGGTTTGGGCATGCCCAAACCGTTGGCAGCGATGACATTGGCCAACTTCTGCCTTTTTATGAGGGGTTTCTGTTCGCGTGTTGATGGAGAGGACGGAGGTCATGTCGAAGATTCGCTTCCCATCAGAATTGTGGGTGAGGTGGACAAGATAGAGGGGCATCGGTTGTCGATCGCGACCGTGGCGCATTTGATATACAGATTGTATATTCGTCAACAAAATGAAATCTCACTAAATTTTTACATGTAAATTAGCAAACTTCAAAATCGATTTACTCAAAATTTTGATTATATCATCGCTTGTAAAAATTATGTCAGTATACTGAGTATACTATATAAACCTTCCTCTTTGCAATAGGAAATTTTCAATTTATTTGGAGTGGTCACCCTTAGGGGTCCGTAGCCTACATTCTTTTACATAGTTTTCACTTTTTCAAATTCCATAAATTTCAAGGTAAAATTACATATACATACAACAAAAATTAAAAAGAAATTGTTACTTCACAATATTATTAATGCAATATTACACAATATGTATTTTTTCTTAATCTTTAACGTAAAATTTACACGTCTTTTAATGTATGCACATGCACTTATTTCGGTGATGTAAATAATACAATATCCAAATGTACCTTTACATTCGTGATGCCAAGTATTGATAAATGTAATACATTCATTTGTATAGCTTTTACTTTTTCTATTTAAATTCCACAAATTCCAAGGTAATATTACATACAAAAATGAAATAAACCGTATTTTTCAATATAAAACCATCAAGAACCATTAGATTAAGTGAGAAAATCGTCGAGGTACATTACATTAAATAAGAACAACGAATTTTTATTTTGACAAATTTGAACGCTTATAACTCTGTACATACGCCATGTAGAGCAATGTTTCTTGCTCGGGTCGCTTCGTCTCGTCAAACTACATTAGAGTAAATCGCAAAAACCTCAAGAACCATTAGATTAAGTTAGAACAACGTCAAGGTACATTAGATTATTTAAGAACATAGAATGATAATTTTGACAACTTTTAACGCCTATAACTCAGTAAATACGCCATTTAGAGCTATGAATCTTGCTCGGGTCGCTTCCTCTCGCCAAACTACATAAGATAATGTGACAAAAACCATCAAGAACCCTTAGACTAAGTTAGAAAACGGTCAAGGTATATTAGATTAAATAAGAACATCGAATTATAATTTTGTGAACTTTGAACGCCTATAACTGAGTAAATACGCCAGTTAGAGCTATGAATCATTTGCTCTAACCAGTCCCTAGTAGCATGATCAGCACAGGAGGCAACCATCAGTCCCCCCTTTGGTTTCACTTCAGAGAACCTCGGAGAAGGTCCGCCGTCAGTGATTTTATCTAGAGCAGTGGTTCCCAAAGTGGTCCAGGTGGACCCCCCAGGGGTCCATAGGAGACCACACGGGGGTCCACGCAGACGTGAAAAGAAAACAGGGGTTCACAAGTTGTAAGTAGAATATGTATTCTATTCATATTATTCTACATACAGTAGAAATGTAGCAGCAGGGGGTCTACGAAAAAAAAGTTTGGGAACCATTGATCTAGAGCATTGATCAATATCCCTCTGACGAGGTCGTTTTGTTCAATGCTTAAGTGTTTTTCCGGATATCCTTCTGGAGTAATTGCTATTCGAATATCCGTTAGGGCATCTTTATAAGATACGGCAGGAGTGTTCAAGTGTTAATCATAATACCGCTTAACACGCACTTTGTTGATGAAGACCATCAAATAAAGCTATACTACATAATTCGAAGTGGTATCATTCTTAGTCTGATCTCTCACCTTAGCCATACTGGCCGAAGGATCATCGAGACACGCAAGCCTCCCCACCACGTCAAGGTGATGATACCGTCGAGGAGGAGTTATGTACACACGAGGTGGACATAACTTGTTCACTGTAAAATATTGCTGCATTGATTGGTACTTTATAATGTAAATTTATAGAAAGTGCCATGTAAATTTGCATTACGAAACACATGTCACTTACAGTAATTTTTTAGAGTGTAAAAGCAAAATTTTGAAGTGCTCTCTGATGTATACTATTACCCAACTTACTTTAATTGCATACTCTTCTGCATTTGAGAAGAATTGGATAAATCTCCTCAAATGCTTCAGACACCTCAACTTCTCTCTTGGCGCCGGTTAACAACACTTTTCCAGTGTGATGTATCGTGAAACAAATCTTTCGTACTTCTAAACGATATTTCACAGCGGGAAAGCGTTCTGGTGTATAGTCAGCGTCTCCGATAGCAGAAAGTTCATGATATAATTTGAACAAATCTAATTGAAAATTGATGTCACAACTTCCGGATATAGCTCGCACTTTAAACTCGGAAACCCGAACCGGGTAGCCCAGTTCTATTAATTGCTTTGCGATTACGACGACAGCTGTTTTCGAAGAGTCCTCGGTTTTCCCTCCTGTGCAAACAATTTTTCCGCTACGGAAAAGTTGGATGGTGGTTTTGGGTTTCCTTAAGTAGACGAATAGCCGATCGAAGTTCCTCTCTTGCAACTTTTTGCTATCTTTCAAACGTAAATTTATATCTTCAAGTATGAATTGACAATTAAAGTTTGCCGTTACAGTTATGTTAGTAATTTTGGAAAATTGATAAGGCTTAGTCAAATCCGGTGATTCTGCAGTTTCCTTGGTTACTACTGAGGAAAGATTGGAATGGCTACTTTTACATAATACCGTTGAAGGGAGAGGTGTTACATGAATCTGTGTCTCGATCAAGGAAGATCTTGACTCGTTTGGTATAGCAGCAGGCGGAGTAACTGAAGAAACGCAAGAGGTGTTGTGAGACAGAGAAGAAGAAATAGCTGTGGAAGAATCGGAGCACAACACCGTTGAAGGTAGAGGTACTACCCGAATCTCTGTCCCGCTCAAGGACGATCCCGAGACGTTCCATTTCTTACCGGATATCCCACTCGGTATAGACGAAGGCGGAGTAACCGAAGAAACGAAAGAGGTGTCGTGAGCTGGAGAAGAAGTAATAGATGTGGAAGAATTAGAAGAGTCGGAGCACAGTACCGTAGAAGGCAGAGGAACTACATGTATCTGGGTCCTGCTCAAGGAAGATTCCGACATGTCCCATTTCTTGCCAGATATACCGCTTGGTGTAAGCGAAGAACCGGATGAAGTGTCGTAAGGTGGCGAAGAAGAAACAGCTGCGGAAGAATAAGGAGAGTCGCAGGGCAATGCTGTTGAAGGCAGAGGTGCTACATGAACCTGTATCTTGAGCAAGGATGATCTTGACACGTTCAAAATTTTTCTTGAAATTCCGCTTGGTATAGGAGCAGGCGGAGTAACCGAAGAAACACAAGAGGTGTTGTGAGATAGAGAAGAAGAAATAGCTGTGGAAGAATCGGGGCACAACACCGTTGAAGGTAGAGGTACTACACGAATCTCTGTCCCGCTCAAGGACGATCCCGAGATGTTCCATTTCTTACCGGAAATCCCACTTAGTATAGAAGCAGGCGGAGTAACTGAGGAAACGGTGGAGGCGTCGTGAGGTGGAGAAAGAGTCGATGTTGAAACATAAGAAGAATCGGAGCACAATGCCGTTGAAGGCAGAGGTACTACACGAATCTGTGTCCCGCTCAAGGACGATCCCGAGATGTTCCATTTCTTACCGGAAATCCCACTTGGTATAGAAGCAGGCGGAGTAACTGAGGAAACGGTGGAGGCGTCGTGAGGTGGAGAAAGAGTCGATGTTGAAACATAAGAAGAATCGGAGCACAATGCCGTTGAAGGCAGAGGTACTACACAAATCTCTGTCCCGCTCAAGGACGATCCCGAGACATTCCATTTCTTACAGGATATCCCACTCGGTATAGACGAAGGCGGTGTAACCGAAGATACGAAATAGGTGTCGTGAGCTGGAGAAGAAGAAATAGATGTGGAAGAATTAGAAGAGTCGGAGCACAATACCGTGGAAGGCAGAGGAACTACATGTATCTGGGTCCTGCTCAAGGAAGATCCCGACACGTTCCATTTCTTACCGGAAATCCCGCTTGGTGTAAGCGATGAACCGGATGAAGTGTCGTAAGGTGTCGAAGTAGAAACAGCTGCGGAAGAATAAGGAGAGTCGCAGTGCAATGCTGTTGAAGACAGAGGTGCTACATGAACCTGTGTCTTGAGCAAGGATGATCTTGACACGTTCAAAATTTTTCTTGAAATTCCGCTTGGTATAGCAGCAGGCGGAGTAACCGAAGAAACACAAGAGGTGTTATGAGATAGAGAAGAAGAAATATTAGCTTTGGAAGAACCGGGGCACAACACCGTTGAAGGGAGAGGTACTATACGAATCTCTGTCCCGCTCAAGGACGATCCCGAGACGTTCCATTTCTTACCGGAAATCCCGCTTGGCATAGACGAATCCGGAGTAGCCGAAGAAGCGGAAGAGGAGTCGTGAGATGGAGAAGAACTAATGGCGGTAGCGTAAGAAGAGTCGGAACTCTTTACCATCGAAGGGAGAGGTACTACACAAATGCGAGTAGCATTCAACGATGCTCTAGATACGTTCCAGGTGGCGTCGGTAAAAGACATCCTAGTGAAATTTGTAAAAACTTGACAAAAAATAAAGCGATGTTAACTATTCGAGATCAAGGCTTTGAATGACCATTGAATGTAGCAACCGGAGGGTTATAGGTTTTTTTTTATCGGTTGGTAAAGCATCAAACGCACAGGATTGTGGGGGATTAGGCGGGAAAGTTTCTTGAGGCTTTAAAGGAAATTTTAAATTTTATAAAGATAAACTAGAAATTGATATAACGAACAGTAAATTTAAACATGTAATTTGTATATTATAAAATATGCGCTTTGGCCATATTAGTGGGACACCCTTTAAAATCGTACGGTATTCGCTACAGGGCTACGTTTTATGACCAAAGAAGTTTTAAAGGGCGATTGTAATCTCCACCGATGGTCAAGGGTTTCTATAATCATATATTTAACTTCGACCGCCGGATCAGGTGGACAATGGTTGTTGACAATGGAACAATCTTCAAATCGAATGCACACCTAGAATAAGTGATAATTACACCAAATTTATGGTTGGCGTGGCCGACACTTTTCCGTTAGGCAAAGAGCTCCTCCGCTCGCCAATCTTCCGCCTCGTAATGTACAGCTTTGGTCGAACCGGGTTCGGGTATACGCACGAGGTAGTAAACGGCCTTAAGGTGGTCGAACGAAGCATTGGTGGCGGGATCTACGTTTGGTTTGCCAACAGAAGTTGTTAAGCTAACGTCGAACTGAGGTCGATCGGACAGTACCGGTGCAGGATCGTCTTGCGCCGTCGATGTGGCGACGGTTGGCGAACTCGAAGCTGCATCGATATCTGTCCGATGGGGAGAGGCGGTGATGTCGTACCGCTCGCCGTCGAGATCCTAGTAAAACTCGGTGGCGAGTGGTTCGGCGGATGCCTTGACGGATAAACAGTTGTCGTCGTCTTCCTCGTCTGAGGACGATGTGGAGGTGGTGGCAGAAGAGAACTGATTCGAGTCGATGTCGAATGGCACGGACGCTTCTGGGAGGTCGAATAAGACCTCTTGCAAGCCCGGGTCTCCTGAGAACTCATCTTCCGCATCGTCGTCAAGCGTAAGAACTTCCTCCGGGTCGTCCTCATCGGAACTACTTTCCGATAAGGATGAAACGGAGGGGTTTTCAACGTTTGATTTGTCGACGGGAGTTGCCGTCAACAGGAGGCCGAGCTGAAGCCGATCGGAGAGCATCGGTGCAGCGTCGTCCTGCGCCGTCGATGTGTTGATGTGGTGACGTTGTTGGAGTCAGAAGATGGCGATTGAAAATCTGTCATGGGCATAGAATAATTCATGATAAAATGAGATAGTGGAGAAAATATAAGAACACGTCCGAACTGACTCGTAGTTAGGAAGCGATTTGGTAGGTACAAAAGCTATACCAACCTCAAAATATTAACGCAGGGCGCCCTCTACCGTTAAGTACCTTCATTACTACTTTCAAATATTTACGGTTAGCATTTTGTTCGCCATCCCCAGTCCGGCGGTTTCCCTCTTAAATACGTTTTAGTAGCGCACATAATAATCACGCATTGAAAATTAATAAAATACAAAATATAAATTTAAATATATCATATGATCTAAAATACATAGTAAAACATATATTACAGTATATAATTACAGTCGGTCATAGCTTTGGCAGTTAAATGCGTCTACTGCTAATGCGAAACGCTCGGATCGAATCCGGGCAGGGTAAGAACTTTATTCTGACCGTCTCTCCTCGGAAGGCAATGGCAAACCACCGAGGTAATCTGCCAAGAGAATCCATCTCAAAATGAAGTGAATTACACATCCCGTGGTTCGGAGCCCACGTTAAACAAGTAGGTCCTTTATGTATGCGAGAACATATTGAACGCATGTCACATGCATAGAAGAGATGGATCACGATGCTTCTGTTAAGAAGCTAAACGACTGGATCATAATAAAATTACGTACAAAATTACATAAGTGGAAAATTAGTTTATAGGTTTACATAATATCTACTTATGCAGTTGTTTCGTAAGTACCTTGTCCGCGGCTGCTTATTCGATATACTCGCAGCTGACCAAGTGCGCAAATTGCGCTTGGCCGTTCCCCTATCCGCAACCTGGGGACGCGCCACGTAGCTGGTAGGGCATCGTGGAATTAATTCGGTTGTGAAACCGAATTAATTTGATCTATTTTATTACCGATTTGATCAATTTTAATGTTATTACAAATTTGCAGTATTTTATTTTATTGAAGTGGTTTAAAATACCATTGGCTATTATTGTTCATCGATCTTAAAAGTACCGTTTGCCGCGCTTGAGCACAACCCTCCTATTTCTAAACCAATTGGTGACCGTGTCTTTCCTAAGTCCGAGTTTGCGCATTAGCTCTTCCTTCTCGTCAGGTGTCGGGTAATGCATACCACCCGAGAACATTTCCTCTAAGAAATCTTTATGTTCGGGTTTGAACACGGTCCTATCGTTGACGGGATTCCGTTTTATCTTATTAATACCACCTTCTTTTCTAACAATCGACGAAGTCGCCGAATAAGGGCGGAAACGAGTAGAAGACCTGTGGGGTACTTAGCGGCGCGATTCCGCCTTCTCGCAATAATCGACCGAGGTCGCCGGAGGTTTCGGAAGGACGGCGGGGGGTTTCGGAGGGACGGCCGAAGGAGCTAAGAGCTCCTCCGCTCGCCAATCTTCCACCTCGTAATAAGTTACAGCTTTGGTCGAACCGGGTTCGGGTATACGCACGAGGTAGTAAACGGCCTTAAGGTTGTCGAACGAAGCATTAGTGGCGGGATCTACGTTTGGTTTGCCAACAGAAGTTGTTAAGCTAACGTCGAACTGAGGTCGATCGGACAGTACTGGTGCAGGATCGTCTTGCGCCGTCGATGTGGCGACGGTTGGCGAACTCGAAGCTGCATCGATATCTGTCCGATGGGGAGAGGTGGTGATGTCGTACCGCTCGCCGTCGAGATCTAAGTAAGACTCGGTGGCGAGTGGTTCGGCGGATGCCTTGACGGATAAACAGTTGTCGTCGTCTTCCTCGTCTGAGGACGATGTGGAAGTGGTGGCAGAAGAGAACTGATTCGAGTCGATGTCGAATGGCACGGACGCCTCTGGGAGGTCGAATAAGACCTATTGCAAGCCCGGGTCTTCTGAGAACTCATCTTCAGCATCGTCGTCAAGCGTAAGAACTTCCTCCGGGTCGTCCTCATCGGAACTACTTTCCGATAAGGATGAAACGGAGGGGTTTTCAACGTTTGATTTGTCGACGGGAGTTGCCGTCAACAGGAGGCCGAGCTGAAGCCGATCGGAGAGTATCGGTGCAGCGTCGTCCTGCGCCGTCGGTGTGGTGACGGTTGTCGAGCACAAAGCGGTGTTGGTGGTGGGCTGCTCGCCCTGATATATGTAAGTCTCGACGAGTGGTTTGTAGGTTGTTTTGTCGTTCGCAGAACAGTTGTGGTCATCATCGTCGGAGGAGGACAGATCCATCCCGTAGTCATCATCATTCAACTGGTCGTAGAATGTAACATTACCGTGGTGGTGGTTGGGCAGACCGTCTTGCGACGCTTCCTGCACAACCACCTCCTTTGGAGGAACATCTTGCGGCGGAAGGATGCCGGAAGAGTCAGAAGATGGCGATTGAAAATCTGTCATGGCCATAGAATAATTCATGATAAAATGAGATAGTGGAGAAAATATAAGAACACGTCCGAATCTGTTGAGATGCTGAACAATTATGACTCGTAGTTAGGAAGCGATTTGGTAGGTACAAAAGCTATACCAACCTCAAAATATTAACGCAGGGCGCCCTCTACCGTTAAGTACCTTCATTACTACTTTCAAATATTTACGGTTAGCATTTTGTTCGCCACCCCAGTCCGGCGGTTCCCCTCTTAAATACGTTTTAGTAGCGCACATAATAATCACGCATTGAAAATTAATAAAATACAAAATATAAATTTAAAAATATCATATGATCTAAAATACATAGTAAAATATATTACAGTATATAATAAAATTACGTACAAAATTACATAAGTGGAAAATTAGTTTATAGGTATCTCTTATTAGAAAAGGCCAAGTCTTTCTTTCTTTCTGTCTGTCCCACGGAAATACCCGAAGCAAACCGAACCGAACCGAACGCACAACGTATCATCGGATCAACGTATCATCGGATCAACGTATCAAGGGATCAACGTATTAAAATTTCCTATATAGGTGAAAAATTATGTAAATAAAATATAACTTATATTTGGTCTGCATTGAAAAAACAGATCAACGTATCAACTTATTTAAATTTCCTATATCGGTGAAAAATTATGACAGCTATTTCCAAAACAGCATTATGTGAACTTCCATAATGGATAATGAAAATTTTGAAAATCCTGCTGCAAAACGACGGCGATTGAATCGTGAGAGAAAAGCACGTACAAGAGCTAATAACACAGAAGAACAGCTTCGATCACAGCGATAAGCTTACGCTCGGTCTCATGCGATACGTCGACAACGTGAAACTTTGGAACAAACTCAAGCGCGGCAAGCTGCTGACGCTCGGTCCCATGCGATACGTCAACAACGTGAAACTTTAGAAGAAACTCAAGCGCGGCAAGCTGCTGACGCTCGGTCCCATGCGATACGTCAACAATGTGAAACATTAGAAGAAACTCAAGCGCGGCAAGGTGCTAACGCTCTATCCCATGCGACACGTCAACAACGTGAAACATTAGAAGAAACTCAAGCGCGGCAAGCTGCTAACGCTCGATCCCATGCGATACATCGACAGAAAGAAAATAATCGATACCAAAGTCAAGCTATTCAACTCCAAATAAGAGCATTGAGATTTGATGAATCTCACGTTACTCGACACGATTGTGGAGAAATGAATTCCATCTGTCAGTTCTGCGGCTCCAAGAATTTCGCCAAGGAGCGTCCAGTTGATAAACAATTTAACAACTGCTGTCATAAAGGAAAAGTGAAGATTCCGCAACCGCTCGATCAACATGGGAATCTATTGTTATACTAGATGATACCCCGTCCGAGAACGGGCAGCTAGAAGGACGGGCAGGCAGCCAAGGTCATATGGCTTTTGGATTGCACTGAGAGCTTTCCTTAATCTTCATTCAACTTAAGTTACCTTGGCTGCCTGCCCATCCTTCTAGCTACCCGTCCTCGGACGGGCTATCATCTAGTTACATACAGTTGTGCAAACTTTCTTGTTTGTCCTTCAGGTGGATACAGGTTTGTGGTTCTGTGGTACGTCTGTCCCTGAATTTTGAAAACGTATGGTCCGTTACCCGGCATTGAAACAATCTCTGCTCCCATTGAAGCGAAAGAAACCGAGGAATTGTAAGAGCGGATGTGCTGACGAAAGTTCTTGTAGTAAGGATTATCTGAATCTGAAAGCATAGAGCGAAGAAATTCGGGATATAACAATAGATTCCCATGTTGATCGAGCGGTTGCGGAATCTTCACTTTTCCTTTATGACAGCAGTTGTTAAATTGTTTATCAACTGGACGCTCCTTGATGGCGAATTTCTTGGAGCCGCAGAACTGACAGATGGAATTCATTTCTCCACAATCGTGTCGAGTAACGTGAGATTCATCAAATCTCAATGCTCTTCTTATTTGGAGTTGAATTGCTTGACTTTTGTGTCGATTTTCTTTCTGTCGATGTATCGCATGGGACCGAGCGTCAGCAGCTTGCCGCGCTTGAGTTTCTTCTAAAGTTTCACGTTGTTGACGTATCGCATGGGACCGAGCGTCAGCAGCTTGCCGCGCTTGAGTTTGTTCCAAAGTTTCACGTTGTCGACGTATCGCATGAGACCGAGCGTCAGCTTGTCGCTGTGATCGAAGCTGTTCTTCTGTGTTATTAGCTCTTGTACGTGCTTTTCTCTCACGATTCAATCGCCGTCGCTTTGCAGCAGGATTTTCAAAATTTTCATTATCCATTATTGAAGTTCACATAATGCTTTTTTGGAAATAGCTGTCCTATATAGACAAAATGATACGATGTTACGTTGATCCGATGATACGTTGATACGATGATACGTTGATACGTTGATCCGATGATACGTTGATCCGATGATACGTTGTGCGTTCGGTTCGGTTCGGTTTGCTTCGGGTATTTCCGTGGGACAGACAGAAAGAAAGAAAGAAAGACTTGGCCTTTTATAATAAGAGACTCTCCAATAATCTCAATAATCAAAAACCAAACAGCTCTTTATTCGTAAATACCAGACTGGACCGGCTTCGCTCACCTGCTCCCAATAATGGAAAACAAAAATAAGCTTAAATGTAAGAACACTTACTACATGGAAAATTACTTAACCAGCAAAGAAAAGGAAATACGAAACCAAATATGGGCTTCGGCTAAAATCTAAATGGGAAATGGAGAAAGAGTTAAGGTCGGGTACTAGAAGATGATCAAGCAGAATAAAGTATATAAAAATAGGACAAGAAGCAAAATGCCCTGAATATGAAAAACGAGCAATCCCAATCTTCAAAAAATGAAAAGTCTTGGAAAAGGAAACGTAACACTCAGAAGAGGGAGGGAGAAATACGAGAAGAAGGTTTCGTATTTCTGTATTCCGGGGACAATAGACAGGGAAGAAATGGAACGGGTTTCTTAGTCATGAAAAGGTATATGAAAGATTTATTGTACTTTAAAGCAATGGAAGGAAGGCTGTCATTATTGGGAATTAGGATGAAACCAAATAAACTATCAATTATATATGACAACACCAGGGATGATTTTGACTTGATAGACTTGATGATAGTCTTTGATAAGACCCATCCTCGCATACGCAGCCGTGGTTTTGTGCTTAACCGGGAAAGAAGAAGAAGAAAACTGAGGGTGTTCGAAAGGAAGGTAATGAGAATGATATTAAGTTCCAAACGAATGAGTGAGGATTACCGAATTAAGACAAACTCAGAACTTCTTGAAAAATGACCGGGGAAGATATGGTTAAGCATATAAAAACCCAAAAAAATAAGATGGGGGAACCTAATGAGAGCCAGCAACGAGGAAATCGGGAGGTCTATAATGTCATGGAAACCGGAAGAGGAACGAGCCAGAGCAAAGCCAAGGCTGAGATGGAGCATCAGAATACCGGGCAACCTTCTGAAGATGGGAGCAAGAAATTGGAGATAGACGGTGATGGATCGCACGACCTGGAGGGTAATTGTACGAGTAGCTAAAACACTTCGGGATCTGTAATGACATGTAACTATGAGGATTAATCCACCTCAATAAACGGATTTGGTAAGCCCTTAAAGGGTAGCTTAATTATGCGTAGAATTTAAAGCTATCTATAATAATAATGTAAACTCCCCAGTGCTCTCAGGGTAACTGCAACTGTTCTGCAAGTGAGACTTCATACTCGACTTCCATAGGCGTTACATTTGGATTAACTGCTGATGTATTGATTAATTCTTTCCATGCAATATTTCGGGTGTGACGTAAATTCTCTGGTGGAAGCAGGACTTTTAAACTTCTTTTTAAACGGATCGAGCTCCGTTGACATCATTTGGATCTCGATCTCGTTGGATCTGTAGATCAACGAATTTAAAGGTTTAGCCTTGGGTTTTGTGCACAGTCACAGCGAACGATTATTTTATATACTGAAAATTCAAATTAGAAAAAGAAAAACATTTTTGAATGCAACGTGGTATTTTAGTACGCATTTTTTATAAATAGAATATTTTTATTATTCATATTGCGCTGGTTTAAAATACCAATAATTTGAAATTAAATAAGCTCTTTTTAAAATCAAAAATTGCATGAGGTTTCTAGACAACAAAGGAAAATTCCAACAGGTAATTTGAAAGCTCTGATGAAGTCAGTCTATTACAAAATAGGTGAGAGGCAGGATTCGTTCATCAATGATACGAACACAAAAATTATGAATTACAAATTAAATTTTATATTCACAGAAAATTTTGTTTAACGTATAATTAAGTTAGATTTGTAAAAAGTAGGTTAAAAATTAAGAAGTGCAATAATAAATAAACAGCATTATTACGTAGTGGTGATTGATAAAGGTGAACGGAAAGACTAATGCAACTATTCGCCATCCGAGACAAACGATTTTACGTGTAGCCGGACCAGACGTTGGATTGTTATGACAACGCTGAAAAAGAGTGAAATTAATTTAATGACATTTGATTATGAAATGAACGTTATCAAGATAGCAAGTACTTACATTTGAAAATTAAATCATCAAGTGTGATAAAATTCCAAAATCACAAAAAACCAGGGAAACGAAATTATTAAAAATAAACAGAGAATTACGCGAGTACGTTTTACGAGACGGACGTGTCTTGGTCCGCTCCTTATAAAAGTGTTAAATTGGATTTGAAAATCCAACTCAATGTGTGAAAAACTGAAACAGAAAAAGATTTACATAAAATTGTATGAATTGCATCAAGTTTCGTGAGATAAATTTTGATAACGAGTAAAAAGGTCCTTACCTTAAATAAGCTGTGTAGTGATTGTAAGCGATTGGAACAAAGATTTGCTGTAGATGAAAATTGGAGCACTAAACAGAATTCCACGAGGTGATTCTCAAGAAAAGTCAAGATTCAGCACTGAGCGTAGATGACTTGATGTTAACAAAGATTTAAGAAACATAACGGCGACATCTGTGGTCGGTAAGATAAACTTATTTAACTTTTGCGGGATAACAGTGCACGGTTTAATAAACAACGACACGTAAAACAGAAATAAAACTTTAATCTGAGTATTGTTAAAATATTTATTTGTTACATGTTTGATTTCAATTCTAGTATAAGTTTGGATTTGTTTTTGTTTGTGTTCATGATTAATAAATTTATAATTTTGCAAAAATCCATGAGCGTATCATTGAGGAATGAGTCTTCCTCCACGTAATTTAATTTTTCAGGATAAGTAAAGAGCCACCCTCGAGGAACGTACTACTGAGGTAGGAGGTTCATGCTGATTAAAAAGATTATAAAAAGAGCTAGCAAAAGAAGGGAATTTAAAATCATAAAAGAAAAGTTTTTTTTTATTTCACTTAATAAAATTTATTTTTTACATGTGGCCCTTCCATAAGCGGAAGGTAAACATAGTAATATAAATGAAAAGTTATAATTTACAATAGCTGCTTTGATTTTATCCAATCGATATAGCTTGGTACGCGAGCAGACACTCCCGGATAACCTCTAAGAGCGCATGGTTTTACAGACCAAGAGACAACACCCCATTGCTTTCCATTAGAGTTCAGTGGACCACCATCATCACCCTAAAATTCAAAATTTATTAAAGTGCAAAAGTTATGGTAAAATTAAACTACTAACGCTGCATTGTCCTTTGCCTCCTTCTGGAATTCCACTGCAAACATGGTATCTAGCATCTACTCTTGATCCATGAGCAGCCTTGCAGTTTTTATCGGTGTATAATATAATGTCAACCCTCTGTAAATCGTATTGAATGCTACCACCACTCTATAATGCAGAAAAAGTCGTATTATTGTACACTAACAGGTAATTTTAAGTACTTACTTTGTTCAAGCCCCATCCTGCTAAAACTGCGCCTTTACCACCTGGAGGTTTCTCACCTTGTGCGGGTAATTTTACGGGTTGCGCATTTTGACCATACACAATTTTTCCAGCAAGCTAAAATTTTGTACCGTAAGTATTAACTTAACAACACGGTTTCAATTACTTTACCTTTAAAACTGCAATATCATTAGCGTAATTATTTCCTGGCGCGTAATCCTCATGTTTATAGATTGCTGCAACTGAGACAACATTTTCTTTGGACCTGATGTTAAGTACACCAAATTGGACAGATAAGCTGCTTGCGGAACTGAAAAGATATATTGCAAAATAGTTTATGGAGTCGATGTAATTTTATATTTATGTACATACATTCCATCGATGCAATGTGCAGCTGTAAGGACGTGAGTTTCATCCAAAATTGATCCTCCACAAGAATGACTGCCGTGATTACGAAGTGAAATCTAAAAATATATTATGAGATTATTGTATAATCTAGAAATATGGCAATTAGTTAAAAATATAGTACATACAATGTATGGAATTTCTCCTGGTTTTGCGTTAGTTCCGTTTACAATTCTGGAGCCAGCTAAAGTAATAATTTGTCAGTTTTAAAACATGAAACAAAATTTTATTCGTATATTTACCTGCAACGTAAGCCACGAGAACACATAAAACTGCAAGTTTCAACATTGTAACAAGTTTTGTTAAGGAAATTTAATTTAAACTTGTATTTTATATACCACCAATTATCTTATCAATTATTTACGCAAAATTATAAATTAGGAAAAATAGCACTTGAATAAAATTTTGGTAAGTGTTTTGTATGTATTATTTTCAGTTCAAATATAATTTATGTATGACTTTTATGCATGCATGAGTGAGTTACGTGGTAGATAAGTCCGAGAAATGAACCTTTGTTGCAAGCACAATATTCTTATCTCTTGCTATCAATTAAGAATAAGCTTTAACATATTCTTACATAATATTAACATTAACATAATATTAACATAGGCGTAGCTAGGGGGGGGGCAGGGTGGGCCGGGCCCACCCTAGAAAGCTGTGGGCCCACCCTAGAAAAATACCCTTCCTCATCCATAAAATTAAAATAACTTCATCCTCAATTTACCTACCGAAACCGAAAACCGTCTTAAAAAAATTATCGTAATAATGTCGACGGAATCTAAATATTTGTTAGCTCGAATGTATTATTTTTTCAAATCTATTCATCTAGAATTTTTTTCATCTAGAACATTCGATTTAGTACAAAACCGATTATCGCTAATCACTCGTCATCTAGTGACAAGTAGACTGCTTTGTGGTGTTTGTTAGCGACCGAAATATCATGAATTTAATGACAAATTTCTATTAAAACTGGAGATGTCTATCAGCAAATAGTTAAGCAACAAGAGCAAGAAGTTACTCAAAATAAAGAATACTTAATGAAACTCATTGACATCATACTTATCTTGTCCGTCAGGGTTTGCCTTTAAGAGGGCATCAAGAAGATAAATCGTCCAAACACAGGGAAATTTTTTGGAAATTTCCCAACTCATCGCGAAGTACGACGAAAACTTTCGCATGCATTTCGAGAAACATTTTAACTATTGCAGTCCAGATATTCAAAACGAAATCATTGAAATTATAGCATGCCTAACCAGAGAACAAATTGTCAAAGAAGTAAAAGCGTGTGGATTTTTCGCCTTGAGTGTAGACGAGGCGAGATGTTACAAAGAGGAGCAATTATCAATTACGATCAGATACATGATCGATCTAAATGTGGTTGAAAGATTTATTGGTTTTATTAATTGTTCGACGTCCAGAGATGCCAAAGGATTGGCAACGCTGATTTTCGAAACTACTCTGTGTGTATAGAGGTCTAAGAACTGGGTAGCCAGTGCGCTACTTTTAGGCTTCTATACAAAGTATAACAAGAAGCCTTATTTAGGCTTCTATACAAGGTATAGAAAGAAGCCTTATGGTCTGGATTCGTGTCCGTCCGCATGTTTCAGAGCCAATCATAACGTTGATCAACTGATACGTTGTTATATTGTAAATACTTCGTCTATATAGTATTGCGTTAATCTGTTAATCCGTTGTTTCGATTTGCTAATGCAATTTATAAATACGCAAATGTTCGAAAGAAATTTACTAAGTTAAAGATATTTTCAAAGAGGTCTCCCTATATAAACTACTTGTTAGGCTTCTATACAAAGTATAGCAAGAACCCTTATGATCTGGCTCCGCGTCTGTCCGTCTGTCTGTCTGTCCGCATAATTCAAATCTAATCAGAACCTTCGAAATTGTGATTGTGACCGCAAAAATTTAATTAGTGCAGATTATCTGATATTACATTATAATAATACTAGCTGACCCGGCAGACGTTGTCCTGCCCAAATTTCAATATTTGTCTACATGTATTTTTTAGATCTAATCCGCATAATGACCTTGCGACTTATTTAGTCATCGCAAATACCAAACGTATTAAAAATGGATTAAATAAATAAATTAATAAAAAATACAAATCAAGGTTTAATAAAAAAAAGTTTAACAAAACTGTTAAGTATTCACAAAAACCACAATAATTTCTAATTTTACTTTATTTTATTTTTGCCAATTACTCTTGTTCTTTGTGTTCTTCCTTTTCCTCCTCCCCTTCGTCTTCTAATAAGGAATTTTCGAAAGCACGCAGCGATATTGCCAATTCCTGTTCTTCTTACATACATACATACATTGAATTTAATATATATAGATATCGTTCGTTAATACGTTGATCCGTTGTTCGCGGCAAGATTCTAAAGTAGCCTATGTTTTTCGTAGCATTGTAAATAGCTTCTACACCAAATTTGGTAGAGATTGGTCAAACGGTGTAGAATTGTATAGAAAACATACATACATACATTGAATTTTATATATATAGATGGCGACCAAAAATAACAATTTTTTTTCAATGCAGACCAAATATAAGTTATATTTTATTTACATAATTTTTCACCTATATAGGTAATTTAAATACGTTGATACGATGATACGTTGATACGATGATACGTTGATACGTTGATACATTGATACGATGATACGTTGATACGTTGATACGTTGATCCGTTGATACGTTGATCTGTTGATACGTTTTAGGCTTCTATACAAAGTATAACAAGAAGCCTTATGATCTAGCTCCGTGTCCGTCCGTCCGTCCGTCCGCATAATTCAAAATCATACAGAGCGTTTCAAATCGTGTTGGAAATACTCTGTGTGTATAGAGGTCTAAGAACTGGGTAGCCAGTGCGCTACTTTTAGGCTTCTATACAAAGTATATTTATGATTAGGGCCAATTTATTTGTCAAATCGTCTTGACGTTTCTTCGGCGAATCGCCCATGAAAGCTGCGGGTCTCGCGGAAGGAGGAACAACCGGTAAAACCGTCACGATCATCCACTCGGGTCGTGAGTATTTCGGATCCATTGCCAGGGCGCTGCAATCTGCGTCGCTAATTTGTCTAAAGATATGCAGCACTTCTTCCGCCAACAAATACTTTTTTTCTTGTGGAACCTTTCCGTCGGATTCCTACCATTCGGCCGTCAAATCGAGACCCGATTTTCCAAAGTGACCGGGGCAAGTGTCCCGGTCGCCTTCGCATGTTTGACATGGTAAAGTGCTGTCAAACGCTCCCATCCTCGGATCCATCAAGCCGCCCACTTTTGGAAGACTTCCTTCCATAATTTCTACATGATTTATACCTTCTGGGACGACAGACATGCTACGAATATCTTCCGGACTAAAAATACCAAATTGCACATTCTTTACAGTTTTGAAAGCAGATTTGTTTTCGATTAATGCCATTGTTAATACCGTAATTTACTTTTACTTAACGCGCGAAAAATTAGCCAAACTGTTACATCTACTATACTCATAGGGCGATGTCCTATATAAGCAAATTGATCTGATGATACGTTGATACGATGATACGATGATCCGTTGATACGATTATACCTTGATACGATTATACCTTGATCCGTTGATACGATGATCCGTTGATACGATTATACCATGATACGATTGTCCGTTGATCCAATTATTCTTTGATACGTGGCTTACTGGTCTAACTGCCGCAGGGATTAACGGCCAGAATAAAGTGAAGATAAGGTATTGTCCCAAGGGTATGATTTACTAGTTTTACTTTTATGTGAAAAAAACAAGTTTTTATTTATTTCAACCATAGCAGTGGCTTGATGTGATTAGTGAAGTTAAGTTGTAAATAAAAGAGAAAGAGAGGATTGGTCCACCTCAAAAGATGGACCGCACATTACAGAGAAGTAAAGTTTCGAATGGAATGGAAAAGTTTGATTGTTATTACTTATATAGTAAATGATAATTACCAACCGCAAAAAATGTAATTGGTGCAGATTATCGGATTATCTGATGTTACATTATAAATATTATGTCGACCAAAAATAACTAGCAACAACAACTTTTCACACCAGAAAGGTAGCTGTATAGAAGCCTAGGAACTGCCGTTAAAGCGAGTTCCACCTTGTTTTTAATGCAATCGAATGTTTACACATTCATTTTTCGCAACCCGGACATCATGCCAGCCTTGCTAAGATACAAGGATCTCTCGGAATCAATACCAGTCGTGAAATGGGAAGTCTGAGTACCACAAGATGGAGTTGTCGCTTCGAAAACTGCCAAGCAGTACTCACTAATTTTGAAGCCATCAAAATGGCTTTGAATGAAGAGGTCGTGGAGAGTCGTGACAAAAATGCTGTAGAAGCCATAGGGCTGCTAACAACTATATAAACCAGAGTTTATCATATCCTTACATATATTTCACTCTGTTCTCGCTACAGTTAATGTTCTGAGTAAATATTTTCAGACCAAAGATGCAACTTTGTCTCAGGCCAGTGATTTAATAGCCAGCACAATTCTCACCTTTGAAACATCTAGAAACCAATTTAAAATTTGGGACGAGATCGAAGAGTTTGCAAAGAAACATGACATTTCTGTGGAACCTGTCCGAGTATCAAAAAGGAGGCGTCAGGAAAATGATTTCTATATTGAAACAACAGTTGGAAAAAGTAACATCCTCGATTTGCCAACAGACACTCAGCCACGGGAATACTGGAAAATAAATATTTATAACCAGGTATTACACAACATTATTGCCAACTTTAAACGGCGGTTTGAAAACATACCATTGGCGAATGCAGTAGACGCTTTCCTCAAGTTAGATATAGAGAATGCAGATGATTTTATTAAAAATTATAAAGATATTTTAAAAATCGATGAAGAGGCGTTGAATGCCGAGGCAGTGATATTGAAAAACCTGTTTGTATTAAAAAAAATTGAGGTAAACGCAGAAAACATAAAAAAATGTATAAATAAGGACTATTGCCCAAATTTATATAAACTGCTTCAGGCAGCACTAACGCTCCCTGTAAGCTCCGCCAGTTGCGAAAGGAGTGTTTCTGCAATGAGGCGAATAAAAACCTGGCTGAGGACAACTATGCTCCAGAACCGTTTCTCTCAAGTATCTTTGATAAATATCGAAAACGAATTGGTGAAAAATACCATAACATCAGAGGCAGTCTTGAAACGGTTTAGCGAAAAACATAGAAAACTTAAAATTGTTTGAAAACATTTTTCTCATATTTCAAGGTCGTAGAGTGGACCGAATTATATATTTTTGGTTTTTTTTCGTTACTTTAATGTCGTTTTCGTGGACTGGATTTATTTGTTTTTGGTTGCTGTTTTTTAATTTGTAACAAATAAATAACATTATAAGTATGTAATATCTATTTGATTTACCCCGTTGTTAGTAATTTAAGAGTGGAGCTCTTGTCGGTGTAATGTGTATAGTCTGTTTCTTTGATATCTGCCCAAAATGTAAACAAACATGGCGTCTATTTTGTGATGAAATTCATAAGTTTCTTATTTAAATGTGCATTATATAGTGAAGCAATATTAATATTGTTCATTAAACATCATACTTAGTCAGCAGACAGTGAAAAGTTAAGATATTTTGCTGAATGTAAGGTAAGGGTATCTATGGTTTGTTTACATTTTGGGCAGAAATGAAAGAAATAGACTTTAGGTACTCAATATGGATTTCAGTTAGGTATCCTATTCTATTATACTATTCTTTTTTTACCTTATATGTGTCCTGACCAAAACTATGTAAATTAAGTCGATAATATAGCTAGACCTAGCTAGATGTCCTATAGGATAAGATAACTGAAATTCAAACTTGATACCTACAAAGTTGCGCATGCGCTGATAGTCAGTGACCACCTTGCCGTGGCCGGCCGATTTATGGCTGGGGCCATGGCCCACCCTAGGAAAAATCCCTAGCTACGCCAATGAATATTAATAATATTAATATTAATATTAACATAATATTAACATATTATAAAAGTAACTGTATAATCTTACAGCCGTATTCATAAAAATTTAAAACAGGTTAATGAACCCTTTTTAAGCAAAGTGTCAAAAAACGTTATTCATAAACGTTCAATAGCGTTAAAACACTGTTATACTCGTAAGACTGTTTTAAGTGACTTGTTTTTATAGTACCTACATACATACCTACTATAAGCCTATTTTAAAGTTAATGCAATAGCGGCTATTAATGCTATTAACGTTATTAACATGATTGGTGATGCGCCTTTGCGTCGTAGGAAATTGGACAAGCCGAGATTCGACCCTTTCACGCTTTGCGATGTTGAATTTAAAAACCCGAAAGACGGTCCAAACATATTATAAAGCATTTTATAGAAAATAACTTTCGAAAATAATATGTGCATGTATGTGATGCTATTAACATTACTTCAAATCACTTGGCCATCGCTTTGGCAAGCCACGAAGGTACTCAAAAAATTTCATGCTATTATTATTATAAATTATTATGAAATTAAAAGACATGATTTAAAATTTTTATTTATCTAACAATCCTACTGTAGTATGTAGTTTGCATAAATAAAATTAAATGTTTTCTTATTCCATGTGTTCCACGACATTTCATATACGTGTTTTAATATTTTTATTTCACCATGTATGCATTATGTAAATTGGGTTGCATACTCTGCAACTGCATTTTCTATTTAATTTATATCATGTGACTTGAGCACCGAAGTGCATTATTGTATTGTATTCGACAAGAAGTTGTAGTTCAACCAAGTTCAACGACGCCATTGCTAAGCGTCATATTAAGAATTGTTAAACATTGAACAAGTTAATTTTGTACCATTTATTTGTAATCATCATTGTTGTATATTACGAGAATATATGTTATTTTGCAACGTTGGAAGTGTTTTTGTATTGAAGAGTGAGTTTGTTCGTATTACCATAATTAGACTTGATATTACAGTAGCAATAAATAATATCAACAACATTCAGAGAAAGCATAACTAACCCCAGAGGGAAACACTTAACATTTTGGTGACCCCGACGTGATAAACATTCAGCCACGAGAGTTTATTGTGAAAAACAACATTTTTAATTTACATGTGCAAAGTTGAGTTCGCGCCATTTTGCGCTTCCACCATTGCAAGTAAGTTTGGTGACCCCATATTTTATAACATTATTAGTAATACAATCAAACAAGTGTTGGAAAAGGACTTCACAAGTTGTAATACCAATCGAAATAACGTTCGTCATTATCGGTACAAACAAAACTTATGCAATAAAACATTATTGCAACCGAGTTCAGTGCAATTAACTTTCTTAACAAAGGAAAACATTCCTTTTTTACATACATCAACAGATGTCAATTTGTATGTGAATATCAGTTCACACTTGCAAGTAAATTTGACTTCGCACTTCATTGCCAATCAAATCTACATTTTTGCATTTCGTTTGTGTACAAAAACCATTTTGTACACCGTGAGACTGGATAAAGCAACCAAGCACCCAGCTCATCTAGAGGCAGACACCTGGATGACCACATCGAAGCAAGTCAGCCACTCATCATTGTTTAATACAAATTTAATTTCGTACGTAGTACCACTTAATTTTGTATGTTCATTTCGTTTGTGTACAGAAACCATTTTGTACACCGTGAGACTGGATAAAGCGATCACGCACCCAGCTCATCTAGAGGCAGCCACCTGGAGGATCCACATTGTATCAGGTCAGCCATCCATCATCGTTAAACATAAATTTGACTTCCTACTGCCGAGTAGCACTCAAATTTGTGTATTCATTTCGTTTGTGTGCAATAACATTTGCATACCGGAAGTTTGGAACGAAGCAATCAGCACGGTTCCAATTTCTCTAGAGGCCAACCATTGGATGATCATCATCAGGTTACCGGCCAATTTCATTATTCGTAGGCGGATGTCAACGCATCCACTGTCATACGCAGGAAAGTACGTCAGCTGCGCAGAGGTCATTGTCTCCTATCAGAAACAGGGGCGTATCGAGGACACAGCTGCAAAGGGTAAGAGCATCCTTCTAAATCTCCTTTCTTTCCACAAATTTATTTCTTGTGTCAACACTTCGTCATTTTATTTGTCATTATTATATACATTAATTGAAATGGATAATCTCGCGCAATTGAATACAAAACGCGGTAGCATAAAGGCGCGAATTACTAAATTCAATAATTATCTTACGAGTCTCACTGACTTAAACGATATGGCAATTTTGCAAGTAGAGGCACGCCTCGAAAAACTTGAACCATTGTTCGAGGACTACGAGGTAATACAAACCGACATTGAGTTATTGGACAACAGTCCAGCGCAACACGACGAGCGTGAGGCGTTTGAAACATCGTATTTCAATGCGATAGCAAAGGCGAAATTGATGATTCGTGATCACTCAAAATTAATCACTTCATCTCCTCAATGTCCTTCAGAAGTCTTACACGATGCTAGCGAGCCCGTGTTTAAACGCAACGTAAAGCTGCCAGTACTGCAGCTAAAAACTTTCGACGGTAGCTATGAAAATTGGGTATCTTTTCATGACACATTCAAGTCACTCATTGACAGTGACCCTGAATTACCGGTGATTCAGAAATTCCATTACCTAAAATCATCCCTAAAGGGAGATGCATTAAAGATAATTGATTCACTTCCGGTAACCACTGCGAACTACAGTAACGCGTGTCAACTGCTCCGCGAAAGATATGAAAACAAATACCTCATTATTAACAATCATGTTAAAACTTTACTTAATATTCCTCCATTGCATAAGGAATCACTAGGTGGGTTACGTAAGTTGGTAAATGACATAACTTGTAACCTAAATGCCCTCAAGGTACTAGACCAGCCGGTAGAGCAGTGGTCTACTTTATTGATACACATAACGATCCAAAAATTAGATCAGACCACGTTACGCGACTGGGAACGCCTCAATGAGGAAAATAGCGATATACCAACCATGGTAGCGCTAATCGAATTTTTGGAGAAACGTTGTAAAACTCTGGAGAAATGCCAGCACGGCAAACAAGTAGTATCGGAATCGCGATCATTTAAACGCGAAAAGGTCATCTCCAGCTTTGCTAGTTCTCAATTGTCATGCACCATTTGCAAGGCTAATCATCATTTCAGTATGTGCACTCAGTTATTAAACCTGTCAGTACAGGAACGAATACAGAGAGCTAAAGATTTGCGGCTATGTTTAAACTGCCTTCAAAAAGGGCACACCAGCAGATTTTGCAAATCTGCAAAATGCAGAAAGTGCAGAAAGATGCACAATACTTTGTTGCATTTAACAATGGAAGCACCTCAAACGACTTCCCCGTTAAGCACTGCTGCAACAAGTACACAAGCCGTAGAATCGCCACCTCTTACAGGTAGCCAAACCTCAACGGTAGCTTCACATAGCATCTGCGGCATCGTAACTCATTGCCTGCTATCCACTATAGTAATAAAGGTAAGAAATGTCACAGGCAGTCTCATAGAGGCACGAGCATTGTTAGATTCAGGATCACAATCGAGTTTTATTACCGAGAGATTGTGTTCGAAATTAAATCTTCCTAAAGCACGGGTATCGATCGCGGTGACCGGTATAAATGGAACTGCTTCGGAGGTCTCTCAACGAACGTCCATAAAGATATCATCGGTCAACAATACGTACACGACCGAAATAAATTGTTTCGTGTTACCTAAGGTAACCGGTAGCATCCCGGCAATTAGCTTTGAACCCTCGTACCTCAAAATACCACCTGACATAACATTGGCGGATCCTACGTTTCATGTTACAGGTGATGTCGACATTCTGCTCGGTGCAGACATATTCTGGAAAGTCCTATGCATAGGACAAGTCAGGTTAGGTAATAATCAGCCAATATTACAAAAGACCCTTTTCGGGTGGATCGTAGCCGGGCCTATGTCCCCCACGCTACCCACTCGTGTGGCAGCGCTTCAATGCAATTTCGCTCACAACATCTCAATAGAAGAACGACTTGCCAAGTTCTGGGAGATTGAAGAGCTCCATTCGACAAGGCCGTTGTCCATTGAGGAAAGGGAATGTGAAAACACCTTTTCCGAAACAACGTCTCGAGACGCGCACGGTCGTTTCACGGTGACCATACCTTTCAACGATTCTTTATCGCGCTTAGGAGAATCACGCCATGCTGCTTTAAATCGCTTACACTCCTTGGAGCGAAAGTTAGCAAAAAATCATGATCTCCAGCAACAGTACACTTCATTCATGAAGGAGTACGAATCTTTAGGCCACATGAAACGTGCTGATGAACGCGAATTAGTCGGAATTACTTCATTTTATTATCCACATCATGCGGTGATCAAGGTAACCGGTAGCATCCCGGCAATTAGCTTTGAACCCTCGCGCCTCAAAATACCACCTGACATAACAGTGGCGAATCCTACGCTTCATGTTACAGGTGATGTCGCCATTGTACTACGGTTCAGACAACACTCATACGTGCTTGTCGCGGACAGTCACGAACTCTGGCCAATAGCGGATAACAATTTCGCTCATGAGCATGACTCGCTTGAAATAAAGTCATCAGCTCCAATTGTGCTGTCAGCACAAACTTCCTCAAATAATTTATTTGAGCTTTATTCATCCCTCATCAAATTGCAAAGAGTCGTTGCCTATTGTTTGAGATTTAAAAACAATTGTTTAAAGCAAAAACCTCGCTCACAAGGTTCACTGACCTCAGGCGAACTAACCGATTCACTAATGTCATTAATTAAAGTTTGTCAATCGCAAAACTTCACTGATGAAATAAAACGCCTGACATTAAAGAAACCGCTACGTAATACCAGCGGACTTCTAATGCTTCTCCCCTTTATTGATGAGTCAGGAATCATGAGGGTAGGTGGTCGACTTGACCACTCCAATTTTGATTTGAATAAAAAACACCCCATAGTACTGCCGGCAAAACATCCATTGACGACATTGATAGTAACTCAGGAACACCTGCGTCTACTACACGCTGGGCCTCAAGCTTTGCTTGCCTCTCTGCGAGAACGATTCTGGCCTCTATCCGGACCGTCTCTTAGCAAGAAGGTCGTCAGGAGATGTATTCGGTGTTTTCGCGTACGACCTAAAACTGTAGAAACGGTGATGGGTGACCTACCTGCATCGCGGCTCACTCCGACACGACCGTTTTTAGTGTCCGGTGTCGACTATGCAGGTCCTTATACGATAAAGGACAGGAAAACGCGCGGGTGTAAGACTTCAAAGGCGTACTTATGCATATTTATTTGTTTCGCTACTAAAGCCGTTCATTTAGAACTGGCTCCAGATTTGAGCTCCGAATCATTTTTAAACGCTCTTAGGCGCTTCATTGCTCGGCGCGGGTATTGCACCGATATTTACTCGGACAATGGGACAAACTTTGTGGGCGCTAACAATATTTTAATAAAGTTAGGACAGATGTTGAAAAATGATAATTTTCAAGCTGAAATATCTAATTTCACCTCGCAAAGAGGCATAGCTTGGCACTTCATTCCTCCTAGGTCTCCCACTTTCGGGGGCTTATGGGAAGCTGCAGTCAAGTCTGCCAAGTTACACATAAAAAGGGTTATTGGGGAAACAGTCTTAACGTTCGAACATTTAAACACATTGTTGACACAAGTGGAATCTTGCCTAAATTCCCGTCCATTAACTCCTTTGTCCAGCGACCCGTCCGACACAACTGCTCTCACTCCAGGCCACTTCTTGATTGGGCAACCTCTCACTGCATTGCCTCAAGAAAGGGTGCCAGAAATTCAATCGAACAGATTGACCAATTATCAGCACATACAACAAATGGCCCAACACTTCTGGAAACGTTGGTCCAAAGAATATTTATGTCAACTGCAGCAGCGTTCAAACCGAAATCATCGGAATGAACCAATCAAAATCGGCATGTTGGTGTTGCTGAAAGAAGACAACTTGCCACCTCTCAAATGGGCTATGGGACGCATCAGCGACATCCACCCAGGCAAAGATTGTGTTGTGCGTGTTGTCAGTGTAAAAACTTCGTCCGGCACGGTTCGGCGTGCTATTGCTAAGATATGCATCCTACCGATAGGATCATGACTATCGTGGGTCCTTTACGGTTTGTTGAAAGGCGTTCCTTTCAAGGTGGGCGATATGTTCCACGACATTTCATATACGTGTTTTAATATTTTTATTTCACCATGTATGCATTATGTAAATTGGGTTGCATACTCTGCAACTGCATTTTCTATTTAATTTATATCATGTGACTTGAGCACCGAAGTGCATTATTGTATTGTATTCGACAAGAAGTTGTAGTTCAACCAAGTTCAACGACGCCATTGCTAAGCGTCATATTAAGAATTGTTAAACATTGAACAAGTTAATTTTGTACCATTTATTTGTAATCATCATTGTTGTATATTACGAGAATATATGTTATTTTGCAACGTTGGAAGTGTTTTTGTATTGAAGAGTGAGTTTGTTCGTATTACCATAATTAGACTTGATATTACAGTAGCAATAAATAATATCAACAACATTCAGAGAAAGCATAACTAACCCCAGAGGGAAACACTTAACACCATGTTTTTTATTTTATAAAACAAAAGTTTTTCTTGCAGAAGCTCATGTTGTACGTCTAAATTACGACTTCGTTTATCTAAATTACGACTTCGTTTATCTTCATTCTTCATTTGGGCAGCATGTAACAATCTTGCAGATTCTATCTGAGAGGCAGCTATCGCTTCCACACTTTTAGAGGTACTTGATTGTTGCACTGGTACGATGATCTAAAAAAAAGTATTCCTAGTTAATCTTGTATTATTATTATATGAAATATAAATACATACGTGTCTCGTCGTATTGCTATCCTCTTCTATATATATGGGAATATCCAATTTGTCGCTTAGAAGTTGTTGTGAGGTGCTTCGTGTATAAACATCTTTTAAAAGCTATTCGTTAATCAGTATTATTAAATGTTGTTAATTGTAAATTTCAATACTACTTACTTGAATATTAATGCTGTCCGAGTCGGCATCATTTGCATCTACTGCAAATTCGATGGGTAGCCAATTTCAAACTTTTTACAAAAATTACTCTGGTAAATAAATTTAGGTTAATGTACACGATTTAATGCAGTTACCAACAAAATCACATTACCACACTAAACTCCCTTGAAATTGCCTTGAAATAGTTCACTTGCCGTTCATATTACCTATTTCTGTCTTTTAATAACGTTGTAGCTACGATGCCCTTAAAATGCGTTTATGAATGGAACTGCATTTAAAATACTGTTTAGCCTTAAAATGTGTTTTAACTAAAACATCTCTGAGAGACACTTTAAGATATTTTTATGAATACGGCTGTTAATATAGAATAGTCAGTTAGTTCATTGCATAAATTCATTCCTGTAACTTGTGAAATTACGACTCCGTGTTTTTGAAATAAATTAATGTTTTTTAAAAGGTTGATTTATTGATTGCTAAACAAAATTAGTGGTATGTTTTTACAATTGTACGTCTAATATTAATTTTTATGCAATCCTAACGTGTTTATCATGGATTTATTACTACTTCTGCAGTTCGTAATGACCTTCTTCCGTCCCACGTGTTGTTTATTAGTAAATTTGTTCCCATAGGATCATTTGATCCCAAGGGATCATAGTATGACCTCATAATTATTGACTCAACAAAAGTCGACATGCTATATTTTATCTTACGTTAGAATTATTTATCGCTTCCTTCAAAGGAATGCGTTATCACATTGCAATGAGATATTCTTTCCACGTGTAGGCGTTGTATGCCGCCAAAGCTTTATATAATTATGCGCTCTTTCTTTTAATCATACAACCACTATTATCATTTGTAATGGAATACATTAATAGACAATTTTATAAATTGCATAATTACAAAGTAACTTTACATAAAGGGTATTCACACTCTCTTGTATATTTCCCTTGTATTTATACACCCTTGTATTTATACACCCTTTTATTTATACACCCTTGTATTTATACACAAGTTTTCTAGGGTGTATTTATCCCTCCCCTACTAGTTATTCCCCCCTATTATATAATTATTGATCGAAATTGAAAAATCTAAATGAAATTAAGGGATGGCTTTAACTGTCGCTAAAAATCTAAAGTCAAAAATTCATTTTGATAAAGATATATTTTTCTTCGAAATACTATATGTAAATCTGACAAGTTGGTAATAAAGTGCCATAATCCAAAAGTTGGTAACACTTTTCTATAGTAATTTTCCTTATCTATATATTGCCGTGTTTAGCTACTGAATTTTATTTTCTATAGCGAGGGTAAATAAACGGCACTTTTTTATCTATCCTCAGCTACTCGGCAATGAGACTCTTATGATTTTTGGGTCGAAAATTGGGTCCAACTACTGAGACTAAACACTTCGCATAAATTGCTATTGTGCACTTAACTTTGAATAAATTCAAAACTTTAAGCTATACCAAAACTTTTTTTTACTTATGTGCTGTAAAATGTAAATCAAAAATGTACTCAAAATAAACCAATTTAAAAGAAATACCTTTGTTTATTAAATTTATCAAGACAACTCATAAAATTTTTATCAAAAAGAAACAAATTAAGTGTACAAATTATTTTCTTAAAAACTAAAAATATACCCCCTTTTTAAATAAAAATTATACCGCACTTTTAATTATGCTATTCGTGTTAGCATTGTTTCCAACCGCACAAAAAAAAGAGCTCTTAAACAGTCTTACCGGCAATCGTCGAAAAAACGACGTTCAGCGACTCGTGCTCCCGTGGGTGACGCCTTGCAGAAAAACGGCCTTATCAAAGTGGTAACCAGTTTCGTATTTCGTAAGTATTTCCAAAATTTTAATTCTTTTCGTTTATACCATAACCAATAAATTCCATAATCTCCAGTGGTCCCCAAAATTTTATCACTTTCTAATAAATTCCAGAACCTTTCTGATTAATTAATTATACTATCACTTTTACTTTAAATTTCTAGATCCACTTTTCCATAAGACTTTAAATAATCTCCAAACGTTTGTTTCTCAATTATATTATCCTCTCCCAATAACATTTAACTCGTTCGCAATTCTCGGAATAGACCCAAAAACAAAATAATTACGTCCGCACTTGTTGCTGGACGTCGAGAGAGTCCTTATATTTTACCAACTTATCTCTTTCCAAAATTTTGCACGAGCAGGCGCGTTTTAATTTCATCCTCTTCTTTTCCGAAATATCAGCCCGTCCTTTTCCAAATCACTAATCATTTTAATTATTACCACTTAATCTCACTTTTCCTAACTCTAACAAATATTAAAATTACCCAATTTGTTTCCTTATTTTATTGAATTACTAATATTTTATTTTATACTTTGGTCTCTCACATAACATTTTCTTTTTTACAGAGACGGCGTTTATTTAAAAGATTTACCCTGAGTACAAAACAAATCTGAGGCAACAGCATTTTAATAATTTTCAAGTATCCGAAATTCTGGCATAGCAAAAATTGACCAAATCATAGTGAATTGAAGAAAAATTGCAATTGTGTTAAATCTCATTTTCTGTACCACGCAATCCTTGGCTTAACTACGTCGTACCACCCCCTGTAAGATGTTTTACTCCTCTAAGCTCGACAAGCTAATGAGACCTGAGGAGTTGAAGAAGCAAAACTTTACATCTGCCAATATAAATATCAACAGTAAATTCGGTGACAGACGTAAAACCCTGATGGTCGTATAAGCTAACTCTTTTCTTTTGCGGAGGCAAAAGGTCGTGGATAATTAGAATCTCCAGGTGATCACTGAACAGACAAATAAAGCTAACGACAAACAAATAATCGTTTAATGAAGGTAAAAATATCGTTATCATATGCACAGCACAAGCAGTTAATTAACAAATTAATGAATGCTACCAAGTCAAAGGCAAGAATCAATACAATTGCAGAAGGCAATTGTGATAGCAAAAAAATATGGTGTACAAAATTCACTGCAGTGCAGATTAAAAAAGTAAAATACGGCACAAACCTTAAAGCGCTCTCGGGTTCTACAATGCCCAAAACACAACGCAATACAATTGCGGGAATCTCCTTTAATCTTCCTGCAGTCACCAATAGTGGATACGATGTTGACAGATTCTTTCGCCGACTGGTTAAAAGTGGAAGCAAATAAACTGGATCTTGCCAAAAAGTCACCCTGATCATTCAATATAATGGTCGTCCTGATAGTGTGGTATAATATTTCAAGTAAAAAACAATCAACTTGATGTTTGTCGACATGAAGTAAATTTTGACAGTTTGGTTGTGAAATGTTAAAACTGATAATTGAAATCTCTAAAGATAATTTGACAGCTCCGCACATACCTAATAAAAATTATATGCGTTAAAAAAATAAAGTTGTTAAAAAGGATTGCCACTTACATAAACTGATCTATCTAATCCGCGAACGTGTCAGTTGTATATATAATAATGTATTCAATAATTAAACATTATTTCAAAATTAAAGCAAAAATTCAACGAACGAACTTCCTCTCGTTACAAACGAAAAAATGCTAATCGCTTCGGCCATGTACAGACATGCGTACAACTATCCGACGATTAAACATGCCGTATATAGGATGTTGCGAAATAAAATAGTCAGTAACGTATTGCAAAAAATCGTTACACCCCTTACGATAAGCAGGACATGACAATATATAAAAATGGATGTATGTATGTATGTTCCTTATAGACTCCTAGACCGTTTGACCGATCGGAACCAAATTTGGCACAGCTATTATGTAGGTCCCTGCGCATGTTTTTGTATTGAAATATTGCAAAACTTCGCAAAGGAAAATTCGCGAAGGGAGACTACAGTGACGCGCATGAATGGATCATCGAGATTCCTCATTAATAATTTTTTTTTATGTCGGATAATCGTATGAGGTACTTAAAGAACTAAGGACAACTTTTTCTATATCTATATATATATATATTGCAATGTACCACTACCACGTCAATAGAAATGATTACGTTTTGATTCAAAGTTTTTAATTTTTTAACAAAGGTAGCACGAGACTTATTTGTTCAAACGAAAAGGTTTCATCCGACACCAAAGATTTGTTTTAACGTCAGAAATATACATGAAGAAAAGAGGTCACGGAACGAAATAACATAAATAAATTCAAATGCAACGTTTTAATTCTGTTTATAAAATAAAGATTTGTTAAAATTGTAAATTAATTTAAGTAGTTATAAGAAATGTAATTTGAAATCAAAAAAAATAGTTGTTCAAAGCATTAGGTATAAAAATGTGTTGAAACGTAGAACTTTTAAAATAACAAAAAAATTTTACATGTGTCAAAGTGCTTCGTAACTCAATGTACCACATACGGGAACAACATCTTCTTCAAAAGTTACTGGAAGATCGGCAAAGATACAAGAACTTTAATTCAATTAAATCTGAAACATAAAAATTTTATTAAAAATTTTACAATTATTTTGGGCTAAGTACGAACCTGGAAATTATAACGTCAAAAAAATATCGATTTTACATCGACCAATAAAACAAAATCAGAAGTGCCTTGGAAAATACGAGTAGCTAGAAAAAAAAAACAATTGGAATAGGTTGTTGATTGCTTAATAAAGTTAATGGCGGTGAATTTTTGTGTGTCCAGCTAAAAAGTTAAAAATATAATAAAATTTGTTTAAGAAAGTGAATAAAAAGCTTAGTAATTGAAAGAACATTATACTTACGTATTTACAAAGTGAAAATTTGTGCAAAATTGAGAAGAATCACTATTATTTTGAAAGAAAACTTTAGTCACGATACAAATAGAAGCGACCACGAGGAAATTTAATCCAGAAAGATTCCACACCATTGAAGGTCATCGAACGAATACCACTGCATAATTTCATGGTATATGAACCGAACAAATAGAAATACACCAGATAAAAGGTACCGTCCCATTCAAAATTATTAAAAACATAAAATTTAGTGAAAATTGACGATTAACTACACACGTGCGGGAAAACGTTTAGGTTTATCATAGAATTAAGATCTTTGTCATTAGGTATAAGAATTTTATTAATTTTAGTCATTTACATTTTGAAATTCATAATAAAAAATCTGATGTGGCCATCGCATCACTTTCCGAACAGACGCAAATTTTTACATTATATTTTTAAATAAAATGGTTACATAATTTCAACAGTAAATCGATGAAAAATTTCATATTTTGCCAAAATAGGAAGAAAAAAACTTTTGAATGCCTATATCTTGCAAACGAAGCATTTTTGGACCCATGTTATTAGAAACTTTTCATCTTATTTTCGTTAGTAGAATGCGGTTTACTATTTTATTTACAAATACAAAAAATTTTTACAAATACAAATTTTTTTGAAACACCCTGTATATTTTAGAGAAAAACTTGTAGGACAAAAAATGTAGGAAATTCCATAGCGCTAATTTTTTGTTATTAATATTTTTACATATTTAATTTCGTTTCGAAGTTATGACGCATAATGTCATAATAGCTCCAGGTAAACCCCCCTTTCCCGTTACACGATTTAAATTATTTTCATCTGGCTTCGTCCTACGACAGGAAAAAGCTTATATGCAAAATTTGGAATGATTTGCTTGCTTCGTTTAGACGCTATCGTGTTCACAGACGTACATACACACACACACACACCTATACACGTCTCATAATATTTGTGACATATCATGAATAACCCTCAATTGTGGCATTATCGTTAAAATTAGAACTGGGAATGCGCCATCTCTTAGTAAATGCATACATTCGGAAAATTTCAAGATACCTTCCATAGGAAGAAATCTGCAATATACTTTTAATGTGGCTACTCCGCCACACATATGTGGTTACATGATCTGTGTATTGAAGTAGCCACAAATATTTGTACACCAGAATCGTGTTAAAATGGGACGCCAGAAATATTACCATACATATTCGTGTATAACTGCTATGTTGCCACGTTTATTAAACTAAATTATTGAAATAATATAATCTGAAATATTAACTTTACTAATTTTTTAATTTATCTATCGAGTAATTTCTATTGATTATCTTTTTAAATAAATTCAATTTCGTAAATAATCGAAGATTTAATGTTAAGTAACTTAAGTTGCTATCGTCGCCGTCGGTCTAATACCTCAAAGCCCCAAAAACTATTTTTTTCAAGAAGAGGGAAAGACGTTTACCTACATATCATTATTATAAATATTTACTATTAATTTAAACCAATATTAGGGTCCCCCAAGACTTTACTCATTATTTTGTAGAATATAGTTTTTCTTTTTCTTATGAACTAAAATTCCTTTCCTCAAAAGTCTCAAATGTAGAAGACAGTTTATAGTATCAATCTATAATAATTTAAACTTTTAAATTATAATAATTTTTCTTGTGATACTTACTCGTATATGTTTTTTTACTAAGAATAAATTTTGTACATATTACATACATTATTTTTTTATAATTCGCCATCCTTAGACAACCGACCCCCCCCTCCCCCAATAATATGCTACATGGGGCCCCTGAAATGTAATTAGCATCAGACCTCAAAAAGTCACCATCCGCCACTAGAGTAAAATTCAAGTAAAGTTGGACCAGGAATTTTCGGTTTTCGCTGCATAGTTCTTTTTCTGTTCATCTGACGCGAAAATAGTCTATAGATAAGTGAAACTAGACTCAATTATCTGTAATTCCATTCATAAAACAACTTGGTAGCTATATTAGGGCCCCAGCTGTAAGCTTTCGAACTTAATTGACAGTTCCATCTTTACTTGAATTTTACTCTAGTACCAAGTTGTCGACTTTGTACGTGATTGGTATTCATCCTTCTTCTTCTTCTATGTGCCATGCTTCCATTCCTATGCTTGTGATGTGCGTTTTTAAAATTTATCACAAACATAGGGGACCTACTGGTTAACGTGGGCTTCGAACCACGGGAAGTGTAATACACTTCATTTCAAGAAGGCTTTTCTTGGCAGATACACCTCGGTGGTTTGCCATTGTCTTCCGAGGGGAGACGGTCAGACTAAAGTTTTTACTATGCCAGAATCGAACTGTGGCTTTCCGCTTAGCAGTCAAACGCACTACTGCTAGGCATACGACCGTCTCATTCATCCTATTGAACCTAAATCAATTCAGTTTCTAGCGAAATATAGTTATGGGCAGCACTCTAGAAAGAAGAATGCTGTCAATAGTTCTTTCATGTGTTTCTACGATTCATACAATGCAAGGTAGTACTGTCGATTATGCTGTTGTCTATTTGGGACCAAAATTATGTTAGTTTATTAACTCGTGATAATTATTAAATAATATTGTTTTAAAATATTTCGAGTTATAATTAATTCATTTTTTAATTATTTTCTGAAGAACGGAATATAGTTCGAAAGCTTAATAAAATATTAAAAAATGAATTAGGTAATTATAATTCAAAATTATTTAGGTACCCAAGGACAAGTGTATGTCGCACCAAGTCGAGTTCGATCATTAGATGGCATTCAAATTGAAGAACTCGATTGCACAAAATTAACAGGCAAAAACAACCATGCAATCAAGACTTTAAAAGAAATGAATCACTTAAAAAATTTGTTTTAAAGTTATGAATAGGTAGTACAGTGAAACTTCCCCTAGCAGATACGACGGGGAATGATATTTTGTCCGTTAGAGAAAAGTGTCCACTAAAGGCAGAAAACAGATTTTTGAGAAAAAAAAGTACAACATTATAATTACAAAGTTTAATAATAAGTTTTTATAAGTTTAGTATAATTATTATTTATTACCTAATTAAAAAGTACAAAAAATCAAAAATCTTGAAAATTCAAATTGAAATTCTTGGAAAACAAGCGTAATAAAAAAGGAAGTAAAAAGTAAACATTTCAACATATTAAGTGCAAAAAGCCATTTATTTCTTAAGCGTTTTTTTAATTTTGTCAATTTGGTTTTTCACACAAAATTTAACATCAGTCCAACTTCTGTTATTCAGTGAAGAATATTTTTGTATGCAGTTAGTACAATCTGCCTTTCCTGGTACAATGCCTTTTGTAATTTTCCCTTTGAAAAATTTAAAAACGGCATCTTTTTCTTCACTTGACCATGGCCGTTTAACTCCTTTTTTTGATAATTTTTTTCCTGTAATAAATTTGATTATTTTTATATAATTCAAAAATACTATAAGTACCTATGATTTTATACTTACTTTTTGTCACAACTGCTGGCGATGTCAATACCCGATCTTCATCAGCATGTTTGTTATCGTCATGTGAATCTTCATTGTCATATGCATCTTCATCCTCCTCTTTATCATTTTCTACTTCATCCACATCTGGCATATCTGTAAATAACACAAGAAATAAGTATAAAAAAAGTAATATTGTTATATAAAATTACCGTTCAAATTTATTTCCTCGAGTTTCTTCCCAGCAAATTTGTTTGCCTGACCTTCGTCTACCACCATCAATAATCGACTTACTTTGGTCAATTCAACCGCACTTTCGTGGAGGCGATAGTAATCTCTATGCACTCTAATATTTATGCTTATTTTAATGTGATGCCAAATATGCTTCTTCAACATAAACCCTAAACAATTAGGACAAGGGCCATAATCACTAAATTTGTTAAATTTTAATTCGTCTTCGGTAGGACGTCTAACAAGAATAAGTTCGCCCTGTTTGGTAGATAATACGTTTACATTGTGGTAGAAATCTCCCGATCTTATGAGGGTTGCAAAGCCATTTCTTCTAGATTTAGATTTTTTTGGCATTGCCAACAATTTTGCAACGCTATTTTCTGATCCATGCATTACCTCCAAATGCCTTGCCGAATTTAAAATTATTTTTTGGCAAAAATAACATGAATGCCCCTTATTTCTAATACGCTTTCTATTTGCTTTTCTTGCTGCGGAAATGTTAACTTTATTAGGTTGCATAGAAGAAGTACACACTTGTTCATTTTGTATTACTTTACTTGCTTCGGAAATGTTAACTATATTAGGTTCCATGGAAGAAGTACCCACTTGTTCATTTTGTATTAATTTATTGTGGTTGGGGGCATATGACAGTTCATTGAGGTTTATATCTGCAGGTGGAGGGTTGGAGGTATGTTCATTAGAGAGTTTCAAACTTTCTTCAAATTTCAGCGACTTATGAGATTCTTCGTCACTTTCATTTTGATATATTATGCTGCAATCCGACGGAAGATACTCACTTCCACTACTTTTGTCTTCAGACCAATCATCTAAATCTAAAATTTAAGAGAATTCCGTGAGGTTTAAAGAATTGTTGTCATCATGCTTACACAGAGAAAATTTTTTGGTGTTTTGAAGTAATTTTTATTTCAAATTGAACCCCAAATCAATCTCACACCAATTTGAAGTAAAATTTATTTTAAATTTACTAAAAATTTTTTAAAATTATTTAATTAAAATTTATTTACTTCAAATTGGTGCGAGTAAAAATTTTTCTCAGCGTAGTTTTACCATTTGCTGAAGAATTTTCATAATGCGAAGTACTCGTTATTTCTTCCAACTGGCAGTTAGTATCCGATTTCGAAACATCCTCCAAGGAATATGGTTGGCTTTTTTTGATAATAACTTGCGAAAGAATCTTTATTTGATTAGGGGCATCTGAAATTCAACACATATTTAACATTAGTACTTCTGAAAGCTGTATTATTAGACGCTCACAATTTTTTTTTAATTTTAAAAATTTGGAACGCTGTGGATTGAAATAAAATCCAAGTATTTCTTCATGCTGCACAATCTTTAAATTTTGAAATTGCATTTAGCAACAAAGTAAATAATAGTTTGGTTTAAATATGTTAATTATTTTTGTCATAAATGTTATATTTATCTACATATTATTATTATTATTTAAATGAAATCAATTTATGACAAAAATAATTAATATTAAAGTTTAACAAAAATATGTATTAGTTTCCTGCATTACTAAACACAAAATTAAATTCCAAGATATCAGGATAGTTGCAAAAATACTTTTGTTTTATTTCAATCCATAAGGGTTGTGCAGTAGCATAACCAGAATGTCATTGGGTGGGCATAATTCTTACGATGAAAAAGAATGCCACAAGAGAATTTTTTTTAGAATTTAATATTTTCCTATATTATTTTTTGATATGCTTGGCCCTCATAGCCCTCTCTGATTATGCCACTGATGATGTTCACCTAATGTAAAAAAATGGTGTAAACAGTGATCTGAAATATCAATTTTCCCCCAATTTTAAAATATTTTTATAAAATATCCCCCCCCAAATTCTGACAACCAGAACATTATATACTGAAAAAACTTACTTTTAACGTTTCCTAGAGGCTGCCTGCTAGATCCTTCATTAATCCTTGCGGGCGCAATTCCATTACTGGATAACATACGCATTATCTTTGAGGATCTGGTGTTCATGGTGGATAAAACTGAAAATTTATAAATACTTTACTTTAACAGGAATCTATAGCAACACAATCTTATAAACCGAGATCCCAGCTTCCCATGACACAAGTAATTTAGGCAAAGCTGAAATATTGTGAATCAATAGTTTAATATGCAATTAAGAAGGTATGCGTATTTGCTAGTTTGAAACCGGCAGCCTATTATGGGTAGAAGGGACTAAAGGTACATAAAAACCTTACCCACTTAAGTTAAAGTAGAAAAGCTGGTTTTTACATATATGTTTTACAGAATATTGTCAAAAACCTACATTCATTATTGCCAGACGCTTTCCGAGCGTCATAACTTCCGACAGACGCTTTAAAGATCGTTCCGAAAAAAGTTCCGCTTTCACGCTCGCACTCACAGCGGAACTTTTTTCGGAACGATCTTTAAAGTGTCTGTCGGAAGTTAAGACGCTCGGAAAGCGTCTGGCAATAATGAATGTAGGTTTTTGACAATATTCTGTAAAACATATGTAAAAACCAGCTTTTCTACTTTAACTTAAGTGGGTAAGGTTTTTATGTACCTTTAGTCCCTGCTACCCATAATAGGACCTCCATCAAGTTAGCCCCCCTTTAATCGAATTTTTAACTTTTTCTTATGCCAAACGTTTGGCAATCGTTAGGTAAGATTTGGTAGTTCGATTAAAAGTTTTGGTAGTTCTTTGTTTTTTCGTAATTAACCAATCAAATTTTTTTGTCAAGTTAGCCCCCCTTCAATCGATTTTGTAACATTTTTTTAGCTCATTTGATCGATTATAATACGCAGAGGTTTGGTACCCCAATAAAAAGTTTTGGTAGTTTCTAATTTGGTGGTAAATAATTAATTAAGTTGGAAGTTTACTTATACGCACGCGCTAAACTTCACGTGTATACAACAATAATTGTTTATTGCCAATTTGGTCTAATTTAAACCTTTTTTTAATGCCAAGCGATAGTTCATCGTCATGGAAGGTTTATTACTTCGATTAAAAGTTTTGGTATTCTTTGTTTTTTCGTAATTAGTTAACTAATTAAATTTTTTTGTCAAGTTAGCCCCTTTCAATCGATTTTTCAACTTTGGTTTAGCTCGTTTGATAGATTATAATAATATGTAGAAGTATAGTAGCCCTATAAAAAGTTTTCGTAGTCACTAATTTGGTCAAATGATTAATTAATTTTTAAGATGAATCATTTATACAACAAACATGAAAAATGTAACTATGCATTATACAAAAAGTTTGCGCTGCATTCTAATAAGATGATTTAATAAGATTATAACGACACTTGATATGAATAACATTGTAACTTTATTTTGCTTATTTTACATGAGGGCATTTTAAAGATTTTTTGCTACATATAATTTGCAATAAGAATGATGTTATTTTGTTAAATTAACAGTATTTTTAATTGAGATAGGACGACGATTCATAAACCAAAATTATAGTTTGTTCTTTGGGGAAGCCGTTTACAGCATAGTTGGATAACATTGTAACTTGAGTTATGCTCAAGTTACTGAATTATTTAATCAATTAATTAATTATTTGACCAAATTAGTGACTACGAAAACTTTTTATAGGGCTACCATACTTCTTTCTACATATTATAATCTATCAAATGAGCTAAACAAAAGTTGAAAAATCGATTGAAGGGGGCTAACTTGACAAAAAAATTTGATTAGTTAACTAATTACGAAAAAACAATGAACTACCAAAACTTTTAATCGAACTAATAAACCTTTCATGACGATGACCTATCGCTTGGCATTAAAAAAAAGTTAAAAAATGTTTTAAATTAGGCCAAATTGGCAATAAACAATTATTGTTGTATATACTACGTGAAGTTTAGCGCGTGCGTATAAGTAAACTTCCAACTTAATTAATTATTTACCACCAAATTAGAAACTATCAAAACTTTTTATTGGGGTACCAAACCTCTGCGTATTATAATCGATCAAATGAGCTAAAAAAAAGTTAAAAAATCGATTGAAGGGGGGCTAACTTGACAAAAAAAATTGATTGGTTTATTACGAAAACACAAAGAACTACCAAAACTTTTAATCGAACTACCAAATCTTACCTAACGATTACCAAACGTTTGGCATAAGAAAAAGTTAAAAATTCGATTGAAGGGGGGCTAACTTGATGGAGGTCATAATAGGCTGCCGGTTTCAAACTAGCAAATACGCATACCTTCTTAATTGCATATTAAACTATTGATTCACAATATTTCAGCTTTGCCTAAATTACTTGTGTCATGGGAAGCTGGGAAGCTTGGCCTGGGGGGAAGGCCAACTTCAAGGACGTCAGTCAAATAGCGGGAAAACATTTCAATTTTGTAACATCTAATATCTATGTTTTTAAGTAAATAATGTTTTAATTTACAGTAGAATTCGCTTATAATGACATTGAAGGGAGATTAAAATTGATGTCATAGTAAACGGACAAGCTATACAGCTCCACCAAGCTTATTTTTGAATGTACATTTTCATTTTTTGATAATCGTTAATCGTCGAATGACTAACGCCAAGTTCTTTTGCAAGAGACGAGTTTGATTCCATTTTCCAGTCTGCATAATATTGCACCTTTTTCTGCAATGGTAAATGCTTTACGACGTTATCACGCCGTCGAGGTATTTTTCGGGTCAAAACGCTAAACTATGTACTTCACAGAAAGAACCGACGCGACGGTTCTTTCCCGCCTAGATATTTCTTGGCATATGAAACAATCGCAATAGGTATTACGCAATCGTTATTATGACCGGATCAATTTTCATGAAAGCATGCAAAAATGGGCAAATTTAAGCGATATGTAAGTTCCTATATATGAATACCAAACTTTACTCCAGTTGCGACATACATAATAATAAACGGTAGGTTATTTTAAGCGGATTCTACTGTATATAAACGAAAACCTTCAACCAACACTATCTCCTAATATGAATTTACATAAAATAAAACTTAAAGAATTTTTATGATAACTTAAAAACTTAAAATTACACTTACCTTATACTTGTCTTATGAGAGCGATGTACAAAACTATATAAATTCACTAAAATGTAGCTTCAATTAACAACAAAACTACTGATGTCACTCGTTCACTAGTTAACAACGTATGAAGTTAGAAGTATCACCGTGTATCACGAAGAAAAAGTTGCTTTCTGTGCAAAATCACCCGATCCACGCCTACGCGACGGCGACGCCACGGCCGGTTCAAGACGGTGTGATATTTAATTTCAGATAAACTTGATTATACTATTAATATAATCGTATAATGCAAAGCTACGAAAAATAAATTATTATTTTACAAAAATTAATATTCTGCGCTAGAGAAAACCTCAAAAAATTGAACCAAAACGAAGCAATTATTTTTACGTCCGTTGGTAATTTTTATTCTTATTACGTAGCGTAAAAAACGTTGGTTGATGATTAACAGCTGATGTGATAACATATGCTATTTTTAGAACAATAACGAATATGCCTGTGTCTAGTCCTGACCGCTACATGCTCGGAGCTCATCTATTATTGCAATTCTTGGACACTACTTTCTATTTTGCAATTAGAATTCATTTTATACCTAATCAAAAATTCATCATCTATTTATGCTTAACTAATTTATTGTTCTATGTCAGGGATGGCGAACCAATGGCACGCGTGCCACAAGTGGCACGTTTGAAAATTTTGATGGCACGCACAAAAACAAAATTTTTTTTTTTATAAGTTATCTTTTTTGATAGAAATGAATTAAAAATTATTAATCTACACTTAATTTATAATTTATGATATAAATTTGTAGTACTGAATACCTAGTATGTATCTTAGTATGTTAACTAGAACCGTGAATTAAATATAAAACTACAAGGTGTTAATAAAACAGTCATTATAATGTTTGACTTAATCAAAGCGTTCGAAGTCAAATTACAGATTTTTAATCGTGATATTCTTTCAAATTCATATAGTAAATATTTTAATATTCTGCGCTAGAGAAAACCTCAAAAAATTGAACCAAAACGAAGCAATTATTTTTACGTCCGTTATTACGCATTATATCATGCCTAAGAGACGAAAGAGTTACAAAATGTGAGTAACCGGTGAGGTGAGAATTAGTAAAATCAGGGAGTCAAATGTGATGTCTGCATAAAATCTGATTTTCAAATAGCCATAAAAATTATAGGATAATGAACAATTTTCTGTATTTTTACAAAAGACATCAAGTTTGATTAAAGATACATATATGAAACAGGCGCGGATACAGGATTTCGTTAAGGGGGGGGGGGATTCCGGATTTCGTAAATATTCCATAACGTCAGATCGGTACCAGCTAATTTTCAAGAAATGTTATTCTAATTTTTATTAACTACAAACCTAATGGCGAAATTACGTCAGACGACGGCGATTAGATTATTTATTGCCGTGTTTTAAACCTACAGCAATATTATTTTTAATAGTTTTCTCACGCCTTATTTTAATGCACAAGTAAAGTAAACTCAAAATTTAATCATAACACTTAAACGTGCTTAAACTTACCACTTACTTACCAGAAATACAAAATTAAAATTACTAGCAATAATTATTCTTTTTTTTTCGTAAAAATATGCAAGCATAACTTTATCGCGTTCGTTTACCACGTTACTCTGCTTATATTATACTTGTAAACATTTTCGTACTGATTTTGATTTTCTGCTACCATCGCAACTTGTTCCATAACTGCGAGGTTTTGTTATAAATTCTCCATTTTTGCCAAAATCGTTCACATGACTGCTATAAATGCAAAATGAACCGACTTGATCTGGCTTACAGCTTATACGCTTAGTAGAGCTCGTGTCAAGTAAAGTTGGATCAGGAATTTTCGGTTTTCGCTGCATAATTCTTTTTCTGCTCATCTGGCGCAAAAATAGTTTACCATATAGATAAGTGAAACTAGACTCAATTATCTGCAATTCTATGCATAAAACAATTTTGTAGCTATATTAGGGGCCAAGCTGTAAACTTTCCAACTTCATTGACGGTTCCAACTTTACTTCACACGAGCTCTATAGTACAGGTGCAAATTAGATATAAGATATAATATACCAATCTTCTCAACAGTCATTTACCAACTAAAAAGTACCACAAATTTTTTTTATAAAATTGAGTTACCCATATACAACCCAGCAAAATTCCCGAAAGCAAGTTGCTCGGAGCAGAATAAATTACAACAAACTGAACATAATCCTTACGGAAACTAAAATCATTTGCAGTTTAATTATATCGGACAGTAATTAAATTACTTACGGTATATTAAGTTTTATTAAAAAGACCAACGAATTAAGAATGCTTTCACGGGACAAACACTTCTTTGTCCCGTTAAATAATTCTAAAAGCAAGGAGCTATGATTTTTTGAATAATTAATTATTAAATAATAAGAAGCAAATTAAACATTGCCATGTACTTAATAAAATTTCAATTCTCGGTAATGTAATATAATATATACTAGTACGCAACTAATATGGTAATTATGTAGCAACGTCGATTTTAGGATCATTAGTCATTACTCATTACATTTTCGTTTCCATTATGGTCAAACGGCCCTTATTTTTGGTTCTCTTCGATAATTCAATCCGGATCGGCTCTGATCGCAATTGATCCGGATTATCGACGTTCTACTGTAATAAAAGTTATTGCTGATCATTATAATCTTATTAGTTCAGTCAAATTAGATTAAAATATAGCGAATAGAAAAAATAACTGGTAAAAAGCTATAAATTGGTGGATGCCTTTACCTTGGCATACTATTGAACATACTAAAAGTCCTGATGTCTATATGCACGGCTCGATCCGCCATCTTGGAAAAAGGGTGCTCCAAGTCAGGTTATTTCTTATATCTCGGTAATCGTTGATCCTATCGCATTTAAGGTTATAATAAAAAATAAAGCTCATTAAATTCTCTATAAAAATAGTTCAAAACATTTTTTTCATATGTTTAATAGTTTCTTTGTAATACATCAGTGAATACGTAAATAATTTTTATGTCTGGGCTGTACTCTGAAATCTATGATTGTACACGTTAGAAATATCAATAAAAAATGTTAAAAGAATTTCTGGGCAACGCAAAAAATAAGACTCGACTGATATCAATGTTATCGAAAAAATTTGAGGCCAAAGGTTTTATCGTTAAACAGGCTAAAGACGATGCTGATACTCTTATCGTCACAACAGCGATAGAAGTATTTTCTTTCGAAAAGGCTGTGATTGTCGGTGAGGATATGGACCTTCTCGTTTTACTAACTGCTCTAGCTCCACAGAAACGGAATATTTATTTCCTAAAACCAGGAAGAGGAAAGTCCGAACGTAAAATATACTGTTCTCGTACTTTACAATCACATGGAGGACTTCGAGATAGAATACTATTTGCACACGCTTTTAGTGGTTGTGATACAACATCGTGTCTCTTCCAAAAGGGCAAACTAAAATGCTTTCAACTATTGAGGCAACGAGAAGATTTACGTGATATCATAACAACATTTAATGACAACAACGCTTCTCATGATGATATTACTCTAGCTGGAGAACGTTTTTTTATGGCTATATACGGTGCACCTGCAATTGAGACATCTTTAAATCGACATCGGTATAATGTTTTTACGAAATCAGCGTACAAGAGTAAACCGAATTTAGCTTCGTTGCCTCCTACAGCTGCAGCAGCTCAACAACACTCGTTTCGCGTGTATTACCAGGTAGAGTAGATGCGAAAGGTCAAAAGTTATACTGTCATCGGCGCATTAACGAAAACACGTTCAAACACTAAAAAGCCCAACTAGAAAACATTCGTTGCATGTTTACTTTCGTTTACTTTCAAAATAAAATAAATAACAATAACTTTTTTATTAAATTACATGCCTACTGATATTTTTTTCATATTAATTTTCAAGAACGAGTAATTACGTCTTTTTTTATTCACATTTTTTAAATTTTCGCTCCAAGCTAATGTTTTCACGTAACATTTATATGTATGTATTTCGCCCTTCGCGCATTGTATAACTTTTGAGCTTTTGCACGCAGTCTACAAAAGTGGCGCGGTAATGAGAAATGCCCTGAGCTGTGGGGTTGGAAAAATATCAATTAGTGTCTAAAACCTGTACCGACACTCAAGGCACCAGCTCCGGATTCATTGCTTACATTGATCTCGTGCAATTGTAAAAAAGGCTGCACTTCTTCCTGTGGGTGTAGAAAAGCAGGACTGAACTGCGCGGCTATAATTATGTGGCTACTGTCATGGTACATCATGCCTAAATTCAAATTCTGCTCTTGACGAAGATAAGGAGAGTTCCATTGAGCGGGAGTTTGACGAAAATGATTCCGATGCTGAAGATCGAGATGATAGCCCTGTTAGGAAGAATTTTATAGATGACGCCACCCCCAGTACTAGTAGTGTACTACAACTTTAAACAGTAAGAGTTGCCAAATTTTCATAGGTATTATGTCTTTTTATATTTTTTTTGCAGATTTTACACTGGAAGTGATTTTTATATGTTCAACTGTGTATTACAGAGAAACTAATAAAGATATAAAAAAAATTTATTGAACCTTCTTTATAGACAATTTAATGAGCTTTATTTTTTATAATAACTTTAAATGCGATAGGACCCACTATTATCGAGATATGAAGAAAAAACCTGACTTGGAGCACTTCTTTCCAAGATGGCGGATCGAGCCCTGCGTGTAGACGTCAGGACTTTCAGTATGTTCAATACTATGCCAAGGTGAAGGCCTCCACAAATTTATAGCTTTTTACCGATTATTTTTTCTATTTTTGCTAATTTGACTGAACTATATGCACTTTGTATAATTATTTACTTCAGTCTGCCACTCTATCCCAGGAATGAGTTGACGTACGTCATAATATAATTAACTGCACGCAGTTTGGCTTGTAGCGTATAATCCTATGGTAATTTTTATTCTTATTACGTAGCGTAAAAAACGTTGGTTGATGATTAACAGCTGATGTGATAACATATGCTATTTTTAGAACAATAACGAATATGCCTGTGTCTAGTCCTGACCGCTACATGCTCGGAGCTCATCTATTATTGCAATTCTTGGACACTACTTTCTATTTTGCAATTAGAATTCATTTTATACCTAATCAAAAATTCATCATCTATTTATGCTTAACTAATTTATTGTTCTATGATTCTATGTAAATTGTATAACGCATGTACATAATAAATTGATGTCACTTTCCGCCAAACTAGTGCAAATTTGAAGAAATATGTTCCCTGATAGTATTGTGTAAGCATAACGCTAATTATTTATTAAAATTTTTAATTTATTTTATTTAATTTAAAATTATTAATTTATTAAAATATAGTATTCAACGCTTATAGTAATCTTTAATTATAATCAATCACACAAATACTATTGGAAACATTCTTACGCCTCCGTTTCAATTTTATTTTTTTTTGACTACGTACATATGTACATGCATAATAGATCTCTTTCTTATGATGAGACCGGAATAGCATTTATACATAATATTATTATGTATGTATATTGTTGCTGATTATTTTGAACACAATACAAAACAAAACAAAAAACAAAATACTATGTTTAAAGCTTATAATCCGGTCTCGACTTAATATTTCAATATTTATTTGGTAATTTTTAGTATTACAAAACATGCACACGGAATTAAAAATTTTCAACCGAAAAGGCCAAATTACGTTAGTTAGCAAGTACTTCTAAGTAATTAAATTTATTATTTGAAATAATTTTTTTTTGTTCAAAAAAAAATTCAAAAACGATTTTAATTTGTATTTGAAATAATTAAAAAATTTATTTCAACGATTCAACATGACAGTTCATCAGTCAAACCGAAAATTTTAATAATATGCTTATTGAAACTTATGATTTTAAAATTTTTTATTTTTTAATAGCACATAATGCATAATTATTTACATCAATAGTTTTCCCGCGTTTTTTTATTATGATATTAATTTATGCGTAGGTGTGGAGGGTCTAAAAATAACTTATGAGTTGTTCCGTACTTTGCTCTAACGGCACTGCTTACCTTTCAAAGGGGGTTACCGTTCAAAACAGGTTTAGTCATAGTCCCCCTTTTACCAGCCCATAAAATTAAAATTTGACGTTCCGTATTGTAGTGTAGATAGGGGCGGTTTTAGTTCGGTTGCGGAGGATGGGGATTGGTGTTGCTTCTTCGCTAAATAAAACGATTTACCAACTCAACTACTTCCACGAGTTTATAGTATTATAAACAATGTACAAGATGAATGAATTAAAACAATAAATCATGGACAAGCCGTTCAATGTACTAGTACCTTAGTACATCATAAGAACATAAGATTTAAAATATGCAAACAGTAATTTTTGTAACATTTTACAGTCAAAAATTAAAATTGTTAATATAAAACTGCGCACAAGACTGCCGTCCTTAAATACTCGTAAGAACCAAAAATGAAAATTTTACTAAATCTTAAATTAAAATATCAAAATGTTTAACCGCCATGGTATGAGAACCGCAAACGTATAAAATGTTAAATATTTTGAAAATGCTTACGCCGCGGATTCTTTCCTATTCAGAATACCTCAACCGACCGACCTCTGAAGCAGCTAATCTGTTGATAACAACGTAAATGATGACATGCTGCCACTGTTTTTTCTAAAATAAGCTCAATTGGTTGTTTTTCAAAATTTTTCTATAAGTAAATGAATGCTTTTTATTGTATTTAATAGTTATTATTATTATTAATTATATAAAGGGATTATAACAAGTTAATTCCCGAATGTAATTATTCAATGCTTTATCAACGACTATAGCCAAAACCGCAGGTGAAAAGTTCTGGTTTTGAGAAACGTCAGATTTAGACAAATTTATTTTGACCGCAAATATTTATTTTGAGCTAAAAACTAGAAAGTTTTTGAATCGTTTCTATGACATGCGTTCGTTTATTTGTAAACAAGAGTGAAAAAATTTGCAAAATAGAAAATGCTATTCTAATCCACTAGTGTATTAAAAAGCCGCCAATCCACGGAAAATATCAGACGTATTAAACCTTCCTAATAATATGGTAAGACACGATCGTAGATGGATTCGTGCTGGGTTCGAATCCCTGCCAAGTACACCGAAATTTTCCGATCGTGTCTTCTTCCCAACCCGCACTTGGTCAGCGTGGGAAGATTAAGATTATGGCCTGCACCTTCAAGTTATGAACAAAAGTAACTTGAAGAGGCCTACGACGTTCAGGAGTGCACAGAATGGCTGAAGAAGAAGAAGAATAATATTATAGTGGTCATGGATAAATTAAATAATAATGCACTAATAACCTGGACTTTAACGGTTTTTCATGAAGTTTGAGCTTCGCCCGGATTTCATAATCAAAAAGGTGAATGGAAGAAATTCTATTATGACCAATTAAAAAAACTGCTGTGAGCGTTGTAATCGATATTTATGCTTAGAGCGCACATATAAGTTATCTGTTTTGAATGCTATCACCTTGAAATTGTTAAATGAGCTTAGCTCAAAAATTGAAAAATTTTTAATTTAAATTAGGTCTATTTTTATATTAAGCTTTTAATTTTGCTTAAATTTCTTATCAATATAGTTTTTTAGAAGAGCATTAATTTATAGATATTTTGTTGCTTTTGGTACGAGTCATTGGGTACGAGTCAGATTATATTTTTCCAAAGAAATGAAGCTAATTTTTTTTTATTTCTCAAATAAAGCACTTTATTTAAAAATGTGGTATGGAACCGCCGCGTGTTATGGTGTATTAAAATTTGGCGCGTGTTCTGAAAGGTTAAAAAAATAGGCGCCGATTTTATTAAAGCGCCTAAATTTAAACATTAAAATTAAAAAGATTAAATGAGGGCACCTAATTTTCATTTCCTTGTTGGCTAGACTATGATAAAATAACCTTTTAATATAAAACAACCCATTATATTTAGCAAAATTGTGATGAAATTAAATTTTTTTAAGTTAATACCTATGTATTTGTTGTAGGTACATAGAATAGGCAACCCATTTGATTTAGCAAAACTGTGATAAAATTAAATTTTTTTAAAGTTAATATTTGTTGTACATAGAATAGGCAACCCATTTGATTTAGCAAAACTGTGATGATACAGAGTGTTAAATATTAAAGTAGATTTGGCAACAGCGCAATACTTTGCAGAGGGCGCCACGCGAAAGGCAAACTTGAAGTTGTCATATATATCAAAAAGCATGTAGTTGCAATGTCCCATATTGTGGCACCTCCAACACAAAATAGAATATCTTTTTTAATTTTTCATCTACGTTAAAACAAATAAACCTATATAATACGTAAATAACAAACAGTATAGGTAGTCCCCAATTGTGGCGTCTTATATAAATTAATTACGAGATATTCTACTTTAAAATTGTGGCAACGCGTGTAAGTTGCCACAATTTTTGGATTTGCCACAGTTCAGGCGTATTCACACACAAGTTGCCATAAATATAGTGAAACCTACACACACATACACACACACATACATACAGACATCCTTCCAAAAATGATAAAAATGGATTCAGGGGACCTCAAAACGTGAACATCTGTCAAAAAATTGGGGGGTCAAATTTTGACTGATAACAATACTTTCCTTACCTAGGGGTTCGGAAAGTAAAAAACGATTAGCTATATAAAACGGAGCATAATTTGTGTATGATAATTCCGAGAGCCACAATATTGCATTTCAGATTTAAGATTTGGCCAAGGAAAGAACCCAGCGTGAGAGAAGGTAAGTCTGTGCTATCCGAAATAGTTAAGCCGAGGCATAAATTTATTTTATTTGTCAAGAATAATTTGCTTACATTTCTATTGGCGAGGTACTTTTACGTACACTCGTACAAGGCATTAACATTACAGAGTGCAAGCCTAATAAAGCTCCGAGGCTGCACAGCAATATATTGTTGTATCCTCCTCTTCGCTAATTGAAGAATAGCAAGGAAAAGTATTCAACCAATTTGTTGTATCCTCCTCTTTGCTAATTGAAGAATAGCAAGGAAAAGTATTCAACCTTCGAACACTTTTTTCTCTATCTCAAGGTTACTCGCTTTTAAACGTCTTACAGGCCAACAGTGCAAAAGAAAACCATCGGATCTCAGAACACATATTTATTAACATTAATAATTAAAATTTAACATAATTAAAGAACAAACATAAAAAAACATCAAGAATCAAACAACTTAAAAATTATACAAAATTTATGCTAACCTTTAATTTAATTTTCAGAGTGGTCACTATTCCGGTCGCTTATTTAAATCGAACTCACGATTGTTTTAGAGTGGTCACTATCCCGGTCGCTTATTTAAATCGAACTCACGATTATCCTTTTTACTATCCCAGTCGCTTCTTTAATCGAACTCACGATTATCCTTTTACTATTCAGGACGCTTATCTAAATCGAACTTTCGATTTTCTTTTACTATTTCGGTCGCTTCTTTAATCGAACTCACGATTGTCCTTTTACTATTCAGGACGCTTATCTAAATCGAACTTTCGATTTTCTTTTACTATTTCGGTCGCTTCTTTAATCGAACTCACGATTATCCTTTTACTATTCAGGACGCTTATCTAAATCGAACTTTCGATTTTCTTTTACTATTTCGGTCGCTTCTTTAATCGAACTCACGATTTTTCACTAATTCCTGTCGTATTTTTCAAACGAACCTTTATTTATTATCTCCGACCATCTCGGTCGCTTATTTCAACTCCACTCCCTGTTTATCTCTCCATGACAACCTCTTCCTTTATTTAATCCTATTTGATTTTTCTCACTATTTTGTCATGTCTTTTGTTTTGTATATCCAAATTTTCATCACAAAAACTTAATCTAACAAAACTTAATTATTAACAAAACTTAACTAATAAAACTTAACTAATACATTTATAAACAACTCCGATCGTTCCCCTTTGCACCATTCTCCCATAATAGGGGTAACACGGTGGACACAACAATATATATTACTATGTTCTTCTTCCGCTTATGGAAGGTCCACATGTAAATTTTATTGTTTATTTATATTGAATTCTGAAATGTCAGTAATTTCAATCTTTTATTATAACTTTCAATGGCTAGCTCAGTTCTTATGTAATTGTTTTTATTTAGCACGGTCACTCTTACCGCAGTAGTGGATTCCTCGGGGTTTTGCCCTTTGCTTATCTGAAATCGTAAAATGTACAGGAAATGCTTTCCCAATGATACGCTACTGACGTTTGGTAAATTTAAACAATTTATTTTTAACATTAAACACAAATATGAGTAAAAATCTCAAACAAACCCCAAAATTTAAACTAAAACAATTAAACAGTTTGAACAAAATGAATCCTTAATATTATACGATAATTAATCTGTAACACGATTGTTTTTATTTCGTAGCGGTGAATTTTATTTCCTATACGCAACGCGGCACTTGTGCAAAGTTAAAGTTAAAATGATTGTCTCTTACCAACAAAAGATGTCGCCTTAATTTCCGTATTTCTTAAGATCACGACACTGTTGATTTTGTGTTCTTGTTCGCCGACTCATTAATTTCCAAATTTAGTGCGTCGCTTCTCAAATTTTACCAAATTCTGGTTCCAATTATTGTTCATCACTTTCCAAGATAATCTTACGGTAAGTACCGCTTTTATTGTCACTGATTTTATTTCCACGAATCTCTACTATCACTTCACTGAATCTAATAGTAACCTTTTATTTTCAGGTTAATTTACTTAATTGGATTTTATCCAATTCACACTTTCTGGTATTAAGGAACGAGAGACCTCCGTACTCTACGCCCTTTTTTGTCATTAATCTAATTTATTATTAATTATTTGTTCCTCGTTTCCTTGGTTTTTTCCTGTGATCCAGGATTTCATCACTCTTTGATAATTTTCAATTTTAAAATGTAGGTATCTTTCTATCCTGATAACGTTTGCTTATCAACAAATGTCATTTAATTAATTTGATGTTTTCCTTTTTTTTTAGAGTTGTCATCATTACATCTCATCTGGCTTGGCTGCACGCAAAATCGCTCGCCCCGGATGGTGCACCGTTGCATTAGTATTCCCGTTTGCCTAGATGTCGATCACTAATACGTAATAATGCCGTTTATTTATGTCGCACTTCTTAATATTACCTATTATTTACAAAACTAAAATTAAATTATTTATGAAACAAAATTTTTTTTATATATAAAAATTATAAATTAATCTTTAATGTCCCTTTTCAATGCGTATCATTGGTGAAGAACTTCTTTTGATCACTCATTCCTTTTTTATACTCTGACTACATTAGGAACTTTCTACCCAATAAACATTTTAGCCTGCGAATAGCCTGTAAACAGCCTGTCAGGTACAGCCTGTCCCTGTGCCTGTACCTGCGGCAGCCTCAATAACACCCTGACACAGGTACGAAACAGCTTAAGTGGCGCAAGAAATAGCCGGTGTTAAACTTGATTACAGGCACCAAATAGCCTGCGGTTAACTCATCGCAGGTAAAAAATTACCCTAATGGCAGCCTCATGGCAGCCCTGACACAGGCCTGCGGTTAGCCTGCGGTTACCTTTATCGCAGGCAAAAAAAAGCCTGCATTAAACTTTATCGCAGGCTCGAGGCAGCGCCTGGCACAAAAATAATTTATATAGATTAAATTTCGTTTAATAAATTTAATTTACTATAATCAATTTTGAAAATCAAAATAAAAAAATTTAATTTTTTTAATTTACCATTTATTTTATTTCTTCGTTTCAGCTGCTAATTTTACAATTTTAACTCTACAACATATAATTTTTTATTTTACCCGTTTTTTTTAATATTTGTAGGACCTTGTAATATTTCTAATATCTAATATTTATTGGTTGATGATGTTGTCGTCCTTCTTTGTTCTTGGAGTCTGAAAAATCTGAAATTAAATGTTGAATTTTTGAAATAAAATTCTTACCCTTACCGAGGATCGAACCCTGGACCTTTGCCTTCCATGTACCACCGCGTTGACGTCTGAGCCACATAGAACTGTTTATTTTAGTTGTGATAAAATTATAAGTCGAGGGAATTACTTTTATAAGAAAAAAAATTCTAATCGGATCTAATTTCGTAGATGTCTCATTGTAACGTTTGATGGTTCGATATATCAATTTTAAATTTAAATTATTTATAATATAATATATTTTAATGTTAAATATTTTTCACATTTCAATATTAGTTTTCTTTTCTACAATATTTTTGTTTTCGACATACCACGTGGGTGTTCATAAAAATTTGTATTTTTATATCTTATTTCACTATTACACCTTATTATTTGTCATAATTAATTAATTTTAATTTTAACAATAATTAATTTAATTTAAATACTTTTAATCACAAATAAGCATAATATATATTTATAATAACATGAAACCAATGAGTAACAAGCGTTATGTTAACGGTGAAATGTTTCTTAATTCTGATTGGTTGAAACTGTTAAAAATCGGAAAAAAATATTCGTGAGTCATCAATCGCAAATAAAATTTTGGCAGTGTAAACCTGTAAAAATTTTAACCAAACTATTGGTACTGAGAGGCCCCGGGTTCAAATCTCAGAAACCCACAATTTTTTTACACTTTTGTGTATTAAGTTTTATATGTAATTTATTAAAAATTTTTATTTATTAAAATACACTTTCCACTGTATGTGTGAACAGAATTTTTCCTAACAGCATTCGGAAAAAGAGCAAACGCCGATAATTATTAAATGTTTAAAAATCGAGCTCCGAGCAACACGTGTACACACTTATACCAGGTTATTATAATGAATATGCATTTTTCAATTTCTGAAAATATATATTCCAAGATACCGTTAATTTACCTTGATTAATTTTTACAATTAAAAATTATTTAAATTTTCCAGAAACTTTTAGAAAAAAATATTCGTGAGTCATCAATCGCAAATAAAATTTTGGCAGTGTAAACCTGTAAAAATTTTAACCAAACTATTGGTACTGAGAGGCCCCGGGTTCAAATCTCAGAAACCCACAATTTTTTTTACACTTTTGTGTATTAAGTTTTATATGTAATTTATTAAAAATTTTTATTTATTAAAATACACTTTCCACTGTATGTGTGAACAGAATTTTTCCTAACAGCATTCGGAAAAAGAGCAAACGCCGATAATTATTAAATGTTTAAAAATCGAGCTCCGAGCAACACGTGTACACACTTATACCAGGTTATTATAATGAATATGCATTTTTCAATTTCTGAAAATATATATTCCAAGATACCGTTAATTTACCTTGATTAATTTTTACAATTAAAAATTATTTAAATTTTCCAGAAACTTTTAGAAAAAAATATTCGTGAGTCATCAATCGCAAATAAAATTTTGGCAGTGTAAACCTGTAAAAATTTTAACCAAACTATTGGTACTGAGAGGCCCCGGGTTCAAATCTCAGAAACCCACAATTTTTTTTACACTTTTGTGTATTAAGTTTTATATGTAATTTATTAAAAATTTTTATTTATTAAAATACACTTTCCACTGTATGTGTGAACAGAATTTTTCCTAACAGCATTCGGAAAAAGAGCAAACGCCGATAATTATTAAATGTTTAAAAATCGAGCTCCGAGCAACACGTGTACACACTTATACCAGGTTATTATAATGAATATGCATTTTTCAATTTCTGAAAATATATATTCCAAGATACCGTTAATTTACCTTGATTAATTTTTACAATTAAAAATTATTTAAATTTTCCAGAAACTTTTAGAAAAAAATATTCGTGAGTCATCAATCGCAAATAAAATTTTGGCAGTGTAAACCTGTAAAAATTTTAACCAAACTATTGGTACTGAGAGGCCCCGGGTTCAAATCTCAGAAACCCACAATTTTTTTTACACTTTTGTGTATTAAGTTTTATATGTAATTTATTAAAAATTTTTATTTATTAAAAATTTTTATTTATTAAAATACACTTTCCACTGTATGTGTGAACAGAATTTTTTCTAACAGCATTCGGAAAAAGAACAAACGCCGATAATTATTAAATGTTTAAAAATGCAGCTCCGAGCAACACGTGTACACACTTATACCAGGTTATTATAATGAATATGCATTTTTCAATTTCTGAAAATATATATTCCAAGATACCGTTAATTTACCTTGATTAATTTTTACAATCAAATTTTTTTTCAAAAAAATGTTATGTTGTTTTATGCCGATAAATTACCTAACGGCAGGGGCTGTCGCAGGTTAAATTATTAGCTAAATTGCAGGCACAGATAAATAACCTAACGACAGGGCTGCCGCAGGTTAAATTATTAGCTAATTACAGGCCCAGATAAATAACCCAACGGCAGGCCTGACGCAGGGCTGCCGCAGGTTAAATTATTAGCTAATTACAGGCCCAGATAAATAACCCAACGGCAGGCCTGACGCAGGCTAAATTACCGGTTAAATGCAGGCACAGACAAATTGCAGGCCTGACACAGGCCTGTGTCAGGTGCAGGCTATTTGCAGGCTAAAAATGTTACTTGGGTACTGCCATAAGAGTTCTTGTAATTTTGCTTTTACGAGTGTTAATCGAGCTTTGTTATAATAAATTATTGATATTCTGGACCATAACAGATAATCCCCAGATTAATTTGTAAATTTTTAGAAAAGTTTGTTTTATGAAATATTTTCAATATTAATTTTCTTTTAAACATTTCTTTACGCCTTCTTGTTTGTTATTTATTAACCAACCCGTTTTAACTGAAACGACTAACTTTATTTTATGTAACAATTAACCTATTCTAACTTTAGCAAATTTTTCTCTTCTGTTGATGTTGCCCTTTCTTAGCTATATCTTTTGAGTGACCTTTCCTTATTTTATTTATGCAATTCTTTTGCTCTTGATTATTTGAATTATTCCTCCATGGTATTCTATTTTATTAATTAATTATTTCTCGATAATTCCCTATATCATCTATTTAATCCCTTTTTAACATTTATTTGCGGACTTTCGTTGTCCCATTTATTCATATTACCTAATTAACCTCTTTATTTCGCCCTCAACATCATTGGTCATTTTGGGCCTCTATTTACCCTCATAAACATCATTTATTGTGGTGCTGCGTTCGAGCTACCAACATAACTTCAACTAATTCTTTATCTCCTGACTTCACTTCAATAATTATTTCTATTTACCCCCTTTTTATCTATAATTATCTCTTCTCGAGAATACCATCTTAAATTAATTCATTAACTTTATTATTAAATCTCCCTCTTTGTCACTCAAATCTTTAAATTTACCTATCCCGTTTACTTAAATAAATGATCTTTAACTTGCATTCTAAATACTGCCTCTTCTTGATACTATTTTATACCGCGGTCTATTAAAATTGTTGTTTGCTGCCTTTAATTAAGTTTCGCTCTGTATTACTGTTAGACTTCATCTTCCTCTTCTTTCTATTACTTTTATCGCGGTCTTTGAAATCGATCTTCGTTTTAACATAATTCTTCGACTCAACTTCTTAATTAAATATTTACAAACTTATATTATTTTGTTGCTATCGCATGTCCATTATCGTTTGCTTTCAAATCATTTTTTTTACATAAATCATCATATTTTTAATTTTCAGGTTCCGATTTTGTTCCAGTGAACCTACACGTGGCTGCCTTCCACCTGACGTGTTTAAATAGCTCCATTAATTTAATATAATGGGTGTGCCTTCCATTTACCCGTGGCACTTTGTAAATCGTAATGATGTCTTTCCGATTTATAAATTTTTTCGAACTGTCACTTTTAATTAAATTATTGTGACGTTTATAACTGTCATCGTTTATGAAATTATTTTCGACTTTAAATTGGATGTTTTCCGATTTTAATTCCTTAGCAAATAAATTATTTAATTTTAACTTTGTACCGTCATGTAATCTTTTAATTTTACTCGTTGTACCGAAATTTGTTAAATCGTAAAATTTCGTATTTTGAAATGTGCCCGTTTTATTTTGTAAATTGCTTTGTAAAATTTTACTGTTAGTTCTCATGCTCCTTGTGTGATATTTTTGCTTAAACTTCAATTTTCTAAATTTTAAACGTAATCGTTTGCATGTTTTTCTTGTGAGCACTTCATATGACTGGTACTTATTTGTTTGTGGTGTTGGAGTTCGTTTGACATCCAACTTTACTGTTTCATTTTCTAAATTATCCAATTTACTTTTATCGTTCTCCGTTTTAATGGGTTCTTCGTTCACCACCTTATCTTCTGTCTTTTTAACACTTGTATGCAATTCGTTCATGCATGCCATCAAGTCTCTATGGTTTTTTTCAGCATTTTCGTCAAATTTTTGCATCATAGCTGCGTTTTTCTCTGCATTTTCATCTAATTTTTGCATCATAGCCATGAGTTTCTCTAACCCTGCCTCAAATTTGTTATCCCCCATTTTGTATTTATTTTAAGCAAGATTTATTTAATTAATACACCTATCTTTTTAACTTCCTAACACCCATTATTGACGTCTTTACCAATTTTTATTCATAAATCAAATTTAAATTTTTTATATCATTAAATCAATTCACTTGGTTTTTAAATTGCCGGTCACAAATTTTTATCATTTATCAATTATATTTAACTCAACTTATTTGTCACAATTATTTGATTTATTGAAATAAATATCTTTTTAAAATTACAATCTTGTTTTATTTTTTTGACAAATTATATTTTTTTTTTACCTGTCAAAAATTAGTTTTTTATTAATAGGAATGATACTAAGCGTTTTCTTATCGTGGTTTTACCCGATTATTTACCCCTCTTTCAAGCCTTAAGTTGGGCGCCAATTTTTACTATGTTCAAATTGGTGTCCACTTAAATTCCTCGACTTCCAAATGCCCTCACAAATGCTCGTACGTTGGACGACAATTTTACTATGATTAAATTGCGTCCTTATAATCCCTCAAAATGCCTACACAGTGGGCGCCAATTTTTACTATGATAAATTGCGTCCTTATAGTCCCTCAAAAATGCTCACACGATGGGCGCCAATTTTTACTATGATAAATTGCGTCCTTATAGTCCCTCAAAAATGCTCACACGATGGGCGCCAATTTTTACTATGTTCTTCTTCCGCTTATGGAAGGTCCACATGTAAATTTTATTGTTTATTTATATTGAATTCTGAAATGTCAGTAATTTCAATCTTTTATTATAACTTTCAATGGCTAGCTCAGTTCTTATGTAATTGTTTTTATTTAGCACGGTCACTCTTACCGCAGTAGTGGATTCCTCGGGGTTTTGCCCTTTGCTTATCTGAAATCGTAAAATGTACAGGAAATGCTTTCCCAATGATACGCTACTGACGTTTGGTAAATTTAAACAATTTATTTTTAACATTAAACACAAATATGAGTAAAAATCTCAAACAAACCCCAAAATTTAAACTAAAACAATTAAACAGTTTGAACAAAATGAATCCTTAATATTATACGATAATTAATCTGTAACACGATTGTTTTTATTTCGTAGCGGTGAATTTTATTTCCTATACGCAACGCGGCACTTGTGCAAAGTTAAAGTTAAAATGATTGTCTCTTACCAACAAAAGATGTCGCCTTAATTTCCGTATTTCTTAAGATCACGACACTGTTGATTTTGTGTTCTTGTTCGCCGACTCATTAATTTCCAAATTTAGTGCGTCGCTTCTCAAATTTTACCAAATTCTGGTTCCAATTATTGTTCATCACTTTCCAAGATAATCTTACGGTAAGTACCGCTTTTATTGTCACTGATTTTATTTCCACGAATCTCTACTATCACTTCACTGAATCTAATAGTAACCTTTTATTTTCAGGTTAATTTACTTAATTGGATTTTATCCAATTCACACTTTCTGGTATTAAGGAACGAGAGACCTCCGTACTCTACGCCCTTTTTGTCATTCATCTAATTTATTATTAATTATTTGTTCCTCGTTTCCTTGGTTTTTTCTTGTGATCCAGGATTTCATCACTCTTTGATAATTTTCAATTTTAAAATGTAGGTATCTTTCTATCCTGATAACGTTTGCTTATCAACAAATGTCATTTAATTAATTTGATGTTTTCCTTTTTTTTTAGAGTTGTCATCATTACATCTCATCTGGCTTGGCTGCACGCAAAATCGCTCGCCCCGGATGGCGCACCGTTGCATTAGTATTCCCGTTTGCCTAGATGTCGATCACTAATACGTAATAATGCCGTTTATTTATGTCGCACTTCTTAATATTACCTATTATTTACAAAACTAAAATTAAATTATTTATGAAACAAAATTTTTTTTATATATAAAAATTATAAATTAATCTTTAATGTCCCTTTTCAATGCGTGTCATTGGTGAAGAACTTCTTTTGATCACTCATTCCTTTTTTATACTCTGACTACATTAGGAACTTTCTACTGCCATAAGAGTTCTTGTAATTTTGCTTTTACGAGTGTTAATCGAGCTTTGTTATAATAAATTATTGATATTCTGGACCATAACAATATATATTACTATGAATCGCTTCTCCTTTATAAAAGGGACACATGCAAAAATAATGATAAAGATATAAATTTTCTTTTCTTTTTGTTTAGCTCTTTTTTTTGTAATCACTATTTTCTAAATTTATTTAGCATGAAACATTCTTATCACAGGAGCAGATTCCTCGAGGGTTGATTCTTTGCTTTTTCTGAAAATGTAAATTAGGTGGAGGAAGATTCGTTCCTCAATTAAACTCAACAGGATATGAAAAATATAACGCATTTATTTTTATGAATAATTATATGAACAATTAACAATCGATAATAAACCCCCAAAAACTTAAACTAAATATAATAATTTTTAACCTAAACAAATTTAACATAAACAAATTAACTATTTTTAAATTTACGCAAAACCGAACCTTTATTCGTTTCCGTTTAACGCGTCGTAGTCCGTAAATGCAACTTTTAACACGTTCAATATTACCGCAAAAAATGTTATTTTAATTTCTCTTACCCGCAACAGATGGCGATGCACTTTCTTTCAAATTCTTCTGTATTTTCAAGGCTGCAATTATTTTTTTTTTTTTCGTGATCCTATTTGACCAACGACACATGTGAAACCAAATTAATTCTGAAGAAATTCGTTTGTTGAAGTACTTTCTTCAACCACTTTATCAACTTTATAAGGTAAGTATTCACTTTTACTTTTATCATACCAATTCTGCATAAACCATAAAAATAACTTTTTATAACTCGCTACAATTTTCTCTCTTTTTAGGTTAATCACTTTCCGTTGGATTTTTATCCAAATTTGTTACCGTTTTGGACGAGAGGACCACAACACTCCCTCTTGCCAACGCGTTTTTACGGATCTCCGTTTATTTATTTTTTTTATCAACCGTTCCCTTGGTTTTTGATCAATTTTTCATTTCGTCACTCTTTGATAATTTAATTTTTTATTAATAATGTAAGTATCATGCCTTTTTGATATTGCCTTTTATATAATCGAATGTCATTAATTAATATTTCTGTTTTCAGCGTTGTTATAACAATCTGCCGTCTGGTTACACTCAACACGCATCAGTCCCGGATGAACGAATCGTTGCATTTTGTCTTTGCCGTGACCACACCAAACTACGTAAATCTTTTGTACCTTTACCTCACTTCTTATAATCTACCTATTCTTTACAATGCTAAAATTATTTTACGTTAAACAAAATTTTCTGTGAATACAAAAAAAAACTTATCTGTAGTTCATAATTTTTTCATATCATTGTTGAACCAATCTTTCCTCTCACTTATCTTTGTTAAAAACCCGACTTTATCTGAGCCTTCATATTACCTGTTGGAATCTGTGTTTGTTATTGGAAAACCTCATGCAATTTGTAAATTTAAAAATGCTTATTTATATTCAAGATTATTGGTATTTTGAACCACAACAATATATTGCGATGTACAACACCAACCACCACGTCAATAGAAATGATAACGTCACGATTCAAAGTTTTGTTTATTTAATAAAGGTAGCACATGACTTATTTGTTCGAACGTAAAAGTTTCATCTGATATAACAAAAATTTGGTTTAACGTCATAAATTTATATGAAGAAAAGGTCACGGAACGAGATAACAAATAAATTCAAATGCAACGTTTTAATTCTGTTTATAAAAATGTTTGTCAAAATTATAAATTAAATTAATTAATTATAAGAAATGTAATGTGAAATCAAAATAATTGTTCAAAGTTGATTTATGAAAATGTGCTAAACGTAGAACTTTAAAATAGGAAAAATTTTTACACGTATCGGAGTGCTTCGTAATTCAATGTACCACAAATGGGAAAGACATTTTCTTCAAAAGTTTACTGGAAGATCACAGGAGATGCAAGTACTTCAATTTAATCTGAAACATAAAAATTTTATTAAAAATTTTACAAATCACATTGGGCTGGAGCCAAACCTGAAAATTATAACGTCAATAAATATTGATTTATTTCGACCAATGGAACAAAATCACAATTGCCTTGATATACAGGTAGCGATGGTCAAAAACAATTGGAAAGAGGTGGTTGATTTTAATTTAATTAATGGTGGTCGAGTTTTGTGTAGCTGCTAATAAAAATAAAGTTAATTAGTAAATTTTGCGATTAAAGCCAGAAAAAGGTATAAAATATAAAAAGTGAAGTTAACTTACGTGTGTTGGAAGTGTTTTTGATCAAAAATATTAAAGGATCCACAATATTTTTCACAAATAACGTTATACGATTTTACACGTGTTGCAAAACGTATCCACTTGTATTCAAGCGACTGTAAATCATCCAAAAGAAAATTATACTGGAGTTCATGGTCATTCATCTTGGTAACCAGAAAAGAACCAGATTGTTTTTAAAGGTAAAGCCAGACAACTTTTATTTTCACAAAAATTAGTGCGAACTTAAAAATTTTCTACCGCGTTGCGTCGACAATAATAATTATAGTTTGGGGTAATATTAAGAATTTATTTAATTGATGTTCAAGATTTGTTTAAACTTAATTACATTTTATATAATAAAATTCACAATTTGCATTATAAAACGGAGCATAATTTTTATCATTTCCGAAGACCATTACTAGTCTATTTCAGCATCACGATTTGGTCAAGGAAGGAACCCAACTTGAGAAAAGGTAGGTCAGTGCTCACCGAAATTGTTAAGCCGAGGTATAAATTTATTTTATTTGCATCTATCAATAAAATTTTGCATACATTTTACTGGACGATTACAAGAGAGCCAAGTACTTCAAATTAATCTGAAACATAAAATTTTTATTAAAAATTTTATAAGTCACATTTGGGCTAGAGCCGAACCTGCAAACTTTAACGTCAAATGAATTGATTTTACATCGATTAATGGAAAATCACAATTGCCTTGGAAAACACAAGTAACGATGGAAAAACAATTGGTTGAAAAAAGGTTGTTGATTCTTAAGTTAATTTAATGGTGGTCGAGTTTTTGTAGCTGTTAATAAAGATAAAGTTAATTAGTAAAATTGGTGATTAAAACCAGAGAAAAGTTATTAAATACAAAAGTGAAGTCAACTTACCTATGTTGGAAGTGTTTTTGATCAAAATTATTAAAGGATCCACAATATTTTGAACAAATTACGTTATACGATTTTACACGTGTGGCAAAACGAATCCACTTGTATTCAAGCGACTGTAAATCATCCAAAAGAAAATTATACTGGAGTTCATGGTCATTCATCTTGGTAACCAGAAAAGAACCAGATTGTTTTTAAAGGTAAAGCCAGACAACTTTTATTTTCACAAAAATTAGTGCGAACTTAAAAATTTTCTACCGCGTTGCGTCGACAATAATAATTATAGTTTGGGGTAATATTAAGAATTTATTTAATTGATGTTCAAGATTTGTTTAAACTTAATTACATTTTATATAATAAAATTCACAATTTGCATTATAAAACGGAGCATAATTTTTATCATTTCCGAAGACCATTACTAGTCTATTTCAGCATCACGATTTGGTCAAGGAAGGAACCCAACTTGAGAAAAGGTAGGTCAGTGCTCACCGAAATTGTTAAGCCGAGGTATAAATTTATTTTATTTGCATCTATCAATAAAATTTTGCATACATTTCTATTGACGAGGTACGATTACGTACACTCGTACAAAACATCAACAATAAAACGTGTAACCCCATTAGCGAGGGTTATTCAGAGCATATTTTGGCTAGCCCAACGTGTGACAGTATTAGGAGTCAAAGCTCACTACATATTTTGACAGCCCAACGTGTGGCACTCTTAAAGGACTCCGTTCACAACAATATATATAAATGGATGTATGTATTGTCGTGTTACGCTCATCGTAAGGGGGTGGTCTGATATAATTGGGTGATTTAGCCAAGGGTTGCATTGGTCCAAAGCGTGTTCAACTTGGAGATTTAACACAATTGCAATTTTTCATCTATTCACTATGATTTTGTCATTTTGCTATACCAGGATTCCGGATGCTTTATAATTATTTAAATGCTGTTGTCTCAGATTTGTTTTGCACTCAGGGTAAATCCTTTAAATGAACGCCGTCTCTGTAAAAAGAAAATATTCATGTGAGAGACAAAAGCATAAAATAAAATGTTAATAATTTAATAAAATAAGGAAACATATTAGGTAATTTGATATTTGTTAAAGTTAGGGAAAAAGAAGTTAAGTGGCAATAATTAGAGTGATGATTAGAACGTATCATCGTATCAACGTATCATCGGATCAACGTATCATCGGATCAACGTATCAAGGGATCAACGTATTAAAATTTCCTATATAGGTGAAAAATTATGTAAATAAAATATAACTTATATTTGGTCTGCATTGAAAAAACAGATCAACGTATCAACGTATTAACTTATTTAAATTTCCTATATCGGTGAAAAATTATGACAGCTATTTCCAAAAAAGCATTATGTGAACTTCCATAATGGATAATGAAAATTTTGAAAATCCTGCTGCAAAACGACGGCGATTGAATCGTGAGAGAAAAGCACGTACAAGAGCTAATAACACAGAAGAACAGCTTCGATCACAGCGACAAGCTTATGCTCGGTCTCATGCGATACGTCGACAACGTGAAACTTTGGAACAAACTCAAGCGCGGCAAGCTACTGACGCTCGGTCCCATGCGATACGTCAACAACGTGAAACTTTAGAAGAAACTCAAGCGCGGCAAGCTGCTGACGCTCGGTCCCATGCGATACGTCAACAATGTGAAACATTAGAAGAAACTCAAGCGCGGCAAGCTGCTAACGCTCTATCCCATGCGACACGTCAACAACGTGAAACATTAGAAGAAACTCAAGCGCGGCAAGCTGCTAACGCTCGATTCCATGCGATACATCGACAGAAAGAAAATCGATACCAAAGTCAAGCAATTCAACTCCAAATAAGAGCATTGAGATTTGATGAATCTCACGTTACTCGACACGATTGTGGAGAAATGAATTCCATCTGTCAGTTCTGCGGCTCCAAGAATTTCGCCAAGGAGCGTCCAGCTGATAAACAATTTAACAACTGCTGTCATAAAGGAAAAGTGAAGATTCCGCAACCGCTCGATCAACATGGGAATCTATTGTTATACTAGATGATACCCCGTCCGAGGACGGGCAGCTAGAAGGACGGGCAGGCAGCCAAGGTCATATGGCTTTTGGATTGCACTGAGAGCTTTCCTTAATCTTCATTCAACTTAAGTTACCTTGGGTAGCTGCCCGTCCTTCTAGCTGCCCGTCCTCGGACGGGGTATCATCTAGTACATAATATCTACTTATGCAGTTGTTTCGTAAGTACCTTGTCCGCGGGCTTATTCGATATACTCGCAGCTGACCAAGTGCGCAAATTGCGCTTGGACGTTCCCCTATCCGCAACCCGGGGACGCGCCACGTAGCTGGCAGGGCATCGTGGAATTAATTCGGTTGCGAAAGGCACAACAACGCTACCATCCGGTCGAAGTTTTTCTTCGCCAAACCTTTTGACTTCAACCATGGGCAGACCAGAGGGTTTTCAGAAACCCCTAATGAAAATTGACGCCAACTTTTAACCTCAAGATGGGCGAATCCAGATAACATCTGTCTGGGAAATTTTATTCTTTCAACGGCGTGCAATATGTTTTACGAATTTTTACAACAACTAATTCAACAATCTGGTGATATTGTCGATTTTAATTATTTTTTATTCAAAGAGCAAATAGCTATTTTTTTGTTTATAACATTTTCGTACAACTGTGTTTTTTTGAATGCTTTTAGGTAAATCATTTCTATTAACAGAAGCACTGTTAATCCTTTTTACGAGACGAAGGCATGCCATCTAATCCAAATTTTTCATAAAGAACGTTAACGACATTAATCGTAAGTATTTCAAAATTTCGCTTTTTGTGCAAACTGTTAAATAAGCAACACACCTTTTTGAAGTCATAGCTAATAATTTTTATCATCTACTTATGTTTTTGTCTACCTTCAGTAGGATAAGTATCATCAATTTCATTGCTGATTTTAAGTCAGAGAAAAGCGTTAGTTGTACGCTAATTTTTTTGTAAAGTAATTAATATTCGTTACTACGCCAGACAAGTTTAAAATCCAACCAACCAAAAATCCAATTTTTGTAAATATATTGCTATGGTACAAATGGATGATAAAGAGTTAATAATTAAATATGCTCGTACGCTAATGACAAATCACATGAAAGTCCTTTCTTGAGGAGAAGATTTCTCGAGGTCACAAAAGCATCACAAAAATGCAAGTAAAACAATTTAAAGGTAAACAAACGGGTAACATAATGAAAAATACCAGATGAAACAAATTATCTTTTTAAGAAACATGTTCACAATTTAATAAAAAAATGTTAGATGTAAGAATTTAGTAATATAAAATAAACAATTGTTAAATTTTAAGTGGCGAATTTTGATTAAAAAAGGATATTTTACGTGGTTATAAAATCGGGACGACATAGTGCAGCAATACGTTTCATCCGAGACCACAAAATACGGCCAAGTGGTGCGTCACTGATCGAACGGGTGTGTAGATCGGAAAGTAACTGAAAAATAATCAAAAGTGTTTCAACCAACTTATAAAAATAAATAAAGGATAAATTTTATCAACAAGGCAGGAGTAACTTACCAATGAAAAAGGTTGATTCAATTTAAACTAAAAATCAGGATTGCATAAACGGGATGAAAATTTCAGAATAACCCAGGTTACAGAAAAATAAACAATGTTCTTCCAAAAAAGTAGGAAACGGTGAACGCGTATAAAATTCGGGTGCCGTATAATTTGAAGAATTAACCAAGTTAATTCAATTCGGGAGTAACTGAAAATAAAGAAAGATTATAAGTGGGATTCCACCACGTGCGTAATAAAGAAAAATAATTGTTTTGAAGATAAGAATTAAAATTTTGAACTTACCTTTTGGAATTATTAAAAACTATGGTCTATGGACAACTTGTTCACAATAAAAATACAATTTGATGATCAATCTGGTAATTTACAATTTGAAGCGAAGACGATTACACAAGATTAATTTGAAGGTTAACTTGGAACGAAAACCAAGGAAGTTAGAAGCAATCACAGGAGGCGTATCAAAGCCTAGGTGAGCTCACCCTGCATATTACAAATTTAACTAAAGTTATAACTAGAGCTGGGATTTATATGCATAAAAAATTCTAAAATATGCTCATATATATTGCAATGTACCACTACCACGTCAATAGAAATGACCACGTTTTGATTCAAAGTTTTGTTTATTTAATAAAGGTAGCACATGACTTATTTGTTCGCACGTAAAGGTTTCATCCGATACCAAAAATTTGATTTAACGTCATAAATTTACATGAAGAAGAGGTCACGGAACCAGATAACAAATAAATTTAAATGCAACGTTTTATTTCTGTTTATGAAAATGTTTGTTAAAATTATAAATTGTATTAATTAATTATAAGGAATGTTAAATGAAATCAAAATAATTGTTCAAAGTTAATTTATAAAATGTGTCAAAACGTAAAACTTCAAAATAAGAAAATATTTATACGTGTCGGAGTGCGTCGTAATTCAATGTACCACAAATGGAAAAAACATTTTCTTCAAAACTTTACTGGACGATTACAAGAGAGCCAAGTACTTCAAATTAATCTGAAACATAAAATTTTTATTAAAAATTTTATAAGTCACATTTGGGCTAGAGCCGAACCTGCAAACTTTAACGTCAAATGAATTGATTTTACATCGATTAATGGAAAATCACAATTGCCTTGGAAAACACAAGTAACGATGGAAAAACAATTGGTTGAAAAAAGGTTGTTGATTCTTAAGTTAATTTAATGGTGGTCGAGTTTTTGTAGCTGTTAATAAAGATAAAGTTAATTAGTAAAATTGGTGATTAAAACCAGAGAAAAGTTATTAAATACAAAAGTGAAGTCAACTTACCTATGTTGGAAGTGTTTTTGATCAAAATTATTAAAGGATCCACAATATTTTGAACAAATTACGTTATACGATTTTACACGTGTGGCAAAACGAATCCACTTGTATTCAAGCAACCGTATACCATCGATAAGAAATTAATACTGGGTTTCATGGTCATTCATCTTGGTAACCAGAAAAGAACTAGATTTCGTTTAAAGGTAAAGCCAGACAATTTTATTTACACAAAATTTAGTGCGAACTTAAAATTTTCTACCGCGTGCGTCGACACAATAATAATTATAATTTGGGGTAATATTAAGGTTTTATTTAATTGATGTTCAAGATTTGTTTAAACTTAATTACATTTTATTTAATAAAATTCACAATTTGCATTATAAAACGGAGCGTAATTCTATCATTTCCGAAGACCATTACTTGTCTATTCCAGCATTACGATTTGGTCAAGGAAGGAGCCCAACTTGAGAGAAGGTAGGTCAGTGCTAACCGAAATCGTTAAGCCGAGGCATAAACTTAATTTATTTGCATTTATAAATAAAAATTTAGCATACATTTCTATTGACGAGGAACAATTACGTACACTCGTACAAAACCTTAACTTTAAAACGTGCAGAATTATTAAAGGACTCCGTTCATTACACTTTTTGGCTAGCCCAACGTGAGGCTACGTCAGCACATTACACTTTTTGGCGCCCAACGTGGGGCTCGACAAAAGGGGGGTACCAAGACGTGGTATTAACAAAAACTAGATAGGTTAATTACAACGAAAAATTTAAAAAAATTTTATTTACAACATTAACATTAAAACTAAAAATTCTCTTAAAACTAAAATTAAAAATATTCGTATTACTAAAATTAAACGTACATTGTCAGTTGCTTGAGGGCTATTTCCTTATAAATAAATTAATTACAAATATAAACTACGATGGCCGAGAAATCTGATAGGACGTTAAGGTACGAAAAGAAAAATCAGGAAGTAGGAGAGACAGAAACAGAAAAGGAAGAAGAAACGTCAGAAGAGGATGTATCGATAACCGAAGAAGTTACCGAAAGTGAGTTATTAATACAATTAGATGGTGACGAAACACCTAAGGTGGAAAATAAATCAGAAATGCAAATAATACAAGAGATGCTAGCGGCGTTGTACAAAACTGCGTCAAATACAGAAGAAAGATTAATTAAAAACGACAAAAAATTAGAAGAGAACACGAAATTAATTATTAAAAACACAAATGAGCAAATACAAGAAACCAGAAAAGAGTTGAATGATAAAGCAAAAGAATCAAGTAACAGATTAGAAAATTTAATCAAGAAAGGTCCAGAGGATGTAAAAACCTGCATAAAAAATTTCACAATAAACGAGGAAGAAGTGGTGACCGAAGAAGTCGAGAAACCACAAGAAGTTGTGAACGAGAACCTTTCCTTGCACAATAATTATTACCTTGTGGGCGCCATGCCCCAATAAGGCTTTCGTTACCTAGTTGCCTTTCTCGAGACAAAAATTGAACTTAAAAAAATAAAACTTGACTAAATCGAATGCACACGTTTAATAAAAACAAGCAATAACGCCTACACCGCGAAGTGAAGAAGAAAGTTTTCCGTTGCCATCTTCATTCTATGCCGTTCGCCATATTGCTTGGTTCGTCCGCGTTTAGGAATGATTTCTCTATCCAAGGACAGGAAAGTGCCCTATATTTGCTTGTTCATGCATCCGAAGCTATTGGCAATAAAATTAATGCAGTTGTTTATACCGGCAACCACATTCGGTTATTGCCATATCTGGCTCCCCTCACTTAGTTTCGCCTGCTGATCAACGCAGTTCCCAGGGTGTGGCACGTGGAGCCATAAGTGAGAGTTGGGTATCCTGCAAGGACCAGTTACCAAGGACCATCTCTCGTTATCACGCTCGATGTGACCGTCCAGGTACTAAGTACTACCTCTGCAGCATAACCCCTACACCCCTTTACCTTATCCTCCCGGATAAGGTAATGAATAGAAATAAGTTTGAATAGAAATATTTACAATCAAAATATATATTTGATTAAAAGATAGATAGGTTAGATCGAAAATTTGAATTTTCACTTGGAACCGAGTTTGAACTTTGTTCGATAATTTGGCACTTCATCGCTGAAGACAAACGTGATAGCTCTTCCCACAGAGTCAAAACGACTTGCACGAGCAACACTATGTAAATAACTATGTGCATCGGATGGCATATAGTAATTGATGATGGTGTTTATACCAACAACATCCATTCCACGTCCGAAGATGTCTGTCGCAAATTACTTTATATTAATTCTGGCCCAAAGCGGCTCATGGTAAGAGGAAATCGATGTGTAGATTCCGGTAGCTGACACTTCAAAGTTGGAAAAAATCGCATCAATTTGCGTGCCATTCCGCGTAGTGGGTATCGCTGGCGACCGAATTTGGAGTCCTAGTTCTCTAAGTGCATGTTGTAGGCCATTACTTTCTTCCTTGCTGAAATCCTCATTGAAATCTCCAGTAACCAGAGTACGTGGTACTAAGTATAAGCAAGACATCTGCTTTTTTATTAAAGAGATCATTGTGTTACAATTAAACCCTGGTGACTTGTAAACGACAATTATTCGGATGTTAGAGAAGACAATAGAAGAAACACTGCAGGAACCTCGTGAGTCGTATTCTATTTCGGAATTGGTGTCTATAATACATTCATGAACAGACGGACAACAATACACACGTACACCAATCGGTCGACGGACATCGTTACTATCTACTGATGCAGCAAGAAGATGATCTCCTAGCGGAAAATTGTCACTTGAGAGCGTCCATGTCTCCGCCATAAGGATGATATCCGAACTCTTATAGACCTCATCCGATGCATAGAGACTATAATGAGCAGGAAGTGACTGGACATTGTGAAAGATGACTTGTATTTGTCTGTTGCTATCATTCCTAATGCGCAAATGTTCAAATGAAGGCATTAGCTTCATCTCCTGGTGTCGTTTGAATTCAATAGATATCGGATCATTCTCTTGCGGCATTTTTGTCTTTTTAATGATTCCAATAAGAAATAATCCTGATGCTTTTGTTGCTCGTGAACATGCGACATACAGAAGAGCACGCTTGATTCCAGGAGTAAAATGGACAACAACGAGCTCGTATGTGGATCCTTGGGATTTATGTATAGTTTGAGCTTCAGCTGCATTAAGTGGGAATTGCGTCCTTGTTACCTTTGTGGCCGAATTCGATCGTGGCTGGATGACGACCGTACATGGTGAGATGGGAGTCCATTCCGAATCAATTTGAAGTTGCTGACTGAGGTTAATATTGCGCAAACGAAGCTTCTGTCCACTTCGGGAATTTTCAAACTTCACCCAGAGACGGAGAGGCTTTTGTCTAGATGCATCCAAAGTACTAATACCAAAGTCAATTCTTTTCAGAATGCATCCCACACCGTTAACCAAACCGTCACTTGTGTCTACATTCACTGTCATGATATAACGTCCACCTTCTTTGAGAAAGAGGCTTGTGTGAAGTCCCTGTGTCTTAGATAGAGGTGCAGATGCTATCCAGTTGAGGAGTGCAACTTTGGATGCCTCGCTCGTGTAAGCAGAAAGGGAATCCTTGGCGGTTGAGATGGCTTGATTTCCTGGCAAACAGGATAACGCAAAACTATTGTGGGCATCAACTGCTTCATTCGTGTAAAAAAGATGAATAGGGCGTCGGCTTACTATTTCTTCAGGCGTAGTTGGAAACTCACGGGATTTGAACAGTTTCAAATCATCATCAGTCATCGTCCCTGACGCCATATTGTTTAATGCAAGAGCAAAAGCTGCATCATCGCGTTGTCTCATAATTGTGGTCAGTTCATGAACAGTAAACATGTGCCATAAGGGTTTGTTGAAAAGCGACGAAATCGAATTCGACATTGTTCCAGCCAGAAGGGATGTTGCCATAACAGGTGGCAGCTGCCTGAAGTCGCCAACGGCTATGACCGATATACCACCGAAAGGTTTACATCCGTCACATAGGTCTCTCAATCGTTTGTCGATCATTTCCAAAATATGTTGACCAACCATACTAATCTCGTCTATGATAAGAACACGAAGTTCTGAATAGAGAGTGGCCATTGTATTAGAGACGCTGTCTGAGAGCTTGCTAGCTTCTTTTTGGTTCACGGGAAGTTGGAATGCGTTGTGAATTGTGAGTCCGAAGATATTAAATGCCGCTAATCCGGTAGGAGCCGTCAGAAGGACAGAAGGTTTATCAGGATTCGAATTAACTTTAGCATTGAACACTCTAATTAATGCTTGGTATAGAGTTCTAATTACATGAGACTTTCCTACACCGGCACCTCCCTTTAAGTAGGTGTAGATGGGGATATCGGGAGACCTTTTGAAGTGATCAAGCAGGTGAGTTACAAAATCCCGTTGTTGAGTATTTAGCGATGCGAATAATTCTTCAAACTCTTTATTGGGAATTCGATTAGGAAGCGTAAACTTTTCAGACATTGGGCGTATCACGTCACCACCAAAGTCAATGGCACCAGCAGCAACGGGGTCGATTAATTCGAATTCCTCCTGAATCTCTTCCGGTATGCTATCAGATTTGTCATCGTCAGATTGACGATCCTCACTCAATGCGCTATCCATAGCGACATCCAGAATATCTTCTTGAAAGGCATTAAATTCGCGACGATTGGCAGAAATTGCTTCTATACAGTCGCTATCTTCTCGCAATCTTGATTTATAATTTCGGTTTCCTCATCCCTCCAAGGAAGATAGAGCATCACTTGTTCGCGGAAAAAGTTGTGACGATCTTTATTCTTGTTGTAGCGGACGTGGCGAATAATTTTTGGAAATGTTCGCTTCCAAACGTATCCAGGTTTGCCATTCTTTAGCGGAAAATATTTATCGATACTTTGTAAGTCTTCAGTTTCTACAATATCATCGTTTTCTTGGGCCATCTGTGTACTTCCTCGTTTTAATGAAAAATCATACCAAGCTGAAAATTGTGCAAGATTAAGGTTAGATAATGCTTCTGGTCGTGAACTATATCGTTGTAAAAGTCCGTCTACAAAGACATCTTCAGAGTCCGGACTGAGATTTTCTAACTGAATATTAGTTTTAATCATTCTGGTTCGTTGATCGGCTGGACCTGTTGGTATAAAAATGCATGCCTCTGTGCATCGGCTCATTGGAATCTGAAGCACGTTGTAAGCAGCCTCTTGAGCAGAGAGTTCACTGTTCATGTGATGAGCCGCACCAAGAGCCTGAAGACGTTGAGCCAAAGACTTGTTACCGCTTCTGACATCTTCAAGAACCTTACGCAAGAGGTCGCTAGTTCCACGATCACTCTTGTTAATGTAGTCAATGATGTAACAGCAACAAGCATAGGCGTCTAAAATAAACTGAATATCCATGTTAGATTTCTGGAGTCTCAGGATTTTCTCACTATATGGATTTATGTAAGTCTCACACAGCCGCCTCCGAATGACGATTTTAGGCTTTTTCAAGGAGCTTTGAATAGCAGAAATGTAACGATTTCGTGTCATGGATAAATCTTGTAGAAACCCCGCAAATGTCATATCTGAAGAAAGTGGCAGTTCATTCGTATCAAGATAGTCACGAATCTTTTTGTAATCGCGTTAGAAAATCTCAATTTCCTCCTGTTGCTCCTCGAATGGATGGAGAATAATGGTTTCGTCCATTGGGAAAAATGGAATTCCAAACCGACATTTGACTCCTTTGTGGCTTTTCTTTCTACATGTGTGGGTGTGTCGATGAGTTTGAAAACACAAAAGCTGGTGAATGGGATGATATTCAGGCCAGTTCGTGGAACAAGTTATAATTTCATCAACAAACCGGCAAACATCTTGAGTAGAAGATGAGTTGGAAGCATCAAAGTTTGGTGCGCCATCAATCCACAAGATCATATGGACGTGTGGACTTCCTCGATGTTGGAACTCAATGCGATGATAGGAATGCCTAATGGATCGGTTTCCAAATGGGCCTTGAGAGTTTTTCCAGGTCTTGAAAAGAGCAGAAGTGCGATGTTCAAAATAACGAGCGCAAGTCACGGGATCGCGCTGAATAAGTAATTGTTTGTCATTCTTTGACATATTTTGTGCTTCTTCTTCAGAAATTGTAATTTTGTCAAGAATATGCTTGAGAATCACAATCAACTCGTTCCATTTTAGCTCAGCGGCACTAATAGTGATGAAGAGATGAGGCAAATTGAACTGACTGACCATCCTTCGGACTTTAAGGCCTTCTTGATGCCAGTGATGACATGAGTTTCGTACTCCTTGTAAAACCTTAAAAGCATTATCATCATTAACTAACCCATCCACAAAATTAGAATTACTAACTTGTTCCGCAGTGACTCGGATTAACTCTCCATTGCGTCTTCGTTTACGAAGGCACACCTTGCGATTATCAGAAATTCTCTGAATTTCGAGCGATTTGGCCAAAAACAGTAAGAACTCGACAATTTCAACGGCACGGCGATCACTGTTACGCGCCATTGATTTGACAAATTCGGAGCGGCTTAGTAATTTACCATTACTATCGGATGGCTTCATTCGGTGCCCGGCAAATATTTGAGGAAACGTAAGAAAATACGAGTCAGGATCATATAGAATAGAGATTGGTTGGTTTCCTTCCGCTGGAGCCATCCGGATTCCCTCATCACTAGTAATTAAAGTCTCTCCTCTGCCAGGATTTACGTCATCGACTTCCTCTTCCTCTTGAACATCCATCGCAATTTCTTCTGGGTTTTCGTGTAATGCCACATCAATTTGATGCTGACATATCTCGGTCCAATTGCTTGAAAGAGTGATTCCGTATTCACGGTAAAGCGGAGATCGGGTAAGAATTTTAGCGGCATCCATCACGCAAGCCGGACGAATGTTACCAGCTGTATAATTTCTCGGAACTTCAATTTGACGGGCGAGTCGGATGTGTAAAACATCGTCCTGATTCGGGAGTCTCGGAAGGGATTGAATGGTATTGTCTATGGAGACTGGGACGTTAATAATTCGTCCTTTTGTTCTCATCTGTCCATGCATTCCATATATAGCCCAAATGGACTGAAACACATGTCGAGCTGAGACCAAACGGGCTTCCAAACGTGTCAGATTCTTTACTCTTTGTGGAACATAGGGAAACTGCAGATCGTTGGAGAGACAGAGACGTGGAATCCGGTTTTGTTGGATAGTTCTGTGACAAGTTGAGCAAAATTCAGCGAGGTCTGAAGTGGGTGGAACTATAATTACTGAGTCGATGAAGGATTGCTGCTTTCCAGCTAAAAGGAGTTCGGTCATGCTGTGAGTTTTAATGGAGTAGTGAAAAAAGAGTCCCCCACATGAATGACATACGTGAGTGCAGCCTTTGCGAATTTCAGCTTCAAATCGATTTATTTCATCTTGCCATGGGCCTTGCTCGCGAATTCTACGGAGATTATGTTCGTGGATGCGCACGTCTTCATCAAGACGAGCTTGACGATGGCTTTCGGTGTTGTGAACTTGTTCCTGTAAACGAAACGAAGGATCTTGGCGGGCTTGACGATGGTTTTCAGTGTCGCGAACTTGTTCCTGTAAACGAAACGAAGGATCTTGACGGGCTTGACGATGGTTTTCAGTGTCGCGAACTTGTTCCTGTAAACGAAACAAAGGATTTTGACGAGCTTGACGAGGCTTTCTGTGTTGTGAACTTGTTCCTGTAAACGAAACGAAGGATCTTGTCGAGCTTGACGATGGCCTTCGGTGTTGTGAACTTGTTCCTGCAAACGAAACAAAGGATCTTGACGGGCTTGACGATGGCTTTCGGTGTCGCGAACTTGTTCCTGCAAACGAAACGAAGGATCTTGACGGGCTTGACGATGGTTTTCAGTGTCGCGAACTTGTTCCTGTAAACGAAACAAAGGATCTTGACGAGCTTGACGATGGCTTTCTGTGTTGTGAACTTGTTCCTGTAAACGAAACGAAGGATCTTGCCGAGCTTGACGATGGCCTTCGGTGTTGTGAACTTGTTCCTGCAAACGAAACAAAGGATCTTGACGGGCTTGACGATGGCTTTCGGTGTCGCGAACTTGCTCCTGCAAACGAAACGAAGGATCTTGACGGGCTTGACGATGGTTTTCAGTGTCGCGAACTTGTTCCTGTAAACGAAACAAAGGATCTTGACGAGCTTGACGATGGCTTTCTGTGTTGTGAACTTGTTCCTGTAAACGAAACGAAGGATCTTGTCGAGCTTGACGATGGCCTTCGGTGTTGTGAACTTGTTCCTGCAAACGAAACGAAGGATCTTGACGGGCTTGACGATGGCTTTCGGAGTCGCGAACTTGTTCCTGTAAACGAAACGAAGGATCTTGTCTAATGGTATGTTTCCTGATAGCGTCCTTCTGGCGTCGACGGGCAGCTGCTGATTTTCGCTCTTCAGGTGTCAACTGCTTTCTAGGCATTATGAAATTGTGTTGTTTTACCTACTTTATAATAAAAACAAAATAGCTGTAGCGAAATTATATCGATGAGCACACTTTTGTCCAAGCGGTCTATGCGGTATGACAGCTGAGCGTATAATGACGATTTCCTCGCGAATCTTGAGGACTATGACGATTTTTACGGTTGGTAAATGTTTAGGTGCATTATGGGTAATGGCGCCAAAATTGGTTATATAAGTTAGTACCTGTATGAACCTTATACAGTCGACTCTCGATAATTTATAATAACCTACTTTATAATAAAAACAAAATAGCTGTAGCGAAATTATATCGATGAGCACACTTTTGTCCAAGCGGTCTATGCGGTATGACAGCTGAGCGTATAATGACGATTTCCTCGCAAATCTTGAGGACTATGACGATTTTTACGGTTGGTAAATGTTTAGGTGCATTACGGGTAATGGCGCCAAAATTGGTTATAAATATAAGTTAGTACCTGTATGAACCTTATACAGTCGACTCTCGATAATTTATAATAACCTACTTTATAACAAAAACAAAATAGCTGTAGCGAAATTATATCGATGAGCACACTTTTGTCCAAGCGGTCTATGCGGTATGACAGCTGAGCGTATAATGACGATTTCCTCGCAAATCTCGAGGACTATGACGATTTTTACGGTTGGTAAATGTTTAGGTGCATTATGGGTAATGGCGCCAAAATTGGTTATATAAGTTAGTACCTGTATGAACCTTATACAGTCGACTCTCGATAATTTATAATAACCTACTTTATAATAAATACAAAATAGCTGTAGCGAAATTATAATGATGAGCACACTTTTGTCCAAGCGGTCTATGCGGTATGACAGCTGAGCGTATAATGACGATTTCCACGCAAATCTTGAGGACTATGACGATTTTTACGGTTGGTAAATGTTTAGGTGCATTATGGGTAAGGGCGAGAAAATTGGTTATATAAGTTACTACCTGTTATAAACCTTATACGTTGATACTTTGATCCGTTGTTATATTGATCCGTTTTTTTTGTGTGTTATTTACTTTATATTATATAAATAATAAGTAATAAGCTTGAAGATTTAATAATTATACCGTTTGTTTTATCGACGTTCACTTATATAACTTTCAATCCGCTGATACGTTGATCCGCTGATACGTTGATACGTTGATCCGCTGATACGTTGATCCGCTGATACGTTGATCCGCTAATCCGATGATACGTTGATAAGATTCTATACTTTGATTATATCGCTTCTACACACACTGAGAAAAAAATTATGTAGGAATTTGTTATGCAACAATTTGAAATAATTATTACATTAATTGTTGTCAAATTTACTTCACTTCTTGTAAAATTGACATCAAATTGATGCGAGACGAATTTGCACTTCAATTTGAAGTAAAAAAATACTTCAAATCAAAACAATTTTTTCTCTGTGAAGAGAAATTATTTCAAATTGTTGCAAGACAAATTCCTACTTAATTTTTTTTTCTCGGTGTATACTTTGTATAGAGCCCTAAATTAACGGATAATCTGTTTTTTTTAAGTTGGTGATCATTGCCAACTAAAATACTATATAATAATAATGCAAATTGGAATTAAATTCTTTTTGCGAATATTTTTGACATCGATACGATCAACTTCCTAAACTTGGTGAATTATATGTCTAACCCCAGCTTCTTCTCCACTGTCCCAAGACATACTCTAAGTAAATATTGAATATTCTTGGAGGTCGCCATATAATGTAATATCACATAATCAGATAATCTGCACCAATTAAATTTTTTGCGGTTGGTAATTACCATTTACTATATAAGTAATAATAATCAAACTTTTAAATTCCATTCGAAACTTTACTTCTCTGTAATGGACGGTCCATTTTTTGAGGTGGACCAATCCTCTCCTTTCTCTTTTATTTACAACTTAACTTCACTAATCACATCAAGCCACTGCTATGGTTAAAATAAATAAAAAATAATTTTTTCACATAAAAACAAAAAATAGCATTTTAAGTTCCGAGTTCCAAAAAAAATTTTTACAGAACGTGGCTAGAAAGTCGATATTAAATTTAAAACAAATTTTATTTAAGTATATATAGGTACACGATGTGTTTACAATCACAATTTCGAAGGTTCTGATTAGATTTGAATTATGCGGACAGACGGACGGACAGACGCGGAGCCAGATCATAAGGGTTCTTGCTATACTTTGTATAGTAGCCTAACAAGTAGTTTATATAGGGAGACCCCGTTGAAAATATCTTTAACGTAGTAAATTTCTTTCGAACATTTGCGTATTTATAAATTGCATTAGCGAATCGAAACAACGGATTAATAGATTAACGCAATACTATATAGACGAAGTATTTACAATATAACAACGTATCAGTTGATCAACGTTATGATTGGCTCTGAAACATGCGGACGGACACGAAGCCAGACCATAAGGCTTCTTTATATACCTTGTATAGAAGCCTAAAAGTAGCGCACTGGCTATCCAGTTCTTAGACCTCTATACACACAGAGTATTTCCAACACGATTTGAAACGCTCTGTATGTTTTTGAATTATGCGGACAGACGGACGGACAGACAGACGGACGGACAGACAGACGGACGGACAGACAGACGGACACGGAGTCAGATCATAAGGCTTCTTGCTATACTTTGTATAGAAGCCTAAAATATAAAGTTCACCGCAATATGTTCCAATTTTTGTAATTATTATTATTGTGTGTATCCAAGAGTCTGTCCATTTATTTACGATTAATTCTGTGTTAATTTTCATTAAAAGTGTGTATTCTGAACCGTCGATTCAGAATACAATAATAAGAATAAAAGCAACTAGTTTAACGAAAGCTTCTATTCGAGGCTGGCGCCCAAAGGAAATAATTATTGAGCAGAGCAAGGTTCCGTTTAAGAACTCACGACTACCGAAAGGTAACCCAGCATCTCCGATGCGGGGTAATTCCCAAGAGCTAGCTGCTCCGTACCGTACATCTACGAGCATGACAAGAGGCAGGTGTGACCGAAACTATTTTGTGGTTCCATTTTTCAATTTTATAGCCACCGAGTTTCGACCACCTCAACATCACATAATCAGATAATCTGCACTAATTATTTATTATTTTATTTTAACCACAGCAGTGGCTTGATGTGGATATTGAAGTTAAGTTGTAAATAAAAGAGAATGGATCCACCTCAAGAAATGGACCGGACATTACAGAAAAGTAAAGTTACGAATGGAATGAAAAAGTTTGATTATTATTACTTATGTAATAATTGATAAATACCAACCGCAAAAATTTAATTAGTGCAGATTATGTGATCATGTGATGTTACATTATATGGCGACCAAAAATAACCAGATAATAACAACTTTTCACACCAGAAAGGTAGCTGTATAGAAGCCTAAGAACTGCCGCTAAAGCGAGTTCCACCTTGTTTATAAAATAGTACTGTTATTGATGTATTCCATTCTTGTGGGATTCTTCTCTCATGTAGACATTTGTTAAATAGGATCTTTAGACTTTCTAGTATTGCTCTTCCACCTTCTTTCATTAATTCGGCTGTGATCTCATCAGGTCCAGGTGCCTTATTGTTCTTCGCATGATGTAGAATGGCAATCTAGTGACTTTTTTTATCAGTCATCTGGTGACTTTTTTATTGCCCTAGAGCAAAACAAAGTTTTTTCTCCCGTTCCCCCCCTATTTTTTAACTCTACTCCCCCAGGGTAAAAAAGTGCTCCTTTACACCCGCAAATCGGGGTAAAAAGTGAGTACTTTACCCCCCGGAATGGCAAAAAATGTTTTTCAAAAATAAGCAAGTTTTCTAAGAAAAATTCTTTTTGTGGAATATTCCATTACTCCATATTCTGCGTCACCTCGTATAAAGAACATCGTCATACAATTTTAGGACAATTCACTGTCCAGATTCTTAGATATATTTTTAAGAATAAGATATATCTAAGAGAGAACAAGGTTATCGGCAACAGCCATGTTTGTATCAAATACAAACGAAAAAACCATACAACCCAGTTTGAAAATGCAAACTCGAGTTTCGGACTTATTAGTCCTCATCAGTGCAATATACGAAAAGGATTGTATGAGTGCGCATTGCTGGCTTTTAACTTTCCACCTACATAGGATAAAACTTGTCAAATTGTAGGTTTCAGTAACGCCATCGCACGGTTCTCTCTATCAAGAAAATAAAAATATTAAGTGAGAACAAGGTTATCGGCAACAGCCATGTTTGATAGCGGCACTACGTTTGTTTCCCATTGCTATCTGCGTTGGTTAATTTATTCTTTCCTGCAGAGGTATAGTAATATTTAGCTCTTCTCGAATATCCTCGTTGCGGATTCTATCAGCTCTCGTGCAGCCCTTCACTGCTCGTTATTTTTTAATTTTTTAACTATTTTAAAATCGTTCGTAGCTTGTGTGAAAAGCAAAAAATTGAAATTCTGATAATTATCGGCTACTATACACCAGAACCAGAAAGTTCATGATATAATTTGAACAAATCTAATCTAAACTTGATGTCACAACTTCCGGATATAGCTAGCACTTTAAAATCGGAAACCCGAACCGGGTAGCCCAGTTCTATTAATTGCTTTGCCATTACGACGACAGCTGTTTTCGAAGAGTCCTCGGTTTTCCCTCCTGTGCAAACAATTTTTCCGCTACGGAAAAGTTGGAAGGTGGTTTTGGGTTTCCTTAAGTAGACAAATAGCCGATCGAAGTACCTCTCTTGCAACTTTTTGCTATCTTTCAAACGTAAATTTATAAGATATTCAGCGTCCAGTTAACTTCGAGTTTTGTGCTGTTAATTTCAATTTTGTTCATTTTTTATTGTTAAGCAGCTAGTGTAAAAATATAGGTGCAAATTGTGCTTTAAAATGCCTTTTTTTTAAATTTTGCTCAATAATTAACAAATTTTAATAACATTTCAGTAGTTTTATTAATTTTCCCTTCATTCACTGGATGTTATAAAGGAGTTGGGCTAAGCTTAGCAGTTTGTACTTCGTTCAGCAGATGTCGCTTGTTCCTGATTTTAGCCACATGAGTGTTCTTGGGAAATTGCCTCTACCTTAATGAGATCCTTCTAAGCACCTATCGGTCGGATTGATTGAGTAAGTTCCTACTGAGATTGTATTAAGAACCTGTTCTTGTTCTTGCGGTTCTTGTGAAAATTGAAAATGCAGTTCACTTTGAGTTTTCACTAATAAAGAGACATGTGAAAATGTGGAAAGAAGGGGATTGTTTTCCCCAATTTTCTAGTAGCCTTCCACAACGAGTAATCAGTCACTTCTGTAAGTGTTAGATTTTCTAACGAATTATTTTTTAATTCTTGTAATTTATTCTTGAGTATTTCTGTGGCACGATTTAAGTTCGTCTTATCGCTCGGATGTCTTGTATTCTGCCATATACGGTATTGCTTATTGTTTATCCTGGTGAAATAATATTAATATGTAAGTATAACAAATTTTTTAATGTGTTTTCATATTGTACGTAACCATATTCAAAAGTTAACCTTACTATTTTTCTTGTATTGTGTATTATAAACGTGTTTTTATCAGAGCAATGAGTTCAAGGTTAAATTAATTAAAATACGTTAAATTTTTTTTTATAAAATTATTTATATATTACTTAGTTGTAATGTATTACTATCGTTCAAAGCCAAATCAAAGCATTTCTGAGCGAGGTCAAGCGAGGTTATATCCTTATCGTGACGTCACGTTTGTTGTTGCTTACAGCGCGCAACCGATAATATTTTATCCCTATTTCAGTAAGATTTTGCATGACATTTTATTGGTGAGCATGCGCAGTGTGATTGTATGACTCGTAATTGGTCATGGCCATGGTTGATTTTGTTAACCTCAAATTTTTAGAAATTCTTTTGTTCAGTTTTTGTCTGTTCTTATCTAGTTTTGTACATATGGGTGACCGGACCGTTCGCTACGGGACATTTCGTGCCCGGTCAGTTCGTTCCTGGACATTTCGTTACCAGGCCATTTCGCTACCAGGACATTTCGATACCAGGACATTTCGCTACTAGGACATTTCGCTACGGAGACATTTCGTTACCTAATTTTGCTACCACTTTTAGCATATTATTTACTATAAAATAAAATATTGTTTCGAACCATCTATATTCTCTCTATGCTTGTCATACACGTAATTTAAATCGTCCACTAATTTCTTTTTATTTCTTACAGAAGTTACTAAACGTGGCATGATAATAATAATAATAATAATTTTATAATTTATGTTTATAATTTTTGTAACTTATATAGTGATCTATTTACCCGATGATCCGATATTCCGAGCTAATCGGTACGTATTAAAGACTGTTTTATACTGAGGTGTTGTGTTACGGGTTAGACATGGGCTATTCTTATGTTAATGCCACGTTTAATAACTTCTGTAAGATATAACAAGGTGGATATCGCTTTTTGCGGCAGATCCTAGGCTTCTATATCGCTAGCTTTCTGGTGTAAACAAGTGATAGAACAAACGCCAACAATAGAGAACGATCAACAAGTATGTCTTTAGGCATAGAAAGTAATACAAAATGAAAAAAACATGTTCCATATTTGTAGAACGTGGCTAGAAAGTCGATTTTAAATTTTAACCGAATTATTGTTTTATTATACATACGATACGAGGTGTTTACAATCACAATTTGGAGGGTTCTGGTTAGGGATCCTGTGCCATAATGTTAACCGCCGAAATCAAAATTTCTTCTGCTGCACACTAAAGAACATAGTTAACATAGCAAATTTTAAAAATATTCAGGGTGAAAGGGGCCCAAACTTTTGAATAAAACGAATTTGATGTTAGCAAATTTACATGTAAAAACCGAACGAGATTCCCCGCGTCGTTTTTTTGTTGACGGTACGTGTGGAATGAATGACCCTAACACTTAGCAAATTTCGCACCGGCAGATGCAGCTCGTCTCTCGTACATGTAACATCGATTTGTTTTTGTTTTGTTCGATATTTTGGGGGTGAAACGTAAAAGTTTACTGCTCCATACCACGAGTATAGTTTTTAATGCTATTTCGAGGTTCTCTCACATCCCGGTTTCATTTATCCCGGTTTTCTTGATGGGTGGCGCCTTCTCGTATGTTTAGCCTAGTAACGGGGGAGCGGCGCCCCGTAAGGGTAGGTTTTGACGATGGATAAACCTTCTAATCGAATGCACACCCCAAAAATCGAATTTAAAAAAATTTAATTTTTTCACTTTTTCGGCAATACACGGGTTATTTTCCATTATTTTGCTAATATTTATTACTAATATTTACTAATCACACCCCTACCTATCCGAATTTCAAAGAAACAATCAAATCCGAGCGAAAAAATTTCACCCGTTTCGAAGGGAAAGCCGATGCATTTCATCGCGTCTGCCTGGGGGGCGCGGCCTATTCGATGCTAATTTTACGTACTTTTAAAAAGTCGATATTGGGGTTGTTTTTAAGGATTTCACCCAAAATATTTTTTTCTATAGACTATAATATAAGCATGTTCTTTAGTGTGTAGCGCACGAAAATTTTTTTCGGGTGGTTAACATTATGGAACTCTTCCCCTGGTTAGATTTGAATAATGCGGACAGACAGACACGGAGCCAGATCATAAGGCTTCTTGCTATACTTTGTATAGAAGCCTAATAGCATATTATCAAATATAAATCTCAGAATATTTCATTTCTTAAATCTGTGGTAATTCTGATAATCTGAAATTTTAATACCTACCAACCTAAAAAATATTCTATATAAGTAAAATTTAGTGAAAGAAATTAGTGGACGATTTAAATTACGTGTATGACAAACATAAAGAGTATGTAGATGGCTCGAAACAATATTGGATATGCGAAAATCGAGTATGTAAAGCTCGGGTGCATACCAAAACCGTAAACGATGAATACGAAAAATAACATAAAGATAATGAGAAATAATAGTAAATAATATGGTAAAAGTGGTAGCAAAATCAAGTAGCGAAATGTCCCCGGTAGCGAAATGTCCTAGTAGCGAAATGTCCTAGTAGCGAAATGTCCTGGTAGCGAAATGTCTTGGTAGCGATAATGTCCGGGAACGAAATGACCGGGCACGAAATGTCCGGGCACGAAATGTCCCGTAGCGAACCGTCCTAGAGCTGTGCATATGTACTTTATTGACTACTACTTATTTTGCCACAAAAACTAAAATCTAACCAAAGATTTTAACATAATTTTATTCTCAACACTGTCATATATGTATCATTAAAAATGCAATACAAATATCCAATAGCGTTTATATTCGAGCATGGGATATAAAATCCTATACAAATATCGAATACAAAAGCCCAATACAAAATCTAATAATGTAAAGGTATCTTTAGTCCCCACGTTTTTCCAATCGTGCATCTACAGGACCAAAGGGCCCGTATCGCTTTGTTTGTTATATTTTGGACATGAGATGTGAAGGTCAGCCCGTAGTCTAAAGTTAGTCCCAGATACTCGACCTCTTTGACCTCGAGCTATGAATCTTGCTCGAGTCGCTTCCTCTCGTCAAACTACATAAGATCAAGTGGTAAAAACCCTCAAGAACCATTAGTCTAAGTTAGAAAACCGTCAAGGTACATTAGATTAAATAAGAACAACAAATTTATTTTAATTTTGACAAATTTGAACGCTTATAACTCTGTGCATGCGCCATGTAGAGCAATGATTCTTACTTGAGTCGCTAGTCTCGTCAAACTACATTAGTTTAAGTGGCAAAAACCCCCAAGAACCATTAGATTAAGTTAGAAAAAGGTCTAGATTAAATAAGAACACAGAATGATAATTTTGACAACTTTCAACGCTTTTAACTAGAGATGAGATTTTTAGGTCGTATAAATGTTATACCAGAGAGCGTTAAAGGGTTAATTGATACACGGCCCCGTTCTAAAGTTATGCTGTATGAAAAAGAAAGAAGAAACGGGACCGTGTATCAATTAACCCTTTAACGCTCTCTGGTATAACATTCATACGACCTAAAAATCTCATCTCTACTTATAACTCAGTAAATACGCCAGTTAGAGCAATGAATCTTGCTCGAGTCGCTTTCTCTCGTCAAACGGCGAAGGCACGTATTATCCAACCAAAAATTGAAGTTTTCCTATTGATATTCGAAGAGATGAAGGTTTATATAGTGTAATAAAATTATAAAAATTGCGGCAAAAGGACTTTCACACGGGTTTTTGACGATTTTACGATTTTTAAAATTAGGCCACGCCCCCCATAAAATTTTCCCTAATTTTCGGGCTTTTTGCCACCACAAGGTCCCTCAGGGTGCCTTTCTCTGTAATTTCAACTTTGACCGCTATTAGGTCCCTGGTACAGAGTCCCCATAGTGGTAGAAGACTATGTCTCTTTTTAGCAATTATACATACTCTAGACTCTTTATCTCCGGGACTTATTAATTCCCACTGGCCTGACATTTTGAGTCCTCTGACAAGGCCCCCGTATATCCAGCGTTACTGAATCAGAGCCACATCAATGTTTTCTTTTATTATGAACCTTTGCAAGGTAGCTGAAGCCGCCTTGCAGTGTTAAATATTTACTTGGACGAATCTGAAAGCGGTCTCTCCGGAGTTACCGGAATCCCTGCTCCCGATGTCCCCTCCCCGCTGTTTCCTTGGTGAGGTATGGAAGGAATAGGAGTAGTTGACTCGGTTTGACCCTGGTCTCCCTTTTCAACCCCCATTTCTTCATCTTTTTCCTTTCTCTTCCCCAGTTCCTTAAAGGTTGTCCTGGAGATGTTCAAAAATGGATTGAATTGCATTTCCTGGATTTTGCCTAGGAAAGCTCATCGACCAGCATAACAAGTTGTTGGCCTTTCTTAATAATAATGCCTTTATTGACGGAATAAATCCTTATAACTATATACAAAAATCAATACAATACAAAAACAAATACAAACAAAGAAACTAGTTAATAAAATAATACAACAAAAAGAAAAGAAAAAAAATAATAATACTACAAGAAACACCTATATGCGCAGATAGCATCTCGTCTTAGATTTGAACTGCGCCAGAGAGTTCGTAAAGAAGTCAGCATCGGACTTGTTGGCAAGATTTTGTATTGCCGAAACAGGCGAGTGCATCCCATAATTCGTCCTGTGGAAATCCGTCAGGAAAAGGTCTGGGTTCCGGACCACGCAGGGATGGGCCCAAAAATTAAATTTAAGCAGTAAAGCCGGACAATCAATTTTGTTGTTCAACAATTTAAAGAGGAAGCACAAATCTAGATACTTCCTCCTATTATCCATTCGAGACAATCCAAGATAACTCAGCAGCAGGTCATAATCCACATCAAAAGAGATGTGAAACCTGAAGCAAAGAAATTTTACGAATTTTCTTTGGAGTTTCTCAATCCGAGAAATATGGTTCAGATGGTACGGATGCCAGACCGTAGAGCAGTATTCCAAATGCGATCTAACATAAGCAGCAAACAGTAAATTTAAAACTCTCAAGCTGGTAAATTCGTGAGCATGTCGTAACATAAGACCCAACATTTTATTACTTTTATTAATTGTTTCATTTATGTGTGATGTGAAGCTAAAATTAGATTCGACAGTTACACCTAAATCTTTGAAATTGGAAACAGCTTCAATCGAAGTTCCTGACAATTGGTATGTACGATATGTGCGGCTAAGCTTACGTGTAAAGCAAAGAGATTTGCATTTCGCAATATTTAATTGAAGAAAATTGGCGCTACACCACGACTCGAACGAAGTTCTTGTCTGGTTTTTTGTCCAGTACCGTCCAGGTCCCAGTTTTGAGCCCTGGATTTAGGATCGCCAGCCTTTTTAGGATTTTTCCGGTTCCTCTACGGGTCCCGGAATCCATGCCATAGCCCTAACGAGCTTTGGAATGTCTTTTGCATCTCTGATACGTAGTTTTGCTCCCTCCCAGGGTTCGCTTTCGGCCACCACCTGCTCCAACCAGTCCCTATAGTAGCCTGATCAGCACAGGAGGCAACCAGCAGCCCCCCCCTTTGGTTTCATTTCAGAGAACCCCAAAGAAGGTTCTCCTTCCGTGATTTTATCTAGAGTCTAGAGCATTGATCAACATCCCTCTGACGAGGTCGTTTTGTTCAAAGCTTAAGTGATTTTCCGGATATCCTTCTGGAGTAATCGCTATTCGAATATCCGTTAGGGCATCTTTATCAGATACGGCAGGAGTATTCAAGTGTTAATCATAATACCGCTTAACACGCTCTTTGTTGATGAAGATCATCAAATAAAGCTATACTAATTCGAAGTGGTATCATTCTTAGTCTGATCTCTCACCTTAGCCATACTGGCCGAAGGATCATCGAGACACGCAAGCCTCCCCACCACGTCAAGGTGTTGATACCGTCGAGGAGGAGTTATGTACACACCAGGTGGACATAACTTGTTCACTGTAAAATATTGCTGCAATGATTGGTACTTTATAATGAATTTATAGAAAGTGCTATGTAAATTTACATTACGAAACACCTGTCACTTACAGTAATTTTTTAGAGTGTAAAAGCAAAATTTTGAAGTGCTCTCTGATGTATACTATTACCCAACTTACTTTAATTGCATACTCTTCTGCATTTGAGAAGAATTGGATAAATCTCCTCAAATGCTTCAGACACCTCAACTTCTCTCTTGGCGCCGGTTAACAACACTTTTCCAGTGTGATGTATCGTGAAACAAATCTTTCGTACTTCTAAACGATATTTCACAGCGGGAAAGCGTTCTGGTGTATAGTCAGCGTCTCCGATAGCAGAAAGTTCATGATATAACTTGAACAAATCTAATTGAAAATTGATGTCACAACTTCCGGATATAGCTCGCACTTTAAACTCGGAAACCCGAACCGGGTAGCCCAGTTCTATTAATTGCTTTGCGATTACGACGACAGCTGTTTTCGAAGAGTCCTCGGTTTTCCCTCCTGTGCAAACAATTTTTCCGCTACGGAAAAGTTGGATGGTGGTTTTGGGTTTCCTTAAGTAGACGAATAGCCGATCGAAGTTCCTCTCTTGCAACTTTTTGCTATCTTTCAAACGTAAATTTATATCTTCAAGTATGAATTGACAATTAAAGTTTGCCGTTACAGTTATGTTAGTAATTTTGGAAAATTGATAAGGCTTAGTCAAATCCGGTGATTCTGCAGTTTCCTTGGTTACTACTGAGGAAAGATTGGAATGGCTACTTTTACATAATACCGTTGAAGGGAGAGGTGTTACATGAATTTGTGTCTCGATCAAGGAAGATCTTGACTCGTTTGGTATAGCAGCAGGCGGAGTAACTGAAGAAACGCAAGAGGTGTTGTGAGACAGAGAAGAAGAAATAGCTGTGGAAGAATCGGAGCACAACACCGTTGAAGGTAGAGGTACTACCCGAATCTCTGTCCCGCTCAAGGACGATCCCGAGACGTTCCATTTCTTACCGGATATCCCACTCGGTATAGACGAAGGCGGAGTAACCGAAGAAACGAAAGAGGTGTCGTGAGCTGGAGAAGAAGTAATAGATGTGGAAGAATTAGAAGAGTCGGAGCACAGTACCGTAGAAGGCAGAGGAACTACATGTATCTGGGTCCTGCTCAAGGAAGATTCCGACATGTCCCATTTCTTACCAGATATACCGCTTGGTGTAAGCGATGAACCGGATGAAGTGTCGTAAGGTGGCGAAGAAGAAACAGCTGCGGAAGAATAAGGAGAGTCGCAGGGCAATGCTGTTGAAGGCAGAGGTGCTACATGAACCTGTATCTTGAGCAAGGATGATCTTGACACGTTCAAAATTTTTCTTGAAATTCCGCTTGGTATAGCAGCAGGCGGAGTAACCGAAGAAACACAAGAGGTGTTGTGAGATAGAGAAGAAGAAATAGCTGTGGAAGAATCGGGGCACAACACCGTTGAAGGTAGAGGTACTACACGAATCTCTGTCCCGCTTAAGGACGATCCCGAGATGTTCCATTTCTTACCGGAAATCCCACTTGGTATAGAAGCAGGCGGAGTAACTGAGGAAACGGTAGAGGCGTCGTGAGGTGGAGAAAGAGTCGATGTTGGAACATAAGAAGAATCGGAGCACAATGCCGTTGAAGGTAGAGGTACTACACGAATCTGTGTCCCGCTCAAGGACGATCCCGAGACGTTCCATTTCTTACCGGAAATCCCACTTGGTATAGAAGCAGGCGGAGTAACGGAGGAAACGGTAGAGGTGTCGTGAGATGGAGAAAGAGTCGATGTTGAAACATAAGAAGAATCAGAGCCCAATGCCGTTGAAGGCAGAGGTACTACACGAATCTCTGCCCCGCTCAAGGACGATCCCGAGACGTTCCATTTCTTACAGGATATCCCACTCGGTATAGACGAAGGCGGTGTAACCGAAGATACGAAATAGGTGTCGTGAGCTGGAGAAGAAGAAATAGATGTGGAAGAATTAGAAGAGTCGGAGCACAATACCGTGGAAGGCAGAGGAACTACATGTATCTGGGTCCTGCTCAAGGAAGATCCCGACACGTTCCATTTCTTACCGGAAATCCCGCTTGGTGTAAGCGATGAACCGGATGAAGTGTCGTAAGGTGGCGAAGTAGAAACAGCTGCGGAAGAATAAGGAGAGTCGCAGTGCAATGCTGTTGAAGGCAGAGGTGCTACATGAACCTGTGTCTTGAGCAAGGATGATCTTGACACGTTCAAAATTTTTCTTGAAATTCCGCTTGGTATAGCAGCAGGCGGAGTAACCGAAGAAACACAAGAGGTGTTATGAGATAGAGAAGAAGAAATACTAGCTTTGGAAGAACCGGGGCACAACACCGTTGAAGGGAGAGGTACTATACGAATCTCTGTCCCGCTCAAGGACGATCCCGAGACGTTCCATTTCTTACCGGAAATCCCAGTTGGTATAGAAGCAGGCGGAGTAACCGAGGAAACGGTAGAGGTGTCGTGAGATGCAGAAAGAGTCGTTGTTGAAGCATAAGAAGAATCAGAGCACAATGCCGTTGAAGGCAGAGGTACTACACGAATCTGTGTCCCGCTCAATGACGATCCCGACACGTTCCATTTTTTACCGGAAATCCCGCTTGGCATAGACGAATCCGGAGTAGCCGAAGAAGCGGAAGAGGAGTCGTGAGATGGAGAAGAACTAATGGCGGTAGCGTAAGAAGAGTCGGAACTCTTTACCATCGAAGGGAGAGGTACTACACAAATGCGAGTAGCATTCAACGATGCTCTAGATACGTTCCAGGTGGCGTCGGTAAAAGACATCCTAGTGAAATTTGTAAAAACTTGACAAAAAATAAAGCGATGTTAACTATTCGAGATCAAGGCTTTGAATGACCATTGAATGTAGCAACCGGAGGGTTATAGGTTTTTTTTATCGGTTGGTAAAGCATCAAACGCACAGGATTGTGGGGGATTAGGCGGGAAAGTTTTTTGAGGCTTTAAAGGAAATTTTAAATTTTATAAAGATAAACTAGAAATTGACGACGGTCATGGCCTGATAGTTAGCGCGATCAACTGCTAACGTAGGGCTCCCTGGTTCGACTCCGGGTACAGTCTAAAAATTTATTGACCGTCTTCCGTGCTTTCGGAGGGCACGTAAAGCCGTCGGTCCCCCTGTGTTAATGATTTGCCATCATAACAATAAAAAAACAGGGTACAGGCACATCGAAAGGCAAGCCTAGCAAACTACCTGAGATGTAAAATCCAAAAATGCTCACAGAACTAATTACAAAAATTAGTAAAAGAACAGGTCCTGGACCTATATTAAGAGGGAGACTTCTTAATAAAAGTGGAAGATAAACTAGAAATTGATATAACGAACAGTAAATTTAAACATGTAATTTGTATATTATAAAATATGCGCTTTGGCCATATTAGTGGGACACCCTTTAAAATCGTACGGTATTCGCTACAGGGCTACGTTTTATGACCAAAGAAGTTTTAAAGGGCGATTGATAATCATATATTTAACTTCGACCGCCGGATCAGGTGGACAATGGTTGTTCACAATGGAACAATCTTCAAATCGAATGCACACCTAAAATAAGTGAAAATTACACCAAATTTATGGTGGGCGTGGCCGACACTTTTCCGTTAATAAACGGGTTATTTAGGATTTTTTTGCTAAAATTTTTTACTAAAACGATACAATTTTGTGTTACTTCTATTTATCTGCTTAAGTTGTTGTAGCATATATCCCCAAATGGAAAAATCCAGAGGATTTAAGTATGGTAAGCTTGGTGGCCATTCATTCTTAGCTATAAAATCAGTCAAATTATCTTGACACCAAGCTTACACTATACCAGCGGTATGCAATGGGGCTCCGTCTTGCTGGAAGCAATAATATTCATCACCATACATTTTTGAACTGCTGGTAACATATGTTTTTGTAAAACGTCTTCTAAATAATACTTTGTATTCACTTTAACCCTTTTTTCTATAAATAGCAGTGGCAGAGTCTTCTTTTGCATATAGCACCCCAAACCATTTCCGATTATGCATTTTGAAAACGTGAAACATATTTTTTTTTTTTTAGGAACATATTTAAGCGAATCAATACAGATCCTATCGTTCTGAGAATTGTAGGTCGCTTGTAAAAGAAATAATTTCTCATCTGAGAATATTATTTCGTCACCACCGTGCCATGATAGCAACATCTTACTTCTTTCGAACCTTTTCACTGCAGTAGCATCTGTAAGCCCAAGGACTTTTTTTTTCTTGTAAGGCTTTAGTGTAAGGTCTCCACGAAGTATTTTTCAAAGACATTCGCGGTTTATTTGAAGATTTTGAGCCATTTTCCTTGCCGCGCGGTCACAATTCCGTCTGATACGTTCACGTACAATCTTAATTGCTTATGGTGTCCTGCTTGATTTTTTCCTCCGGTTTTTTTCGGTTTTCATTAGGGCTTGTGTCCATAAGTCTTTTTGTATTACGATAAACATAAATTCGAGTCACTTTTAAATGCAGTACTTGCCGAAAAATATCACCTCTAGTTACACCTAATTTAAATTTATTAACAATAATGTAGCGTAGACTTGTCATGTTTCATTGAAGCAACTATAACTATATGAGAATATTTTGTTTTATATAATGTCAAAACATCCTAACGGGCTACTGCGATTACAAAAATTTTTCATTTTTGTTCTGCAAAATAAAGTTTTAACAGTTGCAAAAGTTGTATCAATACATACGGGTCACAGAGTATATAGTAAATGAGAATTACCAATCGCAAAAAATTTTATTGGTGCAGATTATCTGATTATGTGATGTTACATTATATGGCGATCAAAAATAACCAGATAATAACAACTTTCCACACCAGAAAGGTAGCTGTATAGAAGCCTAAGAACTGCCGCTAAAGCGAGTTCCACCTTGTCATTAACTGTAATATAAATTAGGAATTTTGTTGCTTTCAGTTTTTAAAACTGTTTCATCAAACTTATTTCTTACTACTAGTTCATACTAGTTCTAAAGTAGTTATTGCGAACGCATGCGTATTAGAAAATTCTGAACTAGAATCGGTAGTTCTAGAACTGTTCAATTTGTTCGCGATGAAACAAACCTATTATTAGTTATGTAGTGAATGATAAATACCAACCGCAAAAATTTAATTAGTGCAGATTATCTGATTATCTGATATTACATTATAAAATTATGGCGACCAAAAATAACAACAACTTTTCACATCAGAAAAGTAGTTGTATAGAAGCCTAGGAACTGCCGCTAAAACGAGTTCCACCTTGTTTAAATAAGACTGCATTATAACATTTACATAAAGTCATTTTTGTCCCCCAAACCAATTTTTTACTTAGGACGTTTTAACTAAGGACGTCATTATTGTTGTATTGATGTTCCCGTTGAGCCCATGAATAATTTTTGTTAAGTCTACGGACGGTAATACAGATTTCTAATTATATGGTCACGTGAAAAATATTTTTATTTAATTTTAAAAAAGTTTGTTTACATTTTAGTGCTTTCTCATATTGTTTTGGTCACGCTTTTTATTGTTTCGGTCGCGATCGTTTGCTTTAAAACTTTCAAACCTACGATAACCTCTATTGTGATTCCGTACATTGCGATCTGATAATATTCTACTGTGTGTACGACTTGGATTGTTTGAACCAGACATTTCGATTACCATTTTCCTTCCATCTAAAGGTATTCCGTTGTATCGTTTGATAGCATTGATTGCGTGAATCCTCTTCTCAAATGTGACTTCTGCCGATCCCAATGATCTGCCCGATTCGTTGTAATGCACTGCAGCTTTTCTTATTTGTCCGCATGTTAGAAACAAACTCCGAATTTGTTGAGTTGCGATGCCAAAATCAAGATTTGAAATTTTCAATGTAGCGGATTCGAAATTATCCCTCGGTTTTGTTAAGTTGACTCTAGGTTTCAAATAGGGCTTCTTAATTCCACCATTATTTGTTCTTCGATTCTTGGTTTCACCACGGTCACTTCTTCCATTCAGTTTACGATTTTGTGAATACTTAATTTTGTTTTGTTTAATAATTTCGTCTAAACTCATATTTATTTGGTCGGCCATGTTTACAGAATTTGTAAGTTTCAGTTTTATGATCGAATGAAAAATGTATATAAATATTTCTTTATTATACCTATTATATACTTTTCTGTTCTTTACCAACTGAAAGATAATAATATTAAAGCTTTTAATCCGATAATAAGAAATAATTTTGCATCATTCTGTTGTTACAGTCTATGTACATATTTTATAACGATCTAACAGTAGAAGAAAAGCGATTACAAGTAGAAATAAGAAACTTGGCTAAGAAAGAAAGTGAAGATGGAAAAGAGGAAGTATGAATTGAAAGGAAATGGTCTAGTTTAAATTAATTAATCAACCTGTGTCCGTAACCCTAAATTTAATCGACAACCCGTCTGCTTCAGTGCGGCTTTTAATAATAATAATAATAATAATTTATTTCACAACAGGTAATACCCAATAACAGTAAATACAAATACAAAATAAAATAACAATAAAACAACAATACAAAAATAAAATAGCATTATTTACAGATGTGTCGCTGTCTTCAGGTGTTCATAGGCGGCGTTTCTGGTAGTGTTGGCATTGTCCGAGTATATATTGCATAGACCCGATATGCTATTTGTGTTAGTGCACATGATATTGATAGGACACTTCCTCATTGTGTTTGTTCTGTAGTTGTTGACATAAAATAATTCATTACTACGACGAGCAGTTCTTGTTGGTAACGGTTGGATTTTGTTCAGGATGTCAGGGCAAGCAATTTTGCTATGAATTAGTCCATGCAAAAACAGCACAGATGCCACGTACCTGCGGTTGTAAATGGATTTGAAGCTGAACTCTTTTAAAAGAGTATTGTGATCAAATCCTCGTTCGGGGTACTTACGATGGGTTTTCAAGTAGAGATACTTTAAGAAACGGCGCTGGACCGATTCAAGAAGATCCCTATATTTGTCGTAGATAGGGTACCAAATGAGTGACCCATATTCTAAAATACTCCTGACATATGCGTAGTAAACGATTTTAATGCAACGAATATTTGTGAAGTCAGTGCAGTTTCTAAAGATAAACCCAAGAGTTTTAAGAGCTTTGTTGACTGTTTTTTCTATGTGATTTGCAAATTTTAGCTGATTATCAAATAAAATTCCTAAATCTTTGTATTCGTTACATCTTTCCTTTCCAGCAATTTCGTATGGATATGTGATATTGCTTGCTTTTGTAGAATATGTCATGACATTGCATTTATTAATATTCAATTTTAGTTTGTTCGTGACGCACCAGTGCTCTATCTGATTAATAGTTTCTTGTAGTCTTAAGCAGTCATCAATTGTTAATATAGATCGAAAAATCTTCAAGTCGTCGGCATACAGTAGTGCTGGATTATCCAACATATCGATTATATCGTTGATAAATGCTAAAAACAGCAATGGACCTAGATTAGAACCTTGCGGTACGCCGGAGTATGGCGTGAATATGTCAGATGAATATCCCATGTATTCGACAAACTGTTGTCTATCGAACAGATAGGATTTCAGAAGTAAAAGTACCCGTGCTGATATACCCAAGGTTTTCAATTTTGTCATAAGAATGTTGAGATCGATTTGATCAAAAGCTTTCTGAAAGTCCATATAGGTATATAGTGTCAACCTGTAATTTGTCGTCTAAACTCGAAGCCACGTATTGCGAAAAACAAGCAAGATTAGTAATCGTAGATTTACGTTCGACAAATCCATGTTGGCATGGTGTTATAGATGTCTCCAGATGAGCATATATACGTTTGTAGAGTATTGATTCAAAAATCTTAGAGAAATTGCACAGAATTGAGACTGGTCTATAGTTAGTGACAAGTGAAGGGTCACCCTTTTTCAATACTGGGCAAATGCGAGATTTTTTCCAGATGTTTGGAAATGTTGCTGATGTAAGTATCAAGTTGAAAATATGTTTTAAGGGTGGCAAGAGTACACTTGCATAATCCTTTATAAAAGAATTTGGAAGTTTGTCTATGCCAGCAGTTTTTTTGTTTTTTAATATGTGAATTGCATCTAATATATCAATATCAGATATGTTGGTAATCTCTAATTGTGGTCTATTGTTGTGTTGTGTATCATCCATTGCTGCTTCAGAGTTCTCAATTTCCTCAGAATGGCAGTAGACGCTTTTAAAGTGATTAGCAAAGGCATTAACTATTTGTTCAGGTTCGTCGTAGACAACTTTATTGTGTACTACTCGTCCTGGAATCCGTGAATTCCCTTTCTTATTTTTTGTATAGCACCAGAATTTCTTAGGGTCGCTACACAAAACGGATTCAGTTTCGGTGATATAATTTTTATAGTCCACATCGATCATAGTTTTAATAGATTTTCTGAGATGACTGAAGTAAGCATAGTGTGAAGTAGAAAATTTTTTGAAATTTTTATGAGATCTATTTTTATTTTTGATGGCTTTAATAAGGTCTGCTGAGAACCATGGAGGATAGCATTTGTTAGTTGGTTTGGATTTAGTCCTTGGTACTGATTTCTCTAATATGTCATAGAGTATATTATAAAACTTATCGCAGGCGTCATTGATATTTAATGCCTCGATAACATCATTCCAATCGATGTTGTTAGTTAGACTTTCAAACAATTGGCGATTCATTTTGTTAAAATTAAAGTTTAAATCTATATTATTGCCCTTGTATGAAAATTGTTTATGAATATCGCTGTTAACATTTATATCAAATGTTAGGGGTGGATGATGACAGTCCACTTTAAGTTCAGAAGAAGCTGCCCCGAGATTTACACAATCCATATTAGAGATAACAAGATCGAGAAGACGATCATTGGAGTTATAGATGTTATTGAATTGAGACATATTAATAAAGTTAATGAAATTATGAGTTAGTGTTGATTTTTTGTCATAGCAACCCATAGAATATTTTGAGGCATTAAAATCGCCAATTACTATGCATTTTTTATCCATGTTATTTATATACTCACCAAATGTTTCATAAAACGACTCAACATCAATGTTAGCCACATCATATATAAAACGAAGATGTAGAAGGATGTTGATCGAAGAATTAGTTTACATCCCACAATATCGATATATGTAAATTGATTGGTAATCGAGTTCAGATTTAGGTGCGTACAACTAAGATAATCACGTACTGGATGCCTAAGGGCGGTTGGTCGATAAGGTATCAGAATGACGAATTGGGGAATTACTTTACTTATTAGTAAAGCTAGAATCCCGCTAGAAGGGATGGGGAATCTTCATAGACACCACCCCCACGTGCAGGTGGTAGTGTCCCTTTTTAATCGACTAACCTCATTTTGATGATGCGCCGGGAATCACTTGCGCATATGTTCCAGCGCATTCGACTGTTCTAAATTAAACGATGTTGCTTCTAGTACTTCGTTATCTTTCACCCATTCAGGATTTTTTATTCTTAGCACTTTTCCAAAAAACGGAATGGCGCTTTGAAACGGGTGATCTCCGTAGGCGATTCAGAGTGTCACCTACTGGGATACTTATTATTGCTCTCTCTCTCAGGGGTAGGTCACCACAAACTCATCCTGGGCCAATGCAGAAGAAATAGAAAAGACAATCTCATCTTTATACATTTAATAAAACACAATATACATTTATATTATCATTTCCAGTTGAAAATATCTGGATTGTTCCTAAAATTAGCAAACATTCACTCAGATTCACTCTCATCTTAAAATTAAATTACAATTAAAAAGAAAGAATAAAATAATGATTGACATTAATTGAACCTTAATAAACTAATGATTATTTCATACAAAAATTACATTTATTTGCACAATACCTTTTTGAACCTAGCTTTTGTGATACGCCTATGGTTGGTTATTCGCTTATTTCGCGTTTTCACTTTTATAGTTGATACGACGAAAAATGACATCACATGATGCATGTTGACAACCTTGAGTAGAAGTTGCTTTGTTCGTCGGGGGAAGTACACAAAAATTGACGATGAGTTCATTTCCAAAAAGTTTCAATGTTTATTCTTTTTTAGATCAATATAATAACACGAATGCACTTAAGTCATTAATCAATCGAAAGTTATTTATAGTTTGCTCGTTTTATTCCGCGAAACCCACTAATATTAGACTCATAAGTTTTTTATCTTTGCACAAGTGTAAACACCTAATTTCGCGAAACAAAGGATGCATTAATATCAAATCAAAGTTTATTTTAACTGCATCATTAGATTGATTATTTTAATGTTTGTAAATCCGATGGCTTGCTTGATTAATTTAATTTAGTTACTTTTCGGTAGTATTCACAAATTCTACGCACATTTCATTTCTTATGGACATGTGGTTATGATAATTGTTAATAAATTTAATAATAATTCCACTGTACCTTTGAATGAAATTAATGCAATTTTCCGTTGCGACACAAACTAATGTTTTTAATGATGATTTATAGCTCGATGTCTTTGGATAAAAATTATTGTCACTTATTTAATTTTCTAAATTAACTTTATAATTATTGAAGTAATCACTTAAAATATCTACTTAACACTATTTAAAACTAATTAATTATAACTAATTGATCGATATTTTATGAATAACCGGCTATTTTTGTAAATAATTATGTAAAACTTAAAACATGAATGAATGTAGTTTGTTCGACCATACAAACCACACAGACGACGCTATCATTTTCTATCTTAAATATAGCTATGAACCCTCATCTCCGCTGTTTTTATCGCGGTTCTTTCAAAATAAGCCAATAGAAAAATACTATTTTTTAATCACCCGTTGATGGTGAGAGAGCTAAAGATATTAAGACAAGGAAAACTATCACGCTAATGAAATTACGTCGTAAAATATGTTACTAACCGTCAACAATCTGCAATTTAAACGTAAAATTATTTTGTACATATTTATTACACAGAGTGCGGCAAAATTTATTAGCTTTTTGTCAATGATAAAGCGGGTAGCCGTAACACGCTAACTAGTTAATAAAAAAAAAGAATAAAAAAAAAAGATTTATCGTACAGCTGGCTTAAAATGAAGATATTATGAAGTATTTTACAGTATATTTTTATTAATCAGAAATATAATAACAAACAAAACAAATTATATATAACCACTCATTGCCTCCTTCAGTAGCTCAAAGTACAATGGTGGTTGTATTTTTGTTGGACGCCACTTGTTCTTATTTACAATTCTGAAGCAGAACAAGAGGTCTTCAGAAGAGTTTGGGGAGTTTATGAATTAAAGCTATCATTGGAAATCAATCCTTAGTCTTCGGGAAACAAAAGCTAAGCGAGCTACGTCGCGAGGATGGGTCTTGGCGCGAATCCGAGTCATCAGGCTAGATTTTCCATACAGGCTGAGCAATACTCGACTAAGGCTAACCTTAAACAAGGACATTATTTTCCAACAACCAATAATTCACAAAGGATCATATTTTAACGATTTGCATTTACAAGTTAAAATATTAGGGGGGTTTTGTTCAACAGATCATATTTACAGGTTGAAGCAATAGTGTTGGTTGGTATTCAAAGAATCATATTTACAAATTGAAACCTAATAGTTTTAAAAGTTAAACAAATTTAATGAGTGAATTAAAGAATTCTATTCTGTTGCTTTTAAAAAAAAAAACAAAGATGAAACTATTCAAAATGGTGTAAACGTTCACCAGTCATAATAATAATAGTTAGTCATAATAATTCCAAAGGATAACTGATGTACTATACTCAGTTTTGATAGAATGAAGTAGCGTATTTATTATAATTGATAAAAAATTAATGGATATTATAAAATATAATTAGTTAAAAAGCAGTATTTTATTTTCGTCTTAATTAGCAAACAGATTTATTTCTGTTTCAATGAAAAAATTGTAAGTAAGTGAATTAAAGAATTCAAATTTTCATTTTATTGGACAAACTTAAAGAAATTTTCCATATGACAATATTCTTACTTCATTAATAGTTTTCAAAGAAAACAAAAAGAGGCTGTTAAAAATTGTGTCAGTGTTCATTGATTATGCAAGAAGGAAGAAACATTCAGCGAGAACGGGTCTTAATAACAATCCGGGTCATGTTATCAGATTTTACCGTACAGGCCTGGCTTCCCCTACTCCAATCTAGTCGAAGATTGTGTAGCCCAAATGAACACAATTAATTATGCCATTTAAAAAAATTTATCAAAATTACATATTTCGAAAATATGATAGGATACTGTTCTAATCTTAATTATTTAAAAGATATTACAACACAGTTGGTTGAAATGATAAAATTATTATTCGTATAAGACAAATTATTATTGGCATAAAATGGAATTATTATGGGTATATTATGCTTATTAAACTAAATTATTTACAAAAGAACTTATCACGACGTAAACGTAATGTTTGGAATTTATTTTTTTTCGAGGTCATAGTGATCTATTTATTACTAAGATGATTAATTAAAAGTATTTACTTGTTAAAGCTAAATTATTGCTAAAAAGGGCTTAATATAATGTAAGAGTAATATTTTAAATTTATTATAAAAATTAACATATAGGTAAAATAATTATATTATTAACTGTATCATTTTAATTAAATAACTAATCAACTGAATACTTAACAATTGGATCCAATAATAAAGACACGGATCATATTTACAAGTGAAGTTATTATGAAACCAAATCTAGTAGTAATATGCCGACCATTGTGCGGCGAGCCTTAGTTCGGGTTATTAATGAAATTATTGATGATAACTCATTTATACGTAATAGCGAGTCTTTTATTTGCTGGAATGATAAAATTGGTTTTTGCTTATTTTTTAATTGATGATAGTCTGGAATTTAGATTTATAAAAATTTACTTGCAATCAAATATTAAAAAGTTCGATCTTTTTCATTCATAGATTTGGATGCTGAGAAGAATTTTATTTTTTAAACGACAAAATCTACATTTTTTAATCAGGTCTTTATCAAAAAAAATTTTTTAATCGATATTAATTGTAAGTGATTCAATCTTAAATTTATTTGAGAGAAAAAACAACTTTCATTTAACGACAGTAATTGTTAATCATTGCTCGACAGTAAAAAAATTTTTATTAATTACGATCACTTATTTTGTAAATTAAAATTTTATCTTTTATAAAATATTAAAAGAAAATGGAATTGTTAAATAAAACAATTGTATTTTATTCGATTGTAATTAAAACACTATCAGTTTTGTTTTTCGTTAGCGCAAATAAGACTTCGAGAATAAAAAATATAGTTAACATTTCAACAAACTTTTTTCTTTATTATCATACACTGTTAACTATTCTTTGTAAAAAGTATGACTCATAATTACGTGGCTTCAGGATGAGATTACCAACTAGAAAATTTCTTTATCTGGTTTTAATATCGCCGGTGATCTGACAATACCTGCTAACTGCAAAATCTCTATTTTACAGGAGACCAAAAAAACTGAATAAACTTAGTTCATGGGAATTTTGGAAGTTATAATTTATTTCAATTGAATAATTACCGTTAAATAAGTAGGAATTAGTTGTATTTTTACAAAAAAATTGCTTTGCATCCAAGTAAATGTAGATAGCAGAAACTGCTTCTTTCTTTTGTGTACTTACCAGATATTGTTGTGACATTACTCCTTGGATTTATTAGAGCTAGAATAATAATTATTCAAGAACAGCATTATTTTTAAGAACAAATTTATTATTATTATTTTGTTGGAATTTATAAAGAATACTAGATTTCTAAATAAGTATACAAAAAGTAAAAAGTATAAAAAATGGTTATAATAAATAAAATTTAAGTACAAATTATTTTTTTTGTCTATGCTTGGTTTTTGCTTTTTTAACTGGAGGTTCCTCGTTTTCTTCTTCCTGTAAAATAGCAGTTTCGTTGGTAACTATACGTTCCCGACTGTATGGAAGTAAGTCATAGAACGAGTGGCAATCCTGAGAAATAACGCTTTTTAACTCCTGTAAATGCTTCCATTTCTTTTGAGTGATTGGCAAGGGGTGTGTGTACATCTTAGGATAACTTAAAACCGGGGCAATGTTCTTGGATCTTAATGGAAGTTCAGTAAATGGATCGTCAAAACTAAGTTTCACTTTTATACCACCACTAGGGTCATAGTGCAGGGCTTTAATGTTTGTGACATGAGCCTCTCTGTTAGGTCTAATTGAGGAGTAACGTAGCCATTCAGTTTTACTGAAATCCGACAAACTTGAACCGTATCTTTGCCATTATGCAGTTTATAAATTAAGGTGTTTCCTCTTCTACTTTCTTCATTATCTGTTGTTTTTCTAGATGTGCTTTGAAGGCTGACATGCCCAGACACAAACACTCTTCTTTGATCCCATGTCATGCTTTTCCAAAAGTTAACAAAATGTTATCTTCTAATGTCTTCAGTAAAAGTATTACAAAATCTTTTCTTGGAGCTCGAACACAACTTGGATGAGCACCGTTCTCCAATTTTTCTTGCCTCTCGTGGTACGTTATGTTGAAATTTTTTATTTTTGTCTCGGGAAAATCCCATGTATTTTTCGCCTATCATTCTAGCCTCTTGGTTTTTGATCCTTTTCCATTGATTTTTGTCCGCTAACTTTCTTCTTTTTCGACCTTCATTCATATCTCCACAATCAACTTCATTATTATTGATTAAGGTGTTTACACTCCTAAATTCTTTTTGGTTGGCTTCATTGTCAAGATCATCACTTTCATTATTACTTTCGCTATTAGGATCATAATCTATATCAGGATCAAAATTATGCTCAATTGAATGATTGTCTGAATTATTTCCTCGAATTTCCCCTACAGAATCTCGATAAGGAATATTTAGACTAGTATTTGGTTTCAGACTATTAGTTTCTTGTAAATTTAAATTAACAACTTGATCAGTAAATAACGGAATATCCCATTCAAACATTTCTATTCCTTGATTCTGTATTTTTACATCGTTTGATATCACTACTGGCATATTGGCAATTTCAATATCGAGATCATCGAATCCTTTAATACTTTGGGTAGTAATATCTTGTGAAATATTATCATTCAAAGGCGGCAAATCATCACCAGGGGCTACAATTTGAATGTCTTCACAGCTTAATTTGCCCTTTCCAAGAGCCATATTTAAAATCTTTTGTGCTCGTGAAGTCATTTTTCTACAAAATAAAATGAATAATGTTCAAATTTGATTGATATTTTTATCATCATTAAACTATTACGCTAAAGTATAAAGATAATATATATTATTACAGTACCTTGCAAGTTTATTTATTGTTTCCTAGATATCGCCAGAACACTTTTAAAAGCACTAATACTGAAAAACAAACACGTGATTGTATAACCAGTACACAAGAATGCAGAGAACTGAAAGATAGCAGTTACTGTCGCTTTGAGTGGGAGGGGTTATAGATAGCAGGTATTGCTTATTTCGAAAATCGTAAAGATTAAATTTTTTTGTACTTAGCAGACACTCGAAATATGTGCGCAATGAAGTTATGTTGCTAACTACATAAAAATCCGCATTTGGCCAAAATGTCAGTTAGCAGGTATTGTCAGATCGCCGACGATATGCTAATATAATCATATTGGGTAAATCAGGGAAACCGTATATCTCGTATTCGACGGAGTCTATCCCATAACTAGAAAATCACCTTTTAACAAAAATTATTAATGTCACAATAAAATCAATTGAGGGCCTTAGAATATACCCTGCATTAGCAGTAGACGCACTTAACCTAGTAAAATAACACAAAAGAAAAGACATTTGGTTTAACTTTGAATGCAAATATCTCACAATAATGTAAAATGCACTTATACCCCTTTTATTCTAAGGCCCTCAATTAGTATCTTTTTGTAATAATTGAATACAATTGCTACCGTGTCGAAGTGGTTCTCATTATTTACTTTTATTTAATAAAAGGTTGATTAATTCGAATGTATTCTTAACCCTTAACTGGTCCGACGTAGTCTGTGAGACGACGCGATAAATATAATTCTTTGTAATTGTTTAATTAAAGCGCTTACATGAATGTTTCTTTTATCTAATCTCTGACCTACTTAAATACTATACCTAGCCACCTTTGCGAATATTTTCTTACATTTTCTTAAAAGTTACAAGATAAATTAATTCAGACGTAGTCTGTCAGACGACGCCTGACCGTTAACGTAACTTTTTCGAGTGGCTTTGGCTCATACGGGCGTTTTAAAAAAACTGTTAGAAATTTATTTTCAGTACATATTTTGTTTATTTAATGTTTTAAAAACTCAATATTGTTATTATAATTAATTTTTTATATTTTATAATTCTAAAACAGAGCGTAGTTTATAAATCAATTTTTTTAAATGTTTTCTACATGATGTTTTGATTATGTTTAATATTTTATTATTATGTAATTTAATCTTTGATATTTTTTGATATTCTAGTTTAATAATGCCTATAATATTTGTGTTAAATAACACGTTTCGTATTTTTGGTTCTTAGTGCTCTTTTTGGCCTATCAAAGAAGTAGTCTCTCAGACTACGCCTGACCGTTTATGTCGCAGATATGGACCGGACCAGTTAAGGGTTAAATTATTTAATCAAATGTAAAAGAATTTAAAACAAAGTGTTGTATTATTTTTTATCTTGAATCATTTGAGTGTACTAATTCTTAGAATGAAGCAGCGACCTTCAATTGCACCTAAGTATTTTTGCTTCCGAGTGTCACTTCAACACACGAAGACTCGTTAGAATTATTTCACCAAGTTTATTATTAACAAGAATAATCTTCATTTTTAGTTTTTATATTTAAATAGATTTATAACAATTGTACGTTCAAAATTCTTCTTATTTCTTTCTTCATTAAATGATCAATGGATTAAAAAGTTACATAAATTTGTTAATTTTACTCTACTATTTTTAACCTTAGAGAAATTATTACTTTTATTACAAGGTTACTGTCATTCAAGTATGATGTAATCACAGCTGTAGTGTATACATCCTACAAACATATGAATTCTTTGGAACGACATTTTTACCACGCTCTTACTAATTTAATTTTACTCGTAAGTTGACAATTAACGTAATATCGAAAAAACGTTACAAATACAAAATTAACTTTCAATCAAAAAGAATTTCCTTTTTAAATCTTGGCTTCAATTTTCTTATTAAGGCAAAATCAATTTTAAAATGGTTTGTTAATTTAAATCATCAAACTTAACTTCTGAAGATTGTCATGTATTATTTAAAATAGGCGGATTAGCTATTTCCGAATATTTTTGACAATACACTAAATGAATCTTGATTTTTCATGATTAGCTATTTCATGAAAATCTTCAGGACCCATTGTTCTATCTTTCAGATAAGTTTTGGGGAATACTGGTCGTATTTAAAAAAAATCTATTGTTTTTTAAAGTGCCAGTTCCTTAAATAAATTAATTAAAAAAACAGCATTTTTCCTTATTGCATTGAAGCTAAGTTCAAGGTAACGTACTAGATTGAATTGTTGCCACGAGCTGCAGACGGGTGACGAACTCTTATCTTTTAATATTAACTGCATAAAATTATATTTCTTTTTGGAATATGTTAAAATTCATAGTGGAAATAATACATAAATAGAAATAATCAAATTTCACTTAAAACAGTTTGACTTCTTTCAAGACAATATGGTAATTTCGTTAGAATTACCGAAAATATTCCATCATTATTAAATTTGTTTACCTAAAAACAACGCAAAATTTTTTAATTGCAAGATAATCATTTCCTTTGGAAACGTCAAATAATTTCAAAATAATACAAATTGGGTTTCATAAAAAATCACATTATCACCATAAAAAATTTACTCTTACGTTTTAACGTTATTTATTTAAAAGATAATGACTCAGGTGTAAAGATAAACTAGACTTATTCAAAATTATCTATTGTCGATTTTTTTTTAAATTTAAACAAGATAGGGATATTATATTTTTCTTATTAGATTAATAATTCCTTTACCACTTGCTTATTTGAAACGACAGTTGGTAATATTTACCAAATCTTAATTTATTGTCACAATACTAATAGAAACTTTTAATTTTTTCAAAATTTATTTTAATTATTAGCTCAAGGGTTGTTTTAAAATTTAGTAGTGGTATAGTTTAGGGTCATATTCCAGGACCGTTGGTCCAAATTTAATTACAGGAGGAAATTAGGAATTTAATAATTATAAATAATTATTTTTAGTGATTATAAAAAAATAATCGTTTGGTTATAAAGATAACCGTTCCAGACGCATTTTCAGGTCATACCAGGGACCATTATTCCTAATTTAATCACTGGAAAAAATTTAAGATTTGATTATAAAAATAATCGTTCCTTGGTCATGAAGATAACCTTTTCATAGCCGCATTTTTAGGTCGTACCAGGGACCATTATTCCTAATTTAATCACCGTAAAAAATTAAGATTTGATTATAAAAAATAATCGTTCCTTGGTTATAAAGATAACCTTTTCATAGACGCATTTTTAGGTCGTACCAGGGACCATTTGTACGGGATTTAACAAATGTACCCTACATAATAAAAAATAAGTAATTACCAAAAAAATAAAAAACTAGGGGATGCAGTTTAGGGTCATGCCACCAGGACCATTAATCTTAATGTAATCACAAAAAAATAAAAAATCAATAATTATAAAAATAATCATTCTTTGATTATAAATTCTTTGACTATAAAGATAATCATTATTTATACAAGTCATTGTATCAAATGACCTAGGTAATTGTTAGTTCTTTGAAACTCCTTTTAAAAAAATCAATGCAAGTTTTCTAAACTTGTTTTACAAGATAATTTTGAGTTTCCTTTTGAACTTTTTTACCCGATAATAAATTTTCTTGATAATTTAATTGACCAATTTCAAAAATAAACGATAATAAGTTTTCTTGAAACTTTTAATTGACCAACTGTCAGAAATAAACGATAATAAGTTTTCTTGAAACTTTTAATTACTCACGATAAAGATAAATAAAGTTTTCTTTAGAACTTTTTAATTCAAAAAATTAAAAGATAATTAAGTTTCTTTGAAACTTCTCTAAAAAAATCACTACAAGTTTTTTCAATACTTGTTTTATTGATAATTTTAAGTTTCCTTTGAAAGCTTTTACTCAAAAATACTGAACTTTAAATAAAAAATCAAAGATAAATTTAAATTGATTTAAGACTAAAAATAACTTATCGATACCAAATTCAAATAGCCGATTGTTCAATAAAATGAATGCAATTTAAGGTATATGCTCAAGACCTTATAAGTACACAGAATTTAAAAATCGTTAATTATAAAAATAATTATTTTCAGGATTATAAAGATAATCTTTTCCTTGATTATAAAAATAATCTTTAAATGGATCCAGTTTATAGGTCATAGCCAGGACCGTTGACTCGAAATTTAAACAAAAACTAAAAAAAATCATTAATTAAAAAATTAATTATTTACTTAACCGAGTCACTTGATCGCGCCGAATCCATTTTCGCGCACTGGTTATAATTAGGCATACCCACATTAAATACATACACAAAAATACAAAATCAATAAAGAAATCAATCACATAAAATAAATCAATATCAAAAACAAAATCAATAACATAAAAATCAATTCACCGGATACCTCCCCTCTGCCACGTACTTATTGAATTAGTCCAGCAAGAAGTTCGAGTGGATTTTTGTGGCCTCTCTTAAAAAAACGGCTGGGACCCCGTTCGGGATCGGGACCTTGTCGATCGCCATCCTCTCGATTGATCCTTCCAGATGCGGTAAGTCGACCAGTATGTCCTGGGATCGATGTTCTGACCAGTCTCTTCGTGGCGATATGGTAGGCTTCCACCCATTCATCGTTATCGACCTCTTGCACCAGCTCTCCCCATTCTTCTTTGACTGTCGTTGATGGCCTGCTTTAAGAATGCTTTTCTAGAGGCCCACAGTTGTTCAGTGCCTCTTGCGGCTCCAGTATTGGCATTTTGGACCCTGCGCAGCCTTGTGAGCTCTTCTAGCCGCCAAGCATTGTCTTCGGGCCTCGCTAATGGTCTCTGTCCACCAGTAGAGAGGTTTTGTTCTAGTAGCTCTTCTTCTGGGCATTGTGGGGTTGTTTGCCTTCTCCTCATTTGTTGGCCCATGAATTTGTTCATAACGCATTCTCATTAGATTACTTTTGGTTACTAACTTAAAAAGGTTTCATAACAATGACAATTTTGCACGAATGAAAAAGTAATGAATGAGAAAACAATTCATATCAAAATAATTAAAGCGGTATTGATACACTGTAAAACAAGGTGGAACTCGCTTTAGCAGCAGTTCCTAGGCTTCTATACAACTACTTTTCTGGTGTGAAAAGTTGTTATTTTTGGTCGCCATAATTTTATCTTATTATAAAAGGCCAAGTCTTTCTTTCTTTCTTTCTTTCTGTCCCACGGAAATACCCGAAGCAAACCGAATCGAACGCACAACGTATCAACGTATCATCGGATCAACGTATCATCGTATCATTTTGTCTATATAGGACAGCTATTTCCAAAAAAGCATTATGTGAACTTCCATAATGGATAATGAAAATTTTGAAAGTCCTGCTGCAAAGCGACGGCGATTGAATCGTGAGAGAAAAGCACGTACAAGAGCTAATAACACAGAAGAACAGCTTCGATCACAGCGACAAGCTGACGCTCGGTCTCATGCGATACGTCGACAACGTGAAACTTTGGAACAAACTCAAGCGCGGCAAGCTGCTGACGCTCGGTCCCATGCGATACGTCAACAACGTGAAACTTTAGAAGAAACTCAAGCGCGGCAAGCTGCTGACGCTCGGTCCCATGCGATACGTCAACAACGTGAAACTTTAGAAGAAACTCAAGCGCGGCAAGCTGCTGACGCTCGGTCCCATGCGATACGTCAACAACGTGAAACTTTAGAAGAAACTCAAGCGCGGCAAGCTGCTGACGCTCGGTTCCATGCGATACATCGACAGAAAGAAAATCGATACCAAAGTCAAGCAATTCAACTCCAAATAAGAGCATTGAGATTTGATGAATCTCACGTTACTCGACACGATTGTGGAGAAATGAATTCCATCTGTCAGTTCTGCGACTCCAAGAATTTCGCCAAGGAGCGTCCAGTTGATAAACAATTTAACAACTGCTGTCATAAAGGAAAAATGAAGATTCCGCAACCGCTCGATCAACATGGGAATCTATTGTTATATCCCGAATTTCTTCGCTCTATGCTTTCAGATTCAGATAATCCTTACTACAAGAACTGTCGTCAGCACATCCGCTCTTACAATTCCGCGGTTTCTTTCGCTTCAATGGGAGCAGAGATTGTTTCAATGCCGGGTAACGGACCATACGTTTTCAAAATTCATGGACAGACGTACCACAGAACCACAAACCTGTATCCACCTGAAGGACAAACAAGAAAGTTTGCACAACTGTATGTAATGGACACGACAGAAGCGGTCAATGAACGAGTAAATCTGCCTGAGAATAGAGGTTGTCTACCTGAAGTGATTGAGAAAATCGATCGTTTCTTCCGCGTCAACAATCGTATCGCAGCTTCATATTGCCTGATGAAAGAAATTGAGCAACAAGAGCGTGTACGAGCCGAAGAAGAAGGACAACCAGTTCCGGTCGTCAATATGGTGATGCGGCGCGATCGGCAGTCTGATCAAAGACGTTACAATGCTCCAACGTCCAATGAAATTGCAATGGTGTTCGTAAATGATGACGGCGAACCTCCATTTGAACGTGATATCCGTATCTATCCTCAAAATCCCGTCGACAATGCAAATACCCGAAGCAAACCGAACCGAACGCATAACGGATAATTTCATAACCAATCGGATGAACGTATCATCGTATCAACGTATCTTCGTATCAACGTATCATCGGATCAACGTATCATCGGATCAACGTATCATCGGATCAGTTAATCCGATTATCCTACTCAAAATTACTATATAAGCAGAATTACATTATAACGAAACTAGCTGATAGCCCGTCCGAGGACGGGTAGCTAGAAGGTCGGGCAGGCAGCCAAGGTAACTTAAGTTGAATGAAGATTAAGGAAAGCTCTCAGTGCAATCCAAAAGCCATATGACCTTGGCTGCCTGCCCGTCCTTCTAGCTACCCGTCCTCGGACGGGCTATCAGCTAGTAATGTAATATCAGAGAATCAGATAATTTGCACTAATTAAATTTTTGCGGTTGGTATTTATCATTCACTATATAACTAATAATAATGAAGCTTTTCCATTCCATTCGGAACTTTACTTCTCTGTAATGTACGGTCCATTTTTTGAGGTGGATCAATCCTCTTCTTTCTCTTTTAATAACAACTTAACTTCACCAATTACATCAAGCCACTGCTGTGGTTAACAATAAATAAATTTAAAACAAATTATTGTTTTATTATACATGCGATGTGTTTACAATCACAATTTCGAGGGTTCTGATTAGATTTTAATTATGCGGACAGACAGACACGAAGCCAGATCGTAAGGCTTCTTGCCATACTTTGTACATAGAAGCCTCTTTTTTAAGTTTTTTTTAAGAAAAATATAGTAGATAAAAGATAAAATATGACAATAAATTTTATCCGTTAATTTGATAACTTAATCCGTTGATACGTTGATCAGTTGATACCTTGAACAGTGGCGTAGCGAGCTTAACTCGCGCCCGGGGCACAAAACCTTTTTAGAGCCCCCCCCCCATTCGAAAACCATATAATATTATATGTAAAATATACTCGCAAATTAATAAATAAATAAAGTAAAATAAATAAAGTCATAGGCTCAAGCTAGGCTGTAAATTTGAGACAAAAAATGTAGTTGAGAGAACAAGACTAGATTTTGAAATGTATATGATCATCTAGAATTAGTTCAAAAGATACCTATTATTTATTTTACAATTCTTCTATTGGTGGCATCCAATTTTCTAGACATTTCCTTCAATTCACTAGGTATTTCTTATTGGTTTTTGTCCATTTCTTCTTTTGTAGACACTATTTTATCATTTATATATTTAGACCTATCATCTTGCTTCTCCATCATCTTGAACATTACATCTAATAAGTTTTGGGGGTGGATTACCTACGGAATGGGACGTTTCGCCGTCGCCGTTTCGCCGTCGCCGTTTCGCCGTCGCCGTTTCGCCGTCGCCCATTTCGCCGTCGCCGTTTCGCCGTCGCCCATTTCGCCGTCGTTAATTTCGAGGTTCTCTCACATCCCGGTTGCATTTATCCCGGTTTTCTTGATCTGTCGCGCTTCAAGTATGTTTAGCCTAGTAACCAGAGTCAAATCCGCCCTGGAGGGGTGCAGAGCGCAGCGGAGCGCAGCGGAGCGCAGCGGAGCGCAGCAGCGCCCCGTAAGGGTAGGATTTGACGATGGATTACCCTCCTTTTCGAATGCACACCCCTAAAATTGGAAGGCAAAAAAAATTTAATTTTTTCACTTTTTTGGCAATACACGAGTTATTGTCCATTTTTTTGATTATATTTATTACTAATATCTACTAATCACACCCCCATCTATCCGAATTTCAAAGAAAAATTCAAATCGGAGAGAAAAAATTTCACTCCATTTGAAATTTTTTGGATTATCGCAACATTTTAAGTTGGTAATAAATTTTTACTATATAATTGAAACAGCCTCATATTGTGAGTGGGTTTGAAATCCCAAAAAAAATTCCCATAGGTTAGGTTACATTTTGTTCTTCTTCTAAAACTATTAATTTTATTATAAAATCTCTTATTATAAAAGGCCAAGTCTTTCTTTCTTTCTTTCTGTCTGTCCCACGGAAATACCCGAAGCAAACCGAACCGAACCGAACGCACAACGTATCATCGGATCAACGTATCATCGGATCAACGTATCATCGTATTAACGTATCATCGTATTAACGTATCATCGTATCAACGTATCATCGGATCAACGTATCAAGGGATCAACGTATTTAAATTTCCTATAGTATAGGTGAAAAATTATGTAAATAAAATATAACTTATATTTGCTCTGCATTGAAAAAACAGATCAACGTATTTAAATTTCCTATATCGGTGAAAAATTATGACAGCTATTTCCAAAAAAGCATTATGTGAACTTCCATAATGGATAATGAAAATTTTGAAAATCCTGCTGCAAAGCGACGGCGATTGAATCGTGAGAGAAAAGCACGTACAAGAGCTAATAACACAGAAGAACAGCTTCGATCACAGCGACAAGCTGACGCTCGGTCTCATGCGATACGTCGACAACGTGAAACTTTGGAACAAACTCAAGCGCGGCAAGCTGCTGACGCTCGGTCCCATGCGATACGTCAACAACGTGAAACTTTAGAAGAAACTCAAGCGCGGCAAGCTGCTGACGCTCGGTCCCATGCGATACGTCAACAACATGAAATATTAGAAGAAACTCAAGCGCGGCAAGCTGCTAACGCTCTATCCCATGCGACACGTCAACAATATGAAACATTAGAAGAAACTCAAGCGCGGCAAGCTGCTAACGCTCGATCCCATGCGATACATCGACAGAAAGAAAATCGATACCAAAGTCAAGCAATTCAACTCCAAATAAGAGCATTGAGATTTGATGAATCTCACGTTACTCAACACGATTGTGGAGAAATGAATTCAATCTGTCAGTTCTGCGGCTCCAAGAATTTCGCCAAGGAGCGTCCAGTTGATAAACAATTTAACAACTGCTGTCATAAAGGAAAAGTGAAGATTCCGCAACCGCTCGATCAACATGGGAATCTATTGTTATATCCCGAATTTCTTCGCTCTATGCTTTCAGATTCAGAAAATCCTTACTACAAGAACTTTCGTCAGCACATCCGCTCTTACAATTCCTCGGTTTCTTTCGCTTCAATGGGAGCAGAGATTGTTTCAATGCCGGGTAACGGACCATACGTTTTCAAAATTCATGGACAGACGTACCACAGAACCACAAACCTGTATCCACCTGAAGGACAAACAAGAAAGTTTGCACAACTGTATGTAACTAGATGATAGCCCGTCCGAGGACGGGCAGCTAGAAGGACGGGCAGCTACCCAAGGTCATATGGCTTTTGGATTGCACTGAGAGCTTTCCTTAATCTTCATTCAACTTAAGTTACCTTGGGTAGCTGCCCGTCCTTCTAGCTACCCGTCCTCGGACGGGCTATCATCTAGTCATAGTATATTTTAATAATTGATAAAAGAACTAGGACCAAAGTGTATCGATGTTCTCCACAAAGTATCGAGTTAGGAAAGTTGTTTAAAATCAAAATTAGACGTTAAATTTTTTTTTAATATCAGAAGAATTTTTATCCGATCATCGGATTAAATTGTACCAATTTCAAAGAAAATACTATATAATAGTACATTTCTGCAAGTTAATAAGTATAAAAATCGAAAAGTCTCTTGTATAGGTATAATAAAGAAATATTTATTTACATTTTTCATTCGATCATAAAACTGAAGCTTACAAATTCTGTAAAAATGGCCGACCAAATAAATATGAGTTTAGACGATATTATTAAACAAAACAAAATCAAGTATTCACGAAATCGTAAACAAAATGGAAGAAGTGACCGTGGTGAAACCAAGAATCGAAGAACAAATAATGGTGGAATTAAGAAGCCGTATTTGAAACCTAGAATCAACTTGACAAAACCGAGGGATAATTTCGAATCCGCTACATTGAAAATTTCAAATCTTGATTTTGGCATCGCAACTCAACAAATTCGTAGTTTGTTTCTAACATGCGGACGAATAATAAAAGCTGCAGTGCATTACAACGAATCGGGCCGATCATTGGGATCGGCCGAAGTCACATTTGAGAAGAGGATTCACGCAATCAATGCTATCAAACAATACAACGGGATACCTTTAGATGGAAGGAAAATGGTAATCGAAATGTCTGGTTCAAACAATCCAAGTCGTACACACAGTAGAATATTATCAGATCGCAATGTACGGAATCACAATAGAGGTTATCGTACGGTTAACGCTCGCGACCGAAACAATAAAAAGCGTGACCAAAACAATAAGAGAAAATACTAAAATGTAATAGTTAATGTAAATAAACTTATTTAAAATTAAATAAAAATATTTTTCACGTGACCATATACTTACAAATCTGCATCACCGTCCGTAGACTTAACAAAAATTATTCGGGGGCTCAACGGGAACACCAATACAACAATAATGACGTCCTAAAAATCGCCTAAAATCGCCCTAAAAATCGCCTACAAAATAGAACAAGTTCTATTTTAAATAAATCGCCAGGCGATCATTTGCTGGATGGGTTGCCTATGCGATTAGCTGTTTTACACGAGGCGTTTGGCTGCCGCAATCGGTTGCTGCAACCGGTTGCATGAAAAAAAGGCCTCTTGTAATGTGCACTTTAACAATCTACGATACGCGGACGATGTGGTGCTGATAGCAGGAAATCTGGAGGAGCTTCAAGAAATGCTAACTCAGCTGAACGACGAATCGAAAAAAGTTGGTTTGAAGATAAACATCAATGAAACCAAAACTATGTTTGATGGAGATGGGATTGTTGTGATTGACAATCAAGAAATTGGAAGGGTTGATAGTTACATGTATTTGCGCCAGACGTTTACCTTGGGTAGAGAAAACCAGTATATGGAAATCAATAGACGAGTGGCGCAATCTTGGGCTGCTTTCGGAATACTAAGTTACATTTTAAGGAATTGGAAGATCCCGCTACATCTAAAAACAAAAGTCTTATATAAAGGAACCCACCCTTAGTTTTAGTTTTAATACTTTAGTTGTAATACTTTTTTTATGAGTTAATGATATTGCATAAACTCTTGAATTTAAATAGTGTAATTAATTTCCGGTATAAAGTGTTATATGTATCACTAGCTGACCCGGCAGACGTTGTCCTGCCCAAATTTCAATATTTGCCTACATGTATTTTTTAGATCCAATCCGCATAATGACCTTGCGACTTATTTGGTCATCGCAAATACCAAACGTATTAAAAAAGGATTAAATAAATAAATTAATAAAAAATACAAATCAAGGTTTAATAAAAAAAAGTTTAACAAAACTGTTAAGTATTCACAAAAACCACAATAATTTCTAATTTTACTTTATTTTATTTTTGCCAATTACTCTTGTTCTTTGTGTTCTTCCTTTTCCTCCTCCCCTTCGTTTTCTAATAAGGAATTTTCGAAAGCACGCAGCGATATTGCCAATTCCTGTTCTTCTTACATACATACATTGAATCTCTTATTATAAAAGGTCAAGTCTTTCTTTCTTTCTTTCTGTCTGTCCCACGGAAATACCCGAAGCAAACCGAACCGAACCGAACGCACAACGTATCATAGGATCAACGTATCAACGTATCATCGTATCAACGTATCATCGGATCAACGTATCATCGTATCATTTTGTCTATATAGGACAGGTATTTCCAAAAAAGCATTATGTGAACTTCCATAATAGATAATGAAAATTTTGAAAATCCTGCTGCAAAGCGACGGCGATTGAATCGTGAGAGAAAAGCACGTACAAGAGCTAATAACACAGAAGAACAGCTTTGATCACAGCGACAAGCTGACGCTCGGTCTCATGCGATACGTCGACAACGTGAAACTTTGGAACAAACTCAAGCGCGGCAAGCTGCTGACGCTCGGTCCCATGCGATACGTCAACAACGTGAAACTTTAGAAGAAACTCAAGCGCGGCAAGCTGCTGACGCTCGGTCCCATGCGATACGTTGATCCGATGATACGTTGATACGATTATACGTTCATCCGATTGGTTATGAAATTATCCGTTATGCGTTCGGTTCGGTTTGCTTCGGGTATTTCCGTGGGACAGACAGAAGGAAGGAAGGACTTGGCCTTTTATAATAAGAGATTTTTCACCTATATAGGAAATTTAAATACGTTGATACGTTGATCCGATGATACGTTGATCCGATGATACGATGATACGTTGATACGATGATACGTTCATCCGATTGGTTATGAAATTATCCGTTATGCGTTCGGTTCGGTTTGCTTCGGGTATTTCCGTGGGACAGACAGAAGGAAGGAAGGACTTGGCCTTTTATAATAAGAGATGAGAACAACATTAAATAAATAAACAAAAAACTTACATATATTTTTTTAAATTAAATTAAACTTATTCAATATTTAAAATTTTTTTACTTATTTTAAACTAGATGATACCCCGTCCGAGGACGGGCAGCTAGAAGGACGGGCAGCTACCCAAGGTAACTTAAGTTGAATGAAGATTAAGGAAAGCTCTCAGTGCAATCCAAAAGCCATATGACCTTGGGTAGCTGCCCGTCCTTCTAGCTGCCCGTCCTCGGACGGGGTATCATCTAGTTTTATATATACCTATAGATATCGTTCGTTAATACGTTGATCCGCACTAACGTTGGTCAAGCTAATACAGCGCTTGACCAAAGTTCGAGGCAAGATTCTAAAGTAGCCTATGTTTTTCGTAGCATTGTAAATAGCTTCTACACCAAATTTGGTAGAGATTGGTCAAACGGTGTAGAATTGTATAGAAAACATACATACTGCTATGACCTTTGCCTCACGTTGGGCTGTCAAATTGCTATGTCCACCTTGAACTTCACGATCTGTGATCGCTACTCACAGATTTCGGACTCGACTTACTCTTTATCTCAGGCGGCAGGTTCTTTGGACTTTTACGATGGAATTAATTTAATCACACAGTCAAAGAAAATACGGAAATCTAATCTTTATAAACATATAATGAATAAATAACATAAAATTAACATAAACAAATAACAACAAATAAACATGAAATACAACAACTTAATTAAACAAATTTTATGCTAACCTTTTTTATGTGGATGATAACTCGGCTAGACTCGCACACTATAGCGCACATTCACTATCTTCTTATCAAAAATCGCCTGGTCCAATTTGTCCTGCTTTTGCTTTAAATTTCTGACCTGCAACAATCTCAGTCCACTTGTGGCTCTCAAATTAACTATCTCTTTTATTCTTCCAATGGTGCTGCACACGCGAACTCCAGTATTCAATTCAATTTTTTAATTGAATTTCATTCGACTGTTTCTACTACTTTCTTATGCGACTAATTTTTTCGTCTCATCAATTTGCACTCTTTATTATAATTGTGCGACTCACTTTGTCGCTTCTTCAAATTAACTCCCGATTTTGCGACTATCTTATTCGCTTCATAAAATCGGACTCCCCAATTTTTTTATACGACTACTTTTTTTTTGCGTCATTCCATTCAACTCCTGTTTATATCTCCCCGGCAACCCCTCTTGCTTTTTTTATTCACCCTTTTGATTCTCATCTCTCATTTTTCAGTCTTTTGTGTTGCCTATCCCAAGTGATCATTCGGCGTTTAATTTTAGAAACACAAAAACTTAAACTAACAAAACTTAATTACTACCAAAACTTAATCTAACATATACAAACTTTTCTCATGCCATATTTTCTCTGACTGCACGACAAACAATTTAATATCGTAACAGCCAAATATTGATGGACACAACAATACATACATACATTGAATTTTATATATATAGATATCGTTCGTTAATACGTTTATCCGTTGAATCGTTGATCCGTTGATCCGCACTAACGTTGGTCAAGCTAATACAGCGCTTGACCAAAGTTCGCGGCAAGATTCTAAAGTAGCCTATGTTTTTCGTAGCATTGTAAATAGCTTCTACACCAATTTGGTAGAGATTGGTCAAACGGTGTAGAATTGTATAGAAAACATACATACTGTTGTGATACGCGCTATCCATGTTAAGGATAGAGTCGTACCAACAAGGAGAGAAGTACAGTTGGAGACCGGAGGTTCAAACACATTTGTTTACATGTGTTTGTTTTGTTGTGTCGTTTGAATTTAATTTTAAGTTTGTTCGAGTTACATGTTGTGTAAACGGGATATACAACATGCGGAAATTAATCAAACGTGCAGAGAACCGTCGGCCATGTACAAACAAACCGATATATAAGAAGCTCCGGTTTGAAAAAACAAAATATATAGTAACGAACGTTACATAAAAAGTAAATAACAGTTCCATCAAGATCACGAAGCGTGACGGTCGCATATTAGTTACTGCGAGATGCAGTTGTGCGAATAATTGCAATTCAATTAGAATATACTGAAATAATTTATATTCGTGAATGATATACGGTGGTACTACCCAAGAAGATTAATTCCTTGGAGAATTTAAGATTCCGCAAGATAGCGAGATACAGAAGGTGTTGGCAACGAAGGTTGTGATCGAGATCGTGTCTCGAAGTTAAATCGTGAAGTTATCCGATATATGAGAAGCAGATTGGGGAGATTGGAGATTGGAAAGTGGAAGATTTGAAGAAAGAAAATAGTGCGCACGATACAAATCACAGGTTAGCTACCTTTTAATAATCAGTGCGTAGAATAGTAGTTTAAAGATTGTTTGATTGTTTGCGTTCTTGTTTTATGTTGAAATTTGTTGATTTGATTAAAAAACTTGTTAACGGAATTCCAACTGTAGTTTTATCTTTGTTGGAATACAGAATTCGTTCAATCAAGAATAAGCTCGTATAAGAAGTGTTGGTTGATTCAGATCCCGACGCATTAATACCCTGAGAAGTAAGAGTCGATTTAAGGTAGGTGTCATAAACCGATTGTGTGCGTACTCGTGCATTCTTCATAGCATCAGACGCTACATAAAAATGGCACCCAACTAGAGGGCGAGAATTCAATCGTTTAAAGCCACATAAAAGTGGCACCTCAACGATAAGGGGCAAGAATTCAAATCAGAAATATACGACAGCTTAAGATCCAACAAAGATTAAACATGAATACGCGCAGTAGAGATGCAAGTAGGGGGAGAGTAAATGTGGGGGATGAAAGCATGGAGTCAATAGCGATGGATTATTTTCGGAAGGAAATGATGAAAATGATGGGGGAGATGAAGGAATATAGAGAAAAAAGCGATGCAAGAATGGGGGAGATGTATGCAAGCTGGAAGGAAGGGAATGAAAGAGAGGAAAAAAGGTATGCAAGTTTGAGCGATACAATTGAGGCTGGATACGCCAGCATCAATGAAAGTTTGAGTGAAAAAATCACTAATATTGATAAGAAGGGGGCAGAGGTAATCGCGGCTAACGAGAATTGTGCGGTTAATGGGATTAACCCAGCACAGCAGGTAGAGCCACGCGAGGGTGAAGTACTGTTGGTCAGTGCAATGGGGGGGTATTCCGAGAAGGATGTGAACGCCGGGATTGGTAGCGAGACCAAGGTGGAGACGATGGAAGGGTTCATCGAATTTGTAAAGGGGTTTAACGGAAGCATCGGGGGTAAGGGGGAGAAAACGCGACCAGCGACAGTTCCGTATGTGCTACGGGAAGGAAGCGACTGGCGCGCGCAACCAAATAAGATGCGGGACCAGCAATTTAGTTGGAACAGACCAGCATCAGGGGGGTACGATCATCCGCGCATGGGGGCATGCCAGGTTTACGGCGGTATGGATCGAAAAGGCTGGCGACAACGCGATCGGGAGAAAGACGCACCGCCAAAAGACATCAACAGGGATGTCTATCGGATGGCGATCGACACCACGAACCGACCGACGGCTAACACGCGAGCCGCGGTGCATGTATGTTCGGGGTCGTACTTTCCATAAGCGGAAAGGAAGCGAAGGGGGGTTAATACCTATGTACCCCGGGAAGAGTACATAGAGGCGTGTGAAGAAGTGTGGCCAAACAAACCAAGTTTAGGTACCCATTAGAATTCAATAAAAGGATCAAGTTTAGATCACCATTAGAATTCACAAGTAAACGAGTCATATTTAGGCTCCCATTAGAAAATAACAAAGGATCAATTTTAGGTACACATTAGAATTCACCAATAAACGAAGAGTCATATTTAGGCTCCCATTAGAAAATAACAAAGGATCAATTTTAGGTACACATTAGAATTCACCAATAAACGAAGAGTCATATTTAGGCTCCCATTAGAAAATAACAAAGGATCAATTTTAGGTACCCATTAGAAAATAATAATTGGATCAAGTATAGGTTCACATTCAAATATAAACAAACCATTTTTAGGCCAACCTTTGAAATCAATCATTAACAATTCCATTGTCGGTAAAACATTGGAAAATAATCAAACCGTCAATAAAATGGAAAAGTCAAATGAACAACCCGATTTAGGCAAAAGTTTGAAATTAATTAATAAATTAGATGTCACTGTCAACGGAGATAGAAAATGCGATTAAATCTATTAACGATAAGTCAGGAGTAATTTGGATAACTACTCAAAAGGCACGAAGACTATCTTGTCCACTATGTTGATGACATGTTGGTATTTTCGGACAATGAGGAAGATCATTTACGACAGTTGGAAGAGGTATTAAGCACGTTGGAACAAACAGGGCTTAAACTAAATTTATCAAAATGTCAATTCATGTTGAATCAAGTAAAATTTTTAGGGTTCACGGTAGACCGAGTAGGAATCTCAGTCGACAATGATAGATTGGAGGAGGTTAAAATTTAGCCGCGAATACGGAATTTACATACGTTGCGAAGTTTTCTCGGAGTGGTGAAAAACGTTAGGTTTCTTAACGTCATTAAAAAAGGTACACGTTGGAATTGAGGACGGGTACATGAAGATATCTTCAATAGTTTCAAGGGAATGTTAGCAATTGTGTGCGCATTGAACCAGTTAAAATAGTTTAAGGGAAATAGATTTTTGATTGAGACGGATTACTCCGTGTTAATTCTCATGATGAGAAAGATAATTTGATCGCGGATGCCTTCAGCAGGGAAGATGAGGGATGAATAAGAGTCGACAAGAAGTCTTCAAGAATCTACAAGAAAATCTACAGGGGTGTTATTGTAAGCTATGCGCTACAATAATAATTTAAGGTATCAGTAGATACTCGACAAGTGAATGCACTGCGAGTGTCAGAAGATATATGTGAAAGATTATATGAAATAGTAAGAAGAAGTTGAAGGACATTTTAGACGCGCAAACAAATTTAAATCAGGGACACGGGGTTTATTCATAGAAAAATATTTACAGGAGTCAAGGGAGTCCGGAATTCAGTCAAATCAGGGATCAATGGCTTCTTAAAAGCATGGCGGCAAATGAGCTGTACATAGCGAATAAAGCTACCACCATTCACGGCCGAGAAAATTTCGCAAACGACGAAATCAAACCCGAGCGCATATTAGCAAACAATGCGACTTATTTTTAACAACAATCGTTTTGTTGATCAAGAGAAAACGCGCATCGAAGTTCGAGGAAGTACGAAGAACGGATGAATAGAAGAATCTGAAAGCGACTGTCATTCAATATAGGGGACAGGGTAGTCGTTAAGAGTTTGAGAACCTCAAACAGGGCGCAGAACATCTGTGCAAAGTTATCGTTGCCATACGAAGGACCTTTTAGGATCCATGAGGTGGTTAACGATAACGTTTATATTTAGGCACAAGTTAGAAATCTTAAAATTTAGGAAAGATTCAAAGAATAATTTTGATGAACGAGATCAGGGGGGAGAAATTCGGGGAAAATTTCATTTTAACCTGTTATACCCATACGTTGACCCGCAAGAAGAAGATTCACCATAAGAATAAATTGACTGACTAACAGTACCTCGTACATCGAAGTAAAATAATTTTACACGGGTAATCTCGTGCGCATTCTCAAGTTTATGTTTACAAACCACTGACGCTACAAAGGGAAGGGAAGGGATAAATGTAAGTGACTACTGCAGGATATGCAGGTCCATTAAGAGGGAGGTGTACGCACCAACATAGCCCGAGGGTATGTTAGGGTAAGACTGCACAGTACAGGGAGAACGTAAGAGGCTTGGCTAAAGCCAGTCCAGTTGGGAATAAGACATCGCTGAGTTTGAGGACCCTAAGTCGATGCAAAAGAATAAAAGCGTTAGGAACAGGTGGTGATTGGAGCAAGAGAGAGAATGAATGAAGATGTTAGAGGGAAGTCAGGGTCAATTGAATGGTATGAAAGGGGGTCATGTATGGAAGAAGGGTGTGAAGAATGAATGAAGATGTTGAATGAATGCGAAGATTTACCAAGTTAGTTGCATCGCACTACTGTGGGTAAACTTAGCAGGGGGCATTTGTTGTGATACGCGCTATCCATGTTAAGGATAGAGTCGTACCAACAAGGAGAGAAGTACAGTTGGAGACCGGAGGTTCAAACACATTTGTTTACATGTGTTTGTTTTGTTGTGTCGTTTGAATTTAATTTTAAGTTTGTTCGAGTTACATGTTGTGTAAACGGGATATACAACATGCGGAAATTAATCAAACGTGCAGAGAACCGTCGGCCATGTACAAACAAACCGATATATAAGAAGCTCCGGTTTGAAAAAACAAAATATATAGTAACGAACGTTACATAAAAAGTAAATAACAGTTCCATCAAGATCACGAAGCGTGACGGTCGCATATTAGTTACTGCGAGATGCAGTTGTGCGAATAATTGCAATTCAATTAGAATATACTGAAATAATTTATATTCGTGAATGATATACGGTGGTACTACCCAAGAAGATTAATTCCTTGGAGAATTTAAGATTCCGCAAGATAGCGAGATACAGAAGGTGTTGGCAACGAAGGTTGTGATCGAGATCGTGTCTCGAAGTTAAATCGTGAAGTTATCCGATATATGAGAAGCAGATTGGGGAGATTGGAGATTGGAAAGTGGAAGATTTGAAGAAAGAAAATAGTGCGCACGATACAAATCACAGGTTAGCTACCTTTTAATAATCAGTGCGTAGAATAGTAGTTTAAAGATTGTTTGATTGTTTGCGTTCTTGTTTTATGTTGAAATTTGTTGATTTGATTAAAAAACTTGTTAACGGAATTCCAACTGTAGTTTTATCTTTGTTGGAATACAGAATTCGTTCAATCAAGAATAAGCTCGTATAAGAAGTGTTGGTTGATTCAGATCCCGACGCATTAATACCCTGAGAAGTAAGAGTCGATTTAAGGTAGGTGTCATAAACCGATTGTGTGCGTACTCGTGCATTCTTCATAGCATCAGACGCTACAATACATACATACATTGAATTTTATATATATATAGATTGTAGCGTCTGATGCTTTGAAGAATGCACGAGTACGCACACAATCGGTTTATGACACCTACCTTAAATCGACTCTTACTTCTCAGGGTATTAATGCGTCGGGATCTGAATCAACCAACACTGCTTATACGAGCTTATTCTTGATTGAACGAATTCTGTATTCCAACAAAGATAAAACTACAGTTGGAATTCCGTTAACAAGTTTTTTAATCAAATCAACAAATTTCAACATATAACAAGAACCCAAACAATCAAACAATCTTTATGTAAACTACTATTCTACGCACTGATTATTAAAAGGTAGCTAACCTGTGATTTGTATCGCGCGCACTATTTTGTTTCTTCAAATATTCCACTTTCCAATCTCCAATCTGCTTCTCATATATCGGATAACTTGGTATCCGTATCCCCCAGCGTATCTATAAGACACGATCTCGAACACAACCTTCGTTGCCAACACCTTCTGTATCCCGCTATCTTGCGGAATCTTAACTTCTCCAAGGAATTAATCTTCTTGGGTACTACCACCGTATATCGTTCACGAATATAATTTATTTCAGTATATTTTATTTGAATCTTACTTGAATTCGCGAATTTATATCGCAGTACAAAATACACGACCGTCACCTCTCGTGATCTCGATGGAACTGTTATTTACTTTTTATGTAACGTTCGTTACTATATATTTTGTTTTTTCAAACCGGAGCTTCTTATATATCGGTTTGTTTGTACATGGCCGACGGTTCTCTGCACGTTTGATTAATTTCCGCATGTTGTATATCCCGTTTACACAACATGTAACTCGAACAAACTTAAAATTAAATTCAAACGACACAACAAAACAAACACATGTAATAGTTATTTACATAAAAGTCAGGAAAATGACATATTACTGACGAGGGGAAATGTTGAAATACGAGGCACTTCGTGCCGAGTATTTTAGAGCTCCGAGTCAAGTGAGACATTTTACTGACATGTTTTGTATTAAATTTTTCCGAAAATCGTAAAAAATCGAAATTTAAAATCGAAATTTTAAAGCACTAATTGAACGACATTTTTTGACATTGACATTTGTCTATTTTATTTTGTTATTATTAACCTTACTAATTATTACCGGACTAGTCAGTAAAGTTCAATTTCCCTGCGCGTGCATAAGCAGGGAAATGTTGTTTCAATGACGATTTCCGGAAAACAAATGTGTTTGAACCTCCGGTCTCCAACTGTACTTCTCTCCTTGTTGGTACGACTCTATCCTTAACATGGATAGCGCGTATCACATGTTGTATCACATGATTGTAAAGTAAGCGTCTAGACTCTAGACGCTGACCAAAAAGGTCAATTACTTGTTATATGGGAAAATAAATTCCTTTGTAAAATGCTGATAATCGCAGTAAAATAATATTAACATCCTCTTAACGACCAGCATTAGTTGGTAAGTTCAAGATAGTTTAGTGCAATGGTTCCCAAACTTTTTTTCGGTAGACCCCCTGCTGCTACATTTCTACTGTATTCCCAAAACTCCTAAAAAATATCACCCTAAATTGGGGGTGTTTTCTTTTTCTGTTTTCTTTTCACGTCTACGTGGACCCCCGTGTGGTCTCCTATGCACCCCTGGGGTCCACCTGGACCACTTTGGGAACCACTGGTTTAGTATGAACCTTTGTAATATCAACATCAAAATAAAATAAACGCAACTTTTCTTTATTCTAAAACTGAAGTTTTTATTACATCACCTCTACTCAAGTAATTTTGGAGAACAGAACTCAAAATTAGATAAATAAAGTATTTGATATGTGCGTTCTTCCGGTTATGAGTTACGGAGCCGAGAATTGGACAATGACAAGGAAAAATATGAATACCCTTCGCGTAGCACAACTCGCGATGGAACGAGCCATGATGGGAATTTCATTCAGAGACCGAAAAACAAATGCCTGGATACGAAGCAGCACCAAAATCAAAGATATAGCTGAAGCATCAGCAACATTAAAATGGAAATTTGCCGAACATGTAGCGAGAGGTAACATGGAACGATGGAATCGACAGCTAATGCACTGGAGACCTTACACAAATAAAAGGCCAAGAGGTAGACCACCAATGAGATGGGTCGATGATCTCAAATTTACGGCAGGACTGAACTGGGTGCGGGTGACATCAAACAGATCAAGGTGGAAAAATGAACTTGAAGAGGCTTATATTCAAAAGTGGATGGAATAGCTGAACAAGAAGAAGAAGAACATAACCACAGTGATTGGGTTGTACAGGATGACAGCGAGAGAAATGTTTTTTTAAGATGTGATGTGAGAAAAAATCTGAAAAAAGGATTAACAGGTTATCTGGATTATCCAGATTAAAAACATTATATAAGTAGTGCTTTGAAGTACAGCTGTCTAAATTTAAGATCAGGTGGCAAGAAGTACCCGTCTTAATTTAGGTGAAGTGAGAATCACTAGAGTTGTAAGTTCTATTGATTACTCTAAAATAGGAGAAGGGTGGCTAGAAGTACCCCTTCCTAAATTATTGATGAATAACATTCAAGTCGTAAATTTAAATGCTACTGATTTATTAATTTTTACATACCCTATTTATATAAAAATTAATGCTAGATATCACATTCCAATGTATGGTATTTTAAATGTATAAATTGTTAATGTGATGAATAGATATAAATTTTCCATAATAATTTAAATGTATAAATTGAACTGATGATTAATTGTTTTAAATGTTGATGTGATTACAATGCGGAAATAAATTATTTTTTAATCGACCTACTGAAAAGTGTTTAAAATGCTTTTTAGCTTTATTTACTTTTCTACGTAGGTTTTTTTACAATATTTGCTTAAATTATTTATATACAGGATGGTTCTAAACTATAACAACCAACCAACAAAAACCTGTTTAATTTCTAAATTAAACAACAGCAAATCAAAAATTTTCATAACAAAAAACTACTGTAATACAAGAAATGGCACTAACACAAAGCAACGCCGTTCAAAAAGTTATCAAAGACGTACGATTTTGTATTTTTAGTCCCGAGGAAATTCGTAACACGTCTGTTGTTCCAGAAGGTATATGTCATGAGGAAATTATGGATGGACATGCTCCAAAGATGGGTGGCCTGATGGATCCCAGAATGGGAGCGTCTGATCGCAACACAATGTGTGGAACATGCGGGGGCAATGCGGACATTTGCCCCGGTCACTTCGCCCATATCGAATTGGCCAAACCAATTTTTCACGTTCGTTTCATTAGGAAGACGATGAAAATTTTACAATGCGTCTGTTTTAGTTGCAGTAAATTGTTAGTGCTTCCCAACAAACGGGACGAGTTTAAAGATATTCTGAGGGAGACCAGCGGAAATGGGAAGAAACGTTTGGAATTCGTGTACAATTTGTGCAAAGCGCAGAACATTTGTTGTGAAGATGATGGTGGATGTGGAGATCCTCAACCCAAAATTCGGAAATCTGGTATCGATTTGACGGCGGAATGGAAAGAACGCGAAGACGTTGCACAGCAGAAGAAGTTGCTGTTGGCGGAAGAAGTGTTACATATTTTCAAGAAAATCAGCGATGAAGATTGCAGTGCTTTAGGAATGGATCCAATACACTCACGACCCGAGTGGATGATCGTGACTGTTTTACCGGTTCCTCCACCTTCAGTGAGACCCTCGGCTGCAATGAAAAGTTCTTTGAAGTGTCAAGACGATTTGACCTATAAGTTAGCCGAAATCGTGAAAGCGAATAAGATATTGAGGAACAATGAAGAAGCCGGTGTGGCGCCCCATGTTTTATCGGAAAATATCAAATTGTTGCAATACCATGTGGCGACTCTTGTGGATAACGAATTACCTGGTGTTTCGCAATCGTTACAAAAATCCGGGAAGCCCGTAAAATCGATAGCTTGTAGATTGAAAGGTAAAGAAGGTCGAATTAGAGGTAACCTTATGGGAAAACGTGTTGACTTTTCGGCCCGTTCCGTAATCACGCCGGATCCCAACCTTCGGATTGACGAATTGGGAGTTCCTTTAGCTATCGCAAGAGCAATGACCTACCCCGAACTGGTTACACCTTTTAACATTGACGAAATATCGAAGATGGTACGAAATGGACCGTCGAAATATCCGGGAGCAACGTATGTAGAACGCCAAAACGGAAGTCGAGTTAAATTGCTCCATACACGTGATTGTAACCTCAACGTAGGAGATACGGTGGAACGACATCTCATAAATGACGATTTAGTTATTTTCAATCGTCAGCCCACTTTACACAAAATGAGCATGATGGGGCATCGCATAAGGGTGCTTCCTTACTCTACGTTCCGAATGAATTTAAGTTGCACAACCCCTTACAACGCCGATTTTGATGGAGATGAAATGAATATGCACGTTCCTCAAAGTATGGCCACGCGAGCGGAGGTCGATAACTTACACATCACCCCCCGACAGATTATAACCCCTCAAGCTAACAAACCGGTCATGGGTATCGTGCAAGATACTCTCACGGCCGCTATGAAGATGACCAGAAGGGACGTATTTTTGAATCGTGAAGAGTTCCTGAATATGATGATGTTTTTACCAATTTGGAATGGAAGAATTCCAAAACCTGCCATAATGAAGTCCATCCCACTTTGGACAGGAAAACAATTATTTTCCCTTATAATTCCGGGAAAACTGAACATGACGAGGACGCATTCGGCCCATTTGGACGAAGAAGATAACGGACCGTATAAATGGATTTCTCCTGGCGATACGAAAGTTTTGATAGAAAATAGCGAATTAGTAATGGGAACGTTAGTGTAAAAAGACTTTGGGTGCTTGTTCTGGTTCGTTGCTTCACGTCTGCATGCTGGAATTGGGACACGAAGTTTGCGGGGATTTTTACGGATACATACAAACGGTCATAAATGAATGGTTGATGAGCGTGCACTGTCATTCCGTCGGAGTCGTTGACACTATCGCCGATGTTGAGACGTGTAAAGATATTAAAAAATTTATCGAAGAAGCCAAATCGGAAGTGACCGAAATAACAAGAAAAACGCACCTCAAAGAATTGGAACTAACTACGGGTAATAATTTGAGACAAACATTTGAATACGAAGTCAATAGAGTTTTAAACGAAGCCCGTGATAAACCGGTGGTTCGGTTAAAACCTCTCTTACGAAGCACAACAATTTAAGACGATGGTTTTGGCTGGGTCGAAAGGTTCCGATATTAACATCTCGCAGATTATGGCTTGCGTGAGTCAACAAAACGTAGAGGGTAAACGAATTGCGGACTGTTATGATAAACGTACTCTTCCGCATTTCACGAAAGAAGACACCAATCCTAACGCGAAAGGTTTCGTAGAAAATTCCTATTATACAGGTCTCACGCCGTCGGAGTTTTATTTCCACGCCATGGGTGGACGGGAAGGTATCATCGATACCGCTTGCAAAACAGCCGAAACTGGGTACATCCAGCGTAGGCTCATCAAAGCTATGGAATCTATTATGGTGGAATACGACGGAACGGTTCGAAGTTCGGCAGGAGTGATGATCCAACCCAATTATGGACAAGATGGGCTTGCCGGTGAATCCTTGGAGTTTCAAAATTTACCGACGCTGAAATTATCTAACGCCGAGTTTGAACGGAAGTATAAGTTCGATATAACCAACAAAAGTTATTTAAAACGAAACTTCAGCGAAGACCTTTGTATATCCGACCAAATGGTCTCCGAATTGGAACGCGAATGGGAACAGTTGCAGGAAGACCGCGATATGTTGAGGAACGTTTTCGTTACCGGAGAGTCGCGAGTTGTTTTACCGTGCAACTTGGAACGAATGTTCTGGAACGCCCAAAAGGTCTTCCATATTAACAAACAGAAACCAACCGATTTGTCGCCTCTAAAGGTCGTACAAGGAGTTCGGCGATTATTGGAAAAATGCGTTGTAACGGACGGGGATGACTGTATTTCTAAAATGGTAAACAATAACGCGACGTTACTCTTCCAATGTTTGGCGCGGTCAATTTTGAGCACGCGAGCCGTCGCGCAGTATAAATTAACCGAGGATGCTTTCGAATGGTTGCTGGGCGAAATCGAATCAAACTTCCAGCTTGCACGCATAGAACCCGGCGAAATGGTGGGTGCAATCGCCGCTCAATCCATAGGAGAACCCGCAACTCAGATGACACTCAACACCTTTCATTTCGCCGGTGTGTCGTCGAAAAACGTTACGCTTGGTGTTCCGCGCTTGAAGGAAATCATCGACATCTCGAAGAATCCCAAATCCCCGTCTATGACGATATTCTTAACGGAACGCGCCGCTTGTGATCCCGAAAAAGCCGAAAATGTATTGTGTCGTTTGGAACACGCCACTTTGAAATCCATGATTATCAGCTCGGCTATTTTATACGACCCAGATCCTCGTAATAGCGTAGTTCCCGAAGACCAAGAGTTTGTTGACGCTTTTTACGAACTCGCTAATTTTGATGCAACTAGAATTTCGCCGTACTTATTGCGCATCGAGTTGGATGAAGAGAAAATGCTGACAAAGAAAATGGACATGGAAGGAATCGTCTCAACGATTCGTTTGAATTTTGGCGACGATCTGCTCTGTATTTTTAGTAACGACAATGCAGATAAATTAGTTTTACGTATTCGAACGTTTGACGACGCAGAGCAACGCAAAGGTGATCAAAATGAGAACAAGATGGAGTATCAAACCTTTATTAAGTGTTGAAAATACCTTACTTACGGAAATGTCTCTCAAAGGAATTCCCAAATTATCGAAAATTTACATGCATAAGCCCAAAGAAATTGAGAAAAAGAGAAGAGTCGTGAATGAGCATGGTGATGTAAAATTTATTTCCGAATGGGTGCTCGAAACGGATGGAAGCGATTCGAAATCGGTTTTTTTCGATTGCGACGTCGATAGTAGCCGAACTGTGTCGAACGACATTCACGAAGTGTTCGAAATTATGGGTATAGAAGCCGCTCAGAAAACTATAGAAAGGGAAATGAAGGCGGTGATGGAATTTTACGGTTTGTATGTCAACAACAGGCATATTTCGTTGTTGTGTGAAGTAATGACTGCCAATGGCAGCCTTATGTCCATAACCCGGCACGGTATTAATAGACAGGACGCGGTCGGTCCACTTATGAAATGTTCCTTTGAGGAAAGTGTCGACATATTATTGGAAGCCGGTTTTCATGC